>CM038143.1:82177380-83377380 GCA_021437245.1 Aegilops speltoides | reverse complement strand
AAATCTCACAAAATCGGCGTCATTTGCCACATTTAAACCTACAGCACATAGTTTCTGAACGTCAGAGAGTCGTCTTCTCTCGAGAACATAACCATAACCACATCACCATCCTCAAATCCAGACTCAGCAACAAACCCCTTCCACCCAGTAGTTAGGTTGATGCAACCATCAAAGCCGATGTGGTAGGCAACATCCATCAACTGATACCCATTCTTGTCTGAAGTCTCCATCTTCAGAACACCGGAACTAGGAGCAACAATCCTGATCCTCGATGACATTTTCTGCAAATGGGCATGGGAGTACAAAACAAAATGAACACCTGACATAACTGAATTTTTACACAGATATAGGAACGATTTGCATAACAAACTAAAATGGAAAAAATCTGAACCAAAACAATAACACAAAACTAACTAGACATGTGAACTGACTAAACTGAAGAAATATACAAATCAATACACCCACAGTAAAAACATCTATTCATAAACAGATCAGGGATTATACAAAAAATGGTTAAAATAATGTTAAGTAATGAAAAAATACACATAGAAATCCCTACTGTTAAAATCTCACAAAACCAAATTAAAAAAAATATAGACAAGCTATTCATTAGACAAAACTGCAGATCCAGTCCATGGGATTCAAACAGAAACCATCAAGAAAGTAGGAACGAAAACGAATAGAAACACATACCCATGATTCCTTCAAGTCACCATCCGTCAGGCGACAAACATAGGGTGTACGAAACCCATGGTTGTTGTACAGCAAACAAGAAAGTTGCCCGCGCCACTGAGTCTGAGTGAGCTCCAAACCAGACTCGTACACACAGCCGTCTGCTATGCGCGCCATCTTTGCCAGGCATCCGCATGAACAATCCTCCATGGAACACACAGGAACAGAGAAAAAAGGCGACGAAGAGAAGAGAGAGGAACCTAGATCTGATTCTGGAAGAAGGAAGAAAAGGGAGGGGGAAGACTTGGCCACACACCACACATAGATGGATAGCGTTTATAGTCACGGACACTCGCAGATTATAAAAATAATAAATAGGAAGATGGGCAGCCAGCTGATAGGAAATAGTTATTACACAAGTCATGCAACATTTGACCGCAAATCAGTACAAGTTCAGAAAAACAAGCAATTCAAAGGTGCACATGTCGAACATATGCAGACAAAACAACACATTCAGAGACAAAAACAAGTTGAATTCATTTAGTCATTCGAATATCTGCTCCCCCATAACAAAAATCTTAAAAACATAATGTTCACTACTTCAGTCATAACGATCAAAGAAACGACGCCATTTTGCCCTGGTGGATGGATGTGGAGCCGTGGCTGCTCTCGCCTAGCCCAACTAATGATCTGAATATGGTTCCTTCCCCGCCCTCCGGGAAAAGAAGATCCAATTCATTGGGTTGCAAGTATCCATCACCTCACGCAAAGCCGCCTGTTGAACTCGCCTCCAGTTCCTCCTCGGCAAAGACATCGCGCCATCTGCTGCTGCTGCGCCTCCTCCTCTGCTCCGCTACTGCAGCCCTCACATCTATGGCGTCCCCCTCCTCCTCTGTGACCTCTCCCAGCTCAGGATCCATCCCCCCTTTTCTTTGGTTGCACCTCGTAGAATGAAACTAACAGAGGGCTCGGGTTTTATAATCAAAGTGCAGAGCCATCAGTGCGGCTTCAATGTCAACACACAGTAATAAAAACTTTGACACGCAGCAGTCCAACTACACATACGGCAGCAATTCAAAACAACACTGGAAAGCACGCAAATTAATTACGCAGTTTGACCAGATTACAAGAAATCGCAGCTTACAGTCAGCCGCCATACACCACCTCCGCCAACGACAAATAACATGGGAATCCGAGGTAGAAACAACTAAAAAAGCAAAATTAACAACGCAAATCTTTTCATACAATCCTTATATCTTTCCCTGCAACACCAATTCGAAAGTAAAAAACAGAAAAAGAAGAGCAGAATTCCATGGCAGGCGTCGAAAACGACCAAGAACACCAAAACTTGTAATCATGAATTACAGATGAAAATAATCTCAAAAAAACATAACATACCGATAAATTCTCACATCAAAAATGACAAACACGACATAATTTGAGGTCCGCGAACACCACAGTAAACACTGACGCCAAAAAACACGTCCGCCGCCAAAATGACCACGTCGTCACCTCCGGTGACTACAAATCGCAAAACACATCCAGATGAGCGCGCGCACGTGCGGAACCCCTTTACGTGTCTCCTCTAGCAACGAATGGCCCGCAGCATCGCGCCGGAGAACGACCGGAAGCTCCACGTTGCATCCCCTGTTTCTGTCCGTCGTACACGCAGAAACATCAGTTCTTGTTGAAAACCACGTCAGTCCAACCTGTGAACTACGTCAGTACAGAAAGGGTAACAGAATAATATTCTGTTATGCGTAACAAAATAGCCCAGATGTATGTGTGTGTGTGTGTATATATATATATATATATATATATATATATATATATGCTATTTGATTTGAATTGAATTGATTTGAAACATAAAACAAGAAAAAAAAGACTAAAACTACACCGACGGCATAGTGCAGCTGCGAGTAACCAGTGGCCGCCATGTGGAGCCAATGTTGACGGCCTAGCCGTCGGCATAGTTTTAACATATGCTGACGGCCAGGCCGTCGGCATAGGCTCCATGTGGCGGCCACTGGTTATTCCTGGGGCGAAGCTAGGCCATCGGCGTAGATTCATATCTATGCCGACGGCCTAGCCGTCGGCGTAGCTTTGCCCCAGGAGCTGCCAGCGGCCACCACGTGGCGATGCTAGGCCGTCGGCATAGCATCACCATGTGGCGGCCGCTGATTGGGTTGCTCTTGACAGTGGCACCGTCAAACGTCGTTGGCATGGAACGTTGCTGACGGCTTGGACCGTCGGCATAGATGTACGGACGCCGTCGGGGAAGGCATCTATGCCGACGGAGGCCTGGGTACGCCGATGTATATGTTGTTGATGGCCCTACGCCGATGGTGGCCGTCGGCATAGGTCTATCCCGACGACAATCAGGCCTATGTCGACGGCCTGAGCCGTCGGCATAAGGGTTCAGTGTGGTAGTGACTGGGGTCGCTCCCACTACAGGAAAAAAACATTTGTAGCCGAATGTTTATACTAACGCCGAGTGTTATTGGTCGGGTACTCTCTTATAAACACCTAAGCCGAGTACCCTCGAAAGCGAACTCTTAGCATATCACGCTCTAAGCCGAATACCGCTAAAAATGTGTTCAGCTTACGACAAACACTCTGTAACAATGGAAAACTACTAGGCATACAGACGAGCCTCGGCATTATATGGCTGCCATTCGTCCATGCCGAGTGTTATTGGTCGGGTACTCTCTTATAAACACCTAAGCCGAGTACCCTCGAAAGCGAACTCTTAGCATATCACGCTCTAAGCCGAATACCGCTAAAAATGTGTTCAGCTTACGACAAACACTCTGTAACAATGGAAAACTACTAGGCATACAGACGAGCCTCGGCATTATATGGCTGCCATTCGTCCATCCTCAACGCACTCAACGTCTGTGTGATGGCTGGCTCTATAAGCCAAGTACCCACTAAGGCCCCACTTGGTTCCTCATTTTAGGGCCCAATACACCTGTAAAATATACCCCTGTAAAATAAAAACGGATGGGCCTGTCGTTGGTGCTTGGCATGTCGTTTTTGGGCTGTAAGTTTTACACTGGTTTTCTCGTTTACACCCGTATCGGGCCGGTATCGTCGACATGACTGTAGGCCGTCGTTTTTCCCCCACCTCGCCTCTCGCTCGAGACCTAGATCGAGTTGCGCCGCCGGGAGGCGCCGGCGCTGATGTCCACGAGGAGGTCAAGCGACGGCGTTCGCGACGGCGACGTGGTGAGGCGCAGAAGACGGTGGCCACGACGGGGTTTAGACGCGCCGACGACGGCGACTCGTTCCTGGCCACGACGGTGACGGCGACTCGCTCCTGGCCGCGACGGCGACGCTGGCCGGCAGTCGAGAGCTGACCGTGACGGCGAACCGCTCATCCTCCTCCGCTCCGCCAAGGTATCCTCCCTCCTCCTCTGCCCCCTTCCTATCCCTTCCCGACCATCCGTGGCGAGTACTCCTTGGCGACGTGGCCATCCTGCTTGGTGATGATTAGACCGAACCCTCCTATCAGTTAACAGCTGCTGCCAAAGTTTCACAAGAATTCAGTTTCGTCAGGCGTAGGGTAGTTAGTTCCGTCAGTTAAAGTTCAGTTTGATCGGGGAATAAGCCAAGCTTCATTTAGTTGTTATAGTGCAGTTTAAGCTGCTGTCAAAGTTCAGATTGATAGGGGAATAAGCCAAATGATCGGGTAGTTAGCTGCTGTCAAAGTTCAGTTTGATGTAAATCTAGAAATACTGATAAACAAACAGATGAACAGTGATCCAATGAGTTGCTTTTGTCTGTCCAAGATGTTTATGCTAATTGATTGTTTCCACTCTGAAAGCATGTACTGTACATTGCTTGTCTCATCTAGGTGCCAATGTGTCAGGCGCATGTTTGTTTACGGATCAGTTAATTCACTCGCTTGATCTCGGAACTAATTTGCTTCAAGGACAATCTCTATATCTATGGATTACTTATGGTATTTCATAGTTTAAAGAAAGCCCCATTGATTTTTTTTTCTGTTTTTGATCGGTTGAAGATAGTGCCCAAAGTTCCTTGCAATAGATAATGTGTTTTATTCTCTTCTCGCTAGATAATGGATACAAGTAATCATGCTGATGGTTACGAGTCACGTACTGATTCGGAGGAGGAGGAGATGATGTTTCTTGTCTTTCCGACATTATATTGTATATCTTCTAGGAGAGAAAAGATTCCATACAACACATCAATTCTTACGGGAGCTAAGTATATCCGAGAAATATTGGATGGCCACCCTCAATGGTGCCTTGATATTCTTAGGATGGAATCCCACAAGAATTCAGTTCGTTAGCTGCTATCGAAGTTCAGATTGATGTAAACCTAGAAATACTGATAAACAAACAGATGAACAATGGTCCAATGATTTGTTTATGAACAGGGTCCAATAAACTTCCATGGGTTTATGAATAGTTCATCTGTTTTCTTTGTCCAGTTGTCCAAATAGAATGCTAACTAAGTTGGGCCTGTTTGATAAGTTATATAACTGCAACACCTATTATTGCTACTGATATCATTGGTTCATTGCTGCCTTTGTGCAATGCAGAACTGTTAAGAGTGATTTGGAGGATACAAGATTCTGTGAAGCTCTTTTGACATTTAAAGCTCAGAACTGAAGGTACTTAATAAACTCAAAAGCATTCAGTCTAGCTTGTGTGTGTGTCACTGATTTATTCTTCATTGTTTTGCGCATGTGCTTGTCTATATACATCTATACTCAACTGTTACATCAATCAATAAAAGTATGGTAATATCTTTTCATGTTACACTAATCTCGTTATCTTGATGTGCTAGTGCTCCTTTTATTCCAATGTCATAACATAGATTATATATACTACATGTGTTTACTTTGAAGGAGAGTTGCGTATTTATTTTGTAATCTCTTCTCGCTAGATAATGGATACGAGTAACCATGATGATGGATATGAGTCATGTAATTGATTCGAGGAGGAGGAGATGATGTTTCTTGTCTTCCCGACAATATATTGTATATCTTCTAGGAGGGAAAAGATTCCAGTGAACACATCCATTCTTACGGGAGCTAAGTATATCCGAGAAATATTGGATGGCCACCCTCAACGGTGCCTTGATATTCTTATGATGGAATCCCATATCTTCCAACTTCTATGTGACCATATTAGATCCAAAAATCTTCTAAAAAATTCAAAAGGAGTCGGTGTTGAAGAGCAACTAGGGATGTTCATGTACATGCTATCCAGAATGCGAGTTATCGTGACGTTGATCGATAGGTTTCAGCACAGTCTGAAACAAAGGCATAGGCATATCAATGGATGCTTCAACGCTATGAGATCATTGGCATTTGACCTTATCAAGCATAGTTCGCTAGATACTCATTGGAAAATATCAACAAATCCCCAGTTTTGGCCTTTCTTTGAGGTACACGCCATCCCTTGCTATGTACTTTAGGAATTTATATCCTCCCTTAGTATAACACATATAGTAACCATAGCTTGTTTAATGCAGACCTGCCTAGGGGCAATAGATGGGACTCATGTTCCCATGACCATTACATCCAACGAGGCTGCTCCATACAGGAATAGAAAGGGGACCCTCTCCCAAAATGTGATGGTCGCCTGCGACTTCGATCTCAACTTTGTTTATGTGTCAGCTGGTTGGGAGGGGTCTGCCTTAGATGCCGGAGTATTGAAATCTGCTATTCAATTGGGCTTCCATGTACCTCCGGGCAAGTATTATTTGGTTGACGGAGGTTATGCAAACACACCACAGTTTCTAGCTCCGTACCGTGGAGTTCGTTACCATCTAAAAGATTTCGGTAGAGGTGGCCCTCGTCCAAAGAACCCCAAAGAACTATTCAATCTAAGGCATGCCCGTCTACGGAACCATATAGAGCGTACAATTGGTGTATGGAAAATGCGATTTCCTATTTTAAAAGTTGGCACACATTACCCAATTGACACTCAAGTCAAAATTCCTATGGCAGCAGCTGTATTTCACAATATAATCCGGAGTCACAGAGGTGATGAACAATGGCTAGATACGCAACAAATGCAAATTGACCCTCTTCTATTTGTCACTCTTCCTGATGGAGATGACAGACCTCGACATGTTCCTACATCCTCAAGCAATCAAAGGGAATTTGGTAATTCTATGAGAGATGAAATTGCCAACAGGATGTGGGCGAACTATCAAAGAATTCGATGTGAAAGATCGTCACGGAGATCTACTAGCTAATAATTTAAGTTTTTATTCTGTCAAAGTAATTTATTGTAATGATGTGGAATTTGAGATATAAAGATGACATTTGAGTTATGTTAATGTTTCATTTGAGTTATGTAAGGATGACATTTGAGTTATGTTATTAGGATCGATCCTATATATTAGCAACATTTGAGTTATGTTAATGTTTCATTTCATATTACTTGATGTGATTTTGCATTTTCAGATTCTTATATTTCTTAATGTGATGTTGGATTTTCATATTCTTATGTTGCTTAATGTGATCAGATTCTTGTATTGATTTATTGCTAAAGTTACATTGTCATAGGTTCAATATGACGCAAAATAGGGCTAAGTGGACAGCAAGGTATGAGAAAGGTCTCGTGGAGGTACTTACAGAGTACAATCTATCTCATTACCGTGGCCAAAATGGGTGGACTACCGAAGGATGGAATCAAGTTGTCAAGGAACTGAACAATTTATATCCAGAGGCAAGGTTTACCAAGGATCAGGTTCAAGATAAGGAAGCTCGGTTGAAAAAGCACTACAAAAATATCAAGTTGATAGTCAACCGCTCGGAATATCATGGAATGATATTGCATGTGTGATCAACACCACGCTGAAAAATGGGAAGAGATCATTGCAGTAAGTTTTTATTCCTTCTAACTTTTGATTTCCTTAAATGTGCATGAACTTTTCATGCCTATGCATGATCTGCTCACACCTTTCTATTAATTATGTAGGAGGACCCAAAGCTCAAAATGTATGAAGGAAAGAGCTTTCCATTATACGAGGCATTGGGTGTGCTCTATGAAGGACACATTAGCAAGGAAGACACTGCCTCACATCAAGGAAGCCTCCGATTGGCACAAAAACAGGTAGCAACTTTGGAGCGAAGGATAAGATGGTTGCAAGCACTAGCAAGAAAAATACAAGACATGGAAGAGATGACAACGTAAGGACTTCTTCAATAATTGACATCAATGATGCTCCTACATTAGATGATGTGGATGAAAGAGAGAACACTGTCAATGACGAGGAAGAATTAGGCGGTGAAGATGCTTGATGGCGATCAACCACAAATAAGTGAATCAAGTGCAAAAGGGAAAAACTAAGAAACAAAAAGGTGCCACATCATGCAAATGACTTGAAGATTCCATGATGGCTTATGTGAACTTCAAGAAAGATCAAGCTTCCAAGAAGGAAAAAGTGTCACAGCAAGGAAAACAACCCTCAATTACAGAATGCTTGCAGGCCTTGAATGACATGGATGATGTTCCCGACGAGGTCAAAATCTTTGCCTCTAATGTTTTCAAGGATGCAGCAAATCGTGAGATTTTCCTGGGTTACAACTCAAGATTGCGGGGTATGTGGCTAAAGAAGGAAGTCGACAAGATTAGTCCTCAGCCTCCTCCTTGTAAGTACCATTATCTTGGTTTTCTGCATTTCTTCTCCCCACTAAAGATAAGTTTGTAAGGCTTAGTTGAGCGAGTATTCCTTTGCAGCTCGGCTTTCATCTGGTGCTATTCCTTCAATCAATCTGGTGCTCTGATCAAAGGTATTGTCCGTGCTCCTTTTATTTTCGCTAGGTTAATCAATAGAATGTACCAATCTTCATTATTGCTTGCCTTCTACAAATGGTTTCAGCTTCAGAGTTATATTGTTGGTGCTGATGTTCCAATCCCCCTTTGCAACATAATATTCTAGACATGTGTAGACTTGTTGCTGCCTAGAACATTTTTCTTATTCAAGATTTTGTTTATATTGCTGCCATGTTGTTTCTTCATCGGTGTTTCTTGAAAAATAATGCAGTTACTTTAAACTTGAGTGACATGCTATGGCTACCTTGCACCATCTGGCTCCCCTTGGTATTTCAGGATTTTGTGCTAATCTTTTTGACATGCATGGTTGTTCTCGACATCCGTGGTTGGTATCATTCTTAGAGCACAAAGTGATCATTATATAGCTAATGTTTTTTTTTTAGGTCGCCCTTTCGCATGATTCTGTGGTTACCCGAGTCCATGAAGCAGTCATAATCTTTCAGAAATATTTTATGTCTAGACGCACACCGATTCAACAATTGCCGAGTCCTAACTTTGGTTATGTACCATGCCAACGAGACAAGACAAGTATGCCTCAATAGAATTGTAATTTAAATTGCTGACTTTGAGCACTATGAGTTATCGGAACTATTTTCAAATGGAAGATTGCAAATTTTTTACTGATGTTGTGCTATTGTAATATAAATGAAAATTTTAGCTCATTTTATACTTGTCCAATTTGTGTCGAAGTGCAGTTGTATTGGAAATTCACATGTTTGTGTAGTCTGTGCTGTTGAATATGCGTGTACATGTGTATTTGGAAAGTCGGGTGTTCCAACCTGGGCGACACGCATATTTTACAAGTGGATTGAAACCTGGAGAGCCAAGCACATATTACATCCGGATAGAAAATACCACCCTTCGGAATGTATTTGGTTGGAGGCTGGTATAATACAGGTGTAAAAGATTACAGGGGTGGCAGAAAAACTACATTCCAAGCGGGGCCTTACGTAAGTTAATAACTGGATGGCATGGTCTTATTTGATTGGATAATATTGGGAGGACAGCCCCACCCTCTGAAATTCAGGGGGGGCGTTTAGTTAGTTTAGGAAGGTTACGTTACAATTTTCATAGAGTTTTCATGGATGTAGCATTTGATCTGAATGCTACATGAACAAACCCCCTCACAATGTGCTTATCTACTACTCCCTCCGTTCCTAAATATAAGTCTTTCTAGAGATTCCACTATAAACTACATAAGGAGCAAAATGAGTGAACCTATTCTCTAAATGACGTCTATATACATCCAATGTAGTCTTTACAGTGGAATCTCTAAAAGGGATTATATTTACAAAGGAGGGAGTATATCACTAATTATTTTCATATATAGTTACTTATTTTGTGATAGCCTATTGGGATGGATGACTCAAGCGGCTCTTCGAAAACCCAATTTTAGTCACGTTTTTTTAGATTCCCTGTGCGACAATTTTTTTTACTGAAGTTTTGAGAAATGCGAAGCTGCAAATTGTGGAGGTAGAGTTGAGGATTCAAAAGTCTTCAGAGTACTAACTTTTAGTTGTATCAAGGAAATCTTTTCCGTGCCTTTTGTGTCTATTATACTGTGCGTGTGATCATCGTTGTTGACAGAACTCCCATCGATTTGCTAAACAATTTGTCGTTTCCAGGGCCCTATTTTTTTAACAAAGTCGTTGCATCAGACATGTGTCCACTAAATCCTTTTTTCAAAGGGAGTACTAAAACTAAGAGTCTCTTATATTTCTTTATGGAGGGAGTACTAAAACTACGAGTCTCTTTCAGATAGTGTTTCTTTGGTTTTGTATGCATGATGATGCGCTGAGTAGCGAGGACAGACAGTGAAACAAAACGGAAAAGCAGGAGGCGTTGCCGTCGTACCTCTTTGCGACAGAAAAGTTTATATCAGTGTTGAATAGGATGCACTGCCCCCACCGCGTCGCTCCAAAACTTGACTTGTATTTCCCAAATCGATGGAGTACTTTTCTCTGCAGAAGCTTCTCATTTCCAAAGGCCTGAGAGGATACAGACCATACCGAGTAATCTTCGACTAGACTAATACGGTCGAAAAACAGACAAGAAAATTCCACCCGCTGTCACGGTACACTGAATCTCCACATAGAAAATAATGCGCTCCTGTCATATTATTGCCAGAACCAGCTGACTCCGCCTTCCGCAGGCCACAGGCTTGAGAGTTGAGTAGCACCATGCATATACGGCAAGTCAGCATCAGAGTTGAACATCATCCGGGCAGCCAAATTCAGTGCATCGAATGGCGTCCACTTCTTTGACCATGAGCGGTGCCAGGGATTAATCTGCACCATCCGATGTACCCATCGGACCGCCTGGAGCCCTGGACGCCGCCTTCCTGTAGGTTCAGAACTTGAGAAGATTCATTCATCCACATGGCCGACTCCATGAGTCCATGGCTGACGTTAGAGCATGCGTCACTGGCAAGAGGTGACCAAGTTGATACGCTGCACCCGTTCCAACGTCAGCTCGTCAACTCAGCTTAGGAAGATACATATAGCACCAGAACCAGGTGCTATATACACACTACGGTTGCCATTGCACCGCTTCCAAGCCCTCCAGCTTGACAGACTCCAGACCCTCAAAAAAAAAAAAACTTGACAGACTCCACTAGCACTTCAGCCGATCAGCCATGACCTTCGCCGGCAGCGGTGATGGCCAGAGCGGCTCTGCAAGGGCGCACTTCGTGCTGGTACCCATGATGGCTCAAGGCCATACCATCCCCATGACCGACATGGCATGCCTGCTGGCAGAGCATGGCGCGCAGGTCAGCTTCATCACCACGCCGGTCAACGCCGCTAGGTTGGAAGGCTTCGCCGCTGAGGTGGAGGCGGCGGGCCTGGCGGTTCAGCTCGTGGAGCTCCACTTCCCGAGTGTAGAGTTCGGCCTACCAGATGGGTGCGAGAACCTCGACATGATCCAATCAAAGAATTTGTTCTTTAACTTCATGAAGGCCTGTGCCGCGCTGCATGAGCCGCTCATGGCGTACCTCCGTGAGCAGCAGCGCTCGCCTCCTAGCTGCATCATATCTGACATGGCGCACTGGTGGACCGGTGACATCGCGAGGGAGCTCGGCATCCCGAGGCTCACCTTTAGTGGCTTTTGTGGCTTCTCGTCCCTTGTCAGGTACAAACATAAAGAGGCAAACCTTGTGAATACTGGACTTTTTTTTTACCCCGCAAAAAAAAAGATTAAGTATTTTACTTCAATAGTACAAGACAGATTACTAGTATAAATTCCTTCCAGAAAAGAAGAAAGCATACATATATAATAGAGTACACAAGATAACAAAATCGACATGTGTGCTACCTTACGTAATGAAACATGTAATTCAAACTACATAAGGAAGTATAGAAAATAAGAATTTTCATCAGATATTTGTTACGCCAGTTACAGCTGGTTGATGTGTCAACGATGTCTGCACTTCAACGTATTTTAAACAACTAATATCATCTTGCAGGTACATCGTTTTTCACAACAATGTATTGGAGCATGTCACAAATGACAATGAGCTCATCACGATCCCGGGGTTCCCTACACCGCTTGAGTTGACGAAGGCTAAGTTGCCTGGAACCCTTTGTGTTCCGGGTATGGAGCAAATCCGTGAGAAGATGTTTGAGGAGGAGCTGAGATGCGATGGTGAGATCACTAATAGCTTCAAAGAGCTCGAGACATTGTACATTGAATCCTATGAGCAGATAACAAGGAAGAAGGTCTGGACGATCGGGCCAATGTGCCTCTGCCACCGAAACAGCAACAGAACGGCCGCAAGAGGAAACAAGGCATCAATGGATGAGGCACAGTGCTTGAAATGGCTTGATTCAAGGAAGCCAGGCTCAGTGATCTTTGTGAGTTTTGGAAGCCTCGCTTGCACTACACCTCAACAACTTGTTGAACTGGGACTGGGACTTGAAGCCTCCAAGAAACCATTTGTTTGGGTGATTAAAGCAGGAGCTAAGCTTCCAGAAGTCGAGGAATGGCTCGCAGATGGGTTCGAGGAGCGCGTCAAAGACAGAGGTCTGATCATAAAGGGTTGGGCACCACAGCTCATGATCCTGCAGCACCAAGCCGTTGGAGGATTCGTGACGCACTGCGGGTGGAACTCAACAATAGAGGGCATCTGTGCAGGTGTGCCCATGATCACATGGCCACACTTTGGGGAGCAGTTTTTGAATGAGAAGCTGCTGGTGGATGTGCTGCAAATCGGGATGGAGGTTGGAGTGAAAGGAGTTACACAGTGGGGAAGTGAAAACCAGGAGGTTATGGTTACAAGAGATGAGGTGCAGAAAGCTGTGAACACCCTGATGGATGAGGGGGCGGCTGCAGAAGAGATGAGGGTGAGAGCAAAAGACTGCGCCATTAAGGCAAGAAGGGCTTTCGATGAGGGAGGTTCTTCATATGACAACATAAGGCTATTAATTCAAGAAATGGAAATCAAGACGAATGCATGTGGTTGATAGAGATTACCTAAGCTCGCTTTTTCGGTGTAAGTGAAAGATCCTAGAATGCATATATCGTCATATAGAATTTTGTACCAGGCTCACAGGTGATTATTTAGAGATTATAGATGATCCAAATGAAGGCAATATCAATTATCATCTCTGTTATGTACGCTCTTTCATGGCAGTCCACATAACAACTACACAGTTTGCTCTTCTAAATGGTTACGCTCTCCCTTGCATTTTGCTACCGTTGCACGACTAGCCACGATTCATGGAGGCGTAGGACAATGACTCCCACGACGGTGTCGCCGGTGGCAAGCACCGTTCCGTGGGAGCAACTAGGGAGGGGCGCCGCCGTGCACCGGACACTGCGCTGTTGCATTGCACCAGGCACTGTACATGGCCTAATAACAGACCTTGTTTCATTGCTAATCGCTGCAGTCTTGTATTAAATTCTTCTCTTAGGGGGTATTAAATTCTTTCTAGATATAAAGTTTATTTGGTCAGTGTGCATGAAGCAAAATGAAAACAAGGAGCCTCGGTCGTACCTCTTTGCGTCAGGAAGCCACTGTGTTGATTTGGATGCATTGCGTCGCTCCAGAAATGGACTCATATTTTCCATATCACTGGGAGATCCTTTTAGCTTCTCACTAACAAAACTCTGAACGGATACAGACAAGAAAATTCCACCCACTGTCACAGTACACTGAATGACCGAATCTCCACACAGAAAATAATGCACTATCATATTATATCGGCTGGCTCGGCCTTCCACAGGCTTGAGAGTTAAATAAGTGTGCATATACGACAAGTCAGCATCAGACATGAGGATCATCCAAATCCTGTAAAAATGACTCCTCTTTGAGCGCGACAGGCGGTAGCGGAGGTTAATCTGAGCCCTCGATGTCTGATCGGATGGCCTGGATTCTGATGATTCAGAACTTAACAAGATTCATCCACATGGCTGACTCCACAAGTCCATGACTGACGTGAGAGCATGCGTCACTAGCAAGAGGTGACCGATTTGATATGCTGTTGCATCGTCAGCTCATCATCTTTCCTTAGGAAGACATAGCACCAGGTGCTATATGTATACACTATAGTTGCCACTGCGACCATCATCAGATTGTACCCAACACATCGTGCTATCTTGCCGGTGTCACTGTCTTCCCAGTTTGACTGACTCCACCACCAGTGCTTCTGCTACACTAGCCGATCAGCCATGACCTTCATCGGCAGCGGCGATGGCCACAGCGGCTCCGCGAGGGCACACTTTGTGCTGGTACCGATGTTGGCGCAGGGGCACACAATCCCCATGACCGACATGGCGCGCCTGCTGGCAGAGCACGGCCCGCAGGTTAGCTTCATCACCACACCAGTGAATGCCTCCAGGTTGGCAGGCTTTGCAGCCGATGTGGAGGCGGCGGGCCTGGCAGTACGGCTCGTGGAGCTCCATTTCCCGAGCGCCGAGTTCGGCCTACCGGACGGGTGCGAGAACCTGGACATGATCCAATCCACGGATCTTCTCTCCAACTTCATGGATGCCATCGCTGCGCTTCAGGAGCCGCTCAAGGCATACCTCCATGAGCAGCAGCGCTCGCCTCCGAGCTGCATCATATCTGACCTGATTCACTGGTGGACTGGTGACATCGCAAGGGAGCTTGGTATCCCGAGGCTGACCTTTAGTGGCTTTTGTGGCTTCTCGTCCCTCATCAGGTACAATCATAATAAGAGGCAAATCTTGTGATTAACTAATTTTGTACTATGCATATTATTGCTGCTACAATTAAGTGCTTTACTTCATCAATGGACGGAAAACTAGTGTAAATTGGCTCCAGAGAGAAGAAAGCATTGAACATATAAAAGACTACACCTGAAAGGAAAAAGAATTATCTGAGTACTAGTTTGTGTGATGAAATATGTAATTTACACTGCAGAAGGAATCACAGACAGCAAAGGTTTTCATGAGCATGTTTTTAGGCCAGCTATATCTGGTTGACGTTTGTCGAAGAAGTCTGCTCTTATACGTATTTGAAACAACTACAACCATCTTGCAGGTACATCACTTATCACAACAATGTATTTCAAAATGTCAAAGACGAAAATGAGCTCATCACAATCACAGGGTTCCCTACGCCACTAGAGCTGACAAAGGCTAAATGCCCTGGAAATTTTTGTATTCCTGGTATGGAGCAAATCCGTAAGAAGTTCCTTGAAGAGGAGCTGAAAAGTGATGGTGAGGTAATTAACAGCTTCCAGGAGCTGGAGACATTGTACATTGAATCCTTTGAGCAGACGACAAAGAAGAAGGTCTGGGCGGTCGGACCAATGTGCCTCTGCCACCGAGACAACAACACTATGGCCGCAAGAGGAAACAAGGCGTCAATGGATGAAGCACAGTGCTTGCAATGGCTTGATTCAATGAAGCCAGGCTCAGTGGTCTTTGTCAGCTTTGGCAGCCTCGCTTGCACTACACCTCAACAGCTTGTTGAGTTGGGACTGGGACTTGAAACCTCCAGGAAACCGTTTATTTGGGTGATCAAAGCAGGAGCTAAGCTTCCAGAAGTCGAGGAATGGCTCGCAGACGAGTTCGAGGAGCGTGTCAAAAATAGAGGCATGGTCATAAGGGGTTGGGCGCCACAGCTCATGATCCTGCAGCACCAAGCCGTTGGAGGATTCGTGACGCACTGCGGGTGGAACTCAACAATAGAGGGCATCTGTGCAGGTGTGCCCATGATCACATGGCCGCACTTTGGGGAACAGTTTTTGAATGAGAAGCTGCTGGTGGATGTGCTGAAAATCGGGATGGAGGTTGGAGTGAAAGGAGTTACACAGTGGGGAAGTGAAAACCAGGAGGTTATGGTTACAAGAGATGAGGTGCAGAAAGCTGTGAACACCCTGATGGATGAGGGGGCGGCTGCAGAAGAGATGAGGGTGAGAGCAAAAGACTGTGCCATTAAGGCAAGGAGGGCTTTCGATGAGGGAGGTTCTTCGTATGACAACATAAGGCTATTAATTCAAGAAATGGAAATCAAGACGAATGCATGTGGTTCAGTGGTTGATACAGATGGTAATAAGCTCTCTTTTTTGGTGTAAACATAAAGTAAAAGAGCCTATAGCATATTTATCGTTATAAAGGATTTCTTTTACAAATAACCAGTAGCTTGTATCAGGATCACTATCTATTCTGTTGCGCAGGTTTCATATATTTTTGGGAAAGGGGATATCCCCGGCCTCTGCATCATACTGATCCACACACCCATATTTATTAAAAACAATTCAGAAGTTCAGTAGTTTCATAATGATTACACTGTCTACTTCTCCAAGTGGCATGCTCTACTTTTCATTTTGCTACCACTTACTCATCAGAGTTAATAAGAGTTCAGAAAGGAGAAAAAATGAAATAAAATGTATGCACATTATCAAAACTAAGATTAAAAGCAAGCGATGATTCAAGGTGAATAATCCAAAGAAAGATAAGGAAGTGAAACCCACATAAAGCACATATGAATTTAGAAACTTATGTTTGACTTAGCAGTGTGACAAACATGAAATTTCAAGGATCTCTCCATACAAAAAGAGATAAGGATCACCTAAAACAAGGTTGTCTTGTACAGTACTGTTTATATGACAAGTGGCTAAAGGGTCAAAGCTCAAGACCAGTGAGCAAATCTATTGTTTTGAACGTGCTGCTGGCGCTCCTGGTTGCCAAAATGAATCTAAACCTGCACTTTCGTCTTCTAAACGGATAGAAGAATGTAGGAGTATTTATCTAGCAACTGGGGGCACAAACAGGATTGAATAAGTTCAGAGAAACCATGGTGTAATAATAAAAGCATATAAACAGATGGCTGTTTCATAGGAAGTGTACAGATTTACTGAGCAATTATGAACAGGCATGGTCAAATGTTCTATATTCAAAGTAGGACAGTGTGTTGAGTTCCTTACAAAGTCAAATATGAACTAGGCAATGGGAAAGATGTAAACTGGAGGAAATAGACCAAACCTGGTTTCACTATGCACCGATGAGCCATGACTGTCACTTCATCTGGACCATTCTGTAAAACATATGGATAGCCTCCTCACCGTGAGGACCAGAGGGCTTTGGCAAGTGGGCGTCGAGCTCTAGCCCAAACTTAGCCACCACGTGCACGTGAACGGCGTCGCCGACAGCCGGCTCCACGGCGCGCGCCAACCCGCCGCATTGAGCAACGGCGGGAACGTGTACGCGTCGGGCCTGGCTCCGCGCGCCAGGATGCCCACGTACACCCGCAGCAGCATCCTCGGCGCCAGCAGCCACCGCCGCGAGGCGCCCCGGCGAGGAATTTCATCGAACGGGCCACGGGCATGTGCTTGCTAGCCTTCCGCGCGCGCTACTCGCCGCGAGATTGTCGCATCAACATTGACCGCGGGTAGTTGCAGTGATGCGCAGGGAACGGGTCAGCAGAGGAGTCCGGGCGGTGGGCGGTGGCGAGCGTCTGGTCCAGGAGCGACGGCGGTGGCGGACTAGCAGCCCACAGGCGATTGGCCAAGGAAAGAGAGAGAGGAAGGGGAGGAGCACGCCGGCGCGGTGGAGCAGGAGGGAAGCCTGTCGCTGGACGTGGACTCGTCGCAAGCTGCGCTGCGGCGGCAAGCCGGCCGGCAACCGACGGCTTTTGGTCGCGGCAAGCAGGCTCGCATTCGTCCCCTGTTTTTCCGTTTCTTTCTGGAAGGATCTCCCCTGTTTAGCTGATGAAATTGGAAGTGAAGACGAAGATGGCGAAGTTTTTTTCTTTTCATGGGAAGGTCATTGGCTAGCTTTCAGACGTCGTCCACAGGATCCGATCCAAGCCATCCAACCATTCGGCCTTACGTCTCTCACTGTTTTCGCTATGACATACTCCCTCAATCTCAAAATAAATGTCTTAAATTTTATACTCCCTCAATCTTAAAGTATAAAGTTGACACATTTATTTTATTAGGACAGTGGAAGTATACGAGTGATATAAGAACTACGTTCTGGTAACTGTATAGCAGCATCCATCTATCACGCACACCTCTCCAACTTGATCTTCGATGCAAAAAATAAATAAAAACTTGATCCGTCAATTACCAGCGCCCCCAACCACGACGCATGATGCAACGAGGACTCTACTCGCGGATACGGCTTTCGTTCACCACTGCCAAGTACACAATAGCTATAGCGAGAGTCCCGCCACGATCGATTGATATGGTTCTTGTGTATTGCGAAGTCTCCAGCTCGACCAATCAGTACCGCGTATGGAGGGCTTCTACGCTACCATGCACAATCGCAATAGGAGTTTCTACTCATGCATACACTTCTCCAACTATCGCGCACCACTGCCAAGTACGTGCGCAACAAGCCATAGCGAGCAAGAGTCTTTGCATCGGATTCTCTGTGATGTGAAGTCTCCAAACAGTGGCTATTCAAGCATGTAACAAAGGCCTGCAGATGCTACCGCACACGATCATCGATCGATCATGGGCCTCCAACTACTGTGCACGAGCGTCGACCGGGTTCACTAATGTGAAAGTCTCACATGATAACGCAAACTACCCTGCATCTCGTTGGGGCTTGACCACTCACCGTATACCGTCCAATGCAGAACTCACTCGAGGAATCACCAAAAATTTCTCGCTCTCATTTCTATCATGAATTTTTATGTCATGGAAGGCCCAAAGAACATCATCTAGGTGAGATGTCGACCCGCCCAGGATGGAAATTCCAATTTCAATCAAAATTATTTTTCATACAAGTATGTGGCCAACACATCCATGACAACACGTGTTTTCGTCGGTATTATTGTCATAGGAGTGCTACTCCCATGATAGAAAATGGCAAGGGTGTGTTTCCTTGTAGTGGCCCCCAATGGCGCCTAGTTACCGGGAAGGAGGAGCCGACCTCCACGCCGTCCGAGCCACGTATGCACATCCAGTATTACCTCCAAGGTGGTGGCTCATGCGACGGGTCCTCGTGTGGGGGAGGCAGTGGCATAGCCAGGATTTCGGGTCAGGCTGGTCCAAATGATATATAAAATGTTTACACCACAAATACAATATAGCAACATATAGTAGAGGGCAAGCTATTTAGCTGAGGGGCTAATGCCCCCTCCCCCAAGTTTTAACCAATAAATCTCTTTGTATCTAAGTTTAGGTTGCCCGTAATGGGAGTGTCATAGGTAGTATCATGCATGCCAACTGAGCATTTTTTATGAGGGGGCATAGAATTAAATGAAGAAATAGATGCTTGAGTATCATATCATGATACTGTATCGTATTAAATGATGTGCTACTTTGTGTCATGCATGGTAATAAATGTAGTCCTCTATGATACCAACATATGATACTATGCATTAGGGATGTAGTATCACACACTAGTATCATATGCATGATACTAGTATATGATACGCCCCATTACAACCAGCCTTATAGTTTCAGGGCAACCCATGGGCATTCAACTTGCTTAGTTACAATTTGGTGTTTTGAGAACACGGTTTTGTTTGTAGACGTGGTGTACAGAAATGGTCTTAACCATGCTATGTTCTTTAGTTTAAGTAACCACAACATAAAGAATGTTCAGTTATAACTATTAAGGAATGTAGTTGACAATTGTCCTATGTGATGTATAGAATGCCTAGCATTCAAAAATTATACAAAACAATAAGATAATAACGGGTAAGGTAAACAAGTAGGATATTCACCTATTGATGGCAAATATGAGAAACATTAGTACGCCACATGGTTGCTAGTATGTCTAAAAAATGCAGTAAATTGCCACCTCCCAACATACATGGAAAATGATAAGCACACAAACGACTAATTTGATAAATTACCAGCCGACTAAAGACTAACCAATTTTTTAGGAAATATTTTTTATAGCCTTCGAATCCATGTATGCATGCCATACAACCAAAGTCTACTCACACATCCAGGAAAACATAGTGTTCCTATTATGAATGATTGTAAGAGGTCATGTCCATAGAAGAACTTGATCTTCTTATTATGTACAAAAGGAAATGTATTGACTCGTTTTTGAAATATATGTCAACTTTGGACTTAAATCTATGCATGTGGTTAGTGGTGTTTTGATTCATTTTACTTATAGGCATACCATGATCTTTGGCAAAGCTAGTGAACTAGGGAAGGGCATAATTAAGCGGAATGCAAGTGTGCACAGAATTGAGCTCAACCACCATCATATATATCCTTTAGTTTATTTGATTATAATATAAAAAATCTACCATTTGGGTGGTTTAATCATCCTCTAGGAGGTTTTTTATCATCACTAACTAGTCATTGTGTGATAAGCATGGATGACTAACTGGGGAAGATAAAAAACTCCCAGAGCATGATTAAACCACCAAAATGGTAGAATATAATTCATATTAAACACATTAACGTGTGCAGCATGGGCGCTCACTCGCGCAGTCCACGTGTGCAGGAGGTATTCGCGATTTACTGTGTTGATTTTGTCGGGCACTCCTTCCTTCCCCTCGAAGGCAGTCGCGCACTCCACGCCTCCTCCTTTTCTCCTTTCGCACCCCCTCCTCATCTATCCCTCGTTAACACGGCCGTGCCTCCGTCCTCCTTTCCTCGTCACCACGGCAAACCACCTCCCATGACGGCGATTGGGACGAGGCAGGCGCGGCGGCTGTGGGCGGAAGCAGCAGGGGTTGAAGGAGGCGCGGGGAGGGGCGGATGTGGGCGGGGTCGGCGGTTGAGGGCGAGCGCCGGACAGGCAGAGGGAGCATGGGGAGGGAGCCCCTGCCCCTGAGATCCGCCGCCACCACCACCGGCTCCTCGTTGTAGTGCCAGCAGAGGCACACCGCGACGGCGGCAACTCTCGTGAAGGGCGAGGCGGCGGATGCGGCAGGGGCAGTGGCGGGGTTCACTGTCGTGATGAAGTTCGGCGGGTTGTCGCTGGCGTCGGCCGCACGGATCCGGAGGTGGCCAACCTCATCCTCAGCTTTCCCGAGGAGGCGCCCATCGTCGTCCTCTCCGCCATGGGGAAGGCCACCAATCGATGAGCTCGCTGTCATCAAGGAGCTTCATCTTACGTGTGTGCTACTTCAATAAATCTGTCATACCTTGTTGCTCGAATGCTGGTTTGGAGTGTGCAAACCCTGATTCCTGAATGCTGGTTTGGAGTATGATATAGTTATCATTTCTATGCTTAAAGCTGGTCATTTTGTAGGAATATGCCTGGGTTTTTGTCAAATGCAAGCTGCACTTTCTATTTTCTCAAATGGATTTTCTTATCAAATAATTGTCTCTTACGTGGATATACTTTCTGTTAAACCCAAGAAATAAAGGTGAATTATCCATGAATATGATCTGGTATTACTTGGAACATTTTGTGTTTCATGGTATCCTAAAATACGGTCTACTTTTTAGAGTTTATTCCCATTTACTTGTGTTCTTCCAAAATAATAGTATATTAGTTGTTTATTAGACTTCTTTCTGGTTGCTGAAATTTAAATGTTTGCTGTGGAATAGGAAATTTGAGTACAGTAGCCTCAAAATAATATAGTGAGCCATAGAGAAGATTGTTGCTCTAATTGATTGGTATTTATGGCGCTGATCTCTTTCTCTCGCACCTACAATTGTAAAAATGCCCCTGCTGAATATCTTGAACGATCCTAGAACCTTCTCACTTACAGGTCTAGTAAATCCTTGCGAACTTCTTTCCAACATTGAAGCACAAATTACAAAAGCAAACAACGAATCCATAACAAAGAAAGAAATCATGAAGAGAGTAAACAAATGGCTATCGGCCTGTGATGAAGAGACTTGGCTTGAGGAATATAACCAATCATGTTTATTTTCATGAAAATATGCTAGCACATGGTCCATCAGTTTAATATGATTTCCGCATTTTTCTTCTCTACCTTGGCATGCTTGTACTGAATATTCAATTTGGCTGCCAAGCTATGATTTAGGTAATGCCCTATTTAACGTTTGCATATGCCCTACTGCATGATGATAATAGGTATAGGCGGGGGTGCCCATTTGAATCTCAAGCGTGCAGAGAAAGTAGGGGTAGTTTGTTCAAAAGATCCCAAGTGAGTCTTCTTTTCTTCATTTGGACTCCGTAGTGATTTCCGTATAATAATTTTTAAGTAATTGTGCTCCATCATTCATAAGCGCAATAGCTTTCTATTTTTTTTCAAAAGATCCACTGTGATCTTCGTTTGTTCAGTTGGTCACTCAGTCGCTCATTTGGTACTTAATATGATCAGAAGCTACATTTGTGCAGCTATGATTGACAACTTGATAGACAAGACATTTGCCTAGGAGGATGAAAGCAATACACCATTTCCATATGACGCAGTAATTAAGTCACTGAGCTAGCTCACCATGATTATCAGAAATCAAGCACACTAGATCCGATGCATTGAATTTTCATGTGAAGGTTCATATGGTTGCCATTTTGGAAGAGCTAAAACTTAGGATGGTACAGAAAGAGGAAGATAAGAGACGATACCGGGTATAAATTCCACATCATCAAGTACTACACTCACAACAGAAGTCATCAGTCGTGTTCACTGACTCTTACCAGAGAACCAGAAGAACCTGCACAATCTATTGTGTAAAGAGAATGAGATGATTTGGGTCCAAGTCTGTTCCGAGGAAGACAAGCAGTTTTAACACGAGGACCAGTGGCCATAATCATGACTTTGATGCCCCGCCGGGTGTTGGCTGACAGTGCCACACCCGAGCTTTTGACACCAAGCTCGTACTCTGGACGGTACAACAATTACTTCAAGGAGAACCGGAGGATGACGGCGGCCCCACTCAACTTCTCGGTGGCTTCCAAGGATGACAGCATGTTATCCTTTGCCTCCATTAGCAGCTCGGAGCCTGGTTCTCCATTGGTTTTGCCACTGAGTATGATATTGCCCAACATTTTGTCATCCTCTGGTTCTTTTGTCAACATATTTTTCTGATTTTCTACAAAAGAACATATTTTTCTGTTATTCAGTCATAAGACTGTGGTGGGGTGACGGGTTTGAAAGCACAAGTGCTCCCTAGGTGGTTTTGGTAATTAATGTCAACATATCTCTTGTTGGACTAACACTTTTATCTAGTATATTTCATATAAGTTCAACAATGGAGTGGCATGGACTAAAGGATGTGGGAACTCCTTCAAGATGCTAAGGACAAAGGATTGGCTCAAGCTTCAAGATCAAGACTCTTCATTTTACATTTTTAGTGGTCCAAGATCACATTGAGTCTATAGGAAAAGCCAATACTATCAAGGAGGGATGAGGTGTTGCTTAACGAGCCTCTTGCTTTGTGTGCTTAGTGATATGCTCCAAAACCCTCAGTTACTTTCCCACTTCCACAAATGACCTAAACCCAAAGCCAAAATCGGTCACACCGATACTTCTTATCCGGCACCACCGATTCTATAAGTCATAGCCACTGCCACAAACCCTAAGCAAATCGGTCTTACCGATAGGGATCTCGGTTTCACCGAGATGGGGTTGTAATCTCTCCGTGTATGTCCATTATCAAATCGGTCTCACCGAGTTTGAGAAATCGGTACTACCGAGATTACAATGCAACTCTCTGGATGACTTATTACTAAAATCGGTCCCACCGAGTTTGAGTAATCGGTCCCACCGAGTTTGCCTGACCAACTCTCTGGAAAGCTTATTACCAAATCGGTCTCACCGAGTTTGTGTAATCGGTCTTACCGAGATTACGTTATGCCCTAACCCTAATCATATCGGTCTCACCGAGTTGCATTTCGGTCCCACCAAAAACCCTAACGGTCACATTATTTGCTGAATCGGTCTGACCGAGTTTAACAATTCGGTCCCACCGAGTTTGGTAAATTGTGTGTAACGGTTAGATTTTGTGTGGAGGCTATATATACCCCTCCACCTCCTCTTCATTCATGAAGAGAGCCATCAGAACGAGCCTACACTTCCAGCATACATTTTCTGAGAGAGAACTACCTACTCATGTGTTGAGACCAAGATATTCCATTCCTACCATATGAATCTTGATCTCTAGCCTTCCCCAAGTTGCTTTCCACTCAAATCTTCTTTCCACCAGATCCAAAACCTATGAGAGAGAGTTGAGTGTTGGGGAGACTATCATTTGAAGCACAAGAGCAAGGAGTTCATCATCAATGCACCATTTGTTACTTCTTGGAGAGTGGTGTCTCCTAGATTGGCTAGGTGTCACTTGGGAGCCTCCGACAAGATTGTGGAGTTAAACCAAGGAGTTTGTAAGGGCAAGGAGATCGCCTACTTCGTGAAGATCTACCGCTAGTGAGGCAAGTCCTTCGTGGGCGACGGCCATGGTGGGATAGACAAGGTTGCTTCTTTGTGGACCCTTCGTGGGTGGAGCCCTCCGTGGACTCACAGAACTGCTACCCTTCGTGGGTTGAAGTCTCCATCAACGTGGATGTACGATAGCACCACCTATCGGAACCACGCCAAAAACATCCGTGTCTCCAATTGCGTTTGAATCCTCCAAACCCTTCCCTTTACTTTCTTGCAGGTTGCATGCTTTACTTTCCGCTGCTCATATACTCTTTGCATGCTTGCTTGATATGTATTGTGATTGTTGAAATTGTGCCTAAACTCCACTTAATCTTAAGGAAACTTAAAAACTGCAACTTTGGTACTTAGTGTCTAATCACCCCCCTCTAGACACCTCTTCTCAAGGTCCTACAAGTGGTATTAGAGCATTGGTCTCCATTGCTTTGGTTTAATCACCATTGGAGGAAGATGGATGAGTCTACTATTGGGAGTCTTAGACATAGAGTGCCTATTCTTGATGGAGAGTATTTTCATGAGTGGAAAAATGAGATGCTTGCTATTTTCAATCAATATCATTTTAACAAGTACATTGCTAGTCCTTGTGCACCTTATGTTGATCCTATGCATCCTACCCATGATGAGTCTATTGACATGATTAGGAATCTTAGAACTGCCGAACTTATCATTAGAGGATTGCCTAGAAACTTGATTGGATGCTTGCCTACTTTCAAGTGTGCCTACACCATATGGAAATTTCTTGAAGAACGATTTCCTGATTATTCCTTGAAAAATCTTGATGAAATTCTTCATAAGTCTATTGCCTTGAGTAAGATGAATACTAGTGATCCTATGTTTGGTGATCGTCTATTTGAGCTTACAAACCTCATGCGTGCCAAAGAAAATGTTGGTATCATTAGTGACATTATTTCTGAAGCTATAAAAATTCATAAGCAAGATTATCAAACTCATTCTAATGAATCACCCTCTCTAGGACTTGATCCACCACATGACGATGTTGAACATGGATACTATGATGAGGATGATGATAGTGACTTCGATCTTGATGATGCAATGAGACATTTTGGTCTTATGGCAAATCTTTGGGGATATATGTCAGGAGGAAAGGAATGGGTTCTTGATAGTGGATGCACCGATCACATGACCGGAGATAAAGACATGTTCCGTGAGCTTGCTGATAATGATAGTCCTCGAAAGTATGTCACTTTCGGTGACAACTCAAAGGGTAAGGTGGTTGGCCTCGGTAAGGTGGCCATATCACATGATAGCTCCATACAAAATGTCATGCTCGTTGAATCTCTTGGTTACAACTTACTTTCAGTATCTAGACTTGTTGATTTCGGTTTCAATGTTCTATTTACTGAAGTAGATTGCCAAGTGTTTCGTCGAGATAATCATAAAATGGTCTTTACCGGTGTGCGTAGAGGTGATCTATACATTGTTGATTTCACTAAAAAGGCTCAACCTAAAACTTGCTTCATTGCTAAATCCTCAAAAGGTTGGTTATGGCATAGACGACTTGGTCATGTTGGTATGCAAAACCTTGACAAGCTTATTAAAGGAAATCATATCCTTGGAGTTAACGATGTCATATTTGATAAGGATAGACTTTGCAGCGCTTGTCAAGCAGGTAAACAGGTTGGAGGAAGGCATCCCGTGAAGAACATCATGACCACAAGGAGGCCACTCGAGCTACTTCACATGGATCTTTTTGGTCCCAACTCCTACAAGAGTCTCGGAGGAAATTCTTTTGGTCTAGTTATAGTTTATGATTTTTCCAGATTTACGTGGGTGTTCTTTCTCGATGATAAATCGCAGGTCCAAAAGATCTTCAAAAACTTCGCAAGGAAGGCCCAAAATCAATTTGAAGTGAAGATCAAGAAGGTTCGTAGCGACAACGGAACGGAGTTCAAGAACGCAAATGTGGACACCTTTCTTGACGAAGAAGGGATTTCACACGAGTTCTCGGCTACGTACACACCTCAACAAAACGGAGTTGTTGAGAGGAAGAACCGGACGCTCATTGAGATGGCGAGAACGATGCTTGATGAGTACAAGACGCCGAAGCACTTTTGGGCAGAAGCGGTTGAGACAGCTTGTCATGCAACAAATCGCTTGTATCTTCACAAGCTACTCGGCAAGATGGCATACGAGCTCCTCACCGGTAACAAACCCCAAGTTGGATACTTTCGAGTATTCGGCTCAAAGTGCTATATTCTTGATAAGCATCGTCGCTCTAAATTTGCTCCTAAGTCTCATGAAGGTTTCCTACTAGGTTATGGCTCAAACTCTCACACTTACCGTGTCTACAACAATTTCACCCAAAAGGTTGAAGAGACGGTAGATGTGAAGTTTGATGAATCTAACGGCTCGCAAGTAGAGCAATTGCCAATTGATGTAGGTGACAAAGATCCTTCAGAAGCAATCCAAGACTTGGCTATTGGCAAGGTTCGTCCAACGGAGGTGAAGGAGAGTACCTCATCCGTCCAAGTGGAAGCTTCAACTTCACAACAAGGTGAACCAAGAGTTGATACAGAAGCATCCACAAGCGGGGCACACCAAGATGAAGAAAACAAGGAAGTGCATCAAGATGAACGTCAACAACCTCCTTCTCCACCACGACAAAAGAACGACAATGCCAACAATGAAGAAGGCCAAGAAGAAGAAGAACAACATGAACAAGATGTTCAACGAAGACCCAAGCAAAAGCTTTCACGAGTTCGAGCAAGAGTTGCTAAAGATCATCCCGTCGAGCAAATCTACAATGACATTCAAACCGGGAGAATCACTCGCTCTAAAACTCGTTAGCTAACTTTTGTGAAAACTATTCTTTCATCTCTAGCATTGAACCTATGAAGGTTGAAGAAGCGTTGGAAGATCCGGATTGGATAAATGCCATGCATGAAGAGCTACATAACTTTGAGAGGAATCAAGTTTGGACATTGGTTGAGAAGCCCGACAACAACCACAACGTCATCGGTACCAAAAGGGTGTTTTGCAACAAGCAAGATGAAGATGGACAAGTAGTTCGCAACAAAGCACGTCTCGTCGCCCAAGGCTACACACAAGTCAAAGGTATGGACTATGGTGAGACTTACGCCCCCGTTGCTAGACTTGAGTCCATTCGCATCTTACTTGCCTATGCTAATCATCATGATATTACCTTGTACCAAATGGACATTAAAAGTGCTTTTCTAAATGGTGAAATAGAGGAGGAAGTTTATGTTAAGCAACCTCCTAGCTTTGTCAATCCTAAGAAACCCAATCATGTTTACAAACTTCACAAAGCTCTTTATGGTCTTAAACAAGCTCCTAGAGCTTGGTATAAATGCTTGACTAAGTTTCTTATTGAAAAAGGCTTTGAAATTGGGAAAATTGATTCTACTCTTTTTACTAAAAGGGTTAATGGAGAACTATTCGTGTGCCAAATTTATGTTGATGATATCATATTTGGTTCAACTAACCCTCATTTTAGTGAAAAGTTTGGGAAGCTAATGTCGCAGAAGTTTGAGATGTCTATGATGAGTGAACTCAAATTCTTTCTTGGGTTGCAAATCAAGCAAACTAAGGAAGGTACCTTTGTTTCTCAAACAAAGTACACCAAGGACTTATTCAAGAAGTTCAATATGCAAGAATGCAAAGGTATGTCTACACCCATGCCTACTAGTGGACATAACGACTTGACCAAAGACAGTGAACCGGTTGATCAAAAGGTTTATCGCTCTATGATTGGTTCATTGTTATATCTATGTGCTTCACGTCCTGATATCATGATAAGTGTGTGCATGTGTGCACGATATCAAGCTGCTCCTAAGGAATGTCATCTCAAGGCTGTGAAAAGGATAGTGAGATACTTAATCCATACACCAAACTTTGGCATTTGGTATCCTAAGAGGGCCTCTTTCGATCTTGTTGGCTATTCTGACTCAGACTATGCCGGAGACAAGGTTGATAGAAAGTCCACTTCGGGAACTTGTCAATTTCTTGGTAGATCTCTTGTGTCTTGGTCCTCCAAGAAACAAAACTCGGTATCCTTATCCACTGCCAAAGCTGAATATATTGCCGCTGGTTCATGTTGTGCTCAATTACTTTGGATGACCCAAACTCTTAAAGATTATGGGATATATGTGAGACATGTTCCATTGCTTTGTGACAATGAAAGTGCTATCAAAATTGGTCATAATCCTGTGCAACATTCTCGAACTAAGCATATTGAAGTTCGTCATCATTTCATTCGAGATCATGTTGCTAAGGGTGACATTGATCTTAAGCATGTTCGCACCAAAAAGCAATTAGCGGATATATTTACTAAACCTCTTGATGAGAAAGTGTTTTGCAGGTTAAGAGGAGAATTGAACATCATTGATGCTTCAAACTTGGAGTAGAGACTCCATTGGATACATGCAAGACATGAGCTTATGACTAATCCTTGATATTTCTCTCATGATGAAAATCTTATGTCTTGGATATTTTTGTATCTTGCATGTTATCTAACCCATGTAGGTACTTGGTGGAATCAAACTCCATGAGATTGCAATCTACTCATATCTTGAGCAATCTCTATATCACCAAGTCTCTACACCTTGGTGGTTCAAGACAAGGAAGCACGAAACCATTCAAACATATCCTTTGACAAACTCTATGTTGAGCTTCATGATTGTCATTTTTGGATACACAAGTGCTCTTCCTTGCAAGAACTAACCCATGTAGGTAGAGGGACTAAAATTCCAAGTGGTGCTCCAAATTCTTGATGAGCTACATCAACCTTGAGCAACCCACACAAGTTCAACTACATGGACTACACCACCAACCAAGGTATGTTATTCCATCTTAGAGAAGCTTTACTCCAAGTCATGAGCTAAAGCAACTCGACAAGATGTGAATACATTAAGATGCTTAAACGAAAAATGGCAACCCCATTTTGAGCTTAAACGATGAGTATGACCTATGATCAAGTGATCTCACTTGACTCATAAGTCAATATACTCTAACATAGGTGACTTCGTCGCCGACCATCTCTAGATGAAATTCTCTTGTGTTCTTTTCGGTGTTGTTGCATTTGTCTCGTGCATACTTGAATCATCTAGATTTCTTTCTTTCTGTTTGCTCTGCATTTTCTACATTCCAATTCATTGCACATCTTTCAGTAAATTCCTTGCAAATCTTTGTGAGATCTTACTAGTCTAGTGAGCTGAGGTGACAAGTGTTTTCTTTGCAATGGACTCGGTTTCACCGATTTGTTATTTTCGTCCCAACCGAATCTTTTCGGTACGACCGAAAAATACCACTCAGTGCCACCGACTTCATAACAGGACACACAGTTTGCCACATAATTCTGTGTTTCTTCTGATCCAGCTCCACTCAATGAATCTTGTCCTCTACAAGCATCACATTTTTATCATTGCTTTGTTTTGTATCTCAAGGACCAAACCTGTTGGGGATATTACCACTAGGCGTAAACCGGCCTACTTGGGCCGGGTTAACTTCATTAGTGGTATAAGCAGATGAAGGCCCAAGGCCTGTAGTCGGTTTAGAACCTGTAGCCGTAAACCGGCCTGATGTATAACTTGTATTGTAAGTTAGGAATAGAGAGATACCAACCGGGATACGAGTATGAACCGGTTGGGACTCTATGAACCGACGGGCGTCACCCGTGTATATAAGGGGGCGACCCGGCGGCGGTTCAAGGACAGACAACCACAACTCGAGCATAGGCGAAGCTTATTTTGCTCCCTAGCCATCGAGACCACATCAATTCCATCACAACTAGACGTAGGCTTTTACCTTCATCGAAGGGGCCGAACTAGTATAAAACCCTCGTGTCTTTGTGTCCGCTTTAACCCCTTCAAGTAAACTCGTAGCGATGGCTCCACGACTAAGTCCTTTCACTAGGACATCTGCCGTGACAAATCCACGACAGTTGGCGCCCACCGTGGGGCTATCGCACGATGGTTTGACGATCTTGGAGGGCAAGCTCAAGGGACTCGAAGGCTATGTTGTGGGCCGGATGACCAAGAGTCGTCGCGGCAGGATCTACATCGACGACGCAGGATGGGGTCCCGAGGCCGATTCGATCGAGTACGGGTACCGGGTCCCCTTTGGTGGCATACACGTTTTCATCGGCAAGATCGGTGAGCCTGGGCCTGAGCCGGACATCTGCACCGACCTCGTCGAGACGGCTCAGCGTGCGAGATCTACCCAGGCTAAACCGGCCGCAAAGCGTGTCTTTGTTGGAGTTGTCCACGGAGGAGAGCGTAACGACGAATCAGAACACGGTAGCGAGACCGTCGTCTACTCCGGTGATGAGTCCTCAAACGGAGAGACCGAATCGATGTACCAGTTGCAAGACGATCAGGTTAGGGGTTATTCCGATGGCGACAGTATTCCGGACCCCCCAGGCCAGGTCAACCGGGTTAGAACCAGAACTTTTCAAGGAGATTTGGTGCTTCGACTCATCCAAGACCAGACAGATATGCACAAGTTATCCCCACCTTGGGAGGGACCTTTCGTGGTCAGCAAGAATCTGCACAACGGGTCGTACTATCTGATTGATATTCGAGAGCATCAAGACTCACGCACATCGAGGAGGAGACCAACGGCCGTGGAACATAGCTCATCTTCGCCTTACTACACTTGAGCCATCGGCTCTATCTATGTACATATCATGACAAGGTGTATATATTATCTTTGATATAATAAAACCGAGCCTCGGCTAAAGCGGGTCTCTGTCTTTCTTATCATGCGTGGTTACATGGAGTAGCTCTATTTTTAAAGCGGCCTCCGGTTTACCCTTGACATTTGCTTTTTATATATCACTAGGGCGTTGGTCGTGTCTCAACCAACGCGACACCTTTTGATAGGCGACACCACCGATCACTTGGGGACATGGTCAAGTCTGAACCAATCCGCCTCTTGGTCACCTAAGGCCACAAAATCACTTGGGGCATGGTCGAACCGAACCATTGCCACGCCTCTTGATCGGCATATATGCCACGAATCATTTGGGGACTGGCTGACTTGAATCATTGTCACTCCCTGTTGGGGGCTTGGTCCTGTCCGACCATGGTAACACCATCTGATCAGCTCAGTATAGCGTATTTTTGCAAACGGTTTTTATCATTGCCTTTGCTTTCCATGTTATTTTCATGGCTTGTTTGTTCTTTGTTTTTATTGGATTTCTTTTATATCAACAAACACCTTTTTTCCGGTTCAGCCGGTGGATTTGATTCCCCTTTAATCCGGAGATGTATGCCCGGTTTACCTTTTCCTGTTACCATCATGGAGTAACAAGGGGGCTTGTGTTGATTTAGCACGGTTTATATGGGAGCTGTTTTCTCCCCCCTTATTGACGGTAATGGTTTATAAAACCTCCGCTTCAAGCTTGGCTAAGCCAGCTTCATGCCCAGACATGGCAGGTATTTCGTATCACCTATTAGTTATGTTACTGATATACATATCAAGATCATAAACTGGCTGGCGGTATAACCGCCACCGAAGTTTAAATTTTTCTGATTGCAGGAAATATGAATCGAGGTTTTTCGAACAAAAGCTTCAGTACTTATGCACGAAGGCATACTCAAGATAGAAGTATTAACTATCCTATTACAAGGCAACACGGTGCCCAAATAAGATCATTGTTCTTTTGGAAAGATGCCAAAGACAGCTATCCAAACCGGCTTCCGGTTCAAGCCTGCTCCTCATCATCCGCCGCTTCAGCTTCCTCGTCTCTACCCATTGGCTGGAAATCAACAGTGGTCCAGTCGATTCCCATTAAAGCTTGGAAACAACCTCTTCATGGATTAGGGAAGACGGTTCAATATCAGGAGCGTAAGTGTGCTTACGGATTGGAGGGATCAGATTCTCCGCTTCAAGAGTTGGGGCAGGCACTCGCTTGTTCTGATCATTGTATTGTGCTTGATAATGCGTCAAGTCTGCCTCTTCAGCTAGCTGACAAGCCAGAGGGCGCACTGCACGGTTTATTGCCCTTAAATCCTCTTCGTTAAATTCAGAGCCATCTTCCTTCACGCTGGGATAGCCTTGAGCTGCTTCCACAGGGTCAAAATCTGGCACCCATGCCTTGGCCCGGATCAAGGCGTTAATAGCTCCGGTTCGAGCAGCGGATTTTTTCAGCTCCTCAATCCGGGCTGGAAGCATCGACAACCTGTTCAAAGTGTCCTGGATTAAAGAAGGTGTCGGGTTGTTATGAGAGGCTGTGGTGATGATCCGCTGGGCTCCGGTATATAATTGTTCTACTAAGGTGTAGGCAGCCTTCAGTTTCTTCCGCACATCGTTTCCTAAGTGCCCGATGCGTGTGCCTACAACAATATAGGGACGGTCTCAAACCGGATTTATACTGCAGTAGGTTAAAATTATCACAGAAGTTAGAAGGAGCTTACCAAAGATCGCAGCGGTCATGGAGTGTATTTGCCACTTTACGGCCGTAAGTTCATCCACCACCGGTTTAAGGGCAGCTTCAGCCTTTTCCGCTCTTTTGGTTAAAGCGGCCTTCTCAGTGGCCCAATCAGCCCGCTCTTTCTTGAAGCTTTCCTTCAGCTGTTCAGTGGTGTTCAAGGCGCTGCTTAATTCTTCCTTGGCCTTGTCTGTTTCGGCCTGTTGGGTTTTCAAGACCTCCTGCAAATCGGCAATCCGGTCCTCCTTGATTCTCACCTCAGCCTGCATACAGACGGTATTTAGCTTTCAACAAGCGGTTCAAGAAATTGAAGTATCAACCACATAACAAAGTTATATGCCTGATACTTGGGGGCTAATGCACCTTCAATTTTTATATATATTACTAGATTGCAAAGTCCCAAGCTCAATACAAGTATTCAACTTGGCACTTGGGGGCTAATGCCTATTTGATCAAATTATGTTCCAAGGACAGTTTTCTATTGGAGCTCCGGTTTACTTATGCTACGTTAAACTGGCCCTTGGGGGCTATATTGATGGATTTCAAAGTGTTGAGGATCGTATTCAAGTCCCGGTTTGACTAAAGGTTACAAACCGACCCTTGGGGGCTACGAGGATTGACACAATGGCAGAAAGTAAAGAAGTTACCTCAAATTTATCCCTCATCATCTTCACCAGACCAGCTTCACAGTCACGGCTAGTATAAAGCCGGTTTAAATAGCCGGAATGAAGATCTTGGGCACTCAGAGAAGCATATGTTTCCAGTTCAACATCCCATTTTCCTTTATTTAGAGTGGAAAAGTCCTCTTTTATGGTATGCTTGGTAAGGGTGACAGGATTCCCGGGTTCCAAGCGGCCCACACCGGTGATCACAACGTCATCATCTTTGGACTCGCCGGTTTGTGTTGGTGCGGCCGGTTTGTCGCCAGGATCGGGATTTCTCAATCCGGACGGAGTGGCGGTAGGTCGTGAGAGGCTGAAGTGTTAATAGGCCTCTCTTCGAGAATAGCATCATCTTGCAAAGGAGGATCATTGGGAATATCTTCAGGAGCAAACTCTTCAAGATCTGGCACTTTGTCATTTTCTGGGGCTACATCTTCTTCAGCCGCTTTATCCAGGCGGGCCTTCTTGCTTGGTTTCGGTTTGGCCCTAAAAGAAGAACAAGGAGTCAAGGAAAAGCATAAGCCATTACACAGTATACTGGAAGCATATGTTCAGTTTAGCTTACCCAGCAACTATTTTCAAAGGTGGTAGCTGAGTGGCGATTTATTCACCAAAAGATGAATGAGAAGTGACACGATAATCGGTCGGATGGATTAAGAGGTTGACGGAAGAAACCCGCTTTAGGATTTAAATCAATAAAAGGTCGGAGACCTCGGAGCGCGTTCGAACCGGGCTGTTTGGTAAACCGCGAAGTAACTACCGCCCACTGTCTTGGATTGTGTGGCGAGCTTCATGTTGCTGAGTCTTCATAAGAAATTTGGGATCCAAGTAAGCAAGAGGATGAGAAAATTTAACTTTCCGGTCTGCCTGGCAAAATTTTGGCAAAGGCAAGATTTCTGAATCGGAAGAGAGAATAGTTACCTCAACGAATACCGCATTACTGGCTTCAGCGTCGTCCTGACAAGCATCATCATCAATAAGGCGTTTAAAAAGTAAGCCAAGTGAATCGAGTTCTACCTCAAGATCCGGGTTACCCACATCATCATCAATAGCTGGATCAGATGAAGCGGTGGTTTTTCTCTTGTGAGCTGGTTTCTTAATAACCTTGGTCTTGGGCCGGGTTGGCCGCCCTACCTTCTCCGTTTTATCTTGTGAAAGTTTCTTGCTCCAAAATGGATTATCACCCTAGATCAGCAGTAATTAAATGTCAGACAGATAAAGCAGTAACAGGTTCAACAATAGAGCAACTAAAATATTACGGCGGCGGTTTGTTGAGTGGTGCGATGAGGAAGCGAACCGGTTTGAGCACAGAGGTGCTCCGGTTCATTCAACATCTTCTTTACAGAATCTGTGACTTCATCGTCGGAGAGTTGGATTTTAATGTGTCGGAGTGGGTCATCGACGCTACCGGTGTACTTGCACATCAAACCGGGGCGCCGGCTCAGAGGCAGTATGCTCCATGATATCCAGCAGCGTGCAAGGTCTATTCTTGTTAAACCGTTGGCCATAAAGGCTCGGAGCTTGGACAGTTGCGGAGCATATTTAATTCTTTCCTTGGCGCTTAGTCTTTGTGGAAAAGGGTGAGTGTTGCTGAGCCGTTCCGGACGGAAGCCAGGCAAGGGATTTTCATTCTCAGGGGAGGTATCCTTACAATAAAACCAAGTTGCATTCCATTCCTTGGGGTGAGTATGGAGTTTGACGTGGGGATTTCCTTCCTCTTCTGAATGGCCATACCGCCCAATTCAGTATTGGGACCGTCGGTGAATTCAGTACGACGGTTTAAATGGAAGAGGTCTCTAAACAACTCGACTGAAGGCTCCTCTTGAAGGTATACCTCAGAAAGTACTTGAAAGTGACATAGATTGGTGACGGAATTGGGGCCAATATCCTGTGGACGGAGCTGAAAGTTGGCTAACACATCTCTGTAAAACTTAGAACCGGGCGGTTTGAAGCCCCGGGCCAAGTGATCTGCAAAGACCACAACCTCTCCCTCTTGAGGCGTGGGAGGGCACTCATCTCCAGGAACCCTCCAGTGGATCGTGTCTTTGTCATCTAAAGCATCGATCAAGACTAGATTGTCCAACTGTGATTCTGTGACGCGAGAAGGAACCCAATTGCACTCATACACTTGTTTGGCCATGGCGAGATCTACAAGAAATAGATGATCCGGTTCAAGAACACGCTGGATAAAAGAAGGTGTTCATCTAAACTACGATAAACCAGAGGCAGTACCTATAAACCGGTCTTCTACAATACGGCGTCATATGGATTCTGGCGGTTCAACCAGGGGACTAATGATATATACCGGTTTAGCATCGGAAGCATCGGAAGCAATTGAAGCTATGGATAGCTAGGTATGCAGAAACAAGTTTCGCAAGATCTTATTACAGCCGCGGATCTATAGCGAGCTTACAAAAACAGAAAATATTTCGAAGAGTAAGGCAGAAACAGAAGTGAACTATTGAGCAGATATGTGCGGGAGATCTATGGGATTAGATGAGAAACTACAGGCGGATGCGTAGAGATCACTACTAAACACAACAGAAGTTCACGGATTCATTCAAGGTCAGAGAACAGATATGAGCACGCGATGAACACAGCATGAACATGGAACCCTAAGAACAGATCTAGGTCAAAAAGAGGAGAAAGCTTACCGGGAACGGAGAAGATGCGGAAAGATGCCGCAATGCTCGCACGCGTTCAGTCGATCAGCGCCCAAGACGCGAGGCGAGGTCGACGGCGGTGGCGGAGCTCCAAGGCCAAATGACGCAAGGAAGACGAAGAAGAAGGGACGAAGGGAAAGAAAAGAAATGACCCTTCGGTCTTATTTATAAGGCAACAGAGCTAGGTCAAGCGCGCGGATCTAGGAGCTATTGTTAAAAGAGGGCGTTATAAATGACAAATTTCATGATGACGTCATGCCGGTTTACAGCAACCAAAAATAATGACGACATGGCGGTTTACCAATTACCAGAAGATGTCCAAGACACAAGATTTTGTGAAGGATTGACATGAACCAGTTCAAATCAATCTGGGGCCTAATGTTGGGGATATTACCACTAGGCGTAAACCGCCTACTTGGGCGGGTTAACTTCATTAGTGGTATAAGCGGATGAAGGCCCAAGGCACGTAGTCGGTTTAGAACACAGAGCCGTAAACCGCCCGATGTATAACTTGTATTGTAAGTTAGGAATAGAGAGATACCAACCGGGATACAGTATGAACGGTTGGGACTCTATGAACCGACAGGCGTCACCCGTGTATATAAGGGGCGACCGGGCGGTTCAAGGACGACAACCACAACTCGAGCCTAGGCGAAGCTTATTTTGCTCCCTAGCCATCGAGACCACATCAATTCCATCACAACTAGACGTAGGCTTTTACCTTCATCGAAGGGGCCGAACTAGTATAAAACCCTCGTATCTTTGTGTCCGCTTTAACCCCTTCAAGTAAACTCGTAGCGATGGCTCCACGACTAAGTCCTTTCACTAGGACATCTGTCGTGACAAATCCATGACAAAACCCATTCGACAGATTCCAGAAGACCTTCTTGGAAATTGATGTCAAAGGGGGAGAGAGAGAACATCAAAGCTTATCATCTGAAGAGAGAAAGAGCATCAAAGCTTATCACCTTCCTTCTTAAGGGGGAGAGAGACCTAAGGGGGAGAGAGATCTCCGGGGGGAGAGAATACTTAAGTAGAAAGTAATTCTCAAGGATCCCAGATGCTTGGTGTTCAAGAGGAGAGATGTCCACATGTCTTCTTGAGGGGAGAGACATGTTCATGTGTTCTGTTGTGCCTATTTGCATTAGCATGCATCAGCTCTGATCATCATTCATATCTTTCAGGCTCTGATCATCATTCATATCTTTCAGCTCTGTTTTCTTTCATTCTCTGATTTTCTGTTCCCCATCTTCTCCCAGTATCCCATGTTAGATTCAGGGGGAGCAAGACATCTAAGGGAAAGAGATCATTTAAATTCATTGCATATCTTTACTCTTGGGGACATGTCTAATCCAATGTGGTACCTAGTACTCACTCTCTACATGTCATCCCAGTCTTGGTATTCTCGTGGTTTCTTCTGTTTGCTCTGGCTAGTAGATGTATCTGTGTTATCTCACCTTCTTTACACAGGTTCATTTCATCCTAAGACAACTCAAGACTACAAGGTAAGTATATGCATCACAATCATGTGTATGAGGAATTCTTGCTGATGTACATATTGTTTGCAAGAAGGACTCATGAGCATGAAGGTATTTTCTTCAACATTCTTTACTCTGATGCATATGGCCAAGATACATGTAACTCATTGCCTGCTCTATCATGTTTATGCTCTCACATGCTTCTACATTCCATATTCACATGATTGCATACATGTAGGGGGAGTCTATGTTTGTTACATGTCTTTCCAAAGCTTTACTTGCTACTCTTTATATCTTTATCTAAAGCTTTGATGTATGTTGTCATCAATTACCAAAAAGGGGGAGATTGAAAGCACAAGTGCTCCCTAGGTGGTTTTGGTAATTAATGTCAACATATCTCTTGTTGGACTAACACTTTTATCTAGTATATTTCAGATAAGTTCAACAATGGAGTGGCATGGACTAAAGGATGTGGGAACTCCTTCAAGATGCTAAGGACAAAGGATTGGCTCAAGCTTCAAGATCAAGACTCTTCATTTTACATTTTTAGTGGTCCAAGATCACATTGAGTCTATAGGAAAAGCCAATACTATCAAGGAGGGATGAGGTGTTGCTTAATGAGCCTCTTGCTTCGTGTGCTTAGTGATATGCTCCAAAACCCTCAGTTACTTTCCCACTTCCATAAATGACCTAAACCCAAAGCCAAAATCGGTCACACCGATACTTCCTATCCGGCGCCACCGATTCCATAAGTCATAGCCACTGCCACAAACCCTAAGCAAATCGGTCTTACCGATAGGGATCTCGGTTTCACCGAGATGGGGATGTAATCTCTCTGTGTATGTCCATTATCAAATCGGTCTCACCGAGTTTGAGAAATCGATACTACCGAAATTACAATGTAAACTCTCTGGATGACTTATTACTAAAATCGGTCCCACCGAGTTTGAGTAATCGGTCCCACCGAGTTTGCCTGACCAACTCTCTGGAAAGCTTATTACCAAATCGGTCTCACCGAGTTTGTGTAATCGGTCTTACCGACATTATGTTATGCCCTAACCCTAATCATATCGGTCTCACCGAGTTGCATTTCGGTCCCACCGAAAACCCTAACGGTCACATTATTTGCTGAATCGGTCTGACCGAGTTTAACAATTCGGTCCCACCGAGTTTGGTAAATTGTGTGTAACGGTTAGATTTTGTGTGGCGGCTATATATACCCCTCCACCTCCTCTTCATTCGTGGAGAGAGCCATCAGAACGAACCTACACTTCCAGCATACATTTTCTGAGAGAGAACTACCTACTCATGTGTTGAGACCAATATATTCCATTCCTACCATATGAATCTTGATCTCTAGCCTTCCCCAAGTTGCTTTCCACTCAAATCTTCTTTCCACCAGATCCAAAACCTATGAGAGAGAGTTGAGTGTTGGGGAGACTATCATTTGAAGCACAAGAGCAAGGAGTTCATCATCAACGCACCATTTGTTACTTCTTGGAGAGTGGTGTCTCCTAGATTGGCTAGGTGTCACTTGGGAGCCTCCGACAAGATTGTGGAGTTGAACCAAGGAGTTTGTAAGGGCAAGGAGATCGCCTACTTCGTGAAAATCTACCGCTAGTGAGGCAAGTCCTTCGTGGGCGACGGCCATGGTGGGATAGACAAGGTTGCTTCTTCGTGGACCCTTCGTTGGTGGAGCCCTCCGTGGACTCGCGCAACCATTACCCTTCGTGGGTTGAAGTCTCCATCAACGTGGATGTACGATAGCACCACCTATCGGAACCACGCCAAAAACATCCGTGTCTCCAATTGCGTTTGAATCCTCCAAACCCTTCCCTTTACTTTCTTGCAAGTTACATGCTTTACTTTCCGCTGCTCATATACTCTTTGCATGCTTGCTTGATATGTATTGTGATTGTTGAAATTATGCCTAAACTCCATTTAATCTTAAGGAAACTTAAAAACTGCAACTTTGGTACTTAGTGTCTAATCACCCCCCCCCTCTAGACACCTCTTCACAAGGTCCTACAGGGTTGCACCTATGCCCATGTTGTCACTGACAATCCACTTGATCGTCGCTGACTGGGGAGTTGCCGCACAGGAACTACGTGTTAGATTACTACTGTGTGTCGTATGATGCTCTACTTTTAAAACCTGTCATCAGTCCTTTTGAATTACTATTGTCTTTTGTTATCACTGATCTTAGTGTCCATACTATCGCTGTTAGTATCTATGTTGTCACTGTTATATTGCTCCAGTCAGCAACTTGCACCTGTGACTACTTTCATATTACTATCTTGTGCTCTCATGCAAATATAGTATGCAACACTAACAAAGTTTGTATCCAGAAGTCTAACCCAAAGAATAAAAAAGACAGTGTAAGGGGCGCATCCAACCTGGTACCGCCCCAACTTTTTCTCAGGCGGCGCACCAAGGGTGCGCCCCAACCACTAGTATGTGATCGATTGGTTGGGAAAAAATACAAAGCTATTCATCTCGTATTTATGGAAAGATATAGTTGACATCATTAACTGAACTAACATTTACTTCTTATTTTTATTTTCATATGAAGTTGCCTGGCATGAAGATATCACTTCTGTTAGTTGCCTTGGCTTCTCTGCTCTCGAGTGGTAGTACTGTTGCAACCCAGGTCCCTATCTTTAGTTGCTCTGGGAACTGCACAAGATCGAGGTACCAAGAAGCATCCAAGTCTTTGTTTGCGACACTGCCTCAGAAGGTGTCGACTTCTCCAAGAATGTTCGCCAAATACACCATCGTGTCAGGAGAGGCCACATATGCCCTATGAAAGTGTTGAAGAGACACAAACAACTCCAGTTGCAGAACATGCGTCGACGAAGCTATCCGGAAGGCACATGTTGTTTGTGTGCTCCGAAAGGAAGCAATTATCATCTACGAGCTTTGCACTCCTCAAGTTTCTATGAGATGATCAATTGGGCATCTCGAGTGCAGTTGTGTAGTCAAGATTTCGGGTCAGGATGGTCCAACTGATATAAAAGTATTTACACCACGAATACAGCATACCAACATACTAGCAAAGGCCGAGCTATATAGCTGAGGATCATATCGATTAAATTGTTATTTTTTATGAGTATGATTATACATGACATAATTGCACGTAGGCACATCACGTCCGGACATCCATAGAGAGTTAATCCAACAACATCTATTGAACGTACTAAGGAAACGAGGGAGCTAGCGATCAGATCGTGTAGTCACGCATTTTGGGCTTGAGCCTTGAGCGCACTATGGCATGCTAGTTTTATTTAAAACTATAGTAAAATATAGTTTTTTTAAAAGCTATAGTGAAGCATGGGGCCATTTACAGGGTGGTCCATGGATCACCCTGTCCACCTTGGAGCTACGCCACTAGGGGGAGGCAAGAATTGCCTCTCCGAGGCAGAGGCGGAGGCGTGCTGGTAGCAGCGCTCGATAGTGTTCGCCAACTCCAAGGTGGTGTTGGCCTGGGTCCTCATGGACCCCGCGCTACCGGGGGCTTGGGCCTCGATCAATCCAAGACTACACTAGTAGAAAAGGGGGCAATGGTCCAGGCCGGTCCAGCCCATTAGTCCCGGTTCAATCCAGAACCGAGACCAATGGGAGCATTTGACCCGGTTCTTGAGCCCCGGGGGCCGGCCGGGCCACGTGGGCCATAGGTCCCGGTTCGTCTGGACCTTTTGGTCCCGGTTGGTGGCGCGAACCGGGACCAATGGGCCGCACTCCTGGCCCACCACCATTGGTCCCGGTTGGTGGCATGAACCGAGACCAAAGGCAACCCTTTAGTCCCAGTTCATGCGACCAACCGGGACCAATGGTGGTGCCTATATATACCCCCTCGCGCAAGAGCAGAGCACACTGCTCTGTTTTTTCTGTCCGAGGGGGAGAGGGCTTGGTGGTGCTCTAGCTCACCTCCTATGCACACAAGATGTTCGATGGAATGCCCGAGCCACACTACTTAAGGTTTCTCCTCTCCAAGCTCGACCGCCAAGCTCCATTTTCCTCAATATTTGTCTAGGTTTAGCGGTCTGTCACGCCCCGTCCCCGTCTTCAACGTCGTCGATCACCCGCACCGATCTCATCGCCGGCACCACCGTGGTGAGCCTCTTGTTCTTATCTTCTTTCTGAAAGGAAAAATATTCTTATTTGTATGTTTAGATAGATACTTGTATAATTTTCTTACTTTTATTATTGCATCTTATATAGTGCGATGGTTTTGGTATCCGCCCCCGTCGGCCCTCGTCCTGTCTATGATTCGGATGTGGTATATATTATCTTTTCATAACTTTTGGTTCATTTATTGTTTATGACAATTATGCCGACCAACATGACATAGATTTTATTCATCTAGGAGGTTGTTGAACCGGAAATTCCAACCAACCCTATTGTCGAGAGGTTAAATTTAGTTGAAGAAGAAAACAATTTGTTAAAGGAAAAAATTAGAAAAATTGAGGAGGAGAAGATGATATTGGAGTTGCATGTTGCGGATGTCGTTGATGATCACAAGATCAAGATGGATGCAATGCGCTTGAAGATTAGAAAGATTAGAAAATATGCCATTCATACCGAGGCTTGGTATCATTATGCCGTTGGATCAGTTGTTACATTGGTTGCGATTATGATCGCATTTGTTTCGCATTGAAATGTTTTACATAGTTTCAGGTGTATGGTTTAATTAATTTAGATGCTCTGCGAGCTTTATGTTGTTAGATGAGAACTATGTATGTACTTTGGTTTTAATGTGATGATGAACTTCTATTAATTTGGTCACTTAATTATCTATTCATGATGTTCTGTAATGATTTTGACACATAATTATATATAATGCACACAGATGAACCGCAATGGATATACGGTTCAAGACACACCTCAAAGTACATTAAGGCGTGCATAATTTTCTCGAAGTGGTGAGGCAAACAAGCGAAATGGTTTTATGTGTTGTCCATGCCCTATATGTGGGAATACGAAGTCTTACTCGACCGGAAAATCCTCCACACCCACCGCTTTACAAGGGTTTCATGCCACACTATAATGTTTGGGCGATGCGGAGAAATAGGGGTTATGATGGAAGGCGGCGAAGAAGAAGAATACGATGACAACTATGTGCCCCTGAATACGGTGATGCTCACGAAGATCAAGAGGAACCGGACATGTGCGATCTTTGTCAGCCAAGAACGGCTAAGTCTGAAGATCAAGAGGAACCGACGATGTGCTGATGATGATGATCTCCGCGGGTCATTGTCGATGCAAGGGCCTTAATCTGAAAGTCAAAAGGAGAAGCTGAAGTTCGATCGCATGCTAGAGGACCACAAAAAGGGTTGTACCCCAATTGCGAAGATGGCAACACAAAGCTCGGTACCGTCTTTGGAATTGCTGCGATGGAAGGCGAGAAAATCTTGCTCGACAAAGGATTTGAGAAGCTACTTAAAATATTGAAGAAGAAGCTTCCAAAGGATAACGAATTGCCCGACGGTACATACGCAGCAAAGAAGGTCGTATGCCCTCTAGGATTGGAGGTGCGAAAGATACATGCATGCCCTAATGATGCATCCTCTACGCAGTGCGTACAAGGATCTGAACGCATGCCCGGTATCGGGTGCATTACGGTATAAGATCGACGAGATGACCTCGGTGATGTTGACGGCGAGCCCCGGAAGAGGGTTCTGCGAAGGTGATGTGGTATGCTCCTATAATACCACGGTTGAAACGTCTGTTCGAAACGGAGAGCATGCCAAGTTGATGCGATGGCACAGTGAGGACCGTAAGAAAGGCGGAAGTTGAGAGCACCCGTGACGGGTCGCCGTGGAGAAAAATCGAGAGAAATCTTGGGATGAGTTTGCAAGTGAGCCAAGGAACGTATGGTTTGCTTTAAGCGCGGATGGCATTAATCCTTTCGGGAGCGAGCAGCAATCACAGCACTGGCCCGTGACTCTATGTATGTATAACCTTACTCCTTGGATGTGCATGAAGCGGAAGTTCATTATGATGCCGTTCTCATCCAAGGCCCTAAGCAACCCGGCAATGACATTGATGTGTACCTAAGGCCATTAGTTGAAGAACTTTTACAAGCTGTGGAATGGAAGCGGTGTACGTCGTGGGATGAGCACAAGCGGGAGAATTTAACCTAAAGGCGTTGCTGTTCGTGACCATCAATGATTGGCCCGCTCTCAAGAACCTTCGGAGACGACAAACAAGGGATACCATGCATGCACGCACTATTTACTTGACACCAATAGTATATACGGCAAGCTGCGGGAAGAATGTGTACACAGGCCATCGTCGATTTCTTCCGACCAACCATCAATGTCGAAAGAAAGGCAAGCATTTCAAAGGCGAGGTAGATCACCGGAAGAAGCCCGCCATGCGTGCCGGTGATCACGTATTTGCTATGGTCAATGATTTACGTAATCTTTGGAAAGGGTCGGCGGACTAGCTGTTCCGAGTATTGCTGGGGACAAGCACCCATGTGGAAGAAGAAATCTATATTTTGGGACCTACCCTCTGGAAAGACCTAGAGGTCCGCTCTTGATCGATGTGATGCACGTGACGAAGAACCTTTGCGTGAACTGCTAGGCTTCTTGGGCGTGTATGGGAAGACAAAAGATATAGCCGAGGCACGGAGGACCTGCAATGTTTGCACGAAAAGACGGCATGCCTCCAAAGCGGTATGAAGGTCCCGCCACTATGCTCTTACCAAAGAAGAGAAGGAAATCTTCTTTGAATGCCTGCTTAGTATGAAGGTCGGCGACTTCTCGTCGAATATAAAAGGAATAATAAATATGGCGAGAAAAGTTTGAACCTAAAGTCTCATGGCTGCCACGTGATTATGGCAATCGCTTCCGATTGCATTGAGGGGCTTCTACGGAAAACGTCCGATTAGCCATTGTGAAGCTATGTGCATTCCTCAATGCAATATCTCGAGAAGGTGATCGATCCGAGAAATCATACCAAGGCTAAGGAGTGATGTGGTGCAATGTCTTGTCGGTTTGAGCTGGTGTTCCCACCATCCTTCTTCAATATCATGGCGCGTCCTAGTTCATCTAGTTGACGAGATTGTCATTACGGGCCCGTATTTCTACACAATATGTACCCCTTTAAGAGGTTCATGGGAGTCCTAAAGAAATATGTCCGTAATCGCTAGGCGAAGGAAGCATCTCCATGGGCCATCAAACGAGAGGATGTCATCGGGTTTTGTGTTGACTTCATTCTGGCCTTAAGAAGATAGGTCTCCCTAAATCGCGGTATGAGGGAGACTAATCTGGAAAAACACGCTTGGAAAGGACTCAATAATATGCGAGGATGGATATTCTTGGTCTCAAGCCCACTACAGTTCTAGAACTCTACCTTGGTGACCCGTATGTCGATGAACACAAGAACGATCTGCGCTCCAAACACCGGAGCAAAGTCGACGATCGGATTACATGTGAACACATCGGGACTTTCAGCGCTTGGTTGGAAGCACGTGTCGAGGTGACAACACTGTTTGTGATGAGCTATACTTGTTATCGAGGGACCATCTTTGACTGTATTGATTTGGAAATGATCTGAGATAAATGGGAATACATTTTACGATTGACCAAGATCAAAAGAGCACCAACCAAAACAGCGGTGTCCTCTTTGATGCAACAACCGAGAGGGGAAAGGACACATATTATGGTTACATAGTGGACATATGGGAACTTGACTACGGACATGATTTTAAGGTCCCTTTGTTTAAGTGCAAATGGGTCAATCTGTCAGAGGCGGGTGCAGAGTAGACCCACAAAGACGGAATGACAACAGTGGATCTGAAAAATCTTGGGTACACTGACGAACCGTTCGTCCTAGCCAATGATGTGGCACAGGTTATCTATGTGAAGGACACACTAGTAGAAAAAGGGTCAAACGTGCAGCACATTAGTGCCGGTTGTATTAGAGCCGGCACTAATGTACACATTAGTGCCGGTTCCAACGGCTAGCCGGGCCGCTCTCATTAGTACCGGTTCGTGGCTAACCTTTAGCACCTGTTCGTGCCACGAACCGGTACTACTGAGGGTGGTGGCAGGATGTTGTCAGTCTGGGCCCCCTCCAGCACCTTTAGTACCGGTTCGTGCCATGAACTGGTACTATAGGTCGACGTACATAAACCCTTCGTCCACCCGAGCCACTATGTTCTTCCCCTTTCCCCTCACTTCTCCTCTGTTCTTCCCCTTTCCCCTCGAGCTCCTCACAAATTTTGCCCAAATTTTGTCAAGATTTGAAGGCCCCCATCCATTCAAATGATCACAAAGGTTAGCAACTTTGTCCTTTCAACTCTCATTGCTAGATTAGCTCTTCCCATTCTTTGTATAGTTACTAATTTGTGAGTTTAGTAATTTGGGAGGAAATATATATATGTGCTAGTATTTGATTTATATGCAATTTGAGGTCAAAAATAACACTTAGTTTGCATATGTAGGTGTGGTTTACTTAGTGCCTTCTAAATCTCCGTCGTAACCACCGTCGATCGCCCGCACCGTCCCGTCACCGGCACCACCTTGTGGTGAGCCTCTTGTTCATGTAATTTTATATAAAAATTGATGTTTGTGTGATTTGGATATATAGTTAATCATGTAATAATTATCTTACCCGTACGTTGTTTGTTATACATAGTGCCATGGTTTTGATATCCGTCCCCGTCGGCCCTCATCCTTGTTATGATTCGGATGTTGTATATTCTCTTTTAAAACTATTAGTTGCATTTCGTGTTTATGACAAATTATGCCCATCAAGTTGACATAGATATTTTTATCTAGGAGGTATGTGAACCGGAAATTCCAACCGACCCTATTGTCGAGAGGTTAAATTTAGTTGAAAGAAAAAACGAGTACTTGAAAGAAAAATTGAAAAGAATTGAGGGGGAGAAGATGGAATTGGAGTTGCATGTTGCCGATGTCGTCGATGATCACAAGATCAAGATGGAGAAAATGCGCTTGAAGAATAGAAAGATTAGAAAATATGCCATCGATAGTGAGGCTTGGTATCATTATCTTTGTTGGATCAATTGTTACCTTAGTTGTGATCTTGATCGCATTTGTTGTTGCATTTAAATGCTTTAGCTAGAGAGTTATTTGTTTGTTGCATTTAAGTGTTGTATGAACTTTATGTATGAACTTGTATTAATTTGGTCTATTCGATGTTGTGTAATGAAGATGAGCCGCAATGGATGTACGATGACCGATGCTCTCCCGATTCGTTGAGGGCGTGCATACTTTTACGCTTGGCCGAGGCAAACAAGCGGGCGGATGGTTTTATGCCTTGTCCATGTGTTGTCTCGTAAGAATGATCGCAATTACTCTCGTCAAGAACCATTCACGTCCACTGTTTGAGTCGGTTTCATGCCCCACTATAATGTTTGGACCAAGCACGGAGAAAGAGGGGTTATGATGGAAGACAATGAAGAAGAAGAGGACGACGACAGCTATCCCGGCCATGGGTTCCCTGAATACGATGATACAACAATGGGGAAGAAGCTGAGCCGTAATGCGGGAAGAAGCTGAGCCGCAATGCGGGAAGAAGTTGAAGAAGAGGCATCGATGAGCCCGTTGATGATCTAGGTCGGGCCATTGCCGATGCAAAGAGAAATTGCGCAAGTGATTTGGAGAAGAAGAAGTTGCGGCGCATGTTAGAGGATCACAAAAATTGTTGTACCCGAATTGCATAGGTGACAAGAAAAGCTGGGCACCACACTGGAATTGCTGCAATGGAAGGCGAGAGAATGGTGTATCGACAAGGGATTTGGAAAGTTCTTTGGTAATGATAAAGGATATGCTTCCAAAGGACAACGAATTGCCCGAGAGTATGTAATGGCAAAGAAGGCTGTCGCCCTCTAGGGTTAGAGGTGCAAAAGATACATGCATGCCCTAATGATTGCATCCTCTACCGCGGTGAGTACGAGGATTTGAGCGCTTGCCGGTATGTGGTGCATTGCGCTATAAGATCAGCCGCGATGAGCTGGTGATGTCGAGGGCGCCGCCCAGAAGAAGATTCCTGCCAAGGTGATGTGGTATTCTCCTATAATACCACGGTTGAAACATTTGTTCCAAAACAAAGAGCATGCCAAGGTGATGCGATGGCACGAGAAGACCGTAAGAAAGACGGAAAGTTGAGAGTACCCACGACGGGTCGCAGTGGAGAAAAATCGAAAGAAAGTACGGGAAGGAGTTTGCGATGGCGCAAGGAGCGTATGGTTTGGTCTAAGTGCGGATGGCATTAATCCTTTTGGGGAGCGAGCAGCAACCATAGCACTGGCACGTGACTCTATGTTTGTATAACCTTCCTCCTTGGTTGTGCACGAAGCGGAAGTTCATTATGATGCCGTGCTCATCCAAGGCCCTAAGCAACCCGGCAACGACATTGATGTGTACCTAAGGCCATTAGTTGAAGAACTCTTACAACTGTGGAATGGAGCAGTGTACGTCGTGGGATGAGCACATGGGGAAGAATTTGACCTCAAGGCGTTGCTATTCGTGATCATCAATGATTGGCCTGCTCTTAGTAACCTTTCGTGACGGACAAACAAGGGATACCGGATGCACGCCTTTGTTTGGATGATACCGATAGTATATATTTGAATAGTTGTAAGAAGAATGTGTACACAGGACATCGTCGATTTCTTTCGAGCAGCATCCCATAAGAAAGAAAGGCAAGCATTTCAAAGGTGAGGCGGATCACGGACGAAGCCTCGCCACCGTCTTGGTGTTGATGTACATGATATGGTCAAGGATTTGAAGGTGATATTTGGAAAGGGTCTGGCGGACAACCTGTTCGAAGGGCGCGGACGGACGCGCACCCATGTGGAAGAAGAAATCTATATTTTGGGACCTGCCATATTGGAAAGACCTAGAGGTCCGGTCCGCAATCGGCGTGATGCACGTGACGAAGAATCTTTGCGTGACCTGCTTGGCTTCTTGGGCGTGTATGGGAAGACAAAAGATACACGAGGCACGGAGGACCAGCAACGTATGCACGGAGAAGGCGGCATACATCGTGGTCATGCAAGCTACGCTCTTACCAAAGAAGAGAAGGAAATCTTCTTTGAATGCACCGCCGATATTAAGGTACCGTCGGCTTCGTCGAATATAAAGGGAATAATAAATATGGCGGAGAAAAAGTTCCGAACCTAAAGTCTCATGATCGCCACGTGATTATGACGCAATCGCTTCGGTTGCATTGAGGGGCTTCTACCGAAAAGCGTTCGATTAGCCATTGTGAAGCTATGTGCATTTCTCAATGCAATCTCTCATAAGGTAATCGATCCGAAATCATACCAAGGTTCTGAGAATGATTTGGTGCAATGTCTTGTCGGTTTCGAGTTGGTGTTCGCACCATCCTTCTTCAACATCATGGCGCACGTCCTAGTTCACCTATCTGAAGAGATTAACATTTTGGGTCTGTATTTCTACACAATATGTTCCCCTTTGAGAGGTTCATGGAGTCTTAAAGAAATATGTTCATAACCGTGCTAGGCCGAAGGAAGCATCTCCAAGGGCCATCAAAATGAGGAGGTCATTGAGTTTTCTATTGACTTTATTCCTAACCTTAAGCCGATTGGTGTTCTGAATCGGCATAAGGGCGCATCGATGGAAAAGGCACGCTAGGAGGGAAAAAATAATATGTATGGACGGACATTCTCTCCTTTGAAGCACACTACAGCTTCTCTGAAATTCCACCTTGGTGGCTCCGTATATGGATGAACACAAGAATTTGCTACGCTCCAAACACCGGGCGGTCGATGATGGATTACCGTGAACAAACCAGAGTTTCACCAATGGTTTCGAGACACGTACCATGCATGACACCTCTATTGAAGATGACCTGTACTTGCTTGTCCCATTACCATCTTGAATATAATGACTTTCAAAGTGCACGAGATAAATGGTAATACATTTTACACGATCGCCAAGATAAGAAGAGCACCAACCAAAACAGTGGTGTCGCTTTGATGCGAAACCAAGGCGGAAAGGAAACATATTATGGTTATATACAGGACATATGGGAACTTGACTATAGACGTGGTTTAAAGGTCCCTTTGTTTCGGTGCAAATGGGTCAATATGACACGAGGCGGGGTAACGGAAGACCCGCAGTACGGAATGACAACAGTGGATCTCAACAATCTTGCGTATGCATACGAACCATTCGTCCTAGCCAATGATGTGGCACAGGTTTTCTATGTGAAGGACATGTCTACCAAGCCAAGAAAAAGAAAAGATAAGGAAGCGAATGCATCGTACGATGAGCCAAAGCGGCACATAGTTCTTTCTGGGAAGAGAAACATCGTGGGAGTGGATGACAAGACAGACAAGTCAGAAGATCATGAAAAGTTTGATGAAAATTGCTCCATTCACAGTGAATATTGACCCGAGCATCCCGTTAAATGATGAAGATTTTCCATGGTTACGGTGCAAAGGGACACACGCGAAGAAAAGTTTCACACCCAAAGATCAGGATGTGATCGGCTTCACTATCATCACTTTCTTCATGTTTCACACCGGGAGGGAATGTCTGTAATAGTTAGGGTAGTTATATGTTTTGGCATTTGAAACGCGAAGAAATTTTATGTGCAAACAAATTCTTTTCATGCATTTACTGATTTTTTTTCCAAATTTAAATGACCCTGAAATTGAAAAGCAATTCAAATGAACTCGAGAAAAGGTTGAAAGTTGGCATGGTATCATAATTTCATACAAATAGCATGTGCAAGAAAGTAGAGAGGGTTACGCAAAAACCGATGCACTTCGTACAAAATGGACAATCTCTTTCAAGTATCGGGGTTTCCATTTAAAACTGAATCTGTTACAAAGGCATTTCATTTTTAAATAACCTAAGCATTACTAAATTGAATATAATGATAAAACACACTAATATTAAACATAAGAAAAAGAATCACCGAAAAAACATTTTTGAAGTTAAGTTATTCACAAACTAGTGATTCACACAAATTTCAAATAATTCAAAATTTAAACTATTCAAATTTGAAATCTACCGGCACTAACAGAAAGTTTGTAATTTTTGTACCTAAAGCAAAAATATTCACAAAAAACTCTAAATACAGAAAAAAAAACTCAAAAATAAATAAAACAAAAATAAATAAATCAAAAAATAAGAAAATAAAAAAAGCCGCCATCTTTGCGCCATAGCGGCCTCGCATACGACTAGAAACCCAACTTTGTAGTTAGGCCAGGATGCAGGCCCATAAGCCCATAGGCCCACAGCAGAGTGGGAGAGGTAGGCCCGAAGGCACGCTATTGAGAGGAGTTCAATGCGATTGCCCCAGCAAGGCTTATAAACCGTCTGGCGCCCTAAACTAGCGAGGTGGGACTAAACCTGCGCCCTCCTGGCAAGACACCCTTTAGTACCGGTCGTGGCTCCAACCGGTACTAAAGGGGCCTTAGTACCGTTTGTGCCACCACCCGTACTAAAGAGGGTCGCTTCCGCCGCTTGGCTCAGGCCAAAACAGACCTTTAGTACCGTTGGTGGCTCCAACCGTACTAAAGGTGCCTTCTATATAAGAAAGCACTTGAAATTTCGCTGGTTTCTCATCTCTCCTCTCGCTTCTTCTCCTCTGCACCGTCGCCCGCCGCCCCTGCCGTCTCCATATCCCTCGACGCCGCCCTGGCCCGTCGCCGACCTGTCCCCGTCGTCGCCGCCTCGTCGTCCCGTCCCCGTCGTCACCGTCGCCCCGTCCACGTCGTCACCGTCTCCGTCGTAGTCGCCGCCCGCCCGTCGTCCCGTCCCGTCGTCGCCGCCGCCCCGTCGTCCCGATCCCGTCGTCGCCCGCCGCCGTCGCGCCGTCGCCCCCGCCCTCTATCGCCTCTCGCCTCGCCGGGTGAGCCTTACACACACATACATTTTAGTTATAGATTTTTCCGCTTTTAAGAAATTGTTAGACATTTTTCTGTTTTTAGAAATAGTTAGAAATGTTAGAATTGTTAGAATTGTTAGAAATGTTAGAAATTGTTAGAAATTTGTCTGTTTTTAGTTATAGAAATAGTTATAAAAAGTTAGAATTGTTAGAAATTTTTCTTTTTTAGTTATAGAAATAGTTATAAAAACGTTAGTTATATATATAGAAATGTTATAATTTTTTTCTGTTTTTAGTTATAGAAATATTAGAAATGTTATAGAAATGTTAGTTATATATAGCATTGTTAGAAATGTTATAGAAATGTTAGTTATATAGAAATGTTAGAAATTTTAGTTATCAAAATCCAATCATTAAAAAATGTTACTTTTTATGGGCATATAGCTAGTATTTGTTCTCGACGATGCCTGCCCGCATCCTCGCCGTCGACCCGTCATGACGACGTCCAGCCGACCCATGTCGGGGACTGGCTCACTGGCTGGCACCGGAGGTGCTGCTTGAGGGCGCGCCGCTTGACGAGAACCCGCCATGGTCCGTCGTCGACCACGATCTCGTTTGGTGGCGTTCACAGGCGATTTGGGTGCGGAGGGACCCGGCCCGCCGGGAGGTGGTACGTCGCCCGTGTCGGGGAGGAGGACGAGCACGTCCATCGCTACATGGTTGCGTTAGAGGCGCAGCAGTTCTCCAACACGTGGCGATATCTTGGGATCTCACTTCACTATGATCTGTGAAGGTTCCTTCTCTTTGGGTGTCCACCGCCCGCACGGAGGAACCGCGAGTGTCCTAGATTCTTCAGTAGTATTCGATCTTTATTAGCTAATAGCGAGTGATGTACTATTCAATATTATATATTATTCGAGACGATGTATTCGATATTATATCTATTATTCTGGACGATGTCTTCAAGATTATATCTATTAATTATTCAAGATTTGAATACTAAATTGTTTTATATTTCTTTTGGATTAGTTAAACAAAAGCTATGGCAGACAATACCGACAGAGAGGAGAAATGCACCATGTTCGATATGATCTGCCGGCGATGATAATCGAATGAAAAAGATTATGACGGCTCCAAATTTCTAAACAACACCGGAGAGGGTGATATGATATTTGATCGCGACAAAGTCATGAACTATGATTATGACGATGACGAAGAACATGTTGATCCTGAAACAACAAACACCGACGAGGTATATATATTTATATAAGCAGGCATCTGGTGATCATCACATGTTTTAAATGACTTGAAGATATATTAGCGAATCGATCTTTGTTCTTTCAGCCATCCGGATCGAGCAAATCTTCAGGAAAAAGGATGAAACGAGGCCCGAACAAAAAGTTGAAGCCGGGCGTAAAGTACAATATCGAGGCATGCGGCCCTCTTGGCAAACCATTAGCGCCTAAGAAGATTGCGGACAAGTTCATTCGCGGTCTGGAGTTCTTGTGAAGGACCAACTCGATCAAACTTCAAGAATGGAGAGCGCCAAAGAAAGCCATGTCCAGATGTTACTTATGTCGACAAGAATCAAAAGATCGCTTTGGGATACTCTCATGGAACATTTCACCCTACGGATCATTTCACGAAGCGAGATGTGCGAGAAAGTCAAAGAGGCTGCTCTTAGGATGATGGCGATCGCATTCAAGAACTACAAGAATGGTGAATGGAACAAGTACATCAACGGAGGAAGGAAGACTCCGAGATTCAAGGGAACACCGGAGAACCAACGTGATCATTGAGGCGATTTCGTGAAATTCAAGGATTCGGAATTAGCTAAGGAACGGTCGAGAATAAACAAGAAGAATGCCGAAAAAAAGGATAAGTTCCATAAGCTGGGGCCAGGTGGCTATGCGTTGGCAATGTGTAGGATCGAAAGTATGTCCAGAGGGGGGGTGATTAGACTACTTGACAAGATAAAAATTCAGCCTTTTGACAAAGACAAGTTTTTGGCAGATTCACAATTATGATCAAGTCAAGTATCACCCTACACATGCAATTCTAGAGTATAGGCAGCGGAAAGTAAATTGCACATGTAGTAAAGAGAGGTGGAGAAGAGCAAACGCAATTTTGGAGACGCGGAGATTTTTCTCGTGGTTCCGATAGGTGGTGCTATCGTACTTCCACGTTGATGGAGACTTCAACCCACGGAGGGTAGCAGTTGCGAGAGTCCACGGAGGGCTCCACCCACGAAGGGTCCACGAAGAAGCAACCTTGTCTATGCCATCATGGCCTCGCCCACGGAGGGCTAGCCTTACTCGGGGTAGATCTTCACGAAGTAGGCGATCTCCTTGCCCTTATAAACTTCTTGGTTCAACTCCACATCTCGATGGAGGCTCCCAGCGACACCTAACCAATCTAGGAGGCACCACCCTCCAAAAGGTAATAGATGGTGTTGATGATGATGAACTCCTTGCTCTTGTGCTTCAAATGATAATCTCCCCAACACTCAACTCTCCTCACCGATTTGGCTGTGGTGGAAGAAAGGATTGAGTGGAAAGCAACTTGGGAAGGCTAGAGATCAAGCTTCATATGGTGGGAGTGGAGCAACTTGATCTCAACACAAGGGTAGGTAGTTTTCTTCTCGAAATGTAAGGTAGGAGTGGTAGTTCTTTCGATGGCTCTCTCCACGAATGAAGAGGGGTGGAGGGTATTTATAGCCTCCACACAAAATCCAACCGTTACACACATTTGACCAATCTCGGTGAGACCGAAGTTGACAACTCGGTGAGACCGAAAGTTCAAATCATGTGAACGTTGGGATTTTCGGTGGGACCGAAATACGATCTCGGTTAGTCCGATTCTTGCAAAGACAAGAGCTTGCCAATCTCGGTGGGACCGACTTCATCATCTCGGTGACACCGATTTGATGACAGAAGGTTACAGAAGCTTGGCAACTCAAGTTTCGGTGAGACCGAGTTCAGAATCGGAAAATCCGAAATTTCTAGGGTTTGGCTTTATGGCTGAGGTGGTTCATCTCGGTGTGACTGAGTTTAGGAAAATCGGTGGGACCGAGATTACTTATGAGTGTATATTGTAGTGAGAGTTGCTGATAGTTTAGGAGATGTATCACTAAGCACTTGAGCAACGAGATCATCAACATAACCTCATCCCCTTTTAATAGTATTGGCTTTCCTATGGACTCAATGTGATCTTGGATCACTAAACCAAAATGGATTCTTGAGCTTTTGCCAATGCTTGCCTTAGCATTTTGAGGGTCCACTTCTTGAGTCCTTGCCATACCCATATCAACGAACTTTCTCAAATGATTCTCAAGTAACTATTAGTTCAATGATATATATGTTGTTATTAATTACCAAAACCACCCGGGGATTAGTTGCACTTTCAATCTCCCCCTTTTTGGTAATTGATGACAACATATAGATCAAAGCTTCGACAAAGGATATAACCAATGAATAATATCGTCGCTTTGAGAAGTATGTGATAAGCAAGAGCTCCCCCTAAATTTGTGCATTATTTAAGATTTGCGTTTGAATGCAAATGCACAATCGATTAGGATCATGGGTCACTCTTCCATGTCACATACATCTTGGTGGAGCGCACAAAATGATAAGAATGAATAGCATGCACCCAATCACCAAGACATGAGTAAATGGTCATACAAGATATGAATAGCATATGATAAGCAATAGGCACACATTAAGGCATAGTACGACCAAGCACTCATTAAAGTAGTATCAAACACACAGAATGTCTCGAAAACCAAACGTATCTCAGAGAAACCGCAAATGAACAAAAGAGCAAAAGCGCAAAGACAACAGCACTCTCTCTCTCGAAGTCCTATGATCTATACAATTTCTCCCCCTTTGGCAACAAGTTACCAAAAAGTTCGAAAAGGCATAGAGCTAAGCGTCCACCGGGACTCTGTTGGCGGCTCTATGCAGGTTGATGTTGGAGTTGAGATGGCAGCATCGGCGAAGACTTCACCGATGTCTGTCTTTGGAGGAGTGGTCACCGAGCTGGAGCTGGAGCAACCGATGGAACTGTGGAGGTCTTTGAAGTTGTAGTCCCGTGTCGATCCATCGGAATAGCAACTGATCGGGTCTTGTGGGAACCGGAGCGATCTGTTGATAATCATCTGGACTAAGTCATCCTGCATCTCACGCATAAGCTCTTCCTTCTCCTCTTTGCTTCCTCAATATCTGCCTCAAGCTTGTTGTGATTACTTGCACTTGATCGACTTCACATCGAGCATGGATCTTGTCTTCAACAATCCTCTCTAGGCTCTCTGAGGCTGCATAATGCTGGCAGGCGTTGTTCAATCCTTTGGGTAGCTTCAAGGAGCTGCTCTCCAACACTCTTTGGTTTAGCTGCTGCTGCTGCTGCTTCCTTGTCCGCTTTGGCTCTCTTGGCAGCTTCAATCTTGGCTTGACCTTCAACTGATGTTGGATCCTCCTCATCCATCACAACAACATTGTCCTCATGCTCAGGCTGCAGTGGTAAGTGTGCTCTATCCAACAAGTATGTGCCCGTGCCAAACTTGGCATTGATAAGCATCTGAATATGCGGGGCAAATCCACACGACCTCTTCTGGTCAGCTGTTGTCCTCTTAATGGTCTCAACCATCAAGTCCATCACCTTGAAAGGTGCCTTCTCATCAAGTATGTGCAACATGTTGATAGAATATCCTCTGATCATGCGATGATCTCCAGACTTGGGCATCAAGGTATGCCTCAGAATAGTGTTAGTGGTAGGAAGACCTGCCTGGAGATAATACACTGAGCCGAGCTTCCAGATTCCCAAATCCTTAGCTGGAACCTCTTTGTACATATTCTTCATGGATTCATGGTTCTTCTTGGGAATACCATAAACATCAATGTCATCCTCTCTTTGCACTGGAGCATTTAGCAGTTCTGCCCATTCTTCAACAGTTGAAGAGAATCTTTGGCCTTCAGTCATCCATGTGATCTTTCCATCTGGATAGAAGTGAGCTGTGGCATAGAATTGCATAATCATCTCATCATTCCAATTCGTCAACTTCTGACCCACAAAGTCTGCAACACCACATGCGGTGAAGCTTTCATGCACATGTGGAAAGAAGTCTCTGTGCTCTTCACTCACAATGTATGCCCAATCAACATATCTCGTATGCGCAACTATGGGCTTCTTATCCATCAAGACTTTGCCTCATAGAAGTCCCGCTGCTCTCGGTGTGGAATCTGGATCAACAACAGTTCTTCTCCTCCACGGCATATGGGTCGATTGTCTCCATAGCCCGAGACCTCTATATTTCCTTTCCTTCATGTTCTCACTTTGAGGATGAGCATCATTGTGAAGTGGCGTTTTACAGTCGAAGTTTCAAAAGGCTGGTGCTTCATCATCGACACTGTTGGTGGCACATCATCTTTGTTCTTCTCGAGATCTTTGGAATGTTCTGACTGTCTTCTTTGGCTTAGCAAAGAGGCTTTCTTGGAGCTGCCTTGACCGAGCAGATTGCTTGGGCTTTGAAGTGGCTCCACCACGATGGCATCACCCATGAACTTAGACTTCGAGGAGGCTGGGGTGCTTCCTCATCCTCATCTTCCTCTGCTGCATCATCATGCACTAACCTCTTCCTCTTGGAAGTTTTCTTCACCTTGCTTGTAGTTTCCTCTTCCAAACTCAGCTTCTTGGCAACAGTTGAGTGCTTAACTTTCCTGGTGCCCTTCTTGGTCTGCTGACCTTGTGGCTCTTTGGCAACAACTTTTCTCTTGGGCTTGGAGGAGACCTCTTCCTCAACAATGAAATCAGAATCCTCATCATCTGAGTTCCTCTTCTTTCTGGCCCTGGTGGCTGCAGGAGGCAAACCACTTGGTGTACTCCTCTCACCATCATCTGATGAGCTTCTTTGGGATCGGGACTAGTGCCCGCCTCGGAATATCTGCTATAGGTGACTCGACCTGTTCGATTTATCACTTTGCATCCGACATGGTGACAACCCGTGAATAGATAAGGTGTAGGCAGAGAAGAAGAGTTATCACAAACTGCGAAGTTTTTGCAAACAAATGAGTTCAAATTCTAGTATTAGGTTTTCACGAAGACATTTCGGTCGACCGAGTTTTAAATTCGTGAATCCGAAGTGTTCAAACAAGCATTCACACCACTTTCGGTTAGACGAAGTGGGTTTCGTCTGCCGAAAACACTAGGGTTTCACAGAATCGCATTTTCGGTCACACCGATTTGCACAACTTCGGTTGGACCGAAGGTGCAAAGGCAATGGCCATAGGCCAAATCGGTCATACCGAGAATGTAAAATCGGTCTCACCGAGATGTGTTCGTGGAAACCTAACCCTAAAACTTTTACTCGAATCTCGTTCAAAAGAACTAATCTGTGTACGGGAAGATTGCATTCGTGGCAAGATTATAGGCAAACCAAACGTGCATTGAATCGGAGATGGGAGCACGAGTGGGATCAAACTCACCCTAACTTGGTGGAGTTTCTCTCGGCGGCAACGGCGCGGAGAGGATGTCCGCTGACGGCGATGGAGACTGCGGCGCGCACTGAGGCATTTACGGAGACGATCCGGAGACGAGGCGGCGGCAAAGAAGGGGTGTGGGGGCGAAGCGTTTGAAGTAGAAATCAATGCGCGCGACCCACGGAGTATATATACCCCTTTGCTGTCGGTGGGACCGAGTTGTAAAACTCGGTGGCACCAAGATGGATAACTGCAGGCAGTTATGCACTTCGGTCACGCCGAAAAGTACAACTCGGTTTCACCGAGGTGAAAACCTAGATCATTCCAAATGCTTTCGGTTCGACCGAGTTTGAGTGGGTTGGTCTGACCGAAATCACTTAGAAGGTTTTGGAAGTTAGCCCTTGACGGATCGGTGGCTCCGAGTGCTCCTCACTCGGAGGGTCCGAAAATGACTTGTTCAAAGTTTGTGATGTAAGCATGAATAGAATTTGAGACAAGAAAGCATAGATAGCTAGGGGAGGTACTTAGGCATTCTTGTCCATCCATTTGGTCAGAAAAATCAAATCAACCAAAACAACAAATGGATGTCCTCGAATGGATAAAATCATGCATCCAACATGCTCACACAATAAGATAGCAAATGAAATATGTGTCAAACATGCACAAACAAAAACTCTAGCAACTATCACACAATTTGTCGATGACTAGGTCATCTTTATATGAGTATATTGACTTAGGAGCCAAATGAGAACATTTGATCATAGGTCATACTCATCGTTTAAGCACAAGTGGGGTTACCACTTTTACATAAAGCATTGATGTGTTCACATCATTTGGAGATGCTTTAGCTCAATTCTTTAGAGCAAAGCTCCCCCTAGATGTGAGAACCCCTTTTAAAGGGTCAAACTAACCTTGGGTTGTCGTAGAAGACTTCATGTAGATGTTGAAGATGTGGATGCTCAATGTTGATGTAGATCATCAAGAGTTTGGAGCAATCCTTTGGATTCGGGCACTTTCAATACCTACATGGGTTAGTCCCACAAGGAACAAACAAGGATATCCATGGGCATAGATTGAAGTACACAATAGATGATGTCCATGAAAGCAATGATTACCTTGTCCCTTGACTTACCAACAAGAGGGTTTGTGACTCCATGAACTAGTGCAAGATGTGGAAGTTGATTGCACATGTTTTTGCCAAAAAGAATGTGAGTGAAGTATGTTGGCGGAGTCACCCTCAAGAACTCTCTAGTTCTTCTTCTTCGGGATCCACATCATCTTGATGGGAATCTTTGGGGTTGTAGTTGAGCTAGACGAAGTAGAACTTGATGTTCCCTTGGGAACCCACTTGACCATGGCTTGAGGTGCTTCAACAAATGCATCAATCTCCTCTTGAAGCTTGTCCTTGCCTTTTAGCTTGTGGTCTTGTGGTGGAAGGTCATCTTGAGCTTGTTCCACATTGGAAGAAGTAGGATCATACTTCTCCTTTTGAGAAACAAACTGTGGAGTGGGATATTGACCTTCTTCCCATTCAACACCCTCGGCATTGAACTTTCGCTCAAAACCAATTCCTTGATTCTTCCGGTGCCTTCCTTGCTTGCGAACAATTTCCTCAAAGTTCTTGCTACCGGCAAGGCTCTTGTAGACACCTTTCTCTATAATCCCTTTCAATAAACTATTTTCTTGCTCAAGTGTAACTTGGCTTGAAACATTGTTAGTGGAATCAAGAGAACTACTAGAAGCAACAATATTGGATTTAGCATGGTTATTGTTACTACTAGATGAAGAATTTTTCTTATGCTTGTCATGCTTAGTTTTAATGGGAGGCAAGAAACTAGACAAGAGAAGTCGTTTGGCAAGATATGAAGAACTCTTCTTTCGAAGATCGTCATTGATTGCTTTTAGAAACTCATGTTCTTGCTCTAGAGTGAGCTTCTCGAAGCGTAGCTTCTCATGAGATCTTAGGAGCTCTCTATGATCTTCTTGAGTTGTTTCATGAGCTAACTTAAGAGTGTTTAGTTCTTTAGTTAGACGCTCAATCTCCTTCATAGCATTGTCATTCGACTCTTCTCGACTATAAAGACTACTAGCATGTTCATCATTACTAGGCTCACTAGATTTATCATGTAAAAGCTCATCTTCACCAAGCAAGTCATCCTCATCACTATCAAAGTCAATGAATTCAGGTGTGATACCTTGGGGCCTTTAGCCATGAAGCATCTTCCAATTCCCTCATTTGGTGAATCAAATAAGTCATAGGAGTTGGAGTTGGAGGATCTGAGAGCAAGACCGCAACACCTTCATCTTGATCTGTAGTCGGAGTTGGAGTGATAGCTTCTTTCGGATTGATTGTCGGAGTCGGAGCCGGAGACCCATTCACCTACATGAGCTTGATGTTTTCTTCTTGTGTAGCTCCTTGATGACTTGTCTTTCCTCTCCGAATCCTTGCTTCTCCGAGAGGTCTTCGTTCATAACGATCATCTCTACTCCTTCTCTCTTTCGAGGTGACTCATCTCTTGAGCTTCTTCTTCTTGGAGATTCTTCTCTTCTCTTGTGGGGGCGAACACTCATTTGAGTAGTGTCCGGTCTTCCACAATTGTAGCAGATTCGATCACGACTAGAAGATCTCTTTTCATCATATGATCTAGACTTTGAGCTTCTCTCTTTGCTTCTACTCTTGTAGAATTTGTTGAAGTTCTTCACCATTAGGCTTATCTCTTCATTGGAAACTAGCTTGTCACTTGAGGTTGTGGGAGCATCACTTGTAGCTTTGTAAGCACCACTTGACTTGTTGTGAAGCTCTTCCTTATCCTTAAGTGTCATCTCATGAGCAACAATTCTTCCAATGACTTGGTTGGCTTGAGATTCTTGTAGTTTGGCATCATTTGGATCAAAGTGCACACGGTGTCATACTTTCCATCCAAAGCTCTGAGAATCTTCTTGATGATGAATCGGTCGGTCATTTCTTCGCTTCCTAAGCCGACAATCTCATTTGTGATGAGAGCAAGCCTAGAGTACATTTCAGCGACTCCTTCACCTTCCTTCATCTTGAACTTGTCAAGTTGACCTTGAAGAACATCTAGCTTTGATTCCTTCACGGACTCGGTACCTTCGTGCATTTCAACCAAAGTATCCCAAATCTCTTTTGCATTCTCAAGACGGCTGATTTTGTTGAACTCCTCGGGACACAAGGCATTGAAGAGAATGTCACAAGCTTGAGCATTGTTTTGCAACATCCGCAATTCATCCGTTGTAGCCGCGATCCGGAACTTTTCCTTCCTCAAGAATTCACCTTGCATACCAACACAAATAATGCCCCATGCGGTGGGTTATGGCCAAGAATATGCATTTTCATTTTATGCTTCCAACTAGCAAAGTTTGTACCATCAAAGTAAGGACCTCTCTGAAAATTACCCTCACTAGACGCCATACTCTCCTAGGTTGTGAAACCAAGCTTATGGAGTCCAATGCAATGGAAACCAATACAATGGAGACCAAAGCTCTGATACCACTTGTAGGATCGAAAGTATGTCTAGAGGGGGGGTGATTAGACTACTTGACAAGATAAAAATTCAGCCTTTTGACAAAGACAAGTTTTTGGCAGATTCACAATTATGATCAAGTCAAGTATCACCCTACACATGCAATTCTAGAGTATAGGCAGCGGAAAGTAAATTGCACATGTAGTAAAGAGAGGTGGAGAAGAGCAAACGCAATTTTGGAGACGCGGAGATTTTTCTCGTGGTTCCGATAGGTGGTGCTATCGTACTTCCATGTTGATGGAGACTTCAACCCACGGAGGGTAACGGCTGCGAGAGTCCACGGAGGGCTCCACCCATGAAGGGTCCACGAAGAAGCAACCTTGTCTATGCCATCATGGCCTATGCCCACGGAGGGCTAGCCTTACTCGGGGTAGATCTTCACGAAGTAGGCGATCTCCTTGCCCTTACAAACTTCTTGGTTCAACTCCACATCTCGACGGAGGCTCCCAAGCGACACCTAACCAATCTAGGAGGCACCACCCTCCAAAAGGTAATAGATGGTGTTGATGATGATGAACTCCTTGCTCTTGTGCTTCAAATGATAATCTCCCCAACACTCAACTCTCCTCACTGATTTGGCTGTGGTGGAAGAAAGGATTGAGTGGAAAGCAACTTGGGAAGGCTAGAGATCAAGCTTCATATGGTGGGAGTGGAGCAACTTGATCTCAACACAAGGGTAGGTAGTTTTCTTCTCGAAATGTAAGGTAGGAGTGGTAGTTCTTTCGATGGCTCTCTCCACGAATGAAGAGGGGTGGAGGGTATTTATAGCCTCCACACAAAATCCAACCGTTACACACATTTGACCAATCTCGGTGAGACCGAAGTTGACAACTCGGTGAGACCGAAAGTTCAAATCATGTGAGCGTTGGGATTTTCGTGGGACCGAAAATACGATCTCGGTTAGTCCGATTCTTGCAAAGACAAGAGCTTGCCAATCTCGGTGGGACCGACTTCATCATCTCGGTGACACCGATTTGATGATGTAAGGTTCTGAAGCTTGGCAACTCAAGTTTCGTGAGACCGAGTTCGAATCGGAAAATTCAAATTTCTAGGGTTTGGCTTTATGGCTGAGGTGGTTCATCTCGGTGTGACTGAGTTTAGGAAAATCGGTGGGACCGAGATTACTTATGAGTGTATATTGTAGTGAGAGTTGCTGATAGTTTAGGAGATGTATCACTAAGCACTTGAGCAACCAGATCATCAACATAACCTCATCCCTTTTAATAGTATTGGCTTTCTTATGGACTCAATGTGATCTTGGATCACTAAACCAAAAATGGAGTCTTGAGCTTTTGCCAATGCTTGCCTTAGCATTTTGAGGGGTCCACTTCTTCAGTCCTTGCCATACCCATATCACTGAACTTTCTGAAATGATTCTCAAGTAACTATTAGTTCAATGATATATATGTTGTTATTAATTACCAAAACCACCCGGGGATTAGTTGCACTTTCACAATGCCTAAGTGGGATAAGTCTGAGAAAGAGATGGAGGATGCAGGTGTCACTCCGGCTACTAAGAGCTGCCCCCCCAGGGTCAGGACTTGGTTCTATGCGCATGGAGGGGAGTTGGACCGGGAGACAGGCAATGTTTCGACGATGGCAAGTCTGAAGGGAGCCGACGATACGATACTTGTTTCAATAGAAGAGGCACGAATGGGGGTGTTCCAGCCCAACAGAGAGAACGACGAGCTTACGCGTGCCCTGGGAAATCCTGAACACCCGGGAAGAACACGAGGCAAGGGCGCTCTGCCGTGGTATGAGGGGTTTTCAGACTGGAACAACGACTACAGAACCCGTGCGAGAAAGAAGATTGCAGAGGAGAAGAAGAGGAAGATGGAGGAGGAGCAGAGGAAGCGGGACTATGAACGCCTTCAAGGCCTAGAAGCAAGTCAAGCGGAATTGGCAGTCAAATTCTAGCGGCAGCAGGAGCAGATCGACTTACTTACCCATCAAAGGGGGTCTCAGCAGCTGCAGTAGCTAGCGGATGATCCATCATTGGATAGCATCGGCCCATCCATGCCGAGAAGAAGCGTGGGTTCCGTCCCGGACGACGCAATGCTGGGTAGATACCCCGTGGATGACATCACGGAGAACACTAACTGCGAGCTACACGTCAAAATGAAGAACATATCCATGAAGGTGGCGGACGGTTGTGCTTTCACAAATCCCCCCGAGGCAACCTTCCATTGCAACCCGATTCCAGCGGGCTATGCTCATGTCTTGGTTGATGAGGTGGTGGACCCACCATATTCGGGGCTACAGCTTGACATTGCTGGAGGTGACGGCGCGCTTTCTCGAGGCCAAACATCGTATCATCCTATGGAAAAAGGATTGCATCATCTTTCCAAGGCCACCGACACCGCGTCACCCGAGTCCTCGTCGAAGTCCGCCACCGAGTCAGCAGACTCCTGCTCCTCCAACTCCGGCAAAGTGTCAGGACTTCCTCCTCCAAGTCCGGCAAAGTGTCAGGACAATCCTCCTCCTCCAAGTCCGCCACAGCGTCAGACGTCCACTCCTCCTCCAAGTCCGGCACAACCTCAGGCCACTCCTCCTCGTCCAACTCAGTCCCATCAGCCGTCTCCGCCGCCTCAGCAATCGCAGAAGAGACACCCCGCAGCTATGGTGCGTAGCGGTACGAGTGTAGGATCGAAAGTATGTCTAGAGGGGGGGTGATTAGACTACTTGACAATATAAAAATTCTGCCTTTTTACAAAGAACAGTTTTTGGCAGATTCACAATTATGATCAAGTCAAGCATCACCCTACACATGCAATTCTAGAGTATAGGCAGCGGAAAGTAAATTGCACATGTAGTAAAGAGAGGTGGAGAAGAGCAAACGCAATTTTGGAGACGCGGTGATTTTTCTCGTGGTTCCGATAGGTGGTGCTATCGCATTTCCACGTTGATGGAGACTTCAACCCACGGAGGGTAACGGCCATGAGAGTCCACGGAGGGCTCCACCCACGAAGGGTCCACGAAGAAGCAACCTTGTCTATTCCATCATGGCCTCACGCCCACGGAGGGCTAGCCTTACTCGGGGTAGATCTTCACGAAGTAGGCGATCTCCTTGCCCTTACAAACTTCTTGGTTCAACTCCACATCTCGACGGAGGCTCCCAAGCGACACCTAACCAATCTAGGAGGCACCACCCTCCAAAAGGTAATAGATGGTGTTGATGATGATGAACTCCTTGCTCTTGTGCTTCAAATGATAATCTCCCCAACACTCAACTCTCCTCACCGATTTGGCTATGGTGGAAGAAAGGATTGAGTGGAAAGCAACTTGGGAAGGCTAGAGATCAAGCTTCATATGGTGGGAGTGGAGCAACTTGATCTCAACACAAGGGTAGGTAGTTCTCTTCTCGTAAATGTAAGGTAGGAGTGGTAGTTCTTTCGATGGCTCTCTCCACGAATGAAGAGGGGTGGAGGGTATTTATAGCCTCCACACAAAATCCAACCGTTACACACATTTGACCAATCTCGGTGGGACCGAAGTTGACAACTCGGTGAGACCGAAAGTTCAAATCATGTGAGCGTTGGGATTTTCAGTGGGACCGAAAATACAAACTCGGTTAGTCGATTCGTGCAAAGACAAGAGCTTGCCAATCTCGGTGGGACCGACTTCATCATCTCGGTGACACCGATTTGATGACGAAGATTCTGAAGCTTGGCAACTCAAGTTTCGGTGAGACCGAGTTCAATCGGAAAATCCGAAATTTCTAGGGTTTGGCTTTATGGTGAAGTGGTTCATCTCGGTGTGGAAGTTTGGAATATCGGTGGGACCGAGATTACTTATGAGTGTATATGGCGGTGAAAGTTGCGATAGTTTAGGAGATGTATCACTAAGCACTTTGAGCAACCGATCATCATCATAACCTCATCCCTTTTTAATAGTATTGGCTTTCCTATGGACTCAATGTGATCTTGGATCACTAAACCAAAAATGGAGTCTTGAGCTTTTGCCAATGCTTGCCTTAGCATTTTGAGGGTCCACTTCTTGATCCTTGCCATACCCATATCAATTGAACTTTCTCAAATGATTCTCAAGTAACTATTAGTTCAATGATATATATGTTGTTATTAATTACCAAAACCACCCGGGATTAGTTGCACTTTCAACGAGTCGAGGCAAGACAGAAGTACAGCAGAGGCAAGCGATATAAATATGGTCCAAGCCTCAAGCCTCTTCCGCAGAGGTCTTATGACAGTCCGAGGAGGAAATCACAGCCATATCGAAGGCCGAGGTGGAAGCCCATTTTGCACCGAAACCGCCACCGCCGCCAAGGAGAAAGTGCACGAGAAACGATTGACCACTTCATTCGTATGGCTCAACCACCAGCTTCAAGCCCGTTGACACGACTATGAGCGCCACATCGGAAGTTAAATCGAGCACGATACAAAGGGAGGCGAGCACGCCTACATCGGAATCGAGCAAACAAGAAGCAGTTGCCAAAAATGCGGAAACCCATTCCCAATTTGGGAGAACAGCGGCGAATCGATCCCTCGCTTGTTGTGCCAACAACAAAGTGACAATCTGCGCCCCAATATTATTGTGGGCAAGCGATTGCATGTTCCCGAGGTGGGCAATGTGGTAATAATGGAGGAGCATATAATGCAGTGAAGTTCTCAACATCATCATTGGACAACTCCTCGAGATCGAGCCCATGCCTTTGCTTAGAGAGGATGAAGTAAAAGCGGAAATATGTCCGGGGCCAACCTTTGGTCGCGCCGGATAAGGTCAAGAACCTCCCAACGAGAATGTATGAATTGCATCAATGGTACATGAACATTACCAAGATTTCAGATCGAGTGTCCCTCATGGTGAATGTCAAGAAGGACCATTAAAACCATGAGAAAGCTGGGGTCCATTGAGTATTTAGAACTGTTTCAGGTTATACAATCGGGGCCTTTTCGACAAATCTATCGCCGATTGCTATTGTCCGTAAGTGATCTCTTTCTATAATTTAAGTCTCAAGCTAGTCAGTAGTGATCCTTTTGATCAATCATTACCTGTAATTATCCTCACTATATTCTTTTCTGTGGTATTATGCAGGATGAAGATATATGAAATGAGAAAAGGTGGACGCTTTGGCATTGGGTTCATTGACCCAAACACCGTTAATGAATTCACATGGAAGATAAATGAACATCATGCAAAGGAAGTAGAGGACAGCATGCTAGAGTTCTTGAAGCGCCTCAAATACAATGAAGATATACTACTTCCTTACCACTTTGGGTGAGTCACACTGTCTTGTACTACAAATTCTCTGTTTTTGCCTACTAGCTCTACATGTTTTTGCTTACATATGCCCGCTTAATTAAGACATGTAAACGTGTGTGCATGCAGATTTCACTGGGTCTTGTGAATCATTAAAGTTGACGCCGGAACAGTTGAAATATCGGACTCACTAATCTCAAAAACACCGACTTTAACATCTTGTATTGGATAGTCGGAGTAATTTCAATCATTATTAACTATATATCTCGGCCTATTTAGTTCGTCATTTCATGATATGAACTATTTAATAACCCCTTTATTCATTTTCTTTGTCGGCAAGGTGGCTTGGGCAAGATTCATCAGCGTCACGGAAGGTGAATGGAAACAAAAGCTTCAATGGTTTCACCCAAGGTAAGTAATTAAGTAGTACTAGCTAGCTAGCTAGCTGCCATCTCTTTAATTATCATGCTTGATTAATTTTATCGACCAAATTCCATTCTCGTAAAGGCCTCAAGCGGTAGCGCTAGGGACGATCTGTGTGCATTCTGCGTTTGCGAGAACATTCGCATGATGGCGTCCGAAAGGAGCAGATCTCAAAGACAAAGAATGGGTACGCTTGTCGAACACTATTCACAATTTTACACCATTATCGATATCTAGCTAGTCACACAACTAATACACATGCATATTGATCTCCTTCTTAATAGTTCAAAGAGGTGCGGAGAAGCTCATAGAAACGGAGCGTAGAAGCACTTCAAGAGGAAATAGCGGGATTTTTGCTCGACCAGGTCATAAATCCGAATGGAGAATTCTATTACCCGCTACCGCCCCCATGAAAACCACTTTCAATTGTCATCGTGCTCCGAAGGCACCAATTAGGCTAATGCCACTGGCTCCGAAGGCAACATTCATATGTAGGAGAAATTGTATATAGCTATACATGTGTGTATGTGTGAATTAATTAATATGGTGGTTTAATTTGTGAGACATTAATGTGATATATATATGCATGATTGGTTCTACTAGAAATTCTCTCTCTCTCTCTCTCTCTCTCTCTCTCTCTATATATATATATATATATATATATATATATATATATATATATATATATATATATATATATATATATATATATAACGTGTACAATGTGTAGTATCGTAAAATACCAAAAAACGAAAATGAATTAAAATGGAAACACAAAATTAAATGAAAAGAAATCATAAAACTAAAACCCCCAAACCTTATAGTACTAGTTGGTCTTACCAACGGTACTAAAGGGCTCAGTCCTCGAGCTGGCTCGTGCATGCGTGCTTGCCCTTTAGCACCGGTCCGTCTTTGAACCGGTACTAAAGGGGGGCCTTTAGTGACCACAAATTAGTGCGGTTATGTAACCGGCACTATAGAGCCTCTGAACCGGTGCTAATGCCCGGTTCGCACTAGTGACATGTCTACCGCATCGAGAAAGAGAAAAGATAAGGAAGCGAATACATCGTGCGATGAGCCAAAGCGCCACATAGTTCTTTTCAGAAAAAGGGACATCGTGGGAGTGGAGGACAAGATGACATGTCTCAAGATTATGAAAAGTTTCATGAAATTCCTCCTTTAAAGTCAAGGCTGACCCACATCCCGATAAACGATGAAGGTTATCCATGGTTACGGCAAGCAATAAGCAAATGACACAAGCGAAGAAAAAGTGAAGACTTTCTCCCGCAACTATTATGATGATACCATGCCAACTTTGTAACTGACGAGTATGTTACCATTGTCCGTTTTGTACATGCACATGCTATGTGTGGGTCAATTTATGATACCATGCCAACTTTCAACTTTTTCAGAGTTCATTTGAAATGCTTTAATGTCTTATGGTTCGACCCTCGTAATAATTAAAAATAGCAACAATAAGTATTTTGTTGTAAGTAGAAACAAAATAAAATAAATAAAGCAAGAAAGAAAACAAAAAAACAAAAAAGTGGAAATTTATAATTTTCCTAAAATTAAAAGCAAAAAGAATTAAAAAATAAAGCAAAAAACAAAAGAAAATAAATAATGCAGAAAAAAAACAAAAAAAAACAATAAGTATTTTGTTGTAAGTAGAAACAAAATAAAATAAATAAATCAAGAAAGAAAACAAAAAAAGTGTTTTCAAATTTGAAAAGTAATGGCAATAATAGAAAGTTTATAATTTTCCTAAAACTAAAAGCAAAAAGAATTAAAAAATAAAGCAAAAACAAAAGAAAATAAATAATGCAGAAAACAAAACAAAAATGGAAAAAAATAAAAATAGCAACAATAAGTAAAGAAAACAAAAAAAAAAAAAAAGTGGCCCCTCTCTGGGCCCCCACGGCTGAATCGACTTGAATCCCATTTTGGGCCGTGATTCAGCCCTTGAAGGCCCGTAAGGTCGATCGAGCAAAGCAAGAGCAAGTAGGCCCATAAGCTGCAGAGAGAGGAGTTCAAGAGGGTGCGGCGGTGGGGCTTATAAACCATCTGCGTGCCCCTCTCAACTAGCGAGGTGGAACTAAACTTTGGCCCCGATCACGAGCAAAGACAGGGGCCTTTGGTCCTGTTGGTGGCACCAACCGAAACTAAAGGGGCATTGGTCGGTTGGTACCACCAACCGACTAAAGGTCATGACTTCCCGCCCTTTGGGCTGCCGAAAAAGGTTTGGTCCCGTTGGTGGCACCAACCGGGACTAAAGAGATTATTCGTCGGTTGGTGCCACCAACCGACTAAAGGTTGTGCTATATAAGCAAAGACTTAGCGCTTCCGCCAAATCGCCCACTTCTCCCCGACGCCGCTCCTCCTCGTCGCCGCCGCCGCCGCGCCTACTCCACCTTGTCGCCGCCGCCGCCGCCGCCGTCAGCTTGCTCGCCTTCGTCGTCGCCGCCGCCTCGTGAGCATAGCTCGCCTCGCGCCCTCCCGTCTCACGCCCTGCATATCATCGCTGCTTGCCGCCGCCCTGCTGGCGCTGCCGCCTTCGCCCTCACATCTGCGGCCACCACGCCGCCCATCTCTGCTGGCAGTCAAGCGCCGCCTTGCCTCACCAGCCGCCGCCGCCCTGCCCGCCGCCCCGCCCAAATTTTCCTCCATAGCATTTTTTGCATTTTTGTGTATATGTGTTTGTATGTGTATATATGTGTACATGTTCATAGTATTTTTTCATCAGTGTATTTTTTTGTTCATTGCATTTTTTCATATGTATAATGTATATATGTGTGTGGTAGCTATATATATATATATGATGAATGGATGTGGCTATATATGTATGTATGAATATAATGTTCATAGCATTTTTTGTTTATATATGTTTTTTCATATATGTATTAATTTTATATTTAGGTTGTTAGTAGATATCGATCGATTTTAGGTTAGTGCATTTTAGGTTAGTGTAGAGGAGAAAGTAAAATAAGGAGGAAAGGAGAGAAAAAGAGGAGAGGAAGAAGAGGAGAAATAAATAAGAAGAGGAAAAAAGAAGAAAAAGAAGAGGAGAAGAAGAAAGTAATAGAGGAGAAGAAGATTCTTTTTCTTCTTTTACTTCTTCTTCTTCTTCCTTCTTCCTTCTTCCTCTTTTCTTCCTTTTCCTTAATTATTTTCCTTTCTTGAGGGAGAAGAAGAAAAAGAAGAGGAGAAGAAGAAAGAAAGGAAAGGAGAAAGAAGAAACTTCAACACAAGGGGGTGGTGCCGATACCCCCTCCCCGATAACATTATTTTCCCATGTATATGTATGTCGCGTCGTTGTCGATATAACCCCCTCTAGATAACTTCGACATGAGGGGCGGTCGATATATATACCCCCTCTCGACCGTGATAACTTATACAACTGCAGCACCCCCCTCGGCCCTCTCGCTCGACCAAAACTCTCGAGGACACCCAAACCCTAGAGAGAAAACGATGTTGCAGGTCTCCTACCCCTCCCGCCCCCCTACCCGACAAATTAACTCTCTCGAGGACACCCAAATTTATCAAGTTAAAAGAGCGTTATCGCCGAGGCCACCCCAAACCCTTGAAGCTTTGTGTCGAGGCGACCCCAAACCCTAGAGAAGCAAATACGAGGCCACTAACATGATTCCTTATTGTGATTAGCTAGCTAGTTCTACATTTGCCACTATGTACCATGTTTGAATAATAATTGACATGTTGTAAATATTTGCAGAAACTATGGAGCACTCCCGAGACGAAGAAACAGAAGCGATGTTGGGGGACATAATCGCAAATGGAAGTGATGATGTTGCGTCATTTCTCATCGACACCGATGGTCAGCTGAATGAAGAAGAGGGCTATATTTATGATGGCTTCGACCCATTAATGCCGGTACAAGAGGAGGACTATGTTCATGATGGCTCCGGTGACACAATGGAGGTAAAAGACGAAGGAGACCGTGCTGACTGCTCCAGTCACCGAACCGAGTCCGGCCAGGTATATATATATTAGTTAAGCCCATGCTGACAAGTTAGTTTTGCATCCATTAATTGTTTTGGTATATGTACACATATTAATTACTGTCGTCTTTCTTCCTTATAATTTCTAGCCCTCCGGATCGAGCACAACTTCGGTAAGGAGACGAGGCCCGAAGAAAAAGTTGAGCTCGGATGAAAAGTTTGAGATCATAGAAATCTCGCCCGACGGCGAATCGATTGAACCCATCCGGACAAGGAAGGCATTTTCTTCTCAGTGCGGGGTTCTTGTTAGGGACATGATCCCGATCAGCATCCAGCAATGGTATAAGCCTGCTAAGGATGAAGACGCTGAGGTGTCTTATGTCAATGATATGCGAAAGAAGATCTTTGGGTGAGTGAAGGCAAATTTCACCCTACCACCAGAGGAGGATCCGAAGAAGCCAGTTAAAGAGCAATTAATCAAGTCTTGTGCTCTTAAGAAGATGGCAGGCCTAATGAGGAGGTGGAGGAAAGAGCTGAACCAATTTCTCAAGAAAAAAGAGACACCAGAACTCATCGGCAAATATGAGAAGATCAAAGATCACTAGCCCGCATTTGTGGCCCACAAGACATCAGAAAAGAGTAAGAAGATGTCGGAGACAAACAAGAAAAATGCTGCGAAGAAGAAGCTTCACCATCGCACGGGTCGTGGCTACCTCAAAGCCCGCCTAAGTGGTCCAAGCTCGAGCATGATCTGCTTGAAAAAGGATCGAACCGAGACAATCGCCGCGGACCATTGCGGACTTGGTTCTTGAGGCTGGCGGAACCTTGGACCTATGTGAGGCGTTGTCGATGGGCGGACGAGCAACTGCAAACACCACCAAGAACCTTCGACACTATATCGATGCAACAGCAATGAGGGACGTTCCTTCCAAGCAGGAGAAGGACAAGCTCACAATGGCCCTTGGGAATCCCGAGCACCTGGGACGGACACGAGGCACGCCAGGCTCCCTTCCGTGGAAGGTTGGTTTTCCGGACGCAGGGGTTACAAAACCCACGAGAGGAGGAAGAAACTAGAGCAGACCAAATGCAAAGCGCTGCTTGGAAGGATAATGGGGCTAGAGGATCGAGAAGAGGAACGAGAAGCAGCAGATCGCAACAAACGACATGCGAAGCTTCCCGGCTACCCCGCCATCTCGGCGGAGAAGCGGCGTTGCTTCCACCGAAGCTGCTTCACCGGAGCATGTCTTGACGGCTCTCGCCAGCTATCCGTGGATGGTATCACGAAGTCTCAAAATTGCCACATTATGGCGCGATGCATGAATTTGAAGGTCAAGGCGGTTGGCCAAGTTTATCCTAGTGGACCCGGCACAACTTATCACCGCCACCGATTCGGAAGGATTTGCTAAGGTGATGGTGGATGAAATAACGGAGGATTTGAGGACCTCGCGCTTGAGCACCCTACCGGTGAAGGGGAGACTAGTAACTGTCTTAGACTCCAGACGGAAAGATCCCAAAGACCTATGCGGACATGACCGAAATGCTCGACAAGTAAGTTCAATCGATCATTATCGCACCATATCGGCAACTTTTGTTCATTTCCGATATCTCAAGTAATAATAATTATTTTCTTTGTCTTGCGGGGTTTGGAAACAGTTCACCGCACAAGCTCCGGATCGCCTAAGGAGCTGCGATATGTATACCAAAGTAAGTACTCTTGGCGCATCTCCGTTGATTCTATAGCTATACTTTCATCAATGCCATTTATATAATGCTTCATTATCAGTTTGATTGACCTCTATTTCTCGTAAAGTGCTTGTGGCGGGAGGAAGGAATGATTTACGTGGATACTACGTGTGCAAGTTCATCCACAACGCGACTTTGAAAAACAAGCGGGCTACTCTAGAAGACAATATGAAGTGCGTAAGCAATATTCACAATTTCATTTTATTACACCATCATTTCTGTTGAGTTTCATTCATATATATGTATTAATTAACCCCTTCTTCAAATTAATTAGGCGTGGCGGATCGGGATGAACTCCTAGAACCGAGATCGCATGAAAGGAATTTAAGAGGAATTGGCGGGATTCTTTCTTGAACACGTCATCAAGAAAGTCAAGAATACCATGTGGAACTTCATTTCAAATGCTAGTGGTTTATAATTAAGAGATCTTATACATGTATGTAGCCAGTAAAAACTTGTTGTTCGACCAATCTCTCGGAGAAGGAGAGGTCGATCAATCTTCTCTCGGTATGCATGACGAACTTCTGTACTGAATGGTTCTCTCGATCACTTATGTATATATACTATGTAGCGTCGACCAAGCAATAGACATAAGAGAGACACTTCTCTCTATTAATTAGCTAGCTAACACAATATCTGAAACACCTAAATTAAACCCCCAACCCCTCCTCTAAAAAAACCCATCCACCGGAATGCGACGCGTGGATGCCTTTTGGTCCTGTGGAGCCACCAATCGGGACCAAAGGCCCTCGACCGGCTCGGCGCCTGAGGCCACGTGGAGGCACATTGGTCCCGGTTCGTGTTTGAACGGACTAATGGGTGGAGGTATTAGTAACGACCCATTAGTCCCGGTTCATGAACCGGGACTAAAGGCCCTTACGAACCGGGTCTAATGGGTGGTTTTCTACTAGTGCTACCATGGAGTCAGAAGCCCACTGTAGGAGCTGCCCGCTCAACACCCAACTCTTCCAAGTTGGGTTGGTTGTGTCCGAGCGTGCCATCTGCCTCCAAGTCAAGGAGGTGGCAAAGTTTCTGCGTTGCGGCGGCTGGGGAGAAATGTTGCGATGCCTGGCAAGCCTTCTGCCACAGGCGCGACGACACCGAAGATGCGAACAACAACGGAGGTGTCGGCGGCCTCAGCCATGCTTATGGGGTCATCGTCCGGTACTTGGCCTAGCTTAGTTTAGTTTAATTCAAGTTTATGTTGAACCTGTTAATTTTGTCTATTTGTGTGTAATGTGTCGAACTTTCGTGTTACGCATTTGATCCGTTTCAAATATGCAGGACATTTGATGATCATGGATGGATGGCTGACATCATGGGCGGAGCTACAAGAGGACATGGGTGTACCAATGTACACCCATAAATTTTGACACGAAGGCATAAACTAGGTAGATAAAAAATATTTAAATTGAAAGTAGTTAAGAATTTCATAAAAATTTGAACTCTGCACACCCATTTTGAAAAATCTAGCTCCGCCCCGACATCAGACTGGATTTCTGTGGACACGTTCATACGTGTACGTGGACATTTGGTGATCCATGTTTTTCCAGATGAATTTGATGAACCATGTTGAAGATGCCTTTTTTAAAAACTGAAGATGCCCTGATTTTTTTTTTGGAACAGGCCCAGGCAGTCTATCTAGCCTTGGCCAGCCTAATTTCATTTCGATTCTCAGGCCCAGACCAGGCACAGTATTTTCCCCGCATAGAGCCCAGGTGACCAACCAAGCAGGCCCTCCCACCGCCGCTCCCGATTACTTCAGCCGCCGGCCGCCGCCACTGCCGCCATCCTCGGCTAGAGCTTCTCCGTCCCCTACCCCTATAGACGGCGATCTCCTCCTGAACCACCGGCCGGGACTGCTGCTCCGCTTGCTCTCCCCCGTCGGTGATCCGCCCGGAGCAACTTTCGTCTTTCTGGGTAAACCCTAGCCTCAATCGATTTTTTGTTTTTCTTTCGTCCGTGCTGCGAAAGATCGAGTCTGCTGTTGCCCTGGACGTTTGTGCCGGTGCGACTGCGTCGGAAATTCGCGGGCGCATTCGCCGCTGGCTGTATGCTTGGGGATCTCGGAGCTCGTAGGGTTCTCATTTGGAGCGTAGAGCTGGGCGCCGGATCCCTTTGTTTATTTATTGTTTATTTTGAGATGCGTTAGAGAACTATTTGATCTTGCTGTCCGGAATGTGCTGCTCATTGCTTTGTGCTATTTTTGGTGGTGTAGATTTCTGCTTCTGTGACCATCTCATACGCCCAATCTTTTGCACCAAACATTTTCCTAAACTGCAGTGTAGTTTGTTGAGAATACAAATGAAATATGTTGGATAAGAGTTTGGTTGTCATCTATGAGCGAGCTATGCCCATAGGAGCCGCTTACAAAGATTTGATTTAGTTTTTGTCGCTCTCCATGCTGTGTTCAGGTAGTGCCGACGCTACAGAAGCCCAAACCTGGAAACAGAGAAGAAGGCGCCACATCTACATTTGCACTCCCACACTTAAAGCCGGAGGCGGCGGAGGAAGCAGGGACAGCCATGGCGTTGGCAACGGCACCGGCTGCTGTACGTGATATGCAGCGCGACCTCGAGGCCCAGGCCAACGCCCTCAGCAAGATCCAGAAAGGCACGTGCGCTTTCCTGGCCGGCAAATCCCTTGAGAGTGGGAGAGGAACCCGTCCCTCCCTGCCTGCAACCCTAACTCTTATCTCTTCTGCCCCCCTTGCAGACATCTCCAAGAACCATGAGGTCCGCAAGCAGTTCACCATCCAGGTCGGCGAGAATGAACTCGTCCTCAAGGCATGAACACACGCTTCCTCGGTTCAACTCTGTTCCGATTGGTGATTTGCATGAGTACCTGATTTGATCTAGTTTGGCTTTGTGCGTAGGAGCTGGAGCTGCTGAATGAAGGGGCGAACGTGTACAAGCTGATCGGGCCAGTGTTGGTCAAGCAGGACAATGCGGAGGCGAAGGCCAACATCAAGAAGCGCATCGAGTACATCACGGCTGAGCTGTGAGTGGCTATGAGCTGATCTGTACCGGTTTTGACTTGTGTTGATGCTGTGATGAAGGTGTGGAATTAATTTCTTTGCAGAAAGAGAATGGATCGGTCGCTTAAGGACTTGGAGGAGAAACAGAATAGCAAGAAGGAATCGGTATGTTACTGTTTCCTTATCAATTTTGTTTGGGCTGCTTGACCACATAAGGAAAACCATTAGAAGATGATATGTGGAACTTACCTAGATTAATTTTTGGTCTGTGAAAACTGTTTGGACTTGTTTGAAGTGCGGGAGCGACTTTAATTGTCTTGGTAAACCATATGTTCTGTCATCACTGTGATTTTTTTGAACAACATAGTTATGGTGGCCTTGAATTTGTAGAGCTGCACAATGCTAACATGCGTGGCACTTTCTGAACTTTGTCTGTATAGTGCACTATAGTTTGAAAAAAAGTAAGTTGAGCTGGATACAATGACACCGATGGAAGTTGAAAAATGACTGACGTTGTCCGAGAAAAATGATAATGAGGTGATGTGATAAAAGGGGAAACTACAGAAAACCTATGGTCCAGAGTGGAGAAGAAATTAAGACAGGATTAAAATAATTCCAGCATCAGTACTAATTAAGACTTATGAGAGGATTCAGTGCATGAGAGAACAAAATGGTGTGATAAAAACGTGGTAGTACTTGTATATATGTACTGTGAGCTCATGCTACCTTGTTTCCTTATCCCATCATCTGTTTTTAAACTTAATCTGGCTAGCTAGGATTATTTGGCAGTAGCCATCAGTCCATCACATGACCAAAAATCTCTGCAACATAAGGTGACATCAATTTTGCACTCCTTCAATTGTCAAGCTTTCCTGACTGTTATCCGCAGCTTGTCAGTACCATTCCCGGGATAAATAATCAAATTTGTACATAAAACAACAAGGTTCTGGTTCCCGGGCTTGAATTCAACTCGGAAACCAAACCCAATTAGCTTGCTGGCCCAGTGATGCTGTGGTATCGTAGACAAATGCTGATCAAGCAAAAATTTCAAACGGTAATGGTCTATATGTACCACACCCCCATAGGTACGGTCGCCAGTGCCGCACAACATGTACAAGGCCGATGAGCTCCCTCTCATAGGCTGCTAGTTTGGTATGTTGCCAGAGGCCCTGAACCTTGATGCAAAATAGCCCCAAACCCGCTGCCCGACGTATCACATTCCACCACAAAGTCGAGGGCGAAATCAGGGAGGTGCAGAATGGGCGCTGTGGTGAGAGTGGTCTTCAAGGAATCAAAGGCTGTGTCGGCCTCAGTTGTCCATAAAAATGCTTCCTTCCAGAGGAGCTTGGTGAGGGGTCCTGCGATGATGGCATGGTGCCAAAGTCACGGTTGAATTTACGATGGTAGCCAGCTAATCCTAAGAAGCCAGACACTGCCCTTACAGACTTGGGTGCTGGCCAATGAGCTACAGCCTGAACCTTTTGTTCATCTATAGCCACACCCTTGGATGAAATCACGTGCCCGAGATATGTGACAGTGGTCTCTGTGGAAGAGCACTTAGAGCGCTTGATGAAGAGGTGGTGTTGATGCAGTGTGAGGAGGACCACACAAACATGTCGGAGTTTTTCTGATCATGAGGTGCTGTGTAGGATGGAACAGCTACTTCCTATTCATGTGAGCAGTAATGGAGAAAAGTTGTGTGGAGGTGATAGTTCCGGAAAATGCAAATTGTGTTTTCCTATCCAAATTGCATATACTTGCCTCAACAGAAAGCCTAACCAGAACTAACCAAAACTGGTTTATCTAAAAATCCTCTGAAAACTCGTTTTCCAAAATCCCACATCTAATTATTAGTATCCAAACAAACCACTTTGGCCCTTTTTGATTCATATTAATCCAAGAATGCAGGAATATGGAAAATCTAGGAATTAGATGGCATAACATGTTGAAGCATATATGCTCGTTGGTTACTGGAAACACATGAATACGAAATAGGAGTTTTTTTTAAGATTAGGTGTGCGCCATATTTGTCACGAAAACAAAGGAAAATCTCTATGAGGTTGGATCCAACAGAAATATTCCTTTGGAATTGCACACAAAGTAGTCCAAGATTTTATGGGTTCTAATCCTATAAATCAAATAAGCTTTCAAATTGGAAAAAAAATATACAATAGGTTGCTTTGAATAAAAGAGGCCTTAAATTCTACCTCCACGATGGTCATCCTCGTCACTACCATTCACTACTGTACCATGAAATTAACTACCCGCAATACTTATGATCAGTTAACTCTGCAATGCTTGGAATAATTGTCCAATTTCTTTTTGTTAATGTATTTTTGCTAAGCAGATAATCAAGCTGCAACAGAAGATGCAGGCTGTACAAGCGAAGGGGCAGGCGTAAATGAAGGGCTCCCTGCATTAGGGCCTTTGTCCTCCCAAATGTTTGGGTCTGTACAAGGCGAAGTTAGTTGCCTTGTGTTATCTATCCCCTAAAAAGGTGAAAGAAATCTGTAGTGTTCAGAGATTGAGCGAAATTCAAGGTTTGTGTAGTGAGAGATTTTGTTTGGGAGTGGATACTCGGTTGAAGATGTACCCCTTGCTGGTTTCTAGTGATATGCTTGAATTGACTTTTGTTTTGAGAAGGAATTGAATCGGTTTTTTCATGTACCATTTTATTGCTTCTATCTTTGCTTATGTTGATTAATAGATTCATTTTTGGCAATGGTGTTGGGAAGTTTTTATGTTGTGTGGGAGACCTTGATATTTGAGTATGTGAATTCTTGCCGGTTATCATGATCTTTGAGCTAATTTTGTCTGGCATCTTGGAGCGCAGTGTGGGCTGGCTGTTGCATTTTATAATAACAAATCTGTATGACTTGAAAATATATTCCATGATGAATCCAATGGTATCGATTTGGTGGTCTATAAACTTGAAGAAAGTTTATAAGGTTTGACTTTAGACAAACCTAATATGCGGTGTAAAAAACCGGAGGGAGTACCGACTGCAAGATAGAACATCGTCTTGCCTTAAGGATTTTGGTCATACATTAGCACCATAAACAGAGGCGCCGGAGCTGAGAGAGAGGGGGCGGGGCGAAGTTTAATGTGATGTAACGAAAAAATGTAGGCACGTTTTACTAGGACAAGAACATTGATTTGGGAAACTTGTTACTAGCGGAGTCGCTAGCGGATGCATCAGTGATAGATGTGCCAAGCTTGGTTCGGGAAACTTGTTTTAACGGTATTAACAGTAAAGAAAGTACTCCCTCTGTAAACTCTACTTGAGTGATCTAAATGCTCTTATATTAGTTTACAGAGGGAGTACTAGGCAATAAGTCTGAATGTGCATCTGGATTCTAAAGGTGCATCGGAGGGAGTAGGCAATAAGTCGGAGTAATGTTAGACCCGATTGATATTGAACCATCAGAATAAGTATGCCTCCGGTGCAACACACGAGCACTTAAATAGTTGAACCGGTATTCGTTTTCTTTAGCTTGTACCGACAACTTTTTGGGATTCGAAGGGGTATCATGGATCGGTCAGAGCGGTTCACCGTATAAAAATTAAAAACTACGGCTTTCTGGGAGTTATGGTTTTCTTGGGATGTACTACCTCTGTACACTAATATAAGACATTTTTGCCGTTCAAACAAAAACGTCTTACAATAGTGTACAGGGGAGTATTAGAGTTGCCCTTATAGACTGGAAAAAATGGGAAATTAAAGCAGTAGCCGTAAACGCAAGGTAGGAAAAAGAAGTGAAAAGAAAAACTTTCAGCAACTCATCAATATGAGCTAGCGTGGCCTGATATCAAGTTAGTGTACATCATACAGCTCCTAGCACAAGCCACACAAGAACCCTTACTGAAAAGATAACAAAACTGTCACCCCACAGTGTTTTCATCACTACACGTACTTGCCCCTGTACTTGGGCTTGGAATCTTTATCAAATTTGGGCTTCCCATCATGCTCCGCGGGGCTGAACACGGCGGAGTGCAGGTTGCCCTCCTCCATCCATTTCTGGTGGTTCTCCCTGAACTCCTGGTGCCGCTCCTCGCCGATCCTCTCGACCTCGTCTGTGTAGGGCCCGACCTTCACCATCGTCAGCAGAACCCGGCTGTACCGCAGGCTTAGGATCTGCTCGCAGGAGGAGACCAGCTTGAAGCAGGGGTGCTCCGGGAATTTTGCTACGTCGGCAACATCATCATCCCGCAAGACCGGGTAGAAGAAGACCAGCCTGCCACCAATCACCAGCATTCTTGCAGCAAGGAGGAGGAGGTCGTGAACGCATTCTGCAAGACTGTATGGCGCGGTTGACGGAATATGGTTCTCTCTCTTGTCGTCCGGAACTATGTACGGAGGGATGATGCCTTTTAGGAGCTTCCGACCGCCCGACTTTCGCCCACCAGCTCGGACACCATATGGGGGGTCGCAGATGATTGCATCAAATATCTGATGACAAAAGCAGCAGCAGTTATCATTTCTTGTGACCAAGATAATAGAATAATACCGTATCCGAGGAGTAGCATGCAGCTTACACAGAAGATAACCTCCTAATTATAGCATCCAAGATAAGATGCAATGTTCAGTTGTAGACCACAATGCAAGATTTCAAGCACAACTACAACATTTGGTGGCATTAATTTGTGCAACAGGGACATAGTTGCTGATACTTTTCTTCATTTCCAATCGGTCACTAATGAACAATTCCAAAGCTGCGATAGTGATGCACTGAAACAAACAACAGAAAATGCAGGATAGTACCTCCTTCAATCCTGGACGCCAAGGTGGCAGGTTGTTATCTGCTCGTAGCACACACAAAGGCTCTGGCAACTTGTACTGAATAAGATAACATGGTCAACACATTACATGAAACATAGGTATTTACCAACTCACGGACTAAATAAGATGTCACAACTTCAAGATACTAATAATGATGATTCAGATTAGTCTCATGGCAGGCATTCAAGAAGCTTCTCTGAACTATAATTACCTGCTCAAAGTTGCTCCAAATATTGCAATGAGGGCCACGACCATCCCGCACAACTCTTATATCAATATCTGCACCCTGAAAGAACTTAATAAGCATGACATTGCCTAACAAAAGGAGAGCGGAGTATTTATTTCTGTGATAAGCACAAACCATAGTCATGGCTCCAAAATGTGCAGCAGCCACTAAAATGCTCCCGGTGCCAACAAAAGGGTCATACACAAGTTTCCCAGGCCGTGCGAGCCCTTGGTTGGCCATGAGAAATGCCATTTCACAATCCATTGCAGTCGGACCAATGTACTTCCTGCTCTTCAACTCATATGTCGGCACTACATGCCTATCTGCTGCCCCAACCAGCCGGCCAAAGAATACCGTCTTCTGAGCAACTGGTGGCAGGCCATTTTGTGGCCCATAATCATCGGTCTCCAAGACAAAGAACTTGTGATCGGGCTTCTTCAGATTAACACGGCCCTAAACAAGAGGAACACACCGATCATAAAGGAAAGAACAATTGGCATTCACAAATGCCTTGAAATTAATAGCACAAGGTAGAAAAATTATGGCAATAACCTCGAATGGAATGTAAGTGAACCGCTTTATAATCGCATTCTGTTCTTCGAAGCTGACCGCCTTTCCAAAGCTGTCGACGACAATCTTGAACGAGCTTTCCGGCGTCAGGTACGGCAGCTTCCTTTCGTCGGGGTACGCCCGTATCGCCTCCTCTAGTTCGTCGTAGGTGGCACCTTGCCCCCACAGTTCATAGATCCCCTTCACGAGCAGGCCTGGCACATGCAGCGTCCGGGATAAACGCGAGAAGCGAGGCAGCGACGCATATCATGCAGGTTGCAGGCATGGTGCCAGAAATCAATAAACGATGACGAGGGCAGCTCGCTTACTGCGGTTGGCGATCTGCGCGGCAACACGCTCGTCGCCGGGGAGGCGTACGAGGTGGAAGGGGGAGTCTTCGTGGTGATTCTCGGGCATGCGCCACTCTACAGCGGCCCCGGCGCCGGGGCCGCCGAAGAGCTCGGCGAGCGACTGCACTTCCGGCCGCCGGTAGTCGAGGAGCCTGTGGTAGAAGACACAAAGGTACCACATCTCTGCCCCTCTGCTTTCTGCGTCGCTCCGGCAGGTCGACGACGGCGGAGGGCGTGGCGTCTCCGGCGGCGGCGGGTGGAGGGAATCGAAAGCTGCGTGCGGGAAGAGAAAACCTACTAAACCACAGCGCACAGTGGGCTTATCGACTCTACGGCCCAGACTGTAAATGAACTGAGCCCGCACTGCCAACAGCCCAGAAAATTAAAGACAGCGCGAGCTGTGAATCCGCGCTCATTTACGTTTCCCTACAACCAATATTTTTTTACGTTTTCCTACTTCCAAGTTCCAACAGCTCCGGTAAACCTCAAATAATTATCGTTTATAGAAAGTTATGCAAAAAAAACCTCTCCAACGCCCTTCACGTATAATTTGGCGGGTAAAAAATCGGCCGAAAGTCCATGACGCAGGTCCTAGGTCGCTGCACCGGCACCACGCCGGCATGCCACCCGCCTCGGCTTCCCCGCCTCACTGTGCCTGCTGCCACAGAAACCACCATGTCGCGTTGCTCATCGCCCTGGTTGCTCAGACCGCTGTCGCCACACCTCCTAGCGTCGTGTCACTGACTTACGCCCCAGAGACATTTAGTGAGAAATGGAAAAGGCAAGATTTTAGAGGAAGAAGTTTTACATGAACTGAGAAGAGTAATTGTCTAACAACTTCCCGTAAATAACAAAGTTATCCTATAAAATCATTTTTACGGGAAGGTTTTACAGAAGTTGCTCTTAGCCTCAGTTTTTCTGAAGTTTGTCTTCTATGTCGCTTGCACGGTTCCACATTTCAACCATTTCTTGTTAGGTTTCTGGTTTTCTTTGAGTGGGTTTCTCTTTCTTCTGGGTTTTGCTTTGTTTTGGTTTTTAGTTTTTTTGTTTCTTTTATTTTCCTATGTTTTTCTATTTATTATGCTTTCCGTTCTTTTTTCATTTCTTGATTTTTTTTCCTTTTCCCTTTTCATTTGTGTTTTCCACTTTAAATATTTTTTGAACTAGTTTTACTTTAAAATAAATCTTTTAATATATTTTTTTTCTATTCGAGTTTGATTTTTTTCCACAATAGAACATATATTTACACGTGTGAGAATAATATGTTCAATATTTTATTTCAGAAATACATAAACTTTTAACATATAAATATTTCAAGAAAATACGTGACAATTATTTTCAAATACGTGAATACTATATTGGTTACATGATGAACAGTTTTCAAAGCGGCGTTTTTTAAATATGCAATTAATAATTTATAAATACATGAACATTGTTCAAGTATGTGATGAACATTATTAAACTACACGATAGGACTTTTGGATGTTATGAACAAGTTCAACCACACGATGAACATTTTTAAAATATGCGACAAACATTTTTAAACACACAATGAATATTATTTTTTAATAAACAGTAAAATATTTCAAATAAGTGATGAATAATTTTTAAATACAAGATGAATATATTTCCAAATATGTGATGAACATCTTTCACATATGCAGTGAACGTTTTCTAAATATACGATGAATATTTTGCAAAGTACATGTACATTTTGTTATTCACCACAATATAATTATGTTCCTTTTCAAATAATTGTCATTTTGTATGAAAATATGTTAGATAATTTTTTTTGCCGGAACATTCATACTATATACTCCCTCCGTTCCGAATTACTTGTCTTGGATTTGTCTAGATACAGATGTATCTAGACTCATTTTAGTACTTGATACATCCGTATCTAGACAAATCTAAGACAAGTAATTCAGAACGGAGGGAGTACGTCTCGTGGCTCCCGTACCAACGGAGTACAACAAACATAATCAAAATGGCTCCGGCGTCTTACAGGTGGTTTGTCTACTATAATCGAGATTACTAGTTAAGAGGTACTCCTTGCAAAGGTCACTCCCACCTTCTTAAATGTTGACAAATGACGTATTGTATATGTGCCACTTGTCGCAACCTTAGAATTTTTTTTGGTACATTCGTTTATTAAAAACCTTTTATCTCGTAAACCGTGCGTCCAAATCCCAAATCGTTTTCACCGTTGGATTTCCCGCATTGAGATATTCAAAACTAGATTCGATGTTAATAGACTTCAATGAACCTTTTTCACGAACACCCCGAAAGAAAAAAAACAAACAAAACAAAAACATAAAAAATTCTCACCTTTTCTTCTCTTTTCGAAAGGCACGACCATGCCTCTTGTGGAAGCTAATATGCGCCTCCATAAAAAGCAAATATGCGTCCCCTGTGGGAGCAAAAAAAATGTATTTTTTTCCTTTTCTAACTGGCACAGTTGTGCTTGTCACGGAAGCAAATTTTTGCCTCTCAGAGAAGCAAAAAAGGTTTTTTTACAAGCCGCACAATCGTACTTGCCACAGGAGCAAATATGTGCCCAAACACATTTTTTTTTCTTTTTCGAGAAGCACAGTGGTGGCTCTCGCAGAAGCAATTATGTACCTCCCGCGAAAGTAACAAAAAGGTTCTTTTGCATTTTTTTTCCTCTCTCTACTAAAACATAGGAAAAACTGGGTGGAAACCAAAACCCTGAAAAAACCAATCTAAAACCCGAAATGGTACAAAAAATTAAAAAAATAAAATCTGGAGAAGCACCAGCATGCGACACATGACGATGTCTGAAAGCGCCCCAGGCAACATTCTCTCAGCCCACGGAAGTGACCTTAGCGGGCCCCTGCAAGGGGTACCCCTCGATTAGTTGCTATTGGGATACTAAATCTCCGAAATCACTAGTTGAGGAGTACTCGTTGCAAAGATCACTTCAACCTCCCCGGGTTGTGACAAGTGGCGCGCTGCATGTGCGCCACTTGTCGCAACCTGAGAGTTTTCCATTTTTTCGTACATCCGTTTATTTAAAACATTTTATCTCTTAAACCGTGCGTCCAAATCTCGAATTGCTTTCACAGTTGGATTCCTCACGTCGAGGTCTTCAAAACTAGATCTCATGGTTTTGACGAATTTTTCTTTCACGAGAAAATCGGACAAAAATCCGAACAGGGAGCACATGTTTTTTCCCTTTCCGAAAAAGGCACGCCCGTGCCTCTCACGAAATCACAACCGTTCCTCTCGGGAAGCAAAAACTGTGACTCTCACAGAAAAAAAGAAAGAGAAAACGCGTCTTTTTTCCATTTCCGAGGAGGCACGGCCGTGACTCTCGCGAAAGCACAACCGTGCCGCTCGTGGAAAAAAAAAGAGAAAACGCATTTTTTCCGTTTCCGATGAGGCACGACCGTGACTCTTGCAAAAGCACAACCGTGCCTCCCCGAAGCAAAACCGTGACTCTCGCGAAACGAAAAAAAAAACAGAAAACACATTTTTTTCCCGTTTCCGAAAGGCATGGCTGTGACTCTCGCGAAAGCACAACGTGCCTCTCACGGAAACAAAACCGTGACTCTCGCGAAAGGAAAAATACAGAAAACGTGTTTTTTCGTTTCCGAGAGGCACGGCCGTGACTCTCGCTAAAGCACAACCGTGCCTCTCGCGGAAGCAAAACCGTGACTCTCGCGAAAAGAAAAGAAAAATAGAAAACATGTTTTTTTTCTGTTTCTGAGAGGCACGGCCGTGACTCTTGCGAAAGTAAAACCGCCTCTCACGGAAGCAAAACCGTGACTCTCGTGAAAGAAAAAAAAACGTGTTTTTTGCACACAAAAATATTCGGAATTTTTTTGATCGAAAAGCTAAGGAAGACCGGTGGAAAACCAAAACGTCGAAAAAACCGAAAAATCGTTTAAAAAACCGAAAACGCGTGCGGAAAAATAAAAAAATCCGGAGAAATCAACCAAAGCGCGACAAGCGGCAAACGGCCGAGAGCGCGCCAAGTCGCGCTGATTGTTGGGGAGCGCTCGTTACTAGTGGATCCCTTAAATCCCTCTTCCACGCGTTGGTTGCATGGGGGTGGGCGTAGCGACCACTCCTGTGCCAACCGGGCGCTTGTGGGAAAGCCCATAATTGTGCCCCGGTTTTCCTTTTTAATTCTAGGTCTCATTCTTTTCTGATTTAAATGTTTTGTCATTCTATTCTTTTTCCTTTTATTTTTACCAGGTTTTCTCATTTCACGTGGTTTTATTTTTCTTTGTTTTAAATTCAATTATTGTAATTTAATCCTTAACATTTTTTAGAAAATTGGTGAATATTTATAATTCTTAGGCATGTTGAAAAATTTGTTACTACTTTTGCAATAATTTGTGAACATTTTCTTAAATATGCACCAATTTTATTTTAACTATTTATTTTTGATTCATAACATTTTTATAAATCAAATATTTTTAAAATTATGAGATGTTTATATTAATATTTAAATATTTTTCCAGTTGATGTACTCCCTCCGTAAAGAAATATAAGAGCATTTAGATCACTACTTTGATGATCTAATCACCCTTATATTTCTTTACGGAGGCAGTACATTTTAAATTGTTCGAGCAATTTTAAGTTAAACATTTTGTTAACTCTGTGATCATTTATAAAATTGTAAAACATTTTCAAATCATGATCATTTTTTTAATTCAGGGAACATCTTGAAAATTTTGGGCAGACATATTTCGAATGTATGATTTGATTTGTGCATATATTCTCTAAGTGCGTGTAGTTTTTGTTATTTCCACATTAAAATATATTTTCCTATGAAGAATTGATTAATGTTTTCCGATTTGTAGAGGGCTCATGCGAGGTCATGATGCCATGTACTACTGTTATATAGGCCGAAAGGATGTGTGGTCCTAGGGTTCTTCGCTTCATGCTTTTCTTGTTCAGCCTTTTTGGTACGACTCTGCTGATTTGTCTAGATTACACCAGTTTTTTTCCATATTTATTGTTTACATTTTCTATTTTCATTTCCCGGGTGTTTACTTTTTTTTACACCGGCGCTCATACATACCAACATATACTTACCCCCTATGAATATATAGGTGCACACCCTGCAACTACGAGCATCTCCGAAAGACTGGACCGACGCATCATCTTCAAATTGAGGAAGTCAACACAAGTCCGTCGTCACAGGTGGCTTCGTAGTCGATGAGAAAGTCTCCTCCCATTGGACGCACATCGCTGGATGGAATAAAATAGATCCAGAAAAATGTGAGCGCCGATGTCAAAGCTAGGACTTGAACCATGGTGGGCTGGGGATATAACTCTCCTCATAACCATCCAACCACATATTGGTTGGCAATTTCAATATTATTTGTTTGTTTACTTTCATTTTTTTATTTTCCCACCTTCAGTTATTTTTACCTTTTTTGTTGCTTTTCATAGTTTTGTGAGCGAATTACTTTTAATTTTTGTCCTTTTAATCTCCCCATCTTCCTTTTCGTAAACACGCAAAGCTTGCGTATCATTCATTGATAGGTAGGAGAGAAATAACAGAGGCATACATGAGAAATGAGGGGAGCACCACACAAGGTGTGAGAAAAACAATTAGAGATATGATGACCCACAAGTATAGGGGATCTATCGTAGTCCTTTCGATAAGTAAGAGTGTCGAACCCAATGAGGAGTAGAAGGAAATGATAAGCGGTTTTCAGTAAGTTATTCTCTACAAGCACTGAAATTATCGGTAACAGATAGTTTTATGATAAGGTAATTCGAAAGGGGTGACAAGTAACAAAAGTAAACAAGGTGCAGCAAGGTGGCCCAACCCTTTTTTAGCAAAGGACGAGTCTGGATGAACTCTTATATAAAACAAAGTGCTCTCGAGGACACATGAGAATTATCGTCAAGCTAGTTTTCATCATGCTCATATGATTCATGTTCGTTACTTTGATAATTTGATATGTGGGTGGACCGGTGCTTGGGTGCTGTCCTTACTTGGACAAGCCTCCCACTTATGATTAACCCCTCTCGCAAGCATCCGCAACTACGAAAGAAGAATTACCTAACCATAGCATGAAACATATGAATCCAAAGCAGCCCCTTACGAAGCAACGCATAAACTAGGGTTTAAGCTTCTGTCACTCTAGCAATCCATCATCTACTTATTACTTCCCAATATCTTCCTCTAGGCCCAAATAATGGCGAATTGTCATGTAGTCAACATTCACATAACACCAGTAGAGGAGAGACAACATACATCTCATCAAAATATCGAACGAAAACCAAATTCACATGATTACTAATAACAAGACTTCTCCCATGTCCTGAGGAACAAACGTAACTACTCACAAAGCATATTCATGTTCATAATCAGAGGGGTATTAATAAGCATTAAGGATCTGAACATATAATCTTCCACCGAATAAACCAACTAGCATCAACTACAAGGAGTAGTCAACACTACTAGCAACCCACAAGTACCAATATGAGGTTTTGAGACAGAGATCGGATACAAGGGATGAACTAGGGTTTGAGAGGAGATGGTGCTGGTGAAGATGTTGATGGAGATTGACCCCCTCTCGATGAGAGGATCGATGGTGATGACGATGGCGATGATTTCCCCCTCCCAGAGGGATGTTTCCCCAGCAGAACAGCTCAGCCGGAGCTCTAGATTGGTCCTGCCTAGGTTCCGCCTCGAGACGGCAGTGCTTCGTCCCAAAAGCTTCTCTCTGATTTTTTTTCAAGGGCAAAAGACACCATATAGTAGAAGATGGGAGTCGGAGGCCTGCCAGGGGGCCCACGAGGTAGGGGGCGCGCCCAGGGGGTAGGGCGCACCCTTCACCCTCGTGGCTGACTGGTGGCCCCCCTCTGGTGCTTTCTTCGCCCAATATTTTTATATATTCCAAAACCGATCTCCATGAAGTTTCAGGATTTTTGGAGTTGTGCAGAATAGGTCTATAATATTTGCTCCTTTTCCAGTCCAGAATTCCAGCTGCTGGCATTCTCCCTCTTCATGTAAACCTTATAAAATAAGAGAGAAAAGGCATAAGTATTGTGATATAACGTGTAATAACAACCCATAATGCAATAAATATTGATATAAAAGCATGATGCAAAATGGACGTATCAAGATACAACACAACATAAAACTCTCGTAGCTCAAACTCCAGCTGACAAGGCAAAGAGACGAGATACAAAGAGATACAACATAATAGAGGCATACATTGTTTGTTGCTGGCAAGCCTTAGTTTTGTTGGTCTCGATTTATTTTTGTTGCATCGACTTCACTTCACTAGTAGAAAAAGGGTCAAACGTGCAGCACATTAGTGCCGGTTTGTATTAGAGCTGGCACTAATGTATACATTAGTGCCGGTTCCAACGGCTAGCCGGGCCGCTCTCATTAGTACCGGTTCGTGGCTAACCTTTAGCACCGGTTCGTGCCACGAACCGGTACTAATGAGAGTGGTGGCGAGGATGTTGTCGATCTGGGCCCCTCCAAGCACCTTTAGTACCGGTTCTTGGCACGAACCGGTACTAAAGGTCGCCCTATAAACCCTTCGTCCACCCAAGTTCACTCTGTTCTTCCCCTTTCCCCTCTCCTCTCTGTTCTTTCCCTCTTCCTCTCGAGCTCATCACACATTTTGCCCAAAATTTGTCAAGATTTGAAGGCCCCCATCCATTCAAATGATCACAAAGGTTAGCAACTTTGTCCTTTCATCTCTCATCGCTAGATTAGCTCTTGCAATGCTTTATATAGTTATTAATTTGTGAGTTTAGTAATTTGGGAGGAAATATATATATATATATATATATATATATATATATATATATATATATGTGCTAGTATTTGATTTATATGCAGTTTGAGGTCAAAAATAACACTTAGTTTGCATATGTAGGTGTGGTTTACTTAGTGCCTTCTAAATCTCCATCGTAACCACCATCGATCGCCTCACACTGTCTCCGTCACGGCACCACCTTGTGGTGAGCCTCTTGTTCATGAAATTTTATATAAAAATTGATGTTTGTGTGATTTGGATATATAGTTAATCATGTAATAATTATCTTACCCGTCGTTGTTTGTTATACATAGTGCCATGGTTTTGATATCCGTCCCGTCGGCCCTCGTCCTTGTTATGATTCGGATGTGGTATATTCTCTTTTAAAACTATTTGTTGCATTTCGTGTTTATGACAAATTATACCCATCAAGTTGACATAGATATTTTTATCTAGGAGGTATGTGAACCGGAAATTCCAGCCGACCCTATTGTCGAGAGGTTAAATTTAGTTGAAAGAGAAAACGAGTACTTGAAAGAAAAATTGAAAAGAATTGAGGGGGAGAAGATGGAATTGGAGTTGCATGTTGCCGATGTCGTCGATGATCACAAGATCAAGATGTAGAAAATGCGCTTGAAGAATAGAAAGATTAGAAAATATGCCATCGATAGTGAGGCTTGGTATCATTATGTTTGTTGGATCAATTGTTACCTTAGTTGCGATCTTGATCGCATTTGTTGTTGCATTTAAATGCTTTAGCTAGAGAGTTATTTGTTTGTTGCATTTAAGTGTTGTATGAACTTTATGTATGAACTTGTATTAATTTGGTCTATTCGTGTTGTGTAATGAAGATGAGCCAGCAATGGATGTACGATGACCGATGCTCTTCCCGTTCATTGAGGGCGTGCATACTTTTCGCTTATGGCCGAGGCAAACAAGCGGGCGGATGGTTTTATGCCTTGTCCATGTGTTTGGCTGTAAGAATGGTCACAATTACTCTCGCCAAGAACCATTCACGCCCACTGCTTGAGTCCGGTTTCATGCCCCACTATAATGTTTGGACCAAGCACGGAGAAAGAGGGGTTATGATGGAAGAAAATGAAGAAGAAGAGGACGACGACAGCTATCCCGCCATGGGTTCCCTGAATACGATGATACAACAATGGGGAAGAAGCTGAGCGGTAATGCGGAAGAAGCTGAGCCGCAATGCGGGAAGAAGCTGAAGAAGAGGCATCGATGAGCCCGCTGATGATCTAGGTCGGGCCATTGCCGATGCAAAGAGAAACTAGCAAGTGATTTGGAGAAGAAGAAGTTGCAGCGCATGTTAGAGGATCACAAAAATTGTTGTACCCGAATTGCGTGGTGACAAGAAAAGCTGGGCACCACATCGAATTGCTGCAATGGAAGGCAGAGAATGGTGTATCCGACAAGGATTTGGAAAGTTGCTGGTAATGATAAAGGATATGCTTCCAAAGGACAACGAATTGCCCGAGAGTACGTCTGAAGCAAAGAAGGCTGTCGCGCCTCTAGGGTTAGAGGTGCGTAAGATACATGCATGCCCTAATGATTGCATCCTCTACGCGGTGAGTACGAGGATTTGAACGCTTGCCCAAGATGTGGTGCATTGCGCTATAAGATCAGCGCGATGAGCTCGGTGATGTCGAGGGCGAGCGCCCAGAAGAAGATTCCTGCCAAGGTGATGTGGTATTCTCCTATAATACCACGGTTGAAACGTTGTTCCAAAACAAAGAGCATGCCAAGGCGATGCGATGGCACGAGAAGACCGTAAGAAAGACGGAAAGTTGAGAGTACCACGACGGGTCGCAGTGGAGAAAAATCGAAAGAAAGTACGGAAGGAGTTTGCGATGACGCAAGGAGCGTATGGTTTGGTCTAAGCGCAAATGGCATTAATCCTTTTGGGGAGCAGAGCAGCAACCATAGCACTGGCCGTGACTCTATGTTTGTATAACCTTCCTCCTTGGTTGTGCATGAAGCGGAAGTTCATTATGATGCCGTGCTCATCCAAGGCCCTAAGAAACCCGCAACGACATTGATGTGTACCTAAGGCCATTAGTTGAAGAACTCTTACAACCGTGGAATGGAACAGTGTGCGTGCATGGGATGAGCACATGGGGAAGAATTTAACCTAAAGGCGTTGTTGTTCGTGACCATCAATGATTGGCTCGCTCTCAAGAACCTTCGTGATGCATAAACAAGGGATACCGCGGATGCACGCACTGCTTGGATGATACCGACAAGATATATTTGAATAGTTGTAAGAAGAATGTGTACAGGACATTGTCGATTTCTTCCGAGCGAGCATCCCGTAAGAAAGAAAGGCAAGCATTTCAAAGGTGAGGCGGATCACCGGACGAAGCCTCGCCACCGTCTTCGGTGCTGATGTACATGATATGGTCAAGGATTTGAATGTGATATTTGGAAAGGGTCCCGCGGACAACCTGTTCGAAGGACGCGGACGACGCGCACCCATGTGGAAGAAGAAATCTATATTTTGGGACCTGCCATATTGAAAGACCTAGAGGTCCGCTCCGCAATCGACGTGATGCACGTGACGAAGAATCTTTGCGTGACCTGCTTGGCTTCTTGGGCGTGTATGGGAAGACAAAAGATACACCGAGGCACGGAGGACCAGCAACGTATGCACGGAGAAGACGGCATACATCGTGGTCATGCAAGCTACGCCTTACCAAAGAAGAGAAGGAAATCTTCTTTGAATGCCTTTCCATATAAGGTACCGTCGGCTTCGTCGAATATAAAGGGAATAATAAACATGGCAGAGAATAAGTTCCAGAACCTAAAGTCTCATGGCTGCCATGTGATTATGACGCAACTGCTTCTGGTTGCATTGAGGGGGCTTCTACCGGAACGTTTGATTAGCCATTGTGAAGCTATGTGCATTTCTCAATGCAATCTCTCAGAAGGTAATCGATCCAGAAATCATACCAATGTTACAGAATGATTTGGTGCAATGTCTTGTCAGTTTCGAGTTGGTGTTCCCACCATCCTTCTTCAACATCATGACGCACGTCCTAGTTCACCTATGCGAAGAGATTAACATTTTGGGTCCTATATTTCTACACAATATGTTCCCCTTTGAGAGGTTCATGGGAGTCTTAAAGAAATATGTTCATAACCGTGCTAGGCCAGAAGGAAGCATCTCCAAGGGCCATCAAAATGAGGAGGTCATTGAGTTTTGTATTGACTTTATTCTCGACCTTAAGCCGATTGGTGTTCCTGAATCGTGGCATAAGGGCGATCGATGGAAAAGGCACGCTAGGAGGGGAACAAATAATATGTATGGACGGACATTCTCTCACCAAGCACACTACACGCTCTCTGAATTCTACCTTGGTGGCTCCGTATATGGATGAACACAAGAATTTGCTACGCCCAAACACCGGAGCGGTCGATGATGGATTACATGTGAACAAACCAGAGTTTCGCTAACTGGTTGCGTAACGCATACCATGCATGACACCTCTATTGAAGATGACCTGTACTTGCTGTCCCGCTACCATCTTCAATATAATGACTTTCAAAGGGTACGAGATAAATGGTAATACATTTTACACGATGGCCCAAGATAAGAAGAGCACCAACCAAAACAGTGGTGTCCGCTTTGATGCGTAAACCAAGACGGAAAGGAAACATATTATGGTTATATACAGGACATATGGGAACTTGACTATCGACGTGGTTTAAAGGTCCCTTTGTTTCGTGCAAATGGGTCAATATGACACGAGGCGGGTAATGTAAGACCCGCAATGCGGAATGACAACAAGGGATCTCAACAATCTTGCGTGTCGCGATTTAACCATTCGTCCTAGCCAATGATGTGGCACAGGTTTTCTATGTGAAGGACATGTCTACCAAGCCAAGAAAAAGAAAAGATAAGGAAGCGAATGCATCGTTTATGAGCCAAAGCGGCACATAGTTCTTTACGGGAAGAGAAACATCATGGGAGTGGATGACAAGATGCATAAGTCTCAAGATTATGAAAAGTTTGATGAAATTGCTCCATTCACGGTGAATATTGACCCGAGCATCCCGTTAAATGATGAAGATTTTCCATGGTTACTGGCGCAAAGGGACACACGTGAAGAAAAAGTTTCACACCCAAAGATCAGGATGTGATCGGCTTCACTATCATCACTTTCTTCGTGTTTCACACCCGGAGGGAATGTCTGTAATAGTTAGGGTAGTTATGTGTTTTGGCATTTGAAACGCCAAGAAATTTTATGTGCAAACAAATTCTTTTCATGCATTTACCGATTTTTTCCAAATAAATGACCCGAAATTGAAAAGCAATTCAAATGAACTCGAGAAAAGGTTGAAAGTTGGCATGGTATCATAATTTCATACAAATAGCATGTGCAAGAAAGTAGAGAGGGTTACGGCAAAAAGCTGGATGCACTTCGTGTACAAAATGGACAATCTCTTTGAAGTATCGGGGTTTCCACTTAAAACTGAATCATTACAGAGGCATTTCATTTTTAAATAACCTAAGCATTACTAAATTGAATATAATGATAAAACACACTAATATTAAACATAAGAAAAAGAATCACTGAAAAACTTTTTCAAAGTTAAGTTATTCACAAACTAGTGATTCACACAAATTTCAAATAATTCAAAATTTAAACTATTCAAATTTGAAATCTACCGCACTAACAAAAAGTTTGTAATTTTTGTACCTAAAGCAAAAGTATTCACAAAGAAACTCTAAATACAGCAAAAACTCAAAAATAAATAAAACAAAAATAAATAAATCAAAAAATAAGAAAATAAAGCCCGCCATCGCGCCATAGCGGCTCAGCATACGACTAGAAACCCAACCTGTAGTTGGGCCAGGATGCAGACCGCAAGCCCAAAGAGGCCCACAGTGTAGTAGGAGAGGTAGGCCTGAAGGCCTGCTATTGAGAGGAGTTCAATCGTTGGCCGCCACGGGCTTATAAACCGTCTGGCGCTCCTAAACTAGCGAGGTGGGACTAAACCTGCGCCCCTCGGTAAGCGCACACCCTTTAGTATCGGGTCATGGCTCCAACCGTACTAAAGGGGGCCTTTAGTACCGTTTGTGCCACCACCGGTACTAAAGGGGTCGCTTCGCCGCTTGGCTTCGGTTAAAACAGACCTTTAGTACCGGTTGGTGGCTCCAACCGTACTAAAGGTGCCTTCTATATACAATCGCTACGAAAATTTCAGTTTCTCTGTTTCGCCTCTGCTTCGTCGTCTTAAATGCGCTGCCGCTCGATCATCTCCGACGCCGCCGCTGTCTCCGCCGCCGCCCCGCCCCCGCCGCTCGTCCCTCGCCGCCGCTCTCCGTCGCCGCCGCGTCCCGCCGCCGCCCTCGTCTCGTCGCGCCGTCCCGCCGTCGCCGCCGCGCCGTCGCCTGCCGTCGCCTCGCCTCGCCGTCGCCTCTCCTCGCCGTCGCCTCGTGGTTGTGGCCGTGGCTCGCCGTGGCCGTCGTCGTCGCCGTCGCCATGTTGTGAGTCTCGACCCGAGCCTGCATACACACACACAAGCATTAGATAATTAGTCTTTAATTAGTTTAGATAATTAGTCTTTAATTAGTTTAGATTATTTAGATTATTATTTTGTATGTTTAATTAGTTTAGATAATTAGTGTTTAATTAGTTTAGATTATTTAGATTATTATTTGTTCACTATTATATATGTATGAATGCATGTTAGATGGATATAATTAGTGCTTAATCGGTTAGAAATTAGTGTTATATAGAAATGTTAGAAATTAGTGTTATATAGAAATGGTAGAAATGTTAGAAATTTTAGTGTTATTTAGATTATTTAGATTAGCATAATTAATGTTCTATAGAAATGTTAGAAATTTTAGTTATCAAAATCCAATCATTAAAAATGTTACTTTTTATGGGCATATAGCTAGTATTTGTTCTCGACGATGCTCGCCCGCATCTCGCCATCGACCCGTCATGACGACGCCCAGCCGACCCATGTCCGGACTGGCTCCACCGGCTGGCACTGGGAGGTGCTGCTTGAGGGCGCGCCGCTTGACGAGAACCCGCCGCGGGTCCGTCGTCGACCTCGATCTCGCTTTGGTGGCGTTCACGTGGGCGATTTGGTGCGGAGGACCCGGCCCGCGGAGGTGGTATGTCGCCGTGTCGTGGAGGAGGACGAGCACGCCCATCGCTACATGGTTGCGTTAGAGGCGGCAGAGTTCTCCAATACGTGGCATTATCTTCGGGATCTCACTTCAGCTATGATCCCGTGAGGTTCCTTCTCTTTGGTGTCCACCGCCTGCCACGGAGGAACCGCGAGTGTCCTAGATTCTTCTGTAGTATTCGATCTTTATTAGCTAATAGCTAGTGATGTACTATTCAATATTATATATTATTCGAGAGGATGTATTCGAGATTATATCTATTATTCTGGACGATGTATTCGAGATTATATCTATTATTCGAGATTTGAATACTAAATTGTTTTATATTTCTTTTGGATTAGTTAAACAAAAGCTATGGCGCATAATACCGACAGAGAGGAGAATGCACCATGTTCGATATAATACGCAAGCGATGATAATCGAATGAAGAAGATTATGACGGCTCCGAATTTCTAAACAACACCGGAGAGGGTGATATGATATTCGATCGCGATGACGAAATTGATGAAGTCATGAACTATGATTATGACGATGACGAAGAACATGTTGATCCTGAAACAACAAACACCGACGATGTATATATATTTATATAAGCAGGCATCTGGTGATCATCACATGTTTTAAATGACTTGAAGATATATTAACGAATCGATCTTTGTTCTTTCAGCCATCCGGATCGAGCAAATCTTCGTGCAAAATGATTTAAACGAGGCCCGAACAAAAGTTGAAGCCGGGCGTAAGTACAATATCGAGGCATGCAGCCCTCTTGGCAAACCATTAGCGCCTAAGAAGATTGCGGACAAGTTCGCTCGTCGGCAGAGTTCTTGTGAAGGACCAACTCCCGATCAAACTTCAAGAATGGAGAGCGCCAAAGAAAGCCACGCCCAGATGTTACTTTTGTCGACAAGAATCAAAAAGATCTGCTGGGATACTCTCATGGAACATTTCACCCTACCGGATCATTTCACGTAAGCGGATCTTGCAGAAAGTCAAAGAGGCTGCTCTTAGGATGATGGCGATCGCATTCAAGAACTACAAGAATCGTGAATGGAACAAGTACGCCAAGGAGGAAGGAAGACTCCGGATTCAAGGAACACCGGAGAACCAACGTGATCATTGGGACGATTTCGTGAAATTCAAGGATTCGAATTAGCTAAGGAACGGTCGAGAATAAACAAGAAGAATGCCAAAAAAGGATAAGTTCCATAAGTCAGGGCGGTGGCTATGCGGGTGGCAATGCCTAAGTGGGATAAGTCCGAGAAAGAGATGGAGGATGCAGTGTCACTCCGGCTACTAAGAGCTGGCCCCTGTGGTCGGGACTTGGTTCTATGCGCATGGGGGGGAGTTGGACCGGGAGACAGGCAATGTTTCGACAAGGGCAAGTCTAAAGGGAGTCGACGATGCGATACTTTTTGCAATAGAAGAGGCATGAACGGGGGTGTTCCAGCCCAACAGAGAGAACGACGAGCTTACGCGTGCCCTGGGAAATCCTGAACACCCGGGAAGAACACGAGGCAAGGGCGCTATGCCGTGGTATGAGGGGCTTTCAGACTGGAACAACGACTACAGAACCCGTGCGAGAAAGAAGATTGCGGAGGAGAAGAAGAGGAAGATGGAGGAGGAGCAGAGGAAGCGGGACTATGAACGCCTTCAAGGCCTAGAAGCAAGTCAAGCGGAATTGGCGGTCAAATTCCAGCGGCAGCAGGAGCAGATCGACTCACTTACCCATCAAAGGGGTCTCAAAGCAGTGCAGCAGCTAGCGGATGATCCAACATTGGATAGCACCGGCCCATCCATGCCGAGAAGCAGCATGGGTTCCGTCCCGGACGACGCAATGCTGGGTAGATACCCCGTGGATGACATCACGGAGAACACTAACTGCAAGCTACACGTCAAAATGAAGAACATATCCATGAAGGTGGCGGACGGCTGTGCTTTCACAAATCCCCCCGAGGCAACCTTCCATTGCAACCCGATTCCAGCAGGATATGCTCGTGTCTTGGTTGATGAGGTGGTGGACCCACCATATTCGGGGCTACAGCTTGACATTGCTAGAGGTGACAGCGAGCGCTTTCTCGGAGAGGCCAAACATCGTATCATCCTAGAAAAAGGATTGCATCATCTTTCCAAGGCCACCGACACCGCGTCACCCGAGTCCTCGTCGAAGTCCGCCACCGAGTCAGTAGACTCCCGCTCCTCCAAGTCCGGCAAAGTGTCGACAATCCTCCTCCTCCAAGTCCGACAAAGTGTCGACAATCCTCCTCCTCAAGTCCGCCACAGCGTCAGACGTCCACCTCCTCCAAGTCCGCACAACCTCAGCCACTCCTCCTCATCCAACTCAGTCCCGTCAGCCATCTCCACCGCCTCAGCAATCGCAGAAGAGACACCCCGCAGCTATGGTGCATAGCGGTACGAGTCGAGGTAGTACAGGAAGTACAGGCGGAGGCAAGCAATATAAATATGGTCCAAGCTCAAGCCTCTTCCGCAGAGGTCTTATGACAGGTCCGAGGAGGAAATCACAGCCATATCGAAGGCCAAGGTGGAAGCCCATTTTGCACCGAAACCGCCACCGCCGCCAAGGAGAAAGTGCACGAGGAAAGGATTGACCACTTCATTCAGATGGCTCAACCACCAGCTTCCAAGCCTGCTGACACGCACTATGAGCGCCACATCGGAAGTTAAATCGAGCACGCCTACAAAGGGAGGCGAGCACGCCTACATCGGGATCGAGCAAACAAGAAGCAGCTGCCAAAAATGCGGAAAACCATTCCCAATTGGAGAACAGTAGCGCGAATCGATCCCTCGCTTGTTGTGCCAACAACAGTGACAAGACTGTGGCCAATATTATTGTGGGAAAACAGTGCATGTTCCCGAGGTGGGCAATGTGGTAATAACGAGGAGCATATAATGCAGGTGAAGTTCTCAACATCATCATTGGACAACTCCTCGAGATCGAGCCCATGCCTTTCCTTAGAGAGGATGAAGTAAACGGAAATATGTCCGGGCCAACCTTTGGTCGCGCTGACAAGGTCAAGAACCTCCCAACGAGAATGTATGAATTGCATCAATGGTACATGAACATTACCAAGATTTCAGAGCGATTGTCCCTCATTGTGAATGTCAAGCGGGACCATTACTACCATGAGAAAGCTGTGTCCGCTGAGTATTTAGAACTGTTTCAGTTATACAATCAAGACGCACTCGACAAATCTATCGCCGAGTTGCTATTGTCTCGTAAGTGATTTCTTTCTATAATTTAAGTCTCAAGCTAGCTGTAGTGATCCTTTTGATCAATCATTACCGTAATTATCCTCACTATATTCTTTTACGTGGTATTATGCAGGATGAAGATATATGAAATGAGAAAAGGTGGACGCTTTGGCATTGGGTTCATTGACCCAAACACCGTTAATGAATACACATGGAACATAAATAAACGTTATGCAAGGGAAGTAGAGGACAGCATGCTAGATTTCTTGAAGCGCCTCAAATACAATGAAGATATACTACTTCCTTACAACTTTGGGTGAGTCACACTGTCTTGTACTACAAATTCTCTGTTTTTGCCTACTAGCTAGCTACATGTTTTTGCTTACATATGCCCGCTTAATTAAGACATGTAAACGTATGTGCATGCAGATTTCACTGGGTCTTGTGTATCATAAAAGTTGACGCCGAACAGTTGAATCTTCGACTCACTAATCTCAAAAAAACTGACTATAACATCTTGTATGGGATAGTCAATAGGTAATTTCAATCATTATTAACTATATATCTCGCCTATTTAGTTCGTCATTTCATGATATGAACTATTTAATAACCCCTTTATTCATTTTCTTTGTCGGCAGGCGGGGCTTGGGCAAGATTCATCGGTGTCACGAAGGTGAATGGAAACAAAAGCTTCAATGGTTTCACCCAAGGTAAGCAATTATAGTACTAGCTAGCTAGCTAGCTGTCATCTCTTTAATTATCATGCTTGATTAATTTTTATCGATCAAATTCCATTCTCGTAAAGGCCCTCAAGCAAGCGGTAGCGAGGGACTGATCTGTGCATTCTGCGTTTGCGAGAACATTCGCATGATGGCGTCCGAAAGGAGCAGATCTCAAAGACAACAATGGGTACGCTTGTCAGAACACTATTCACAATTTTTACACCATTATCGATATCTAGTCACACAACTAATACACATGCATATTGATCTCCTTCTTAACAGTTCAAAGAGGTCCGGGAGAAGCTCATAGAAAGGGAGCGCGTAGAAGCACTTCAAGAGGAAATAGCGGGATTTTTGCTCGACCAGGTCATAAATCCGAATGGAGAATTTTATTACCCGCTACCGCCCCCATGAAAACCACTTCCAATTGTAATCGTGCTCCGAAGGCACCAACTAGCTAGGCTAATGCCACTGGCTCCGAAGGCAACATTCATATGTAGGAGAAATTGTATATAGCTATACATGTGTGTATGTGTGAATTAATTAATATGGTGGTTTGTGAGACATTGATCATATATATATATGTGCATGATTGGTTCTACTAGAAATTCTATATATATATATATATATATGCATAACATGTACAATGTGTAGAATCATAAAATACCAGCAAACGAAAAAGAATTAAAATGGAAACACAAAATTAAATGAAAAGAAATCATAAAACTAAAACCCCCAAACCTTATAGTACCGGTTGGTCTTACCAACGGTACTAAAGGGCTCAGTCCCGGAGCTGGCTCGTGCCATTTGGTTGCCCTTTAGCACCGGTTCGTCTGAACCGGTACTAAAGGGGGGGCTTTAGTGACCACAATTTAGTGCCGGTTATGTAACCGGCACTAAATGTCCTTACGAACCGGTGCTATTGCCCGGTTCTGCACTAGTGCTTCTTAGGTGTCTAAGTGAGAATATGTCTTTTGTTTTGTTGCTACAACTGATTTGCTTGCAGGAGATATCAGGTATGGGTTGCGAACAAGAGATAATAACATGTATACCCTGATAAGTGTACAAAATTAAAGAAACTAATGTTGTTGTAAGGAGTTTTTCTATCTTCAAATTGGATTTCTATTTCAATATTGATATAAAAGCTTTTTTTTGTGAGGAGACATATAAAAGCTTATGGTATATTGCAAATTCAGGTTAGCTCGGGTGGTAATTTTGTTTTTACTATCTCTTATGTAGCTTAACCATCTTATGAGTTGCCTACTTGCCTTCCATCTCTCCTTCTCATGGTGTGGTGAAAACTTTTTGATTCTTCGATTGTCGCTCGCCGTCATCCACCGCACGGAGAGACATTCATTCACTTTGATGCTGTTGGAATTATGTGTCCTGCAACTATATTCAAATTACTAGGAATTACTAATATTCGGAATACCTCATTATGGAATTTATATACATGTACTTATGCATGGAATTACTTTACATGATTATCATGGAATTATCACTTGTTGGAACGTACTTAAGTTATATGCTTAAGGAAGCTGGTCGATTATCAGTGGAATACAATATACTATTTATATTGAAAAGACTACCCGGATACACTGATGATTGGAAGGAGCTAGATGTATAGTTAGATTACAACCCTAATGTTGATCTACATAATTAGAGGAATTCACTCTATTATGGCGCATTGTTCACAAATGCATGCTCCGGGGACATAATAGGTAGAATCTGTTAACAGACAATATGATCGTGGTTGGTAATTTGATCTGTATTCTGTTCCCGAAACTAGTGAAAAAAACTAGGAATCTTATATCTGTATAAGAGGTGGACTCTTGGAAAGATAGTATAAGAAGGTCCCTACTCCCTAGCCTCAGAGATGCAAATTGTGAGCTGCACCACGGATAAGCGCAGAGGAATAGGGGGTAGACCACAAACCCTAAATTTCTAATAGATGCAACTGGGGCATCTACTCCTTTAGCTTTAGCCTGTTATTATCAAGCCATAGCCCCACTCTCTTTTGCATCGGCATGACATAGCTCGATCTGCATATAGCCTACCACAACCACTCGGTAAGTTTAGTACATCAGGCATTGAGTTATCGAGTTATGACCATCTGCAGGTTGATGTAATTTCAGTTTATGATGAGAGGTTGGATTATCAGGTTCTTTAGGTATTTTGGAACAAAGGCATCTGCTGCTAGAGTTGATCATCAACGCATTAGCTTGAGGTTTATTTCTACAACCAAACTTCAGTAGAATCATTTCTGCATACTGAAATAGTCCTTTGTATTATCTACTACTGTGTTCAGAGCTTCTGTTTCATTTTGTTTCATTGATGCGTTCTTCTTTGTATAATTATATCAAATGTTGCCACTTCAGCATGAAACGTCACTGAATTTTTCCATGGCAAAAGCACTTCTAAATGGGACAATTGCATTTTTACCCCTAGTTGGTTCCTACCCACGGGTTTTGCCCTTACTTTTCGAGCTTGCTTAGTTTTGCCCTTACTTTTTCCATCGAGGTGCCTCGAATGCCCTTTGACCATTTGACCAAAACTTTAAAAATTCATAACTAATCATACGAACTCAGAAAAATGTGAATAAGGTATCAAAATTTTCAGATAAACATTACCTTTATGGGCATATCGTTTGCATTCAGGACAAAAGCATCGTTTAAACTACCTAAGGTAATTAATGTTATTAACATTATTAAAAATAAATAGGTATAAACAATATTTTTTCATGAATAAAAAATACATGCAAATGTAGGTGATGTTTTGTGAACATCCTGATAATTTATTTGCATTTTTCTGAGTTTGTATCAACTTGTTATGAATGTTCTAACGACTTTGACCATTATTTGGAAACTTCATAACAAGTTGATACGAACTCAGGAAAATGCAAATAAGGTATCAGGATGTTAAGAAAACATCACCTACATTTGCATATAATTTTTATTCACAAAAAATATTGTTTATACTATGTATTTTTAATTATGTTAATAATATTAATTACCTCGGGTAGTTTAAACGATGCTTTTGTCCTGAATGCAAATGATATGCCCATAAAGGTAATGTTTATATGAACATTTTGATATCTTATTTGCATTTTCTGAGTTCATATGAATTAGTTAAGAATTTTCAAAGTTTTGGTCAAACGGTCAAAGGGCATTCGAGGAACCTTGATGGAAAAGTAAGGGCAAAACTGAGCAAGCTCGAAAAGTAAGGGCAAAACCCGTGGGTAGGAACCAACTAGGGGTAAAATTGCAATTGTCCCCTTCTAAATTGGTGTACACTTCGGTTTCAAATAAGTACTTTGTTGTGCATTCAAGTTAAAGTTCAAAAGATAAATTGATGTACTTCTGTTGTTTTATGAAGTGTGTGCTTTTCAGAACTGGTACATGATATCTCATATTCAGTTATTTTCCTTCTACCATATCAAATGGGTGCAAGATCGTCACCGTGGCACCTGAGTTTGCACAAGCACCACCAAGAAGATCCGAAAGTGACTACATAGGACATTATAAAAATTGTATTACCATTTCCCCTGGACTGTGACAAAGTGTAAGGGATGCACATAAATATCTTAATGTGCATACATGAATGTAAGGGCATATTTATCCCTAAGGTGTTTTGGTGATTGATGACAATGCTTTTGCGGACTAATCGTGTGCCTTGAGTTTCTCAGATGCTTCATCGCTAGGCACAAGACGGTTCGGTGCCCCTCGAAGACTATTGAAGACGGCGTTTTTCTACGTTTCTTTTTGGTGGATTTGAGTCGTAGGAGAGACGTACTATTAAGAGGGGGTCCGCGTCGGAAAGGTTCGGGTGGAACCATCACGTACACGTTTCCTTCCTTGTCTCCACCTTTCCCTTGCACTTTGGAGCATCCCCCGTTTGTCCTCTATGCGATTGTCCTGGCTGCTGTTGCTGAGCTTGCGGTAGTACTGCTCCCTGGAGCGGTAGTACTGCAGGCACCTGCGATAGTACCGTGCCACGGTGCGGTAGTACCGCGGGAGCCCACGGTAGTACCGCTCCTCTGGAGTCGTAGTACCGTGGCTCCCAGGCCAAGTGCCGCTGCTTCGCGGTAGTAGGGGCGGATGTAATTTTTTACATCCGCGCCTCCCATGTAGTACGCTGTGACCTAGTTCACCGCCATGCGGTAGTATCGCTCCCCAGCGGTAGTACCGTGTCTGATTTTTGCATCGTTTGTTTTCCAGCGGAAGTAGGCACATATGTATTTTTATTCATCCGCGCCCTTCCCAGGCTAGGACTTTCCTGCCTTGCGGTAGTACTGCAAGAGGGAGCGGTAGTACCGCGCTCACGGAAGTACTACTCTTAGTCAGGCATGTTCTAGTCTCTGCAGCTGCCGCGGTGGTACCATGGTCCCTCATGGTAGTACCGCGTGGCCTTGCGGTAGTACCGTGTTTCTGGAGCGGTAGTACCGCATGTCGCGGGCTGGATAAGTGGATAACGGTTGGATTTTGTCCTCAGCTATAAAAGGGGCGTCTCCTACCTCTAGTTGACTACCTCTTCCAACCCTAAGCTCCATTGTTGCTCCAAGCTCCATTTTCGCCCAATCTCTCTCCCTATCCAATCAAACTTGTTGATTTGCTCGGGATTGGTTGAGAAGGCCCCGATCTACACTTTCACCAAGAGAAATTTGATTCCCCCCACTAATCCCTAGCAGATCTTGTTACTCTTGGGTGTTTGAGCACCCTAAACAGTTGAGGTCACCTCAGAGCCATTGTCCATTGTGGTGAAGCTTCGTGGTGTCGTTGGGAGCCTCCAATTAAGTTGTGGAGATTGCCCCAACCTTGTTTGTAAAGGTTCGGTCGCCGCCTTCAAGGGCACCAATAGTGGAATCACGGCATCTCGCATTGTGTGAGGGCGTGAGGAGAATACGGTGGCCCTAATGGCTTCTTGGGGAGCATTGTGCCTCCACACCGCTCTAACGGAGACGCATTCCCTCAAAAGGAAGGAACTTCGTAACACATCCTCGTCTCCATGGCTCCACTCTTGGTTATCTCGCCCCTTTACTTTTGCTAGCTTACTTGTGTTATATCCCTTGCTTGCCTGTGTGCTTGTTGTTGTTGCATCATATAGGTTGTTCACCTAGTTGCATATCTAGACAACCTACTTTGATGCAAAGTTGAATTTGGTAAAGAAAAGCTAAAAATTGTTAGTTGCCTATTAACCTCCCCCTCTAGTTAACTATATCGATCCTTTCAATTGGTATCAGAGCCTCGTCTCTTTATTAAGGACTTTGCCGTCCGAAGAGTATGGTTGACACCGTAGACGGTGGGGAGGAGGAGCACTCCGGTGTGAATCCAATCTCGTCTAGAGGTGATGGGGAAACCACGGTGTCCCGTGAGGAATTCAATGTGGCCTTGGACACATTGATAACCTCAATGACTACCACGGTTGAAAGCATGTTTAATAAATTCTTTGAAGGACTTAAACTACCTACCTCGCTGTTGAAAGTGGGTGATCCCACTAACAAGGTGACAGATGCTTGCTCCGACAAGGGGGAAGCTAATAGTGAGAAGGGTCCTTCTACTAGTGGTAGAAATGGCACCGACATCTTTGCCCATGTGGAACCTCCAACTTATGGAGGACCGATTCCCTCTACTCATTTAATTCATGCCGGTCCTCCTCCTAAGATTGTGAAAAATGAGGATTTTGATTCTTGGGTGTATTGCTTCAAGCGTCATTTAAATCATGTGAATACTAATATTTGGAGAATCACTGAAGAAGGTTTCTATCCACATGACCGAAGCAACTTTACCCCTAGAGAAGCAGTGGATAATCAATTCAACGAGAATGCTCTCTTCATCATCCAAGATGCTATCCTCCCCGAAGATCTCCCTCATCTTCGACCCCATGCCATGGCCAAAGACACATGGCAATGCGTTGTGTCTCTCTATCGGGAAAGTGCAAGCATTCAACGCTCCAACTATGAAGTGGTGCAAGATGAAGCCGATGAGTTTGCAATGATATAAGATGAAGAACCTCGTGAGCTCTTTCAAAGAGTGACCAAACTCGCGGTCTCACTCCGAGATCATGGGAGCTAGGACACGGATGACAATTGGATCAAGCGCAAATTCCTCAAGGCCATGATGCCCTACAACAAGGCCATGTCCTCCATCATTCGTCAAAGACCAGACTTCCACTCCATGACCTCAAGTGAAGTGTTGGATGAGTTCGTTGCAATGAGCATCTTGGACAAGACCGCCAACAACGCGGTGCTCCGCTCTCAAAGGGCAAAGAGGCCCAACCTTGCCTTGAAGGCCAAGGTTATTGTGGAAGAATAGGAAGAAGAGGAGGATAAGGAGAGCAACCCCGAAGATACGAAATATGATTATCATGAGCACATGGCTCTTGCTTCAAGACAATTTTGGAGCAAGAAGAACTCAAGGCCAAATTTCAACAAGACCAACTCAAGTGGCTTCAAGGGCAAGCAACGAGTAAGAACTTGTTACAACTGTGGCAATGTGAGCCATTTCATTGTGGATTGTCCTTACGAGAAGCAGGAAGACAATGGTGGCAAGCTTATCCGAAAAGACAAAGCCAAGTCCTTCCCCAACAAGAACAACTTTTACCAAAAGACTCCTACTCGTGGGTTGGTGGTTCAAGAAGAATACCGTGAGGATGACAATGATGATGAAGATGGTGAAGCAATGGCCATGGCATCCGTTGCCATTGCCACAACTCCCCGGATGTTTCTCTTCGATTCACCCAACGAGAACATCACCGCCAAGTGCCTCATGGCCAAAGCCTCTAACAAGGTAACCCCCAACATAAAAACCACCATCATTACTAATCCCTCTTTGACGGGTTGCATTGATGAACATGAGGGGTCTAATGAGGATGTGAATGAATTTGAGTCATTTATGAGTAAGCTCAAGGGCAAATCCAAGAAGCACTTTGTTGCTCTCTTGGAACAGCTTGGTGAAGCCAATGACATGATCGAGGCTCACGAAGAAACCATCTCTAAGATGGAAGGTCATAGTCGTGACTATGCCAATGAGATATCGGATCTCTCTAATGCTCTTGAGGAAGAGCGTGGGCATCGTTTGGCTCTTGAGGAGTCACACAACGACGACCATGCTAAGTTAAAGAAAGATCTTGATCATGCTCTTGTTGTGTCTCGTGTGCTAACTTCTGAGAAGGCTAAACTTGGGGTTGATCATGCTAGACTCAAGGAGGAGTTTGATGTACTTGACAAGGCCCACAATGTCTTGAAGGGTGCTCACGCTAACCTCAAGGAGTCTCATGCTCAACTCCAAGTTAAGCTAACCAAGAAGAAAGCCACCTTTCCTCATATGGTATTAATTGATAATGCATATGTGTAAGTGCATCTAGTGCCACCCCTAGTTGGTTTTGGAGTATTGACGACAAAGTTGGTTGAGGGACTAATGCGTTTGTGAGAATTGCAGGATAACGCAAGTAGTGTCCCTCATTGATTCAGTTTACCTACCGGAGATGACCCCTAAAAATGTATGAAGACATTGAAGACAATGGTGGTATGAGAAGATATTCATATTGAAGACTATGACATGAGAAGACATTACGCGAAGACTATGGAGTGCGAAGAATGTGTGGTTTCGTCGTTTCCTTTTCTTCCTTGTTGAGTCATAGGAACCACCGTACTGTTAAGTGGGGTCCTAGTGAACTAAGTCAGAGTGACTGAAGTGATGCTCAACCCAAATCCTATGTCTTCGAGCAAAGACAATGAGAGCAAATCTTATCTAGAGCTGGATGAGTCAGCTTTGCTTGTAGCCCAAGTAAAGTTGCCGTGTGTGGTTGAAATCTGACCGTTGGAACACGTGTTAGTTCCTTAGTGACCCAGGATCATTTTGGACAAATCAGGTCGGGTTGCCTTGTGGCTATAAATAGCCCACCCCCTACACCATAAATTGGTGGTTGCTTAGAGTTTGTGCACGGCTTTTGTTGTTTGAGAGCAACCCACCTCGAAGCATTTGAGAGAGAGAAATTCTTGCGAGGACAAAGCCCAAACACCCAGAGCCAAAGAGTGTTAGGCATCACTGAAGTCTTTCTGTCTCAGTGACTCAAGACTTATTACACTTGAGGACCGTGAATCCTCCAAATTGGTTAGGCGTCGCGTTCTGAGCATCCAAGAGTCATTGTGGATTGCCGTGAACGAAGTCTGTGAAGGTTTGGAAGTCTACCTTGAAGACTTACGAGTGATTGGGCGAGGACCGGTGTCCTTAGCTCAAGGGGAATAAGGTGAAGACACGGTCTTCGAGTTAAATCTCAGCCTCCCTAACCGGGCGTAAGTTGTCACAAGAATCGAACTAGTCCAACAAATCTTGTGTCTTCAACAAGCGTAATCGGTTCTATCCCTTTCCATCCTTTACTTAAGTTTGTCTTCGTGAAGTCATTGCCTATCGTGTATCTGTTTGACTTCATTGGTGACTACTTACGCTGATTGGCTTCATACTATCTTCCATCCTCGATCCTTACTACTTAGTCGCTATTAGTCCTGTACTTTCACATCATTGCATACTTGACTATGGCTTGCTTATGGTAGTTTATCTTCCGCTGCATATTAACTAGGTCATTTACATTTATGCTGCTTCAAACTTCCAAGTTTTGAAGACTTTCATAAAAATCGCCTATTCACCCCCCTCTAGTCGATACTAGCACTTTCAATTGGTATCAGAGCAAGGTACTCCCTTGTTCTGTGTGATTCGGTTTAACCACCTGGAGTTTCAGCTATGTCGACTGCAGGATTGAGGAACATATCTTGTCCCACCTTTGACGGTCATGAGTATCCCCGATGGAAGGCCATGATGAAGAAGCGACTCATGTCCATGGATAGCGAACTGTGGACCGTCACTGAGATTGGCCTCACTGATCTATGCAAGATGGCGGAGGCCGATGACATTCGCAAGTACACTCTATTGAATCTTACGGCGAAGGATGTCATCTGTTCTCATCTGTCCCGAAATCAGTTCAGGAATGTTATGCACCTCAATTACGCGAAGCTAATCTGGGACCGGCTTTCTGAGGTTTATGAAGGTCATCACACTCGTCATGATCCGTGGTTTGAGGACTACAAGGAGTCTCTCAAGGAGATGACCTTTGCACCTGAATTATCATCATCCTCATCATGCCACATGGCAAGGGGTGATAAGGTAACTGAATGCTACCTCTCTGAATCTAGCGATGATGAATCAGGTGATGAATTTGGCCCCAGTTATGACAAGCTTGCTTCCCTTGCCACTAAACAGCAAAGAATCTTGGAAAAGGTTCAAGACATGCTTAGTAAGAGCGATGATATGTTGGGTGAAGAAATGGATCAGTCAAAAGCTTTGGCTGATAGTCTTTAGAGACTTCATGCCAAGTTTTACGCCCTTCAAGATCAACATAATGCTCTCTTGTCTGATCATGAGAAGCTTTCTTCTGAATGTCTTCAAAGAAAGCTAGACCTTGAAAAGATAAGAGTGGATTATGAAGATCTTCAGAAGGAGCGTGATTCATTACTTGCTCAACAAATCAGCGTTACACAAGATGAATTTGAACCACCATGTCTAAAATGCATTGAGCGTGATAACGCTACATCTCATTCTTTCAATGTTCCATCGCTGCTACTATTTCATTGTCTTCACCTACTGACGTGGTTACTAACCCCTCTATGGAGGATACCACTGCTATTGCTGATGAAAATGCTATGTTGAAGACATTGCTTGAAACAGGGATGTACAAAAGTTTGAAGGGACATCAGACACTCTGCGATGTCCTCAAAAAGCAGATTCTGAACCAAAACCCTAGGAAAGAGGGTGTTGGGTTCGAGAGGAAAATGAATGTTGATGGCTCATACTGGAAGCCTGAGCAGTACCCCAAAACCACATGGGTTGCCGCAAAGGAACCTTTAGTAGATCCATCCACTTTATCTGGCTTTACCTGTGCTAATCCTATTATCATTGATGAATCCTTTGATGCAAACTATAAACTGTTCAAGAATCAGAATGGTGAAGTGTTTGCCAGGTACATTGGTACTAACTGCAGGAATGGACCACCTATGAAGAAGATCTGGGTACCTAAGCAGTACATTGAGAATCTTCCTGTGAATGTCGCCATGACACCACCAAGGAAGAAGACAAACCCTGCACCTATAGCTTCATATGGCCCAAAGGCTTCATCAGAATCTGAGACTCACCGAGTCACCCTAACGCTAATGTTTTGCAGGGAAATCATGCTCAGGCTTATGAATATGAGCGTGTATCTTTGAACCGCTATGTTCATAGGACCAAGAACTTTTCTGCTTATTCATATGAGTATCATTCATCTCCTGCAAGGCTATTTGCTAGGGCTCCAAAGCCAAAATTCTCAGATGCTGCACTTAGACTCATTGCTTCTAAGCCACACCTGAAGATGTGGGTGGCAAAGAAGAACTAACTCTCTTTTGCGTATCATCGGTCTCCACCAAAGAATCAATGGAGTCCGATACTATTGTCGGGGACCTAAAACACATTCAGGACGCATGATAAAATGTCATTCTATATACTTCACATCTGAATTGCTTATCACCATGCTATATGTCCTAACTTTGATATAAGTCGTGACAATCCCTATATGTGTCAAATGCTTATGCTTCACAACACTCTTGTGAAGCCTATCCTCCTAACTACATCAGTAGGGTACATCACCAAAAGCTTTAGAATGGATAATGGACAAGGATGCACTAATCATATGATGGTGATCAAGTCTTCTCATGGACTCAACCTTCGCCCATCCGACAAGAGTCACATCACATTTGCTGACACTGGTAAAGCAAGGTATTGGGTCTAGGTAGAGTTGCAATCTCAAAGGATCAACACATGGATAAAGTGATGCTTGTTGAATCCCTTGGTTTCAACTTAATGTCTGTCTCAATGCTTTGTGACTTGAACATGATTGTGATATTCGGAAAATATTGTTGCCTTGTACTAATGGAATCTGACAAGTCTCTAGTCTTTGAAGGGTATCGAAAAGATGATCTATACATGGTAGATTTCTCAGCAGGTCCACAGCTTGCCGTATGTCTTCTCACAAAAGCTTCAGAATGTTGGCTTTGGCATCGAAGGCTAGGACATGCTAGCATGAGGAACTTACACTCACTCGTCAAGAAGAAGCATGTCATTGGCATCGAGGATGTCAAGTTCAAGAAGGATCATCTGTGGTGCCCGTGAAGTCGAAAGATGACAAGGGCAAAGCACCCTCGAAGACAATCATGACAACATCTCAACCCTTCGAGCTGTTACACATGGACTTATTTGGACCTACTCACTACTCCACCCTCACAACAACTGCCTGTCTCTATGGCTTTGTCATTGTTGATGACTACTCACGATACACATGGGTTCATATAATTCTTTACAAGACTGAAGTGCAAGATGTCTTCAGGCGCTTAGCCAATCGAGCAATGAACAATTATGGTGTGAAGATCAAGCATATCAGAAGTGACAATGGCACTGAATTCAAGAACACCGGACTTGATCTTTATCTGGATACAATGGGAATCACTCATGAGTTCTCTGCTCCATACACACCTCAGCAAAATGGCATCGTTGAGCGCAAAAACAGAACCCTCATTGAGATGGCTCGAACAATGCTAGATGAATACAAGACACCAAGAAAGTTCTGGCCTGAAGCTATTGATACATCCTGTCACATCATCAACCGTGTGTACATCCATAAGCTTCTGAACAAAACATCCTATGAACTCCTTACTGGCAAGAAGCCAAACGCCGCCACTTTAGAGTATTTGGAGCTAGATGTTTGGATCAAGGATCCCCATCACAAGTCAAAATTTGCACCTAAGGCTCGCGAAGGCTTCATGCTTGGCTATGGAAAGGATTCACACTCCTACAGAGTCTTCAACCTCTATCTCTACAAAATCATCGAAACTGTGGATGTGAAATTTGATGAAACCAATGGTTCACAAAGAGAACTCCTGCCAAGTACACTAGATGAAGTTTCTCCAAGTGAATCTATCAAGCTGATGGGAACTGGTGAAATCATGCCTTCTGAAGCATAGCCTGAAGAGGAACTTATCATCTCAGCACCAAATCAACCTGAATACAATGCTCAGACCGAAGACAATCCTCCCAATGATGACAATGATCAGCAAGAGCAAAGTCTTTGTCTTGTTCATCCTCGTGTTGCAAATGAAGTTCAAATAGAGAAGATAATTGATAGCATCAATGCACTTGGTCACTCACTCGATCAAGAGCAACACAGCTAGCAAACTTCTGTGGGCACTTTTCATTTCTGTCAATATCAGAACCCAAGAAAGTTGCTGAAGCTTTTATGGAACCTGAATGGATTCAAGCCATGCAAGAAGAACTTCAACAGTTCAAGCTGAATAATGTTTGGGAACTTGTCAAGCGACCTGACCCTCGCAAGCATAACATTATTGGAACAAAATGGATATATCGAAACAAGCAAGATGAGCATGGTCAAGTCGTCAGAAACAAAGCACGCCTTGTGGCTCAAGGATATACTCAAGTTGAAGGAATTGACTTGATGAAACATTTGCTCCTGTTGCTAGGCTTGAAGCTATTCGCATCTCGTTAGCCTCGCTAATCATCACAACATATTGCTATATCAAATGGATGTGAAGAGTGCATTTCTCAATGGCAAGATTGAAGAAGAAGTATATGTCGCTCAACCACCGGCTTTGAAGATCCAAAACATCCCGATATGGTGTACAAGCTAAACAAAGCAATCAGTATGGCCCCAAACAAGCTCCTCGTGCATGGTATGATACGATCAAAGACTTCAAGAGCAAAGGCTTCAAACCAGATCCTCGATCCCACACTCTTCACGAAGACATATGATGGTGAATTGTTTGTGTGCCAAATATATGTGGATGACATAATCTTCGGTTGCACCAACCGAAATATAGTGATGAGTTTGGGTACATGATGCAAGAGCAATATCGATGTCCATGATGGGTGAGCTGAAGTTCTTCCTTGGTCTTCAAATTAAATCGACAAAGGAATGGCATCTTCATATCTCAAGAAAAAACCTCAAAGATTGTCTGAAGAAGTTTGGAATGGAAGACTACAAAGGCTACACAACGCCAATGCCAGCCAAACACCATATTGGTCCCGACGACAATGGTAAAGAGTTCGATCAAAAGGTATACCGCTCCATGATTGGTTCTTTACTTTATCTATGTGCATCTAGGCCAGATATTATGCTTAGTGTTTGCATGTGTGCTCGATTCCAAGCGGCACCAAAGGAATCGCATCACTTAGCTGTGAAGCGAACTCTTCGATATTTGGCTTACACCCCAACACTCGGATTATGGTATCCCAAGGGCTCAAAATTTGATTTGGTTGGATTCTCGGATGTTGATTATGCTGGTGACAAAGTGGATCGCAAGCCTACATCAGGCACATGTCATTTTCTTGGTCGATCACTTGTCTGTTGGTCTTCAAAGAAGCAGAATTGTGTATCACTCTCAACTGCTGAATCTGAATACATTGTTGTTGGATCCTGTTGTGTTCAGCTTCTATGGATGAAGCAAACTCTCAAGGACTATGACATCAACCTGAAACAAGTACCTCTCTCGACAACGAAAGTGCCATCAAGATAGCCAACAATCCAGTCCAGCACTCGAAGACAAAGCACATTGAAATTCGTCATCACTTTCTCAGAGATCATGTCATGAAGAAAGATATTGATATCATTCACGTCAACACTGAAGAGCAACTGGCAGATATCTTCACAAAGCCCTTGGATAAGAAAAGGTTTTGCAAGTTACGGTATGAGCTAAATATCTTGGAATCCTCTAATGTCCTGTGATCAGACACACATCCTAACACTTATGCATGTTGATGACTTAGATGTGCAACACACAAAGTAATGTATATCTTCAATCAATGAAGATTTACACTCTGAGTGTGAATACATTAACATGGAATTTGACTTGGAGCGCCACGATAATTGTGCGCCGTGTGTGTGGGTCTAATACTTCCTATACGGTGGGTAACGCCACCACCAAATTTCTCTGTTTGAAGTGTTTCACTCATGGCGTTATATTGCAATGACTTCGCATTTGGTTTGTCTTCAGTTTCAATTTATCTTCATGATTTTCTGCACTTTGATGATTTGATTGCTTTCTGATATATATATACTAGTGTTCTGTCCTCTACAACATTCACTTATACACTACTAGGGAAAAGGCTAGCAGCAGCTCGGGTTTTAGATGTATTAGTAGCGCGGGTACCAAGCTACTAATACTGGCGCTACACTAACTCATAGCGATGGCGCATGCACACCAGCGCTCTTGCTACACAAGTGTAGCAAAGAGCAGCATGTTATGGGAAGCTCGCTATCGCTAGTAGCGCTAAGCGCTTTTTAGCGACACGCCATCGCTATTGAGGCGCTGCTTTGCTAACTTTTGTACACTGCCATCGCTAATTTAAGTAGTTTTTTTTGGCATATTTGTTTTGTATTTGAACCGGCTTTGTAGAAGAATCTTTAGCACATATAAATGTCATCATGATACACATACAAATGCCTGCGAGACCACAAATGTAATCATAGCATGTACATACAAATAGTCTCTTCATAATCATCATCCAACACAAAGTGATATCTTGTCATCATCTCGAAAATAGCAATACATGCAAGTCTCGAATACTTGCAACTACAACAACGTCATCCATCTAAACAAAGGTATACGCAAGAAGTGCTATCACTATGAGTGAGAGCAGAATCATGCAGTACATGAGGTGGCGGTTACGAGTCCTCTCTCGCGCTAGCGTGAACCTCAAGTAACTAGCTTCTCCTTCTTATGCCTTTTGAAGCCTTTATGGCTGGCGCCGTGAACCCATTCACTTGAGCCTCGACACTCATGCCACTCGTTCTACACCCCGAACCTTCCCTTTGTACACGACATAGCATTTCCATCTCGCCATCAAGAAACTAGGTACCTGTTAGAGATGCATGTTCATGAAGAGGATGTACAATCATATATATGCAACAAAATATACTAGAGCAACACCAAAAAAGAAAGGTTAGCAACTAGATGCAACATATACAGTACGCAAATTAATTAACTAGAGGTACGCAGGTCATCATCGCAAACTAACAAAGTAGCGTTACGCAAGTTCGGCAGGACCGTGGACATCACAAAGTTTCATCGCTACAAAAGTATACAAGTTCAACCGACACATATCATCATCATCGGCATCATAAATCACTAGAAGTTCCATCCTTCCATATCATCGAGGACGAACCCTAGCTGCTTGAACGCCGTGAGGTCTAGACGTTGCATGCCTATGCGAGTTCGGACGTCACCGCGATATAGGGCCGTGGTGGAACATCCCCTTCTCATCGACGACTTCTTTCATGATGATCGTCGCAATGTCGCTTTGGATGCGAAAGAAGTCATCTCTAAGTTTATAATCCGCTTCTCCATGAGATTCTAGCCACTTGTGGATATGATCATCATTTCTGCTGTTAATGCGAAGCTTTTGGTGATCCTGTTGAACTGAATCATGAGATGGACGATGTAGAATCCATCCTTCTTGCTTGGTTTTGGGACATGGATGCAGGAGAAGTTAGTTTTATGTGCGAAACCCATCTTCTTGTTCCTTTGTTTCCTGATATGCACGTGGCCACCTCTAAAGTGAAGCCTTGGAGAGCATCATCTAGAATATTCATTATGTGGGTGTAGTCCTTTTTCTCGTAGTCTCTGGAAGGGTCAAAATACACGGCGTGGGAGACTTGCGGGTAAAGAACGATAAGGACGGCGCGCCCGTTGCTGCAGGGAAAAGACACCTCAAATTATTCCCCATATGAGAGAGAAGGAATGATTGAAATGTACTGAAAGGGTTGTCAGAACTGACTTACTTTGGATGATAAGGCACGAGGACAATTTCCCGGTCCTTATTCTGTACCATGAAGTTTTGGAGGTACTCCCTAGCAGTTTCACGCTCAAAGTCGCCGAGACTCAAGAAAGACTCGTGCATGTAGTACGGATCCGCCACACAGATTTGCGAGACTTCTTCACTCTTCATGACGGAGCTCATATGTAGCGCAAAAAGGCGGACGATAGTAAAATCAAGCCGCCTTTGTTAGAAACATCTCAAAGATATGGTCAAACCGCAGAAGAACACCTCCGCGGGCCGTGTGTCGATGTAGCACTTCCCTCGTGCACACGAGCCGCGATGTCGGATATCCCGGATCCTTTGAGGCTAGTAGGCTTTTCTCGATCGGCGACATGGTCATGCGATCTCGAGATCCCCGATAGTGCCTCTAGCGGTTTCGGCGGTAGCATCGGCTCGCCCGTGAGATGGAACATGACCGCACCTTTCACGGGTACACGCTCTTGAGAATGCATCGTCTGCTGCTGTGTGCTCGCTTGTTTGGAGGCGATTACCTTCCCGATCTCTTCCTCTCCTTTTTCTTGGGCACACCTTCCGACCCTTCCTTAACCCCTGCCCAAGTGTTCCCGGGCTAAGTATTGTACGACCCTCGCGCCCGCTAGTTGAGCCTGTGTTGAGGCGGCATCTTCAGCGTGTCTGTGAGGATTTCATGAAGAGAGACTTTTGCAATCCATGGTGCGGCCCTGCCCGGCATATCATCCACATCCTCATTAGCAAGTCGATAGCCCGATTCGTCATATGGTTGACTCATCATATCTATGTCACACCATACGCGTTTGTATTGAGGTAATCCATAGGGTCGACCTTCGTCTCATCATCCATTCTCTGTTCTCGGAGAAATTACATCAGCCAAGACTATTGCACCCCTTCATCATGTCGTCCGCCGCTCTCACCCGCACTACTACAGAGCTGGTAATTGCGTAGGTGGGGTGGTGGTCTCCGCACATGCTTGTTGAGTGTGGTAGTTATTGGTGTGCTCTCGGCGGCTCTGCATTTAATAAGATTCTTCGCCATAGCAACACCCAACCCTTGCAGCGTCAATCTGCGGCGGGTCTCGTCGTCCGCTCCCACATGCTGTACTAGAGGAGGCAAATCCTCGTGCCCGATTTCACACTGGTCAAGCTAACCTCAAGTGCCCAGCGGGATCGGCTGGTTGTGGAATGTGCGCTGAGAGGGTCCATTATCATCCCTTTCCCACGCCCACCTTCCGCCTTTGATCAAGTAGAGTATGGTGCATGGGGTTTCTTTCGCGTGCAAACACATATGTCTGTGGTGTAAAACAACCGAAAGGCAACAAAATGGAATATTATATATATATATATATATATATATATATATATATATATATATATGTTGGTGCGACATGTAATTACCGTGGCGGCGCCGAGCTCAGCTAAAGACGATGGCCCACCTAAGCGCTACCGAGACCGAGGACGGGCTGCTATGAGCGGAGCGCGGCTGCGAGAGGAGGCCGGTTGCTTGAGCAAGTGATGGTGCGATGGTGTTGTTGTTCATGGAGTTGCTCGCGATTTAAACCGGGCATCGGAAATCATGTACCGTCTTGTCTGGATTTTCCTTCGCCCGATTGATGATAATCGAACCAAGTTAGTAGCAAAATCATTTCGCAGGCGATTCTGGCTGCATTGATCGCTCGCTGTAGCAACTCATATTTGTCCTCGGCTGCTTTTTTTCGTCCTCGGCTGCTTTTTTCTCGACCGCAAGCTTCACCTTTGCATCGATGTCCTGACTAAACTTCTTTTTCGCTTCTTGGCCTCCGGTCGTCGTTGTAAAACACCTTCCACGTGGCACCGTCTCGGCGCCGTGCACACGACCATATTATGCCGCTGGTCCAACGGGAGTCCCTTAAGTTCGTTCAAGGCCCGGTTGAGAGGGTGTCCCACTTGGGCCTCATCGGAGAAGTAGGGCTTTCGGCTGCAAGACGGTGTTGCTTCTCCAGTAGTCTAATCAATTTGCTCGTGATCTTGTTCGTGTAAAAAACCTTTTTCTCCTTGTCCCACTTGTAGCGGGCCCTGGTGAAGTCATGCTCCAAGGGGTTGGTGAACTTCGCGAAGGGGTCTGGGAGACCCGCGGCTTCATGTTCCGCGTCCTCCTTATCCCATATGGCCCTTTTACCGAGGTAGCCACGACTTCCGAGGTGATGCTTCCCCGTGTTCCTTTGCTGAAGGCTTTTGAATTTCGCAGCCTTAGCCTTGGCTGCCTCGGTAGCACAAGTGTCCTTGAACTTTTCGAACTCCTCTTCCGTAAGTGTCGGATTTTCCTCCAGAATCTTGGACAGGGGTTCATCAGCCTCAATAGCTCGTTTCACCCTCCCTTTCCAGGAGGCCAAATCATTGCTGAACATGCCCATGGCATGATTGTTAATCCTTTTCATCTTCGGATCATCCCACGGTTGTTCTATGTTATCATCCCGGCCGGGGAACTTGAATCTCTTGTGCAACTTCGTTGGGAGCAACTGCGTCAAATGTTCTTTACTCCTTAAGTCATCGCGTTGATGCTCACAAGATTCCGTAGGATGCATCCTACTTGGTTCCCATAGCACTTGCGAGGTTCTTCCGGCTCTAACGACTCAAACTTGCCGGTGCCATCTTTGTGATCACAAGTCGTCCAATCCCTAGTTTGTTAGGTTTTCATATCCTCTGCTTCTTATGCTTCCTCTTTTCGAGATCGGCATCGGGCCGGTACCTTCCCTTGATACCTTCCCCACGGTCTCGGCGCCGCCATCGGTGCCGGCGCCGTCGGTGCCGGGCGCCGTCGGTGTCGATGTCGGCGTCGATACCATCATCGAGGCCGACCGCAAACCTTGCTTAGCAACAAATAGTCGAGGTACTCTTGTTCACCCTCATAATCCATCTCGTCTCAGATCTTGGTCAAGGCCCAGTTTCTTCGTTGTTTGACATGTTTCCTATGATTAAGTGGCCTCATTTATTTCTAAAAGTATGAATAAATGAGAAATGACATAAAAGAAATATATGTGCCAAGACTCGATATGCCAACTATGTAGCACAAATCATGCCTTTATTCACGGAAATTTCGGCATGACCTTTGCTAAAAAATGGACATATCGAAATACTGAAATTCACCAAACGGAAATGAATCAACATTCCGCGTAACATAGGCCACTCGGATCATTTTCCAAACATGACATGTCCAAAACATGACATATGCACATATCACATGTCCAGTTCAAATTTCCATATAAATTCAGCTAATTTTGAAACCTAGCTAAATTCATAACTAAATAGATAACCTAATTAATTAACATGAAGAACCCTAGCAGAGAGGGGGTTTCAGAGAGTGCAGGGCGAGGAGGCAGGCCCGACGACGGCCGGCAGGGGAGAGGAGGGAGGCGAGGGCCGACGGGTCGGGGCGAGCGCTGGTGTCGAGGCGGCGGCGCCTTGAGTCGGGGCGAGCGGGGGTCGGGGCGAGCGGCGTGGTCGAAGAAGCGCCGCGCAGGAGTCGGGTCGAGGGCCGACGGGCGAGCGCCGGCCCGGCGGAGTCGGGGCGAGCGCTGGGCGGGTCAGCGCAGCGGAGCGACGGGGGAGAGAGAGTGGGGATTTGGGGGGAAATGGCGGGATGAAGCTGGGCGAGTGAGAATTTTGGGTTAAGTGGACGTAGCAGTAGCGCATTATGTCAAAACACGCTGCTACTAAATTCTGTAGCTACATCGGTTTCGGAGAAACGCGCTACTACTATGATGCGTAGCTGCAGCGGTTTATGAGAAACTCGCTACTTCTATGATGCGTAGCTGCAGCGGTTTATGAGAAACACGCTACTACTAAGATCTAGCTGCAGCGGTTTTGTAGAAACGCGCTGCTACTGCCATCGCTACTGCCAGTTTTCCTTTTTCTTTTCCTTTATTTTATCCCACTTTTATTTCCCGAGGGCAGTGAACGAAGGGAGGGCAATATATATTGCATCATTTGACGGTTAAATATGTATGCAAAATAGGAACATATATATTACACATCATTGGACCCATGCATAATAATGGCTAAGTGTGTATACAAAATAGGAACATATATATATTACACATCATTGGACCCATAACATACGTTTCCTCAGTGCTGACGTTTTCGTTTTTGAGTCAACTTCTTTCCCTTCTTGTTCGTCGAAGAATAATTGAGCCCCTCATTGTGACTTTGCCTTTTCCATGGAGTATGATTTTTCTTAGGTAATGTAGTATTGATTCTTCTTTTGACGATACTTCATCATCATCGCCATCTTCCCTCATTGGGTTGCCGATCGATCATAGTCTTCCTCGCTGGCGACTCCATCCATTCCAATGATGTTCCTTTTGCCTCTCCTCACGACAACACGGCTGGGATTGCGCTGGTCGATTATGAAGAAGCATTGTGTCACATGCTTAGCGTGTACCCATGGCTCGCTTTTTTGCGATAGCGTTCACGGTAGCGCTCTTGGCGTCGGGTATAGTCATGGTAGTGAACATCCGCTTTCTTTCTACATTCTTAGCCCATCCGACACGGAACATCATCGTGTTGTGCAGTCCAGAGTAGTCAAGCTCCCGGATCTCCTCGACCCTTCCATAAAATCGCTTAGTTGTGCCGTTGTCGCTGCGGTCATGCATTCCATCGTCACCCCGAGTTCGATCATCACTTGCCCATATCTTTTGCCTCCGTAGAACGTGTATCCGTTGATATCATATGCCCGATAGGTTACGAGGTTGAGCGAGGGCCATGTGCTAAGGCGATATGAGCAATCCGTCCTTAGAGCCCTCCTCCGGGATTAGCAATAATATGCTCTTTGAACCAATGTAGGAAAGTGGAGTTGTGCTCTCTAGTAACTTCGGCGTCCGTCCGCATACCCCCGGTCACGATACTTCTTTGCGATAATTTCTTTGTGCGATGCCACGAAAGGATCTACCTCGTCTAGGTGTTGTAGCACTACCAAGTTTGCTCACAAAGTCATTGCGTCGATCCGAGTATGCCACGTGCAGTTCCTCGACCGTTCGTAAAGGACCATCTCCTTCGAGCCTCCCATCGCTTGTTAACGGGCAAACCAACACTAACACCAAAGCGGCTGGTTCTGCGCCATATAGAAAATTCTCACGTAAAGAGATGCACTCTTGTGCCAAATAGCCTCGACGATGCTTCCATCCGGACGGGACATGTTACTGAACGAATCCTTTGATGATCCCATTCATCCTCTCAAACGGCATCATGTTGTGCAGGAATGACGGCCCCAGTCTATTATGTCATCCACAATATGGACACACAGATGCACCATCACGTCAAGAACGCAGCGGAAGTACATCTCAAGCTCATTCAAGATCACAACGATCTCTTCCTCGTAGCCTTGAGCTGCTTCACATCGATCGACTTTCGAGAGATGACGTCGAAAAAGTTGCAGAGACCAATAAGCGTGTCACGGACGTGCTTGTCCATTATCCCTCTAAGGGCAACAGTAGTATCTGTGTCATCATCACATGACACCATGAGACTTCATCCCTGAACCTTTTCTTGTCCGTGTCTAGATATCCGCTTATCTTGCCACAATAATCGAACTAACTTTCACTCGGTAAGGCACTTAAAGAATTGATTGATCTCAGCGACTTAAGGTGAAGCAAGAGGGGGCAATAATCCTCTTTCTTTAATTTCTTGCCCTTCTTCTCCCGCCTCTGTCTCCGTCTCTGTCTCGTCGACATTTTACGGGCGGCATGTGCAGATCTTCCCTGATTTTCAAATCTTGCAAGTCTTTTCTTGCCTTCGACCATCCTTGGTCTTATCCGCATGTTCATCGTTGTTGCGAGCAAGCTCTCAAGGACATTCTTACAGATATGCATTTGATCAAGGCAATGAGGTGTATCGAGTTTGTGCGAGACTCAAGTCCCGAAACACGCACCTCGCCTTCCATACCTTCAGCAGCGGCTCCGCGCCTTTCTCATCGCTCTTTCCGGCGGGGGCACTCCTTCCAGCTTTTCAACAGCTCATCGATTTCGGCACCGCTCCGCTTACGTGGAGGTCCTCGATGCTCAGCGTGACCATTGAATAGATCTCCACGGTTTCTCCACGGGTCGTCTGTTCAAGCCATCTTCGATGCCCCATGTACACGATTTTCCCAGCACCGCCATCTTTCCTTGACGTTAGCTGCCGAGACGCTGTATCATCCATGCACCGCGTGCATCCGCAATATCCATGGCACACCGGCCCGCCACATATCCATAACCGAGATAGTCCTCAAGACTTTATCGTGATCAGCGCTGCTCTCATGTTGAAATACTCACCTTTGTCAAGCGCCCCATGTCTTGGCCGGTGTTTTCCATAACGTGTCTAACTCCTCTTGAAGTAGCCCCAGATACAAATTAATATTATTTCCTGGTTGTTTCGGCCCTTGAATAAGCATGCTCATGTGAATGTACTTCGCTTTCATGCACAACCAGGGGGGAGGTTGTACATCCATACAAACATGGGCCATGTACTATGGTTGGTGTTCTGGTTGCCAAACGGATTCATGCCATCGGTACATGCGCCAAGCGCGATGATCCTTGCATCACATTCAAAATACCGATAGAAGCTGTTCAACACTCTCCACTGGCTTCCATCCTTCACGTGTCTCAGCTTCGGATCATCTCCATCGTCGGGCTTCTTCCTCTCCGCGTGCCAGCGCATTAGCTTTGCTTCCTTGGGATCTACAAAATACCTCTCGAGACGGGGAGTGATCGGTAAGTACCATACAACTTTCTGGGGACATTTCTTCCCGGCCTTCTTGTATCGAGAAGCATTGCACACCGGACAGCTTGTTTTTTCCGCGTGCTCGTTCCGATAAATTATGCAATCGTTGATGCATGCATGGTATCTAACGTGTGGCGATCAAGAGGGCACACGATCTTCTTGGCCTCATCAACACTAGTAGGACATAGATTACCCGCTGGAAGAACATCCTTTAGGTACTTGAGATGCTCATCGAGGCTAGTGTTGGTCCATTTGTTTTTAGCCTTCGTCTTCGTGGAGTTGGAGCGTGAAACTCAACCGGTCACCTCAGGATTGCAACCATCATACAATGGAGTGTTCGAGTCTACCACCGCTTGCTCCAGCTTAGCCTCCTCTCTAGAAGCAGTCTCTCAAGATTGCCTCTCCTTGCGGCAATGCTTGAACATGAGGGTCCCGCACAATTGAACTTAGTACCAACGAACTCTGCTGCGTGGAGTCCATTTCGTTCTCTCCGCCGCCATGTCCGGCCCTTCTCCTCCGCCATGTCCAGCCCTTCTCCGCCGCCATGTCCGCCTCTTCCCGCCGCCATTATCGATCATCTCTTTGTCTTGCCCGTGTCATCATTGCCTGCCCGTCGGCATCCTCAACATCGTCATCCTCATCTTCAATTATCCACCGAGTATACCCATCCATGAAACCAGTCATGAGCAGTGTGCGCTCGACACGACCATCGCCATGGGGGTCGAGCCAAACTATTCCTTTGCATTTTCGACACGGACATAAAACCTCTGTCCGGTTATTTTCTTTCATGTCTTGCACCGCCGACCGCAATCACCTGTCCACCATCGTTCCACTGACCATCATCAACTCTGCACGGTAATAATAAAAAAATTGATTGTGAAAATGCATGCATGCATCAAAGTCATAAAAAAATTTGGCATGACCTTCCCTAGAAATAGGACATATATGGATCTAGAGTTTGCCCGGAATTCGCCGAAACGGAAATAAATCGACATTTCGGCAAAACATAGGCAACTCAAAAGCACAATTTAGGCGTCAAACTCATGCCACACACACAATTTCATCACCTCTATCTCGATGGCGGAGATGATGTTGTAGGGAGATCAAAAGTGCACAAAGCTCTTCTTGACAAAGATAGATCTAGTTAGGGGCAAATAGGTCACTTAACTAAATCCTACATCTACCTAGCTACCTAATTTGGAAGGAGACAACTTCAACTAGTGGAGGGGAAGGAAAAGAGAAAGGAGATGCATTAATGGAGGTGGTGTAGTTATGTAGGAGTAATGAAGAGAGAGAAGGTGGATAGAGAAGAGAGAGAGTAATGGGGAGAAGTATTGAGAAGAAGAAGAGTGAGAGTGGGAGCATGTGGTGGAGGGAAGAGAGGAGAGGGGAGGTAGGGGAAGGGAAAAGAGGAGGGGAGGGAGGGACGGGTGGGGAAAGGTGTTGGGTTGGTGGGGTTAGCGATGGCTGGAGAGAAAAGCGCGTTGCTGCTAAGTACTTAGCAGCAGCAAGACTTTATGTAAGGCGCCATCGCTAATCGGGACAAAAATTGTGGCAATTTGAAACTTACCAAAGCAGCGATCTCGAGGAAAGCGTTACTACTACCTTCTTAGCGATGGCGCTGTTTTTGCGACAGCGCCATCGCTACTTAGAGTTAGGGGAACACCGCCAGTCGATATTTGTAGCAGTGCATTTCTGGTCGAGCGCGCTACTGCTAAATCCTTATCAGCAGCGAGTTTACGTAACACGCGCTACAACTACTTAGCAGCAGCGCTCTATTTTGAACCGCGTTGCTGCTAAGATTCTGTGTATAGGCTTTTCCCTAGTAGTGATAGCTATGTCTTCAAGTTGGATCTTTTGAACTAAGTGAATGTGATCGGACCCAAACCTCTCTATGCTTTCTATCTCAAACTCTATCTGTCCAAATCATATGCATTCTATTGAAACTGTCGAATGTCTTCTCTGCGTCCTAGTCAGCAGAAGGCAAAGAGACAAACATTAAATCTGTTTTAAATGACTTATCTTTATTGTTGAAATCCGGAGAAGCCGGAACAACTCTCCGACATGCCTGGCGGGCGTGGGAACGTGGGACAACTCTGAGTATGTTGCATGCTTGCAACGTGCCCCTCGGATGTGAACCGCCAGGGGCACCAGTGTAATTGCGTTGTGCCGCTCACCTACTTATAAATACTTGTCCCCTGCGGTAAAGAAATCCTTCTTCCACCTCTCCACCTCCGTTAAAACCCTAGCGCCACCGCTAGCTCTCGACGACGCCGGCGACGAAGCGCTTAGCTGCCGCGACTTCTCCGACGCCGTCCTCACGCCGGCCGCGGACATCGTCCTCTCCGCCATCGCCGTAGGTGTCCTCCGTCGCCAAGTTAGGGCACGGTGGGCTGAACTACTCGGTCTCCTATTCATTCCATCTAGCAGTTCTTCGTGCGGTAATTATAACTCTATTTTTACCACCTTTTTGATCTTCAAGATTCATCCTGTTTACCGAAAGTGGTTTCGCCTATTCAATGTTAGATCTACTCATGCAAGATCTCATATTGCCTAGTCAATTCACTTAGATTTCCTGTCTAGTTTGATTCCTCACTTGTACTTATTCACGGATTGGTACAAATCTGGAACCAACTCATCTATATAAGTGAATGTCTTCGCATCATGAGGTCAATGTCTTCAAACTGATTTATCTTCAAATCTTCTGAGAATGCATATGACCTCTTCCTCTTCCCTCGCATCTCTAATGCTGTCACAGGTACATGTCCGTGGGAGAATCCCTTGGTTCTCATAGTCTGCATTCGTTTGCAGAATACTTACAGCATCATATCAATTCTCCTGAAGCCAGTCCCTACTTGACCAGCAAGCGTAAGTCTATGAAGCCTTTGAACGTATTGAAGCCATTCAGTTTGAAGTTCATGGCTGCAGAAAAATCAGCAAGGAAGGGTGGCAGACAGCGCAGAGAAGGAACATCCAAAGATCTGCCTGATGATCTACCAGAGCTCTACAAGACAGACCCTGAAGAAACTTATCATCAGCGCAAGACACGAATCCAATGGATTCGACGCTATTGGGCTGAAGAATGGTTCAAGTACAAGTTTGTAACCAAGGAATATGCAGAGAAGAATGCTATCAAGAGACCTTGGGGTGATATTCTCTATCGAGGCCTTCAACCCAAGAACAGAGCTGAAGCTATTGAGCAAGGCTTCTATCCTTGCATGGTCCGTGGACCTCAGCCTGAGAACGCCGATCCCACTTCATTACTCTGGTGTCGTGAGGATGCTCTCTTCAAGCGCAACTTCCAATTCGCTGTGGCTTCGGCCAAGAAAAACAAGAAGTCATTGGGATTAGACTTCAACCCTGGTCCCTCTGCTCCTCGTGCTGACGGCTCCCGTGATGCTGAACCCAATGTCATCGGCCCCTTCTCCAATCTCGATGGCCTCATCACCTACATCTTGGTCCAGGGTGCCAGAGTGGACCATTCTGACAATGATGCTGACTCCGATGAAGCCCCAGCTCCTCCTCCAAAGCCGCAGAAGCGAAAGAAGCAAAAGGCTTCTAAATCAGCAACTCCAAAAACTTCTCGTGCGAAGCCACTGGCCACTGCACCTCCTGAAGACAGTGTGCAGTTTGAAGATCAATCATGTGTCTCCAAGAGAATGGAGAAGAAAAAGCAAATTGTCAGGCATACTGATCAAGCCTTGACTCCTGCCGCCATTCTGCGCGAAGAACCCATTGATCTGTCCAGTGATGAAGATCTTGCTGTTGATGCCCTTGAGCAGCTGATAAAGAGCAAGGAAGAAGCAGAAATCTTCAACAACTTGCCTCTCTTCGATGTGGCAATCATCCACAACTTCATTGATGAGTGGTTCGACACCCCCAATCTCAGCTTTGAAGATTTACAGCTTCCAATTGGCCTCAGCGTCTCTTTTAATGGTGCCATTGCTTCTGAGCTAGCTCTCGCTCAGCGCATCATTGAGCTGAAGAACAAGATTGATTATGAGAAGGCTCAATTCAAGAAGCATGTGGCCAAGCTAAGTGTTCAAGACGTCAGAAACTTCAAGGTCATGCTGCATGAGCTTAAAGAAGCTTTTCTCAAGAAGCACCAAGAAGCTCAGGGCTCTCGAGAGCGCATGAAGAGTTCGGCAGATAAGTGTGTGCTTGCCTACAATGAGGCTGAGAAGCGCAAGTCACTTGGCCATCCTGGCATTGACCCCAGGATGGCTGCAAAGAAAAAGAAGAAGCTTCCTGCTGAACAGCCTGCACCTTCAAGCCAAGAAGCCCCTCACATTATCTTCCCAAGCAGCATGACTGGCTCGAAGCCAAAGGTCACCACAACCGCTTCAGAACAGAAGAAGACGAGGGCTGCCAAGGCTGAAGCCAGAAAGAGGAAGAATATTGAAGCCTCTGATGCCGCTCCCTCCAAGAAGAAGCGCAAGACCAAGAAGACTAGGGCTGCTCCCACAGAGCCCTTAGTTGTTGAACCCATTTCAGTGGTTCGCCCTGCGTCAGAACATCAAGAAAGAAGGATGATAGTCCATGAGCCTGCTTCCACAGAGGCTCATGAAGCTGAAGATATTCCAGCAGCTGAACCCACCGCTGCTGAAGACATTGGTCATGATGAAAATGTTGAAGATGATGAAGTTCTTCCTCAAATTGAACACAGCGTGGTATCATCGCCTGTTCTTACGAACAGCCAACTCATCAGCATTGGTCGTCCTCTGACGCTAATTGCTCAGGATGCATCGTGGGCTGATCACCCACATCAACAAGACTCCCCTAGTACTCCCCAACAACAACAACAAGCTACACCTCCCGTGCAAGAAGAAGATGAAGACTTTGAGGCCCAGCCGACTCCATCTCCTAAGGCATTGCCAGCATTTCGCAGGCTTTGCAAAGGACAAAGGCCTCAAGTCCCTCTGTCGAGCGTTCCAGAAGGAGAAGTGCAACGTCCACCTGTTGCACGTCAAGTCTTTTCTGAACCCACTCCAACTGTGAATGTCTCCGAGTCTGAAGCACAAGCTGCTGAAGACATGCCGGCTACATCAGCCGAGGAAAATAAAGAAGAAGTACGTGTCCCTACTCCCCCAGTGATTGAAGAAGCTGTTCCTGATGTGAACGTGCCAGTGCCCGACCCTCCTGTTCATCAAGAGGAGGTTGAAAATGTTGAAGCTACCACCACCAACGCCAATGAAGCCAATGACGTAGTCATGGCTGACGCTAATGTGGAGCCTGCACCTACTAGTGTGCCTGAAGCCAATGTGGCCACTCAGCCTGAAGCCAATGAGGCCACTGCACCTGAAGCTAATGAGACAACTATTCCTGAAGCACCTGTTGTGTAGCCTGAAGCCTCAGCTGTTGCCCCTGCTCCTATTCCGCCACCAAGGCCCCATACAATCGAGCAAGCATACAGTCATGGTCAGCTAACCACTGTCCGATGGCCCATTCTGGTACCTCCGCCTACTGCCTCTGGACCTCAATTTGATTATCATGTTGAGCATAGGCCTCGTGTCCGAAGCCCAAGACAAGACGCCAAGGTTTCTGTGCAATCGCAAACTCACCAGGGTCCTTCAATGCAAATGGCTTCAAAAGCCACAATACCTTCTTTGATAGCGCCAAGAACCCCTACTCCAAGCCAAGGTTATCATCAGATCGGTTCTGGAGCTATCAGCAGAGAAGCTATTACTCCTGCGTTCTATATGATCAAGGGCGATTTTCCTCATATGCGCCTTGACACCGAAGCCATTGCTGGACTGCCGTGCTTAGAAGAAGCACTTGATTGCTTTCGTGATGCTGGTCTGCTCAACTTTGTGACAGACAAAGAACACTGGAATGAAGAGCTATTGCTTCAATTCTATGCTACTCTACACATTCGCGGCTACTACAGAGATATCAAGACATGGGTCCTCGAGTGGATGACCGAAAATGTTCATCATGAAGCCAAAGCTCTTGACATCATCGAGCTTACAAGGCTAGCCACTCCTGGAGAGCTATATGAACCTGATTGTCAGCTACACCGCAATCCATTGGAGAGCATCTTCCATAAGCCAGAACCCAATATGAGCCAGATGTTGAGCATGATGAAGCCTTTGCCATCTGACGCTGAATATCCAACAGAGTTCTTTGTTGAAGACCTTGAGTATCTGCCTCGCACCATATATCATATCATCAGGCGAACTCTATGGCCTATCAAAGGACATTCATCAGCGGCCAAGCTTGAAGGAGCTATGAAGACTTTGGTCTTCTACATTCTCAATGGCATCAGCTTCAATACTCAAGAATTCTTCATCAGGCAACTTATTGCTTCTGGATCTGACCTATTTGGTCTGAAGTTTTATGCTCCATGGGTCATGCGCCTCATCAAGAGACACTCATCTGTCAACTATCAGCCCTCTACTCGCAATCATCTGATCTTTTTGCCAGAGGTTGATATGTCAGTTGAAGCTATATACTCTGACCCTACCAAGAGGCCTCTTTGTCTTCAGAATGCCGAGCACCAAAGCTTCACTCAACCCATTGAAGGTGTTCAAGCAGCAACACGAATCTATCCATTGGCTGGAAATACTCATCTGCCTCATCAAGCACCTACTGAAGCCACTGAAAGCACCATTGCACAAAGGCCTCGGAAGCGTTCTCGCGTTCTCAATGACCGAGAACTCCTTGTGGCCCTTCATCAGAAACAGGATAAGCATCACTATTGGCTCAAGAGATAGATGCGAAGCCTCTTGGTGGATGTCAATCGCATTCGTAACCTTGCCACCAAGAATGCCTTTGTTGCTCATGAGACTTGCTGGCGATCATGGAAGAGTTTGACCCTGCTTAGTGCTGAAGCAGATCTTCAAGACGATGGCTTCAATGAAAGATTCCAGTTTGACTCCACTCCTCCATGGACTGCTGTCCTACGTCGCACTCCATCTCTTGAAGACTCTGAATATTCTTCCTCCGCGGCAACGGTAAATGCCAGAGTGATCGATGATGAAGATGATGCTACTTCACCACCTCCTACTATCGCGCGATCGACATTTGCACCAAGTTCGCTCGCACCGCCAACCAACGATTTACAACCCTATCGCTTCACCTACTCATGAGGATGAGTAGATGCTCTATGTCTTCAAACCTTTTTGGTCCTTACTGACAAAAGGGGGAGAAGCGTATGAGTTGATAGTCTTCAAGCGGGTTCATATGGGCGGTTGCATTATATTTTGCCTCGTGCTTACAACTCTTGCTTTTGAAACATTTGGTTCTTTGAGTTGTAACACCTAAACTTGATGGTCGTCTGCTGCTTATTTGCTTTACTGTGATGCGATGATAAATTCCGCATGTGCGATGATAACTTCCGCACTTAGATCATTCTGCAGACATCCATTTTTCATTATGCATGTCATTCTACTTGCTATATCATTTCATGCATGATGAATTATCTTCATAAGTTGAAGAGGATCTCCACAAGTACAACCTGCCATGTGCATTTGCATTCCAAAAGCAAATTATTTATATGCACATCTTCAGGGGGAGCCCTTGCTACTTATGAAGACAATTCCCTATCCTTACAATTTCACATACTTTATCCCCGTTGAAAACTTCAACCAGTTTGTCATCAATCACCAAAAAGGGGGAGATTGTAAGTGCATCTAGTGCCACCCCTAGTTGGTTTTGGAGTATTGACGACAAAGTTGGTTGGGGGACTAATGCGTTTGTGAGAATTGCAGGATAACACAGGTAGTGTCCCTCATTGATTCGGTTTACCTACCGGAGATGACCCCTAAAAATGTATGAAGACATTGAAGACAATGGTGGTATGAGAAGATATTTATATTGAAGACTATGACATGAGAAGACATTACGCGAAGACTATGGAGCGGGAAGACTGTGTGGTTTCGTCGTTTCCTTTTCTTCCTTGTTGAGTCATAGGAACCACCGTACTATTAAGTGGGGTCCAAGTGAACTAAGTCAGAGTGACTGAAGTGATGCTCAACCCAAATCCTATGTCTTCGAGCGAAGACAATGAGAGCAAATCTTATCCAGAGCTGGATGAGTCGGCTTTGCTTGTAGCCCAAGTAAAGTTGTCGCGTGTGGTTGAAATCTGACCGTTGGAACACGTGTCAGTTCCTTAGTGACCCAGGGTCATTTTGGACAAATCAGGTCGGGTTGCCTTGTGGCTATAAATAGCCCACCCCCTACACCATAAATTGGTGGCTGCTTAGAGTTTGTGCACGTCTTTTGTCGTTTGAGAGCAACCCACCTCGAAGCATTTGAGAGAGGGAAATCCTTGCAAGGACAAAGCCCAAACACCCAGAGCCAAAGAGTGTTAGGCATCACTGAAGTCTTTCTATCTATGTGACCTGAAGACTTATTGCACTTGAGGATCTGTGAATCCTCCAAATTGTTAGGCGTCGCGCTCGAGCATCCAAGAGTCATTGTGGATTGCCGTGAACGAAGTCTGTGAAGGTTTGGAAGTCTACCTTGAAGACTTACCAGAGTGATTGGGCGAGGACCGGGTGTCCTTAGCTCAAGGGAATAAGGTGAAGACACGGTCTTCGAAAGTTAAATCTCAGCCTCCCTAACCCGACGTCACAGTTGTCACAAAGAATCGAACTGGTCCAACAAATCCCGTGTCTTCAACAAGCGGTAATCGTTCTATCCCTTTCCATCCTTTACTTAAGTTTGTCTTCGTGAAGTCATTGCCTATCTGTGTATCTGTTTGACTTCATTGGTTGACTACTTCGCTTGATTGGCTTCATACTATCTTCCATCCCGATCCTTACTACTTAGCTGCTATTAGTCCCAGTACTTTCACATCATTGCATACTTGACTATGGCTTGCTTATGGTAGTTTATCTTCCGCTGCATATTAACTAGGTCATTTACATTTATGCATCTTGAAACTTCCAAGTTTTGAAGACTTTCATAAAAATCGCCTATTCACCCCCCCTCTAGTCGATACTAGCACTTTCAATATGCCACTAACCCGTGTTGTGAGCATGTGCGTCTTGTGGAGGAGAATGCCAAGTTGAAGGATCAACTTGAGAAAGGCCTTGTGACATGTATTCAAGGTGAGAAGAACCTCAATGACCTTTTGAGCAATCAAAAGGAAGTTGTGGCCAAGGAGGGAATTGGGTTCGCACCCAAGTCCAAGAACAAGAAGAAGAATGACAAGACCAAACGACCACCTCCTCTCAAGCAAACTTTCGTGAAAGAGGGAGAGGGTGCTCCTAAGGAGAAGAAGAAAAATGTGAAGCATGTCGATGTTAAAAAGGGTAAAACCACCTCCTCCAACAAAGTCGGCGACTTTAACCCTTCTTATGTGTTGTGCCGTGCTAGTGATGGGCATGTTTATGCTAAATTTGTTGGTTCTTCTTATGAGTACATTGAATGGTCTATTTTGGGTTCCTGAGACCCTTGTTACTAACATCAAAGGACCCATTACTAAATGGGTACCTAAAACCAAGCATTGATCTTTTGTAGGTGTTTGCTTCCGATGGGGGATCATGGTTGCTCGATAGTGGAGCAACAAATCATATGACCGGGAGCAAGGACTTGGTGGTGGAAGTGCACAAGATTCCTTCTATGCCCACCAATGTAGAGTGGGGTGATGCCTCATCTTCTAAGGTATTGGGTCTTGGCAAGGTTGTCATTTCTCATGATCTAATGATCGAGAAAGTCATGCTTGTTGAGTCCCTTGCATTCAATCTTCTTTCCGTTCGTCAACTTGCACTCATGGGCTTTGCCACTTTCTTTGATATTGATACCGTGGCCCTCTTGTGGAGCAAGACTCTTAAAGTAGCCTTTATTGGGCATGTCGAGAATGGCCTTTATGTGATTAGCTTTTTGGAGCAACCCACTAAGACCGCGACATGCCTAATGGCTAAAGTTGATGTGGGATGGCTTTGGCATCACCGTTTAGCCCACGTCAATATGAGATCTTTGCAAAGTCTCCTCAAGGGGGACCATGCCCGTGGACTAACAAATGTTAGTTTGCCAAAGATCGTGCTTGCAGTTCTTGTATCAAAGGGAAGCTTCATGAAAAGGCTCACCCTCCCACGACTATCATCTACTCGAATAGACCCTTGGAGCTCCTTCACATGGATCTTTTTGGGCCTCCATCCTTTGATTGGAGGTAGAAAGTATTGCTTGGTGATTGTGGACGATTATTCAAGGTACACTTGGGTATTTTTCTTCAAGAGGAAGAGTAAGACTCAACAAACCGTCATCAATTTTGCAAATGAAGCTCAATGTCAACATGATGCAAAGATCTTGACAATAAGAAGTGACAATGGCACCGAGTTCAAGAACTACACCTTGGATGAGTTTCTTAGTGATGAGGGGATCAAGCATCAATATGCTGCACCATATACCCCTCAACAAAATGGTGTCGCGGAGAGGAAGAACCGGACGTTGATGGATGCGGCAAGGACCATGATGGCGGAGTTCAAATCTCCATACAACTTTTGGCCTGAAGCCATCAACACAGCGTGTCATGCATCCAATCGGCTCTATCTCCGCAAAGGCTTGAACAAGACTCCTTATGAAATACTCACCGGTAACAAGCCCAACCTCAAGTACTTCCGGGTGTTCGGGTGTAAGTGTTTCATTCTCAAGAAAGGTGTTCGCTTGTCTAAATTTGAGGCTAGAGCTTATGAGGGCATATTTGTTGTTTATGCTACAAACTTCATGCTTACCGTGTCCTCAACAAGTCCACCGGACTCATTGAGGAGACGTGTAACGTGGAGTTTGACGAAAATAACAGCTCCCAAGTGTAGCAAAGTGGTACTTGTGAGGTGATGAAATTCCTCCCCAAGCCATAAGAAGAATGGATATTGGTCATATTCTACCCATTGAGGAACCCCTTCTGGCCGAAGGAGAAGGACAATGCTCCACTCAAGTGGAGCCATCACCTCCCCAAGACGCACACGCTTCCGAAGAACAAAGTGAAGGCCCTCAACCTCGTGAACAAGACCAAGGGCAAGATCAACCTTAAGATGGTGGTGAACCACCAAATGATGCCCAAGGTCAAGTTCTCCCCCTCGAGCAAGTTCAAGATCATGAGCAGGCTCAAGATCTAGAACAAGCTCAAGACGGCACTCAAGATAATCAAGTTAACCCTCCTCCTTCCACACCCGAGGAGGAATTGGAGCGTCGTGCTGCGAAGATTGCTTCCAAGCTCACCACCAAAGGTAATCTCATGGAGAATGTGGTTGGAAGCCTAAGAAAGGGGGTAAGCACTCGTAGACAATTAGCAAACTATTGTGAACATCACGCGTTTGTCTCTTGTGTTGAACCCCAAAAGGTCTATGAGGCGCTCGAAGATCCGGATTGGCTCAATGCCATGCATGCAGAACTCAACAACTTTGAATACAGCAAGGTGTGGAGATTGGTGCCAAGGCCGTCGGGGAACCACAACGTCATTGGAACCAAGTGGATATTCAAGAACAAGCAAGATGCTCATGGGAACATCATTCGCAACAAGGCAAGATTGGTAGCACAAGGCTACTCCCAAGTCAAGGGTATCGACTATGGTGAAACCTTTGCTCCCGTTGCTCGCCTTGAATCCATTCGTTTGTTGATTGCTTATGCTTCCCATCACAACTTTAAGTTACAGCAAATGGATGTGAAAAGTGCTTTTCTTAATGGTCCTATTAATGAGTTGGTTTATGTCAAGCAACCCCCCAGGTTCGAGGATCCCTACTTCCCGGATCATGTGTATCAACTCGATAAGGCACTCTATGGCCTTAAACAAGCCCCATGTGCGTGGTATGACCACCTTACTGAGTTGTTACAAGATCGTGGATTTGAGGTTGGGCAAATCGATCCCACTCTTTTTACTAAGAAGGTCAAAGGGGAGTTGTTTGTATACCAACTATATGTTGATGATATTATCTTTGGTTCCCCTAACAAAGCTTTCAATGAGGAATTTGCCGCTCTCATGACCTCTAAGTTCAAGATGTCTTCGATGGGAGAGTTGAAGTTCTTCCTTGGTTTTGATATCAAACAAAGAAGATAAGGTACCTTCATCAACCAAGCCAAATACACTCAAGACATGCTAAAAAGATTCGAGCTAAGTGATGTCAAGCCGGCTTCTACTCCAATGCCTACCAAGTGCCAACTTGACATTGATCCCAATGGTAAAGCGGTGGATCAAAAGGTATATCGCTCCATGATTGGCTCCTTGCTTTACCTTTGTGCGTCTAGACCGGACATCATGTTGAGTGTGGGAATATGTGCACGATTTCAAGCCGCACCGAAGGAAAGCCACTATGTGGCGGTCAAGCGAATCTTTCGATATTTTGCTCATACCCCAAACTTTGGCTTATGGTACCCAAGAGGAGCAAACTTCAAGCTTGAAGGATATATGGATTTTGATGGGCGGGAGACAAAGTGGATAGGAAGTCCACTTCCGGAGGGTGCCAATTTCTTGGTTGCTCTAGTTAGGGAACGTCGTAATTTCAAAAAAATTCCTACGCACACGCAAGATCATGGTGATGACATAGCAACGAGAGGGGAGAGTGTTGTCCACGTACCCTCGTAGACCGTAAGCGGAAGCGTTAGCACAACGTGGTTGATGTAGTCGTACGTCTTCACAATCCGACCGATCCAAGCACCGAACGTACGGCACCTCCGAGTTCAGCACACGTTAAGCTCGATGACGATCTCCGGGCTTCGATCCAGCAAAGCTCTAGAGATGAGTTCCGTCAGCACGACGGCGTGGTGACGATGATGATGTTCTACCGGCATAGGGCTTCGCCTAAACTCCGTGACGATATGACCGAGGTGGAATATGGTGGAGGAGGGCACCGCACACGGCTAGGGAACGATCCGTAGATCAACTTGTGTGTCTATGGTGTGCCCCCCCGCCCCCGTATATAAAGGAGCAAGGGGGGAGGCCGGCCGGCCCCTTGGGGCGCGCCAAGGAGGAGGAATCCTCCTCCTAGTAGGAGTAGGACTCCTCCTTTCCTACTCCTACTAGGAGAAGGAAGGAAGGGGGAGAGGGGGAAGGAAAGGGGGGGGCGCCGCCCCCCTCCTAGTCCAATTCGGACCAGAGGGGGGAGGGGGCGCGCGGCCCATGCTGGTCGCCTCTCGCCTTTCCCTAAGGCCCATAAGGCCCATTACTCTCCGGGGTTCCGTAACCCCCAAGACTCGGTTTTCTCCGAAATCACCCGGAACAATTCCGGTGTCCGAATATAGTCGTCCAATATATCAATCTTTATGTCTCGACCATTCCAAGACTCCTCGTCATGTCCGTGATCACATCCGGGACTCCGAACAAACTTCGGTACATCAAAACTTATAAACTCATAATAAAACTGTCATCGTAATGTTAAGCGTGCGGACCGTACGGGTTCGAGAACTATGTAGACATGACCTATAACTATTCTCGGTCAATAACCAATTGCGGAACCTGGATGCCCATATTGGTTCCTACATATTCTACGAAGATCTTTATCGGTCAAACCGCATAACAACATACGTTGTTCCCTTTGTCATCGGTATGTTACTTGCCCGAGATTTGATCGTCGGTATCCAATACCTAGTTCAATCTCGTTACCGGCAAGTCTCTTTACTCGTTACATAATGCATCATCCCATAACCAACTCATTGGTCACATTGCTTGCAAGGCTTACAGTGATGTGCATTACCGAGAGGGCCCAGAGATACCTCTCCGACAAGCGGAGTGACAAAACCTAATCTCGAAATACGCCAACTCAACATGTACCTTCGGAGACACCTATAGTAATCCTTTATAATCACCCAGTTACTTTGTGATGTTTGGTAGAACCCAAAGTGTTCTTCCGGTAAACGGGAGTTGCATAATTCTCATAGTTACAGGAACATGTACAAGAAAGCAATAGCAATATACTAAACGATCAAGTGCTAGGCTAACGGAATGGGTCATGTCAATCACATCATTCTCCTAATGATGTGATCACATTAATAAATGACAACACATGTCTATGGTTAGGAAACATAACCATCTTTGATTAATGAGCTAGTCAAGTAGAGGCATACTAGTGACTATATGTTTGTCTATGTATTCACACATGTATCATGTTTCCGGTTAATACAATTCTAGCATGAATAATAAACATTTATCATGATATGAGGAAATAAATAATAACTTTATTATTGCCTCTAGGGCATATTTCCTTCAGTCTCCCACTTGCACTAGAGTCAATAATCTAGATTACATAGTAATGATTCTAACACCCATGGAGTCTTGGTGCGATCATGTTTTGCTCGTGAGAGAGGCTTAGTCAACGGTCTCGCAACATTCAGATCCGTATGTATCTTGCAAATCTCTATGTCTCCCACTTGGACTTGGTCCCGAATGGAATTGAAGCGTCTCTTGATGTGCTTGGTCCTCTTGTGAAATCTGGATTCCTTTGCCAAGGCAATTGCACCAAGATTGTCACAGATGATCTTCATTGGTCCCGATGCACTAGGTATGACACCTAGATCGAAATGTACTCCTTCATCCGCACTCCTTCATTCGCTGCTTCAAGCAGCAATGTACTCCGCTTCACATGTAGATCCCGCCACGACGCTTTGTTTAGAACTGCACCAACTTACAGCTCCACCGCTTAATAAAAATACGATCCGGTTTGCGATTTAGAATCGTCCGGATCAGTGTCAAAGATTGCATCAACGTAACCATTTATGACTAGCTCTTTGTCACCTCCATATACGAGAAACATATCCTTAGTCCTTTTCAGGTATTTCAGGATGTTCTTGACCGTTGTCCATGATCCACTCTCGGATTACTTTGGTACCTTCCTGCCAAGCTTATTGCTAAGCATACGTCAGGTCTGGTACACAGCATTGCATACATGATAGAGCCTATGGCTGACGCATAGGGAACATCTTTCATTTTCTCTCTATCTTCTGCTGTGGTCGGGCATTGAGTTTGACTCAACTTCACACCTTGAAGCACGAGCAAGAATCCTTTCTTTGCCTGATCCATTTTGAACTTTTTCAAAATTTTATCAACGTATGTATTTTGTGAAAGTCCTATTAAGCGTCTTGATCTATCTCTATAGATCTTGATGCCCAATATGTAAGCAGCTTCACCGAGGTCTTTCATTGAAAAACTTTTATTCAAGTATCCATTTATGCTATCCAGAAATTCTATATCATTTCCAATTAATAATATGTCATCTACATATAATATCAGAACTGCTACAGAGCTCCCACTCACTTTCTTGTAAATATAGGCTTCTCCAAAAGTTTGTATAAAACCATATGCTTTGATCACACTATCAAAACGTTTATTCCAACTCCGAGATGCTTGCACCAGTCCATAAATGGATCGCTGGAGCTTGCACACTTTGTTAGCAACTTTTGGATCAACAAAACCTTCTGGCTGCATCATATACAACTCTTCTTCCAGAAATCCATTCAAGAATGCAGTTTTGACATCCATTTGCCAAATTTCATAATCATGAAATGCAGCAATAGCTAACATGATTCGACAGACTTAAGCATCGCTTCGGTGAGAAAGTCTCATCGTAGTCAACTCCTTGAACTTGTCGAAAACCTTTTGCAACAAGTCGAGCTTTGTAGACAGTTACATTACCATCAGCGTCAGTCTTCTTCTTAAAGATCCACTTATTCTCAATGGCTTGCCGATCATCGGCAAGTCAACCAAAGTCCATACTTTGTTTTCATACATGGATCCCATCTCGATTTCATGGCCTCTAACCATTTTATGGAATCTGGGCTCATCATCGCTTCCTCATAGTTCGTGGGTTCATCATGGTCAAGTAACATGACTTCCGAATAGGGTTACCGTACCACTCGTGTGGATCTTACTCGGTAGACCTACGAGGTTCAAGAGAAACTTGATATGAAGTTTCATGATCAATATCATTAGCTTCCTCACTAATTGGTGTAGTTGTCACAGAACCGGTTCTTGTGATGAACTACTTTCCAATAAGGGAGTAGATACAGATTATCTCATCAAGTTCTACTTTCCTCCCACTCACTTCTTTCGAGAGAAACTCCTTCTCTAGAAAGGATCCGATTTAGCAACGAAAGTCTTGCCCTCGGATCTGTGATAGAAGGTGTACCCAATAGTCTCTTTTGGGTATCCTATGAAGACACATTTCTCCGATTTGGGTTCAAGCTTATCTGGTTGAAGTTTCTTCACATAAGCATCGCAGCCCCAAACTTTAAGAAACGACAACTTTGGTTTCTTGCCAAACCACAGTTCATAAGGCGTCGTCTCAACGGATTTTGATGGTGCCCTATTTAACGTGAATGCGGCCGTCTCTAAAGCATAACCCCAAAACGATAGTGGTAAATCAGTAAGAGACATCATAGATTGCACCATATCTAGTAAAGTATGATTACTACGTTCGGACGCACCATTTCGTTGTGGTGTTCCGGGTGGCGTGAGTTGCGAAACTATTCCGCATTGTTTCAAGTGTAGACCAAGCTCGTAACTCAAATATTCTCCTCCACGATCAGATCGTAGAAACTTTATTTTCTTGTTACGATGATTTTCCACTTCACTCTGAAATTCTTTGAACTTTTCAAATGTTTCAGACTTGTGTTTCATTAAGTAGATATACCCATATCTGCTTAAGTCATCTGTGAAGGTGAGAAAATAACGATACCCGCCGCGAGCCTCAACATTCATTGGACCACAAACATCAGTATGTATGATTTCCAACAAATTAGTTGCCCGCTCCATAGTTCCGGAGAACGGTGTTTTAGTCATCTTGCCCATAAGGCACGGTTCGCAAGTACCAAGTGATTCATAATCAAGTGATTCCAAAAGCCCATCAGTATGGAGTTTCTTCATGCGCTTTACACCGATATGACCTAAACGGCAGTGCCACAAATAAGTTGCACTATCGTTATCAACTCTGCATCTTTTGGTCCCAACACTATGAATATGTGTATCACTACTATCGAGATTCAATAAAAATAGACCACTCTTCAAGGGTGCATGACCATAAAAGATATTACTCATATAAATAGAACAACCATTATTCTCTGATTTAAATGAATAACCGTCTCGCATCAAACAAGATCCAGATATAATGTTCATGCTCAACGCTGGCACCAAATAACAATTATTTAGGTCTAAAACTAATCCCGATGGTAGATGTAGAGGTAGCGTGCCGACCATGATCACATCGACTTTGGAACCATTTCCTACGCGCATCGTCACCTCGCCCTTAGCCAATCTTTGCTTAATCCGTAGTCCTGCTTCGAGTTGCAAATATTAGCAATGAACCGAGATCAAATACCCAGTGCTCTGCGAGCATTAGTAAGGTACACATCAATAACATGTATATCACATTTACCTTTGTTCACTTTGCCATCCTTCTTATTCGCCAAATACTTGGGGCAGTTCCGCTTCCGGGTCGATCGCTTGCGGTAGAAGCACTCCGCCTGTGCTTAGGTCCGGACTTGGGTTTCTTCTCTTGAGCAGCAACTTGCTTGCCGTTGTTTTTGAAGTTCCCCTTCTTCTTCCCTTTGCCCTTTTTCTTGAAACTGGTGGTCTTGTTAACCATCAACACTTGATGCTCTTTCTTGATTTCTACCTCCGCAGCTTTTAGCATTGCGAAGAGCTCGAATAGTCTTGTTCATCCCTTGCATATTATAGTTCATCACGAAGCTCTTGTAGCTTGGTGGCGATGATTGAAGAATTACATCAATGACACTATCATCGTGAAGATTAACTCCCAGTTGAATCAAGTGATTATTTTACCCGCACATTTTGAGTATGTGTTCACCGACGAACTATTCTCCTCCATCTTGCAGCTATAGAACTTATTGGAGACTTCATATCTCTCAATTCGGGCATTTGCTTGAAATATTAACTTCAACTCCGGAACATCTCATATGCTCCATGACGCTCAAAACGTCGTTGAAGACCCGGTTCTAAGCCGTAAAGCATGGCACATCGAACTATCGAGTAGTCATCGACTTTGCTCGCCAGACGTTCTTAATGTCGCTCGCCAGCATCAAGAAGCAGGCACGCACCCAGCAGTGCTTCCAGGCGTAACTTTTTTGTGCAGCAATGAGGATAATCCTCAGGTTACGGACCCAGTCCGTGTAATTGCTACCATCATCTTTCAACTTTGCTTTCTCAAGGAACGCATTAAAATTCAACGGAACAAGAGCACGAGCCATCTATCTACAAACAAACATAGACAAGCAAAATACTTATCAGGTACTAAGTTCATGATAAATTTAAGTTCAATTAATCATATTACTTAAGAACTCCCACTTAGACAAACATCTCTCCAGTTATCTAAGTGATCACGTAATCCAAATCAACTTAAACCATGTCCGATCATCACGTAAGATCGAGTAGTTTCCATGGTGAACATCACTATGTTGATCATATCTACTATATGATTCACGCTCGACCTTTCGGTCTCCGTGTTCCGAGGCCATATCTGTATATGCTAGGCTCGTCAAGTATGACCTGAGTATTCCGCGTGAGCAACTGTTTTGCACCCGTTGTATTTGAACGTAGAGCCTATCACACCCGATCATCACGTGGTGTCTCAAAGACGAAGAACTTTCGCAACGGTGCATACTCGGAGAACACTTCTTGATTATTAATGAGAGACCATCTTAAAATGCTACCGTCAATCAAAGCAAGATAAGATGCATAAAGGATAAACATCACATGCAATCAATATAAGTGATATGATATGGCCATCATCATCTTGTGCTTGTGATCTCCATCTTCGAAGCACCCTCGTGATCACCATCGTCACCGACGCGACACCTTGATTTCCATCGTAGCATCGTTATCGTTACGCCATCTATTGCTTCTACGACTATCGCTACCGCTTAGTGATAAAGTAAAGCAATTCTGATGCGTTGCATTTCATACAATAAAGCGACAACCATATGGCTCCTGCCAGTTGCCGATAACTTCGGTTACAAAACATGATCATCTCATACAATAAAATATAGCATCACGTCTTAACCATATCACATCACAGCATGCCCTGCAAAAACAAGTTAGACGTCCTCTACTTTGTTGTTGCAAATTTTACATGGCTGCTACGGGCTTTAGCAAGAACCGTTCTTACCTACGCATCAAAACCACAACGATAGTTCGTCAAGTTAGTGTTGTTTTAACCTTCGCAAGGACCGGGCGTAGCCATACTCGATTCAGCTAAAGTGAGAGAGACAGACACCCGCCAGCCACCTTTAATAACGAGTGCTCGTAACGGTGAAACCAGTCTCGCGTAAGCGTCTGGCGTAATGTCGGTCCGGCCGCTTCATCTCACAATACCGCCAACCAAAGTATGACATGCTGGTAAGCAAGATGACTTGTATCGCCCACAACTCACTTGTGTTCTACTCGTGCATATAACATCAACGCATAAAACCTAGGCTCTGATACCACTGTTGGGGAACGTAGTAATTTCAAAAAAAAAATCCTACGCACACGCAAGATCATGGTGATGACATAGCAACGAGAGGGGAGAGTGTTGTCCACGTACCCTCGTAGACCGTAAGCGGAAGCGTTAGATCAACGCGGTTGATGTAGTCGTACGTCTTCACGATCCGACCGATCCAAGCACCGAACGTACGGCACCTCCGAGTTCAGCACACGTTCAGCTCGATGACGATCTCCGGGCTCCGATCCACCAAAGCTCCAGAGATGAGTTCCGTCAGCACGACGGCGTGGTGATGATGATGATGTTCTACCGGCGTAGGGCTTCGCCTAAACTCCGCGACGATATGACCGAGGTGGAATATGGTGGAGGGGGGCACCGCACACGGCTAAGGAACGATCCGTAGATCAACTTGTGTGTCTCAGGTACCCCCGCCCCGTATATAAAGGAGCAAGGGGGAGGCCGGCCGGCCCCTTGGGGCGCACCAAGGAGGAGGAATCCTCCTCCTAGTAGGAGTAGGACTCCTCCTTTCCTACTCCTACTAGGAGAAGGAAGGAAGGGGGAGAGGGGGAAGGAAAGGGGGGGCGCCGCCCCCCTCCTAGTCCAATTCGGACCAGAGGGGGGAGGGGGCGCGTGGCCCATGCTGGTCGCCCCTCTCTCCTTTCCCCTAAGGCCCCATAAGGCCCATTACTCTCTTGGGGAGTTCCAGTAACCCCCCCCCCGGCACTCCGGTTTTCTCTGAAATCACCCGGAACAATTCCGGTGTCCGAATATAGTCGTCCAATATATCAATCTTTATGTCTCGACCATTCCGAGACTCCTCGTCATGTCCGTGATCACATCCGGGACTCCGAACAAACTTTGGTACATCAAAACTTATAAACTCATAATAAAACTGTCATCGTAACGTTAAGCGTGCGGACCCTACGGGTTCGAGAACTATGTAGACATGACCTAGAACTATTCTCGGTCAATAACCAATAGCGGAACCTGGATGCCCATATTGGTTCCTACATATTCTACGAAGATCTTTATCGGTCAAACCGCATAACAACATACGTTGTTCCCTTTGTCATCGGTATGTTACTTGCCCGAGATTTGATCGTCGGTATCCAATACCTAGTTCAATCTCGTTACCGGCAAGTCTCTTTACTCGTTACGTAATGCATCATCCCGTAACCAACTCATTGGTCACATTGCTTGCAAGGCTTACAGTGATGTGCATTACCGAGAGGGCCTAGAGATACCTCTCCAACAATCGGAGTGACAAAACATAATCTCGAAATACGCCAACTCAACATGTACCTTCGGAGACACCTATAGTACTCCTTTATAATCACCCAGTTACGTTGTGACGTTTGGTAGTACCCAAAGTGTTCTTCCGGTAAACGGGAGTTGCATAATTCTCATAGTTACAGGAACATGTATAAGTCATAAAGAAAGCAATAGCAATATACTAAATGATCAAGTGCTAGGCTAACGAAATGGGTCATGTCAATCACATCATTCTCATAATGATGTGATCCCATTAATCAAATGACAACACATGTCTATGGTTAGGAAACATAACCATCTTTGATTAATGAGCTAGTCAAGTAGAGGCATACTAGTGACTATATGTTTGTCTATGTATTCACACATGTATCATGTTTCCGGTTAATACAATTCTAGCATGAATAATAAGCATTTATCATGATATGAGGAAATAAATAATAACTTTATTATTGCCTCTAGGGCATATTTCCTTCAGCTCTTTGGTGAGTTGGTCTTCCAAGAAGCAAAGTTGTGTGTCTCTCTCGTCCACCGAAGCGGAATATGTGGCGGACGGTAGTTGTTGTGCGCAACTCTTATGGATGAGGCAAACTTTAAAGGAGTATGGTGTCATGTGTGACAAAGTGCCTCTTTGGTGTGATAATGAAAGTGCCATCAAGATTTCTCTCAACCCGGTGCAACATTTCAAGACGAAGCATATTGAGATTCGGTATCACTTCATCCGGGATCACATTAGGCGAGGGAAGATCGAGCTCAAGTATGTCAACACTCATGATAACCTTGCAGATATTTTCACGAAGCCCTTGGATGAAGCAAGATTTCGCGAGTTAAGGCATGAGCTAAATATCACTGATTTGAGCAATGTGACTTGAACCCTTGCACCTCCCACCACACTCAACTTGTTGTCTAGTTTAGGTGTAGGCATGGACATAGGGGGAGTGTTTTTCTCTCAATGAACTCTCCCTCCCCCCATTATGCATAAATCGATCAACTCTTTCACATTAGCCATTTTTGATGGTACTTGTGCTTCAAAGACGAGTTTTGGTCATGGGCCCAAGGATAATTCTTCGCGGTGCCATGCCAACTGACTCAAACATAGGTGGCTCCGGCCACCGCCCTCTCTTTTGAGAGGTGGTGTCGCGTGGTTGCTTCTTGTTGGCGTTTGCCTTTCTGCCTTTGTGTTGAGCGTGTTCTTGTGGTGTCTCTTGTGCTCAAAGTTTCCTTGCGAAGACCTCTTTTTCGTGTGTTTGAAACCTGTTTTTCTTGAGCTCACGGTACTACCGCAGCCTGCTACGGTACTACCACGTGTGGAGAGCATAGTACTACCGCCCCAGCGCGGCAGTAATTTTTTACTGCCGCTAGGGAGAGCGGTACTACCGCTTTGGTGCGGTACTTCAGCCCAAGCGATACTACCGCGATGATGTGCAGTACTACCGCGCTGTCGCAGACGCGTGGGGATAAGGACGGGCAGGGGGAGTTCTAACTGTTGGGGAACGTTGCAGAAAATTAAAAATTTTCCTACGGTTTCACCAAGATCCATCTATGAGTTCATCTAGGCAACGAGTAACGGGAGAGAGTTTGCATCTACATACCACTTGTAGATCGCGTGCGGAAGCTTGCTTGGTGATGATGGAGTCGCACTCGAGCGTGATTCAGATCACCGATGCCAAGTGCTGAACGGACAGCACCTCCGCTCAACACACGTGCGGGACGAGCGGCGTCTCCTCCTTCTTGATCCAGCAAGGGGAAGGAGAGGTTGAGGAAGACAGCACCACCGGCAGCCTGACGGGCGTGGTGATGGTGGTGAAGCAAGACTCCGGCAGGGGCTTCGCCGAGCTCTACGGAGGAGGAGATGTGTTGGGAGGGAGGGCTGCGCCTTGGGAGATGTGTACACCAGCCCCCTCCCCCCTTTATATAGGCCCCAGTAGGCGGCCCCTGAGATCCAATCTCCGGGGGCGGCGCCAAGGGGTGGAGTGCCCCCAAGCCGGTGGGCGCCCACCCCTAGGGTTTCAACCCTAGGCGCGGGGTGGCCCTAGGGGCGCACCAGCCCCTGTGGGCTGGTTCCCTTCCCTTATGGCCCATGGGGCCCTCCGGATGGGTGGCCCCACCGGTGGACCCGGGACCCTTCCGTGGTCCCAGATTTACCGAAACCCCAAACTTTCCCGATGGTCGAAACACCACTTCCTATATATTATTCTTTACCTCCGGACCCTTCCGGAACTCCTCGTGACGTCCGGGATCTCATCCGGACTCAACAACATTCGTATTCACATACTAGTCTTCCTACTAACCCTAGCGCCACCGAACCTTATGTGTAGACCCTACGGGTTCGGAGACACGCAGACATGACCGAGACGACTCTCGGGCAATAACCAACAGCGGGTCTGGATACCCATGTTGGCTCCTACATGCTCCTCGATGATTTCACCGGTTGAACCACGATGTCGAGGATTCTATCAAACCACAGATGCAATTCCTTTGTCAATCGATGCGTTACTTGCGAGACTCGATCGTCGGTATCCCAATACCTCGTTCGGTCTCACACCGCAAGTCACTTTACTCGTCTCAGTAATGCATGATCCGTGGCCAACACCTTGGTCACATTGAGCTCATTATGATGATGCATTACCGAGTGGGCCCAGAGATACCTCTCCGTCATACGGAGTGACAAATCCCGCCTCGATCCGTGTCAACCCAACAGATACTTTCGGAGATACCGTAATGCACCTTTATAGTCACCCGATTCGTTGTGACGTTTGATACACCCAAGGCACTCCTACGGTAACCGGGAGTTACACGATCTCATGGTCGAAGGAATAGATACTTGACATTGGCAAAGCTTCTAGCAAACGAACTATACGATCTTTTATGCTACGCTTATGATTGGGTCTTGTCCATCACATCATTCTCCTAATGATGTGATCCCGTTATCAATGACATCCAATGTCCATAGTCAGGAAATCATGACTATCTATTGATCACAACGAGCTAGTCAACTAGAGGCTCACCAGGGACATATAGTAGTCTAAGTGTTCACACGTGTATTACGATTTCCGGATAACACAGTTATAGCATGAACAAAAGACAATTATCATGAACATTGAAATATAATAATACTTTTATTATTGCCTCTAGGGCATATTTCCAACAGTCTCCCACTTGCACTAGAGTCACTAATCTAGTTACATTGTGATGAATCGAACACCCATAGAGTTCGGTGTTGATCATGTTTTGCTCATGAGAGAGTTTAGTCAACGGATCTGCGACATTCAGATCCGTGTGCACTTTGCAAATCTCTATGTCTCCATCTTGAACATTTTCACGGATGGAGTTGAAACGACGCTTGATGTGCTCGGTCTTCTTGTGAAACCTGGGCTCCTTGGCAAGGGCAATAGCCCCAGTGTTGTCACGAAGAGTTTGATCGGCCCCGACGCATTGGGTATGACTCCTAGGTCGGTGATGAACTCCTTCACCCAAATCGCTTCATGCGCTGCCTCCGAGGCTGCCATGTACTCCGCTTCACACGTAGATCCCGCCACGACGCTTCGCTTGCACCTGCACCAGCCATCGCTCCACCATTCAACATATACACGATCCGGTTTGTGACTTAGAGTCATCAGATCTGAGTCGGCTAGCGCCGACGTAACCCTTTACGACGAGCTCTTCGTCTCCTCCATAAACGAGAAACATGTCCTTTGTCCTTTTCGGTACTTCAGATATTCTTGACCGCTGTCCGGTGTTCCTTGCCGGGATTACTTTGGTATCTTGCAACCAAACTTACGGCAAGGTTTACATCGGTCCAGTACACAAAGATGGCATACATAATAGATCCTATGGCTGAAGCATAGGGATGACACTCATCTCTTCTTTATCTTTTGCCGTGGTCGGTGACTGAGCTGAGCTCAGTCTCACACCTTGTAACATAGGCAAGAACCCCTTCTTAGACTGATCCATTTTGAACCTCTTCAAAATTTTATCAAGGTATGTGCTTTGTGAAAGACCTATGAGGCGTCTCGATCTATCTCTATAGATCTTGATCCCTAATATATAAGCAGCTTCTCCAAGGTCCTTCATTGAAAAACATTTGTTCAAGTAGGCCTTAATGCTGTCCAGAAGTTTTGTATCATTTCCCATCAAGAGTATGTCATCTACATATAATAGGAGAAATGCTACAGAGCTCCCACTCACTTTCTTGTAAACGCAGGCTTCTCCATAAGTCTGCGTAAACCCAAACGCTTTGATCATCTCATTAAAGCGAATGTTCCAACTCCGAGATGCTTGCACCAGTCCATAAATGGATCATTGGAGCTTGCATACTTTGTTAGCGTTACGAGGATCGACAAAACCTTCCGGCTGCATCATATACAGCTCTTCCTTAAGATGTCCGTTAAGGAATGCCGTTTTGACGTCCATCGCCATATCTCATAATCATAGTATGCGGCAATTGCTAACATGATTCGGACGGACTTAAGCTTCGCCACGGAGAGAATGTCTCGTCGTAGTCAATCCCTTGAACTTGTCGATAACCCTTAGCGACAAGTCGAGCTTTATAGATGGTAACATTACCATCCGCGTCCGTCTTCTTCTTAAAATCCATTTATTTTCTATGGCTCGCCGATCATCGGGCAAGTCTGTCAAAGTCCATACTTTGTTTTCATACATGGATTCTATCTCGGTTTCATGGCCTCAAGCCATTTGTTGGAATCCGGGCCCGCCATCGCTTCTTCATAGTTCAAGGTTCATTGTTGTCTAGCAACATGATTTCCATGACAGGTTGCCGTACCACTGCAGTGCGGAACGTGTCCTTGTGGACCTTCGAAGTTCAAGAGTAACTTGATCCAAGTATCTTGATCATCATCAATGATTTCCTCTTGCTTGGTGTGGGCATCACAAGAACGGTTTCTCGCGCTGCACCACTCTCCTGCTCGAGAGGTAGTACTTCATCGAGTTCTACTTTCCTCCCACTTACTTCTTTCGAGAGAAACTCTTTCTCTAGAAAGCATCCGTTCTTAGCAACAAAGACTTTGCCTTCGGATCTTAAGTAGAAGGTATACCCGACAGCTTTCCTTAGGGTATCCTATGAATACGCATTTTCCGACTTGGGTTCGAGCTTTTCAGTTGAAGTTTCTTGACATAAGCATCGCATCCCCAAACTTTTAGAAACGATACTTAGGTTTCTTCCCAAACCATAATTCATACGGTGTCGCCTCAACGGATTTAGACGGTGCCCTATTTAAAGTGAATGTAGCTGTCTCTAGAGCGTATCCCCAAAATGATAGCGGTAAATCGGTAAGAGACATCATAGACCGCACCATATCCAATAGAGTGCGATTACGACGTTCGGACACACCGTTTACCGAGGTGTTCCAGTCGGCGTGAGTTGTGAAACGATTCCACATTTCTTTAAGTGTGTGCCAAATTCGTGACTTAAGTATTCTCCTCCACGATCTGATCGTAGGAACTTTATCTTTCGGTCACGTTGATTCTCCACCTCATTCTGAAATTCCTTGAACTTTTCAAAGGTCTCGGACTTGTGTTTCATTAAGTAGACATACCCATATCTACTCAAGTCATCGGTGAGAGTGAGAACATAACGATATCCTCCATGAGCCTCAACGCTCATTGGACCGCACACATCGGTATGTATGATTTCCAACAAGTTGGTTGCTCGCCCATTGTTCCGAGAACGGAGTCTTGGTCATTTTGCCTAAGAGGCAAGGTTCGCATGTGTCAAACGATTCATAATCAAGAGACTCTAAAAGTCCATCAAGATGGAGCTTCTTCATGCGCTTGACACCAATGTGACCAAGGCGGCAATGCCACAAGTATGTGGGACTATCGTTATCAACTTTACATCTTTTGCATCCACACTATGAACATGTGTAATATTACGCCGAGATTCATTAAGAATAAACCATTGACCATCGGAGCATGACCATAAAACATATCTCTCATATAAATCGAACAACCATTATTCTCGGACTTAAATGAGTAGCCATCTCGTATCAAACGAGATCCAGATACAATGTTCATGCTCAAACTTGGCACTAAATAACAATTATTAAGGTTCAAAACTAATCCGTAGGTAAATGTAGAGGCAGCGTGCCGACGGCGATCACATCGACTCGAACCATTCCCGACGCGCGATCGTCACCTCGCCCTTCGCCATCTCCGTTTATTCCGCAGCTCTGCCGTGAGTTACAAATATGAGCAACGGCACCGTATCAAATACCGGGAGTTACTACGAGTCTTCGGTAAGGTACACATCAATTACATGTATATCAAATATACCTTTGGTGTTGCGGCCTTCTTATCCGCTAAGTATTTGGGGCAGTTCCGCTTCGGTGACCCTTCCCTTGCAATAAAAGCACTCGGTCTCGTGCTTGGGTCCATTCTTTGACTTCTTCCCAAGAATAAAGCTTACGGGCGCGGCAACATCTTTGCCGTCCTTCTTGAAGTTCTTCTTCCCTTGCCCTTCTTGAACTTAGTGGTCTTATTGACCATCAACACTTGATGTTCCTTTTGATTTCAGCCTCTGCTGACTTCAAAGATTGAGTACACTTCAGAATGGTCTTCACCATCCCCGCATGTTGTAGTTCATCACAAAGCTCTTGTAGCTTGGTGGAAGCGATCGAGGATTCTCGCAATGACCGCCTCATCAGGGAGGTTAATGTTCAACTGGGTCATACGAAGTGCAACCTGACATCTTCGTGATGTGCTCACTTGTAACTGTTTTCCTCCATCTTACAATCTGTAGAACTTGTCGAGACATCATATCTCTCGACCGGGCATGAGCTTGGAAAACTAGTTTCAGCTCTTGAACATCTCATATGCTCCGTGATGCTCAAAACGCTTTTGGAGCCCGGTTCTAAGCTGTAGAGCATGCCGCCTCGAACGAGGGAGTAATCATCGAACGAGTCCGCGAGACGCTCAAATCGCCTTGCAAAGTCTTTGGGAGAACAGTGGGTCACCTAACGGTGCTTCTAGGACATACTGCTTCTTGGCAGCTATGAGGATGATCTCGTGTTCGGACCCGATCCGTATAGTTGCTGCCATCATCTTTCAGCTTGGTTTTCTAGGAACGCGTTGAAGTTCATGTTGACATTAGCGTTGGCCATTCATCTACAAGACATATTTGCAAAGGTTTTAGACTAAGTTCATGATAATAAAGTTCTTAATCAAAATTACGAACTCCCACTTAGATTAGACATCCTCTAGTCATCTAAGTGTTACACGATCCGAGTCGACTAGCCCGTGTCCGATCATCACGTGAGACGGACTAGTCATCGTCGGTGAACATCTTCATGTTGATCGTATCTTCCATACGACTCGTGTTCGACCTTTCGGTCTCCGTGTTCCGAGGCCATGTCCGCACATGCTAGGCTCGTCAAGTTAACCCTAAGTGTTTTCACTGTAAATCTGTCTTACACCCGTTGTATGTGAACGTAAGGATCCATCACACCGATCATCACGTGGTGCTTAGAAACGACGAAACTGTAGCAACGGTGCACGCTAGGGAGAACACTTCTTGAAATTTTATAAGGGATCATCTTATTTACTACCGTCGTCCTAAGTAAACAAGATGTAAAAGCATAATAAACATCACATGCAATTATATATAGTTGTGACATGATATGGCCAATATCATCAAGCTCCATTGATTTCCATCTTGGGGCTCCATGATCATCTTGTCACCGCTTGACACCATGATCTCCATCATCATGATCTCCATCATCGTGTCTTCATGAAGTTGTCACGCTAACGACTACTTCTACTTCTATGACTAACGCGTTTAGCAATGAAGTAAAGTAGTTTACATGGCGTTCTTCAATGACACGCAGGTCATACAAAAAATAAAGACAACTCCTATGGCTCCTGCCGGTTGTCATACTCATCGACATGCAAGTCGTGAATCCTATTACAAGAACATGATCTCATACATCACAATTCAACATTCATCACAACTTCTGGCCATATCACATCACATGATCAATCGCTGCAAAAACAAGTTAGACGTCCTCTAGTTGTTGTTGCATCTTTTACGTGGCTGCGATTGGGTTCTAGCAAGAACGTTTTCTTACCTACGAATCACCACAACGTGATTTTGTCAACTTCTATTTACCCTTCATAAGGGCCCTGTTCATCGATTCCACTCCAACTAAAGTGGGAGAGACAGACACCGCCAGCCACCTTATGCAACTAGTGCATGTCGATCGGTGGAACCGGTCTCACGTAAGCGTCACGTAAGGTTGGTCCGGGCCGCTTCATCCCACAATACCGTTGAGCAAGAAAAGACTAGTAGGGGCAAGTAAGATGACAAGATCAACGCCCACAACAAATTTGTGTTCTACTCGTGCAATAGAGAACTACGATAGACCTAGCTCATGATGCCACTTTGTTGGGGAGCGTTGCGTAAAATTAAAATTTTCCTATGGTTTCACCAAGATCCATCTATGAGTTCATCTAGGCAACGAGTAACGGAGAGAGTTTGCATCTACATACCACTTGTAGATCGCGTGCGAAGCTTGCTTGGTGATGATGGAGTCGTGCTCGAACGTGATTCAGATCACCGATGCCAAGTGTTTGAACGGACAGCACCTCCGCGCTCAACACACGTGCGGGACGAGCGACGCCTCCTCCTTCTTGATCCAGCAAGGGGAAGGAGAGGTTGAGGAAGACAAGACCACCGGCAAAGCACGACGGCGTGGTGATGGTGGTGAAGCAAGATACTCGGCGTGGCTTCACGAGCTCTACGGAGGAGGAGATGTGTTGGGGAGGGAGGGCTGCGCCTGGGAGATGTGTACACCAGCCCCCTCCCCCTTTATATAGGCCCCAGGTGGCGGCCCCGAGATCCAATCTCCGGGGCGGCGGCCAAGGGGTGGAGTGCCCCCAAGCCGGTGGGCGCCCCACCCCTAGGGTTTCAACCCTAGGCGCGGGTGGCCCTAGGGGCGCACCAGCCCCTGTGGGCTGGTTCCTTCCCTTATGGCCCATGGGGCCCTCCGGATGGGTGGCCCCACCGGTGGACCTCGGACCCTTCCGTGGTCCCAGTTTTACCGAAACCCCGAAACTTTCCCGATGGTCAAACACCACTTCCTATATATTATTCTTTACCTCCGGACCCTTCCGAACTCCTCGTGACGTCCGGATCTCATCCGGACTCGAACAACATTCGTATTCACATACTAGTCTTCCTACTAACCCTAGCGCCACCGAACCTTAAGTGTGTAGACCCTACGGGTTCGGGAGACACGCAGACATGACCGAGACGACTCTCGTGCAATAACCAACAGCGGGTCCGGATACCCATGTTGGCTCCCACATGCTCCTCGATGATTTCACCGGTTGAACCACGATGTCGAGGATTCTATCAAACCTCGTATGCAATTCCTTTGTCAATCGATGCGTTATTTGCCCGAGACTCGATCGTCGGTATCCCAATACCTCGTTCGGTCTCGTCACCGCAAGTCACTTTACTCGCATCGTAATGCATGATCCCGTGGCAACACCTTGGTCACATTGAGCTCATTATGATGATGCATTACCGAGTGGGCCCAGAGATACCTCTCCGTCATACGGAGTGACAAATCCAGCCTCGATCCGTGTCAACCCAACAGATACTTTCGGAGATACCTGTAATGCACCTTTATAGTCACCCGATTCGTTGTGACGCTTGATACACCCAAGGCACTCCTACGGTAACCGGAGTTACACGATCTCATGGTCGAAGGAATAGATACTTGACATTGGCAAAGCTTCTAGCAAACGAACTATACGATCTTTTATGCTATGCTTATGATTGGGTCTTGTCCATCACATCATTCTCCTAATGATGTGATCCCGTTATCAATGACATCCAATGTCCATAGTCAGGAAATCATGACTATCTATTGATCACAACGAGCTAGTCAACTAGAGGCTCACCAGGGACATATAGTAGTCTAAGTGTTCACACGTGTATTACGATTTCCGGATAACACAGTTATAGCATGAACAAAAGACAATTATCATGAACATTGAAATATAATAATACTTTTATTATTGCCTCTAGGGCATATTTCCAACACTAACTCCCCCATACCCATTCGTTTGTTTTCCCCACTTCGTCTCTCTCTCTCGCTCAAGAACGGGGCCGGAGTCCCTCGCCGGATCTCCGCTTCCGGCTGCTCTCCTGTGATTCCGTCCGGTGGGATTGTTTCCCACCACGTGCTCTTGCCATGGAACAAGGTCCTTCCCCAAATCCCTCTCTTTTTTGGTTGTTTTCTTTGCCTCTTGGTTTTTGGGGAGTTGTATGTGTTCTTGAGATTTTAGGCTAAATCTTTGCAAGAGTAGGATGTAGGAGAGTAGTATTGCGTAGGGATTATACTTGATATGTTGTCCTGTGATAGATTTGATCAACCGTAGTACCGCCTGGTTTTGCGGTTCTTCTCAGATTCAAAATCTGGTTCGGATCTGACGTGGTGCGGTACTACCGCGCCACATGTGCGGTACTACCGCTCGACCGGTACTACCGCCCGTCCGGTGCGGTACTACCGCACGAGCTGTGGCACTAGGATCTTACTACCGCTCCCAGCCCCGGTACTACCGTGACATCACACGGTACTACCGCGACTAGGAGTGGTACTAAAATTTTAGTACCGCAGCACCAGGCAGTACTACTGTTGGGTCCAATCTCTCTCATGGCAATTACCACGTATGCTTTCTATGTGTTTCTTTTGCTTTGCCATGGTCTTTGCATTGATCCTTCTTGCTTGTCGTGGGTGTTTTGCGCTTTGTGTCTCAGGTGGTGGCTCTCGCCATTCCAATCCCAGTCGTGACACTGGCTCCAAGCGTCTGCGCAATCAAGGAGAAGCACCAGAGGGCTCCAATGCCCCCAAGCGCCCTGTCAAGACCACCGCTAGCAAGCACAAGGAAACCGCTAAGGGCATGGACGAGATTCCCCCTTCTGAGTACATCCGCCTCAGGCAGATCAACCCGTATGTGAATCCTCGTGCTACCATCAGAGGCAGTGAATTGTTTTGGACCAAGCAGCAGACTCTCACTTATCTGGATGTCATCAAGAACAAGCAAAATACCTACGTGGATGTCAAGTGGATAGACATGCATCACCTGAGGAAGGACAAGTTTCGTGAGTACTTTGGAGAAGCTCTGGATTTGGTGGAGCAGTTTGGTATTGAACATGTGATCTCTTTCCACCTTGACTATGACCCTGAGCTTATCTGTAGGTCTTTGCCTAAGTTTTCTTTCACTCTGGGGAGGAGCGGAGGATGACCTGGATGACTAATGGACATCAGTTGACTGCTACCTGGAAGGAGTTCATGGATCTGCTCCAGGTTCCTGATGACGGGCTCAACACACCCGTGGGTGTTCGCCCCCATGCCAATCCTGAGTCTGCTAACAAGGACAAGATTCAGCCGTTCTATGTTGAGAAGGTGCTTCCCAGTGGCAAATCGTCATGGGTGCTCAACTCCTTTCTGGATATCATGTATCGCATCTTCCGCAACTCTTTGTTCCCTCGCATTGGCGATAAGGACAAGGTCCATGCCTATATGGTGGATATGATGCTCCTGTGCGAGGAGGCACGTGTGCCTCAGACTCAGCCACTTGATGTCTCACACATCATGTGGTGTGAGCTTCGGTTTGCGGTGTTCAACCGCAAGGTGCCTATCTATGGACCATACATGTTTCTGTTGATCTCCAAGACTTGAGAGAAGTTGTACCCTGGTGATGAGTTCCTTGCTCTAGACTGGATTCGGCATGATCCCATCAGTCTCCGTGTCAAGCCCAACTGGGCCAACACTACTACTCGTGATGAGGCGTCTGCTGCTAGGAGGGCTGTTGATGAGGAGGAGGCTGGAGCAGAGGATGTTGCTGAGGACCGTGCTGTTGGGTCTTCCCATAGTTCCTCTGAGCCCTCGTGGGCCAAGAAGCTGAAGGACAAGATGAAGACTCTTTTCTGCATGAAAGCTAAGGGGCAGTACAGGACTCAAGTGGCATCCATGGAGAGTCGCCGCCGCGACAAGAAGATTATGAAGCTCTTTGGAGAGGACGTGTCTGGCGGTTCTGAGGAGGTCATCACCCCGGAGACCGAATGGATGGTGAAGCAAGGCTTCAAGTGGTCTGACTCTGAGGAGGATATCGAGGAGGATGTCCCTGCCGCCGAGTCTGACGAGGAGCGTTGGGATGATTTCTCTGCTTGAGCCACCCCTTGTATGTAGGTGTCCTCTCTGCCTTTTTGGCGTCTCGATGCCAAAGGGGGAGAGAGTGTAGGGATTTGCGAGTCGTGTGTCGTGTTCGGTGTGTTTGCGTGTTCGGTGTGTTTGCTCTCTCGTTTGAACCTTGTTTGAACCTCGTTTCGGTTGCTTTGGTTTGGTTTGACCTTCATATGGTGTAAGACATATGCACTCTACCTATCTTAGTGAGCTTGTGATATATTGTGCTACCTATGTTTTATGCTCTTGCTTAGATGTTAGTCTTACCCTTGCAAGATCATGCCTTGTCTCTAAAAAATATAGGGGGAGTGTTGATCCTAGTTTGTGTGTTGTGCAGTCCAAAGCATCCATCTAGATTGCACACATCTAGGGGGGGCCCGTCTATGTTTTAGAGAGGAGGGGTTTGCCTCTGCTCAATATTATTTCCCCTTGTGCAAATCCCGTATTGTCATCAATCCACCAAAAAGGGGGAGATTGTAAGGGCATATTTATCCATAAGGTGTTTTGGTGATTGATGACAATGCTTTTGCGGACTAATCGTGTGCCTTGAGTTTCTCAGACGCTACATCGCTAGGCACAAGACGGTTCGGTGCCCCTCGAAGACTATTGAAGACGGCGTTTTCCTACGTTTCTTTTTGGTAGATTTGAGTCGTAGGAGAGCCGTACTATTAAGAGGGGGTCCGCATCGGAAAGGTTCGGGTGGAATCATCACGTACACGTTCCTTCCTTGTCTCCACCTTTCCCTTGCACTTTGGAGCATCCCCCGTTTATCCTCTATGCGATTGTCCCGGCTCTTTGTTCGAGCTTGCGGTAATCTTGCTCCTCGAGCGGTAGTACCGCAGCACTTGATAGTACCATGCCACGGCGCGGTAGTACCGCGGGAGCCCACGGTAGTACCGCTCCTCTGGAGTCGCACTACCGTGGCTCCCAGGCCAAGTGCCGCTGCTTCGCGGTAGTAGGGGCGGATGTAATTTTTTACATCCGCGCCTCCGCGGTAGTACCGCGTGCGGCCTGGTTCAGCTGCCATGCGGTAGTACCGCTCCCCAGTGGTAGTACCGTGTCGGATTTTTGCATCATTTGTTTTCCAACGGAAGTAGGCACGGATGTATTTTTATTCATCCGTGCCCTTCCCAGGCTAGGACTTTCCTGCCTTGCAGTAGTACCATAAGAGGGAGCGGTAGTACCACGCTCGCGGAAGTACTGCTCTCAGTCAGGCATGTTCTAGTCTCTGCAGCTGTCGCGGTGGTACCGTGGTCCCTCACGGTAGTACCACGTGGCCTTGCGGTAGTACCGCGTTTCTGGAGCGGTAGTATCGCATGTCGCAGGCTGGATAAGTGGATAACGGTTGGATTTTGTCCACATCTATAAAAGGGGTGTCTCCTACCTCTAGTTGACTACCTCTTCCAACCCTAAGCTCCATTGTTGCTCCAAGCTCCATTTTTGCCCAATATCTCTCCCTAGACAATCAAACTTGTTGATTTGCTCGGGATTGGTTGAGAAGGCCCCGATCTACACTTCCACCAAGAGAAATTTGATTCCCCCCACTAATCCCTAGCGGATCTTGTTACTCTTGGGTGTTTGAGCACCCTAGACGGTTGAGGTCACCTCGGAGCCATAGTCCATTGTGGTGAAGCTTCGTGGTGTCGTTGGGAGCCTCCAATTAAGTTGTGAAGATTGCCCCAACCTTGTTTGTAAAGGTTCGATCGCCGCCTTCAAGGGCACCAATAGTGGAATCACGACATCTCGCATTGTGTAAGGGCGTGAGGAGAATACGGTGGCCCTAGTGGCTTCTTGGGGAGCATTGTGCCTCCACACCGCTCTAACGGAGACGTACTTCCCCTCAAAAGGAAGGAACTTCGGTAACACATCCTCGTCTCCACCGGCTCTACTCTTGGTTATCTCGCCCCTTTACTTTTGCTAGCTTACTTGTGTTATATCCCTTGCTTGCCTGTGTGCTTGTTGTTGTTGCTGCATCATATAGGTTGTTCACCTAGTTGCATATCTAGACAACCTACTTCGATGCAAAGTTGAATTTGGTAAAGAAAAGCTAAAAATTGTTAGTTGCCTATTCACCCCCCCCCCCCTCTAGTCAACTATATCGATCCTTTCAATGAACTTAAATGGTTCTTTGAAACCACCCATATACTTACATTGTTGTCTTCTATGATTCTTCTTCATACATGAATTCTACAATAATTTCCCGACCACATCATTAATGCCAGAGTTGGTGCTTCTTCCAACACAGATCGATCGTGTCATCTTGCCTTCAGCTTGACTGAATACGATCCACAACCACCTTCCCTGCCACAGCCACGACCTCAACATTCAAACAGTGCATTCAACTAGTATTTGTATTTTATGTCACTAGCAAAAGAGTCCATGTCGTTGCAACGGGAGAAAAATAATACCACATGCCCCTAACTCAATAATCATGGTTTAAGACCACAATAGGTCCACATCCTTTATTCAACATGAAATCTCATCTGTGTTGCCGCCTATCCTCCGTCCCACCCTCGTCGATGGTGTCTTTCATGCTCACACAATCACAACGCGTTTAAATATGGTCAATCTTAAGGCTTCCTTTTTCCCCTGCGATATTTTGCCGAGGCATGCATGCGTGGTTATAGATGGTTTCTTCCGTCTCCAATCTATTTTGCTGAGGTGTTTATTTCCAATCCGATCGACACCGGTATGAAAGGAAGACAGATTGTGCGCTATTATTTACTAAGTTGCATCACAAATAGAATTTAAAAAATGACTAGCAGGTAAAAATAACTTCATATTCACATTCTACACATTTGTCTAATCAAAATTCATATATCTCTACTCTTATAAAAAGCAGAGTTGGTGATGATGGTGTGCCTGCCATCCTGCAATATAGGCCGTCCGATCTATATCTGACGGGTAGGAAGAAAACTATGACAATTTACCCGCACTCCTCTCCACATTTGCATATAAGGCCTTCCCTCGTTCATCCTTTTCTCCCACGAGATAAACTACTCATACGAATGCATCTTAATATTTCGTGCAATGCACAGGCATCTTGCTAGTAACATGTTAAATTTGGACTCGGGATTTAAAAGATATGAATTTTTTTTGAAAAACATTTATATGGATTATGGGTTGATTAACTCGGCTGTTAGGGGTGGTTTTGCAAAAAAAGGAAAGTTTTTTCTAGATGACTTAAACCCGCACCACGGGTTGATTTCTAGTAACTGTATGGGGATTTCTACAAAAACCGAAACATTTTTTACTTAAACATGGACTATGTGTTAATTTCAGGAAACAACATGGGCTTTTCTAAAAAAGAGTGCGATGGACGGGCGGAAGCACTATTTTCTTTATTAGTCTATATACCTACTATTAAAGGGAATAGGTATTCTTGGTTTGGTTTAGTCATTTTTGTTGATTTTCGTGTGGGCCTTCTATGAGCTTCCATATAGACTGGGGAGTCCAGCTCTTCGATGTAACAATCAATGAGATATGCATCTTTCACATTTACTAATCCCACTTTATTCTTTTACAATGATTCCCACCAGTAAAAATATGTGTGGCCTCAGAAATCAACCAACAGATGGTTAAAATAAAGGAAAGCAACCCTCATGTTTAGGGCAAATAGTTAACCGAATGAGCTAATTATAGGAAGGATTGTGGTCTTAAATAGAATATATAAACAGATGTGGCTAATTAAAGACAAGGTTATGGGTAAATCGGTGGAATAATTAAAAGAAAGATTGTGGGCTTAATAAATATCCAATTAAAGGAGGATTTAAGGTTAAAAGGTAGGATAATTAAAATGAAGGATCTGTAGGCTTCAATGGTGGAGCTACTAAATTACAAAAATGAAGGATTTGATTCCCGACTGAAAGGGGTGAGGACGTCATGGTAATTAATGAAAGGATTATATTTAAATGAAATTAGTGAGAGATTATGCCCGAAAAAGAAAATATGAACGCAGCTAAATTGCATCCTATTTTTTATGTTCATTTTGTAGAAAGATGTTGCGTTGCAGCATGTTCTTTGTAGTGAATCCGGTGATGTGCCACATTATGGTTGCACAAACATCAACCCGTTGCAACGCACGGACATATGTGCTAGTAAGATATAAGGTATATACAGATATAGATATGAATTAGTAGGTATAGATATAGATTTATGCTATACGAAAGATTGAACATTTATTATAATAGCAAATAGATGAGCAGATCATTGGTCATATACGAAAGATCGAGCATTTATAACAGCAAATATACGAAATAACTGAGAAATACAGCGCAAAGCATTTTCCGCCACGACCAGGTGCTATTTATACGCCACGGTTACCATCCCATTGCGTTGCTTCCAACAGATCGTGGCATGCATCTTGCCGGACGGTCGTGTTGCTTCCTCCCAGCTTGACTGACTCCACCAATTTCGCTGACAAAGCCAAATCAGCCATGTCCGGCGATGGCCAGAGCGGCTCCGCAAGGGTGCACTTCGTGCTGATCCCGATGATGGCGCAGGGTCACACCATTCCCATGACCGACATGGCGCGCCTGCTGGCCGAGCACGGCGCGCAGGTCACCTTCATCACCACGCCAGTGAACGCGTCCAGGTTGGCGAGCTTCGCCGCCCACGTGGAGGAGACAGGCCTGGCGGTCCGGCTCGTGGAGCTCCATTTCCCGGCAGCCGAGTTTGGCCTACCGGACGGGTGCGAGAACGTCGACATGATCCAATCCAAGGATCTGCTGTCGAACTTCTTGGAGGCATGCGCCGCGCTTCGGGAGCCGCTCAAGGTGCACCTCCGTGAGCAGCAACAGTCGCCTCCGAGCTGCATCATATCTGACACGATGCATTGGTGGACCGGTGACGTTGCAAGAGAGCTTGGTATCCCGAGGCTCGCCTTTAGTGGCTTCTGTGGCTTCTCGTCCCTTGTCAGGTACAGTCATAAAAGGGAAATCCCGTGAGTAGTTAATTTTGTACTGGGCAAATTAACTGCTATTACTATCTTTTGTTTTGCAGATCAATTGCAGTTTGTTGACCTTTAAGCCTGCAGTTTTATGCGATTTTAACAACTATTACCATCTTGCAGTTACATCATTTTCCGCGACAACTTATTGAAACACGTCACAGATGAGAATGAGCTCATTACGATCCCAGGGTTCCCTACACCACTGGAGTTGGCAAAGGCTAAATGCCCTGGACGCATTCCCATTCCAGGTATGGAGCAAATTCGTGAGAAGATCTATCAAGAGGAGCTGAGATGCGATGGCGTGGTCCTTAACAGCTTCAAAGAGCTGGAGACATTGCATATCGAATCCTTTGAGCAGGTGACAAGGAAGAAAGTATGGACGGTCGGGCCAATGTGCCTCTGCCACCAAAACAGCAACACAATCGCCGCAAGAGGAAACAAGGCGCCAATAGATGAGGCAGAGTGCTTGCAGTGGCTTGATTCAATGAAGCCAGGCTCAGTGATCTTTGTCAGCTTTGGCAGCCTCACCTGCACTGCACCTCAGCAACTTATTGAGCTCGGCCTGGGACTTGAAGCCACCAAGAAACCATTCATTTGGGTGATCAAAGCGGGAGATAAGTTTCCAGAAGTTGAGGAATGGCTCTCAGATGGCTTCGAGGAACGCGTCAAAGAGAGAGGCATGATCATAAGGGGCTGGGCACCACAGGTGATGATCCTGTGGCACCAAGCCATTGGAGGATTCATGACACACTGTGGGTGGAACTCAACAATAGAGAGCATCTGTGCAGGCGTGCCCATGATCACATGGCCACACTTCGCGGAGCAGTTTTCAAACGAGAAGTTGGTGGTGGATGTGCTGAACATTGGGGTGCAGGTTGGAGTGGAAGGAGTTACACGGTGGGGACATGAACACAAAGAGGCTATGGTTACAAGAAATGATGTGGAGAGAGCAGTGTACGCCCTGATGGATGAGGGGAAAGCTCAAGAGCAGTTCCGGGTGAGAGCAAAAGACTGTGCCATCAAGGCAAGGAGGGCTTTCGATGAGGAAGGTTCTTCATATAACAACATAAAGCTACTGATTCAAGAAATGGGAAACAAGACGAAGGCATGTGGTTGATGCACATGGTGTAAACTTAATAAAGAACTTTATTTTCCAAATAACCAGTAGCTTGTATCAGGGTCACCGGTGGTGGCCTAATTGTTTAGAGATTAGGCATGGTCCAAATGAGTTGACAGCAATATCGATTATCCATACTGTTACACAGGTTCCATGGCTGTCAGCATAATGTTACACACAGTCTGATTTATACAGGTTCCATGGCAGTCAACACAATGTTTTCCCTTCCCTTTGTTTCCCACTTACTCATCAGAGTTAATAAGAGTTAGAAAAGGGCAAAAAGTAAATAAAATGTATGCACACAATCAAAACTGACACTGAAAGCAAGAGGTAATTCGAGGTGAATAATCGAAAGAAAAGCAGGAATTAGAACCAGCATAAAGCGCACAAGAAATTAGAAGCTTATGTTTGACTGAGTAGTGTGACGCACATTAAGTTTTAAGGATCTCTCCCATCCTAATCCTAAAAAAAGGTTTGAGGAGAGCCAAACTCAAGATTAATGAGGAAAGCAATTACTTCAGGTGCCACATTCCTGCTAAATATGCACTTTAACCTTCTAAATATTTTTTTCGGATAAAAGTATGTATTTACTCCGTTCATACCAAAATATAAGACGTTTTTGCGCTTCAATTTGAACTGCAAAAACGTCTTATATTTTGATACGGAGGTATCTAACAACTGTGGGCACAAGGATGTGTGAATAACTTATGCCATGATATAAATAAATGCGTCTAAATAGAGTGGCTGTTCCACAAAACGTTTCAAGATTTACTGAGCAACTATGAACAACAGAACAAGCATGGTGAAATATTCTACAATCAAAGCAGGCCAATGTTTTGAGTTCATTACAAATTCAACTACCAACTAGGCAACGGGATTGAACATATGAAAGCTGCAGATTGGTGGAAATAGAACGAACCTGGTTTCACTAAGCACCAAACAGTAAAGCTTCAGCAGACACCCAGATTTGCTACCAAGTGAATGGCAGAACGCTGTTGCAACATGATCATCAGCTTCAGGCCAGAAGTAAAATAATGTTACTGAAAGAATTTCCCCACTGAAACTTCTGCAGAGCCAGTGAATCATGTATCACATGTTGGTGAAAGAAAATTAAGAAGACAAGACAAATTCCTTTGGACTAATAAAATATAAGAATTAAATTGGAACCTCTCTCAAATAACAGTCTAAGAACAACAAATCACTCAGAGGAGCAGAGCAAAACTTACTAGTATCTAACCAGCAAAAAGAATACAGATTGCATGGCATGCAATAACTCACCTTTCTTTGAATAGAAGTTGCGCCAAACTGTCAATATAACAATCATCATTCGGCAACAGAGAAAATTAGACCAAGATGTTTGGGGATGATCCCAAATGAGAACTTAACATGTATGGCTTCCATTGGTGTGAGAACATTGTTTTAATTATCACTTCGTCCTCTGAAGTACAGATTTGCAGCCAGTGCATCATTTGAAATGAAAAATGCTTGTTAATCACTGAGTGATCACTCAGACTTTAGGACAACTGATATTACCTTGTTTTACATCATCGATGCATGATGAGTTACCAATAGTCCTTACAAGAGCAGAGTCCATGTCTAAAATGATGGAAGCGTGTCCTGTCCCTCACAACAATCTCTCTCATATACAACTTGGTGATCAATTTAATTGCATTGTGGCAGTCCAAACACATCCTCAAGTTTTTCACGATCCTTATTGTCACGCTGGATTCTGATACGAGTAATGCAAAAGCGACAGCCAACTTTTCGCTGTGCCAATAAAGAACTTTTTGTTTTTCTTCATCTGTGACTTGAACAAAGACCTCAGTTACATCAGGTACATACCCATCATTCTTCAAATCCGTGAGTACCTTGTCCAATTTAGAATAGATTTCTTCGCTCATAGGATGAGATCTATCGCCAGCTACAAATTCGTGAATTGTGCCGTTCATTTCAATAAGACTGCAACCAGGCTCTTTCTTGATTCCTTTCTCCATCATTACCTGCCTAAGCCACCGGACATCCCCCCATCTATTAGATTTTGCATACAGATTGGACAAAAGGACGTAAGCCATGCTGTTCTCTGGATCCAACTCAAGGAGATGTTCTGCTGCCAATTCACCTATCTCTGAGTTACCATGGACCCTACAAGCTGCCAGCAGGGTCCCCCAGATTGCAGAGCTGGGTTTCATGGGCATTTTACCTATTGTCTCCAATGCTTCTCTTAGTTTCCCAGCTCGGCCAAGGAGGTCGATTATGCATCCATAATGCATCACATTAGGAGCAATCCTGTAGGTCCCAGTCATGCTGAGAAAGAAGTCTCGTCCTTTGTCAACAAAGCCAGCATGAGTACAGGCAGTGAGAACGCCAATGAAGGTCACCTCGTCTGGAGCTTCAAACGCCCTAAGCATCCTGTCAAACATATCGATAGCCTCCTCACCATGGCCATTCACTGCAAGACCAAGTATAACAGCGGTCCAAGTAAACTTATCTCTACTGTGCATCTCATTGAACACGTCCATTGCCCTCTCGATGCTCCCACACTTTGAATACATGTCTATGAGCGCATTCCCGACAAAAGTATCCATCTTGATCCCATGTCTGTTCATGTAAATTCTAGCCCACTCCCCTGTCTCTAAAGCACCAAGCTGCGCACATGCCGTGACTATGCTGACCATGGTGAACTCATCTGCCCTCACCTTGCTAAGTTGCATCTCACGAAACATCTCCAATGCCTCTCGGAACTGGCCAGCTTGTACATAACCATCAATCATTGCAGTCCATGAGACGGTGTCCCTCTCAGGCATACGATCAAACAGTACTCTGGCTCGATCAACCTGACCTAGTCTTACACACCCAGAGATTACCGACGTCCAGGACACAATATTCCTCACCTGCATGACCTCAAACAAATCCCAAGCTGCTTCCATCTCGCCACACTCGGCATACATATCAATGAGCGCATTCTCCACCTTGAGGTCAGGCAGCACCCCACTCTCAATGATGCGCTTGTGCAGCTGCATCCCGAGCAGGACGTCGTTGCCTTTGCCACATGCTGACAGCACCGTGATGTAGGTGACCGGCGTGGGCAGAACGCCAGCCCTCACCATATCCAGGAAAGAGCAGCATGACAGCCTGAACTGCCTGCTTCTCTTGTGACCGGACATAAGCGCATTCCACACAATGGGCATGCCGCCACCTCTGGCGGGCTGCACATCCAGCAGCGCACGCGCAGTCACGCCGTCGCCCCTGGCCGCGTACATGAGGACCAGCGAGCTCGCCACGTGGGCGTTGAGCTCCAGCCCAAACTTAACCGCATGCGCGTGGACAGAGTCTCCGGCGGACGGCACCACGGCGCCCCGCTCCGCCGCCACCGCCTTGAGCAACGGCGGGAACGTGTACGCGTCAGGCCTAGCTCCGCGTGCCAGCATGCCCACGTACGCCCGCAAGGGCATCCTCGGCACTGGCAGCCGAACCACCACCGCGAGGCGCCCCGGCTGGGAATTCCGTCGAACAGGCCGCGGGCGCAGAGCAATGCGCGTGGCAGCCTTCCGCGCGCACTCCTCACCGCGCCATCGTCTCGTTAACCGCGGGTAGATTGATTTGCCGCGGCAGGAAAAGAAAGGATCAGCCGACGAGATGGACTGCACTGGGGGTGGCGCTGCGCACGCCTGGTCTACGAGCGACGACACGGGCGAGCGAGGAGGTCCCGCCGCATCGCGACGGCGGGAGCGGTGGAGCAGGAGTGGAGTCGGTCGCTGGACGTGGTCGCGTACTCGCGTGGAGCTGCGCTCCGGCGAGCAGGGCCTGCAACCGACGGCAGCGGTGGGCCTTCCGGCCGCGGGACAGCGGGGATTGAAGGCTTCGCTAGCCCTTTTCGCGTACACGCGTTGCCCGCCAAGCCCTCGCCTGCCTCGCCACCTGCGTTCTGGACCTATCTTAGTTTTAAATATATCTATTTTTATCCATTTGTCCGACAAATATTTTCGGATGGAGGGAGTACTTCTTTCTAAATATATGCATTTTTGGACGTTCCAATATACACTACATACAGATATGGATGTATATAAACGTAGTTTAGATGTATATTCACTGATTTTGTTTCATATGTAGTTCATATTAAAATCTCTAAAAAGACTTATACTCCCTCCGTTTCTAAATATTTCCTCAGTTCCTAAATATTTGTCTTTCTAGACATTTCAAATGGTTACAACATACAGATGTATGTAGATATATTCTAGAGTGTACATTCACTCATTTTACTTTGTACGTAGTCACTTGTTGAAGTCTCTAGAAAGACAAATATTTGGGAACGGGGGGAGTATTTGTCTTTTTAGAGATCTCAATAGGTGACTACATACAAAGCAAAATGAGTGAATCTACACTCTAGAATATGTCTATATACATTCGTATGTGGTAGTTGAAAGGATCGATATGGTTGACTAGAGGGGGGTGAATAGGCAACTAACAATTTTTAAGCTTTTCTTTACCAAATTAAACTTTGCAACAAATAGGTTGTCTAGATATGCAACTAAGTGAGCAACCTATATGATGCAATATCAACTAGCACGCAAGCAAGCAAGAGATGTAACAATAAGTAAGCTTGCGAAAGTAAAGGCACAAAATAACCAAGAGTGGAGCCGGTGGAGACGAGGATGTGTTACCGGAGTTCCTTCCTTTTAAGGGGAAGTACGTCTCCGTTAGAGCGGTGTGGAGGCACAATGCTCCCCAAGAAGCCACTAGGGCCACCGTATTCTCCTCACGCCCTCACACGATGCAAGATGTCGTGATTCTACTATTGGTGCCCTTGAAGGCGGCGACCGAACCTTTACAAGCAAGGTTGGGGCAATCTCCACAACAATCGGAGGCTCCCAACAACAACAACACCACAAAGCTTCACCACAATGGAGTATGGCTTCGAGGTGACCTCAACCGTCTAGGGTGCTCAACACCCACGAGTAACAAGATCCGCAAGGGATAAGTGGGGGGAATCAAATATCCTTTGGTGGAAGTGTAGATCGGGCCCTTGTCACCCAATCCCGAGCAAATCAACAAGTTTGATTGGCTAGGGAGAGAGATCGGGCGAAAATGGAGCTTGGAGCAACAATGGAGCTTAGAGGTGGAAGAGGTAGTCAACTAGAGGTAGAAGACATCCCTTATATAGTCATGGAAAAAATCCAACCGTTATCCACATGTTCTGCCAGCGACTCACCGTACTACCGCTCCAAGGAAGCGGTACTACCGCAACGCCGCGTGGTACTACCGTGGACGACCACGGTACTACCGTGGCAAATCGCACAGCGGAACAAGCGACGAAGAAGGAAGCGATTACTACATTGGCGGTACTACCGCTCCCCTTGCGGTACTACCGCAAGGCAGGAGGGTCACGGCCTGGGAAGGGTGCGGATGAAATAAATTACATTCGTGCCTACTTCTGAAGAAACTAGGGTGGTGCAAAAACCCGAAGCGGTACTACCGCTTGTGAGGCGCGGTACTACCGTGGTGGGCGCGGATGTAAAAAATTACATCCGCGCCTACTACCGCGACACTGCGGTACTAGGTCGAAGGTCCACGGTACTACGACTCCTAGGGAGCGGTACTACCGTGGGCCCCCGCGGTACTACCGCGCTGGACGAGCGGTACTACCGTGGGGGCGCGGATGTAAAAAATTACATCCGCCCCTACTACCGCACCGGAGCGGCACTAGGCCAGGGTGCCGCGGTACTACCGACCGAAGGGGCGGTACTACCGCGACACGCCAGCAGTACTACCGCTTGTACTGCGGTACTACCGCAAGTATAGCAAGAGTCGCCAGTTTTCCGCACAACCAAGATAACGACAGGTAGCTCCAAAGTGCAAGGAAAGGAGGGACAAGTGTACGTGTGATTCCACCCTACCTTTCCGACGCGGACCCCCTCTTGATAGTACGGCTCTCCTACGACTCAACTCCACCAAAGAGAAACGTAGAACAACGCCGGCTTCAACAGTCTCCGAGGGGCACCGAATCATCTTGTGCCTAATGATGAAGTATCTGAGGGACTCAAGGCACACGATTAGTCCGCACAAGCATTGTCATCAATCACCAAAACACTTAGGGATAAATATGCCCTTACAATCTCCCCCTTTTTGGTGGATTGATGACAACACGGGATTTGCACGAAGATAAGATAATTTAGAGCAGGGGCAAACCCCACCTCTCTAAAATATAGACGGGCTCCCCCTAGATGTGTGCACTTTAGATGAATGCTTTGGACTGCATGGCACACAGACTAGGATCAACACTCCCCCTATATTTTAGAGACCAAGACATGATAATAAGCATAGCAAAGCATGAAGATAGCACAATATGATACAAGCTTGCTAGGATAGATAGAGTGCATATGTCTTACACCATACGAAGTAAGAGAACAAGGTTCAAACGAGAAAAACAGCAAGGAGTTCAACTGAGAAAGCAGCAAACACACGACACACACGACTCGCAAACTCGCAAGAAAATCCCTACACTCTCTCCCCCTTTGGCATCGAGACGCCAAAAAGGCAGAGAGGACACCTACACACACAAGAGGTGGCTCAAGCAGAGAAGTCGTCCCAAGCCTCTTCGTCGACGCCTCTGCAGCTTGGAATGGACTCTCGACCTCCTCCTCGAATCAGTCCACCAGATCCTTGCTTCTCCATCCACTCGGTCTCGGGAGTGATGTGCTCCTCAGACCATGAGACACTTCCTCGCCATAGAGCAGAAGACCTTGTTGTGCCGGGCGACGACTCTCCTTGGACTCCACGTGAGCCTGACGCCCCTTGGCTGCATGCGAGCAGAGACTTCATCTTATCCTTCAACTTCGTGGCCCATGATGGCCTAGAGACACTCTGAGAGGGCCTAGCAGAACGGTCCTCAGCAACATTCTCGGCGCCAGCATCATCCTCATCAACAGCAGCCCTAGCAGCAGACGCCTCAGCACGAGTAGCGGTGTTGGCCCAGTTGGATTTGATCCGCAGACAGATGGGCTCATGGCGAATCCAGTTTGGAGCCAGGAACTCCTCCTCAGGGTACATCTTCTCCCAAGTCTTCGAAATCAGCAGAAATAGGTAGGGCCCATAAATAGGTACCTTGCGGTTGAACACTGCAAACCGAAGCTCACACCACATGATGTGAGAGACGTCAAGTGGCTGAGTCTGAGACGAGCGAGCCTCCTGGCAAATAAGCATCATGTCCACCATATAGGCATGAACCTTGTCTTTGTCACCGATGCGTGGGAACAAGGAGTTGCGGAAGATGCGGTACATGATGTCCAGGAAGGAGTTGAGAACCAAAACTTTCTTGCCAGTGGCGAGCGTCTTCTCAACCATGAACAGGGTGAGCTTGTCCTTGTTGGCAGAGTCAGCATTGCCATGAGGGCGAACACCCACTGGAGTGTCAAGCCCATCATCAGGAACCTGAAGCAAATCCATGAACTCCTTCCAGGTAGCAGACAGTTGGCGGCCATTGGTCATCCAGGTCATCCTCCTTTCATCATTGGTGTGGAAAAACACTGAGGCAAAGAACTGACAGATGATCTCAGGGTCATAGTCCAGGTGGAAAGAGATCACATGCTCAATTCCAAACTGCTCCACCAAGTCCAGAGCCTCCCCAAAGTAGTCACGAAACTTGTCCTTCCTCATGTGGTGCATATCAATCCACTTCACCTCCACATAGGTATTCTGCTTGTTCTTGATGACATCCAAGTAGATTTGGGTTTGGGTCTTGTTCCAGAACAGCTCACAGCCTCTGATAGTGGAGCGCGGGTGCACATAGGGGTGAAGTTGCCTGAGACGAACATACTCAGTATGGCCTATCTCATCCATACCCCTGGCGGGCTCCTTGTGCTTGCTAGCTGTGGTCTTGTCATTTCGCTTGGACGCAGACGATCCCTCGGGAACTTCTCCTGGGTTGCACAGACGCTTGGAGCCAGTGTCGCGAATGGGATTGGACCGGCGAGAGCCACCACCTGAGACACACACGCAAAGCACCAAAACAAAAGGCGAAAAGAATCAATGCAAAGGCCATAAGACAACACATGAAACCCATAGAAGATAAACGAGAAAGTTGGCATGCGATAGATGTGAGTCATGGTAGATCTGCCATGGTTTGCGGTACTAAAGGCTTAGTACAGCTCCAGATGCGGTAGTACCGTGGCTGGGGCAGTAGTAGACTCTTAGTATCAAGACGGTCTGTGATAGTACCGCGCCCTAGGGCGATAGTACCGTCGCGGCGGTAGTACCGCTCCCTACGGGCGATAATACCGCGTCGCGTCGATCTAACAGATTTGAATCAAAAGAACCGCGAAGCCAAGGTGGTGCTACGGTGATCAGATCTAGCGCAAGACAACAATACAAGTGTAAATCCTATGCAATACCACACTCCTTCATCCTACTCTTGCAGAGATTTAGTCTAGGAATCTCAACAACATACAAGCCTCCCCCAAAACCTAAAAGAACCAAACACAATCAAACGGAGAAGGATTTGGGAAAAAACCTTGGTCCATAGCAAGAGCACGTGGTGGGGAACGATCCCACCGGACGGAATCACGGGAGGGCAGCCCGTGTAGGAGATCCGGCGACGAACGCCGGCTCCGTTCGTGAGCACGGGAGAGGAAGAGACGACGTGGAGAGAAAGGACGAATGGGTATGGGGAGTTAGAACTCCCCCTCCCCGGCCTTATCCCCACGCGCTCGAACCGGCGCGGTAGTACCATGGTCATCATGCGTAGTACCGCTCGGCGGAAGTATCGCCGAGGCGGTAGTACCGCTCAACCAGCGGCAATAAAAATTACTGCCGCTTGGGGACGGTAGTACCGTGCTCCCATCTGCGGTAGTACCGTGGTAGGCCGCGGTAGTACCATGGCAGACCGCGGTAGTACCGTGAGCTCACGACACCGCAGGTTTCAAACAAAAACGCCTTTGCACGGAAAAATGCAGACACACCAAACTTCAAAACAAGCACATACCGGAGGAACAACAGAAATTCCTAAGTGACAAAGCCTCTCGAGGAGAGAGGCGGTGGCGAAGCCACCTATGTTTGAGTTGGATGGTATGGCACATGAAGAATTATCCTTGGGCCCATGACCAAAACTCGTCTTTGAAGCACAAGTACCATCAAAATGGCTAATGTGAAAGAGGTGATCTATTTATGCATAATGGGGGAGGAGAGTTCATTGAGAGAACAACACTCCCTATGTCCATGCCTACACCTAAACTAGACAACAAGTTGAGTGTGGTGGGGGTGCACGGGTTCAAGTCACATTGCTCAAATCAATGATATTTAGCTCATGCCTTAACTTCATAAATCTTGCTTCATCCAAGGGCTTCATGAAAATATCTGCAAGGTTATCATGAGTGTTGACATACTTGAGCTCGATCTCCCTCGCCTAATGTGATCCCGATGAAGTGATACCGAATCTCAATGTGCTTCGTCTTGAAGTGTTGCACCGGGTTGAGAGAGATCTCGATGGCACTTTCATTATCACACCAAAGAGGCACTTTGTCACAAATGACACCGTACTCTTTTAAAGTTTGCCTCATCCATAGGAGTTGAGCACAACAACTACCGCCGCCACATACTCCGCTTGATGGACGAGAGACACACAACTTTGCTTTTGGAAGACCAACTTACCAAGGAGCAACCAAGAAATTGGCACCCTCCTAAGTGGACTTCCTATCCACTTTGTCTCCCGCCCAATCGGAATCCGTGAAACCTTCAAGCTTGAAGTTTGCTCCTCTTGGGTACCATAAGCCAAAGTTTGGGGTATGAGCCAAATATTGAAAGATTCGCTTGACCGCCACAAAGTGACTTTCCTTTGGTGCGGCTTGAAAACGTGCACACATCCCCACACTCAACATGATGTCCGGTCTAGATGCACAAAGGTAAAGCAAGGAGCCAATCATGGAGCGATATACCTTTTGATCCACCGCTTTACCATTGGGATCGATGTAAAGTTGGCACTTGGTAGGAATTGGTGTAGTAGCCGGCTTCACATCACTTAGCTTGAATCTTTTAAGCATGTCTTGAGTGTATTTGGCTTGGTTGATGAAGGTTCCTTCTCTTCTTTGTTTGATGTCAAAACCAAGGAAGAACTTCAACTCTCCCATCGAAGACATCTTAAACTTGGAGGTCATGAGAGCGGCAAATTCTTCATTGAAAGCTTTGTTAGGGGAACCAAAGATAATATCATCAACATATAGTTGGCATACAAACAACTCCCCGTTGACCTTCTTAGTAAAAAGAGTGGAGTCGATTAGCCCTACTTCAAATACACGATCTTGTAACAACTCGGTAAGGTGGTCATACCACGCACGTGGGGCTTGTTTAAGGCCATAGAGTGCCTTATCGAGTTGATACACATGATCCGGAAAGTAGGGATCCTCGAACCCGGGGGGTTGCTTGACATAGACCAACTCATTAATAGGACCATTAAGAAAAGCACTTTTCACATCCATTTGTTGCAACTTAAAGTTGTGATGGGAAACATAAGCAATCAACAAACGAATGGATTCAAGACGAGCAACGGGAGCAAAGGTTTCACCGTAGTCGATACCCTCGACTTGGGAGTAGCCTTGTGCTACCTATCTTGCCTTGTTGCGAATGATGTTCCCATGAGCATCTTGCTTGTTCTTGAAGATCCACTTGGTTCCAATGACGTTGTGGTTCCCGGATGGTCTTGGCACCAATCTCCACACCTTGTTGTACTCGAAGTTGTTGAGTTCTTCATGCATGGCATTGAGCCAATCCGAGTCTTCGAGCGCCTCATAGACCTTTTGGGGTTCGACACAAGAGACAAACGCGTGATGTTCACAATAGTTTGCCAATTGTCTACGAGTGCTTACCCCCTTTCTTAGGCTTCCAACCACATTTTCCATGAGATGGCCTTGGGTGGTGAGCTTGGAAGAAATCTTCGTGGCACGACGCTCTAATTCCTCCTCGGGTGTGGTAGGAGGAGGGTTGACTTGATCATCTTGAGCGACGTCTTGAGCTTGTTCTTGACCTTGAGGTTGCTCTTGATCTTGAACTCGCTCGAGGGGGAGAACTTGACCTTGGGCATCATTTAGAGGTTCACCACCGTCTTGAGGTAGATCTTGCCCTTGGTCTTGTTCACGAGGTTGAGGGCCTTCACTTTGTTCTTCGGAAGCGTGTGGGTCTTGATGAAGTGATGGCTCTACTTGAGTAGAGCATTGTCCTTCTCCTTCGGCCACAAGGGGTTCCTCAATGGGTAGGATTTGACCAATACCCATTCTTCTTATGGCTTGGGGAGGAATTTCATCACCTATATCACAAGTACCACTTTGCTCCACTTGGGAGCCAAGATTTTCGCCAAACTCCATGTTACATCGCCTCCTCAATGAGTCCGTGGACTTGTTGAGGACACGGTAAGCATGAGAGTTTGTAGCATAACCAACAAATATGCCCTCATGACCTCTAGCCTCAAATTTAGACAACCGAACACCTTTCTTGAGAATGAAACACTTACAACCGAACACCCGAAAGTACTTGAGGTTGGGCTTGTTGCCGGTGAGAATCTCATAAGGAGTCTTGTTCAAGCCTTTGCGAAGATAGAGCCGATTGGATGCATGACATGCGGTGTTGATGGCTTCGGCCCAAAAGTTGTACGGAGACTTGAACTCTGCCATCATGGTCCTTGCCGCATCCATCAACGTCCGGTTCTTCCTCTCCGCAACACCATTTTGTTGAGGGGTATAAGGTACCGCATATTGATGCTTGATCCCCTCATCACTAAGAAACTCATCCAAGGTCTAGTTCTTGAACTCGGTGCCGTTGTCGCTTCTTATTGTCAAGATCTTTGCATCATGTTGACGTTGAGCTTCATTTGCAAAGTTGATGACGGTTTGTTGGGTCTCACTCTTCCTCTTGAAGAAGTATACCCAAGTGTATCTTGAAGAATCATCCACAATCACCAAGCAATACTTTCTTCCTCCAAGACTATCAAAAGATGGAGGCCCGAAGAGATCCATGTGAAGGAGCTCCAAGGGTCTCTTCGAGTAGATGATGGTTGAGGGAGGGTGAGCCTTTTCATGAAGCTTTCCTTCAATACAAGCACTGCAAGCACGATCTTTGGCAAAACTAACATTTGTTAGTCCACGGACATGGTCCCCCTTGAGAAGACTTTGCAAAGATCTCATATTGACGTGGGCTAAACGGCGATGCCAAAGCCATCCCACGTCAACTTTAGCCATTAGGCATGTCGCGGTCTTAGTGGGTTGCTCCGAAAAGTTAACCACATAGAGACCGTTCTCGACATGCCCAACGAAGGCTACTTTAAGAGTCTTGCTCCACAAGAGGGACACGGTATCAATATCAAAGAATGTAGCAAAGCCCATGAGTGCAAGTTGATGAACGGAAAGTAAATTGAATGCAAGGGACTCAACAAGCATGACTTTCTCGATCGTTAGATCATGAGAAATGACAACCTTGCCGAGACCCAATACCTTAAAGTGTGATGCATCACCCCACTCGACATTGGTGGGCATAGATGGAATCTCTTGCACGTCCACCACCAAGTCCTTGCTCCCGGTCATATGATTTGTTGCTCCACTATCGAGCAACCATGATCCCCCACCGGAAGCAAACACCTACACGAGATCAATGCTTGGTTTTAGGTACCCATTTAGTAATGGGTCCTTTGATGTTAGTAACAAGGGTCTTGGGAACCTGTAGGATCAAAAGTATGTCTAGAGGGGGGGTGATTAGACTACTTGACAATATAAAAATTCAGCCTTTTGATAAAGACAAGTTTTTGGCAAGTTCACAATGATGATCAAGTCAAGTATCACCCTACACATGCAATTCTAGAGTATAGGCAGCGGAAAGTAAATTGCACATGTAGTAAAGAGAGGTGGAGAGGATCAAACGCAATTTGGAGACACGGAGATTTTTCTCGTGGTTCCGATAGGTGGTGCTATCGTCAATCCACGTTGATGGAGACTTCAACCCACGGAGGGTAACGGCTGCGAGAGTCCACGGAGGGCTCCACCCACGAAGGGTCCACGAAGAAGCAACCTTGTCTATGCCATCATGGCTCACGCCCACGGAGGGCTAGCCTTACTCGGGGTAGATCTTCACGAAGTAGGCGATCTCCTTGCCCTTACAAACTTCTTGGTTCAACTCCACATCTCGACGGAGGCTCCCAAGCGACACCTAACCAATCTAGGAGGCACCACCTCCAAAAGGTAATAGATGGTGTTGATGATGATGAACTCCTTGCTCTTGTGCTTCAAATGATAATCTCCCCTACACTCAACTCTCCTCACCGATTTGGATGTGGTGGAAGAAAGGATTGAGTGGAAAGCAACTTGGGAAGGCTAGAGATCAAGCTTCATATGGTGGGAGTGGAGCAACTTGATCTCAACACAAGGGTAGGTAGTTCTCTTCTCGAAATGTAAGGTAGGAGTGGTAGTTCTTTCGATGGCTCTCTCCACGAATGAAGAGGGGTGGAGGGTATTTATAGCCTCCACACAAAACCCAACTGTTACACACATTTGACCAATCTCGGTCGGACCGAAGTTGACAACTCGGTGAGACCGAAAGTTCAAATCATGTGAACGTTGGGATTTTCGATGGGACCGAAAATACAAACTCGGTGAGTCCGATTCGTAAAGACTAGAGCTTGCCAATCTCGGTGGGACCGACTTCATCATCTCGGTGACACCGATTTGATGACGTAGTTTCTGAAGCTTGGCAACTCAAGTTTCGTGAGACCGAGTTCGTAATCGAAAATCCGAGATTTCTAGGGTTTGGCTATATGGCTAAGGTGGTTCATCTCGGTGACTGAAGTTTGGAATATCGGTGGGACCGAGATTACTTATGAGTGTATATGGCAATCGAGAGTTGCTGATAGTTTAGGAGATGTATCACTAAGCACTTTGAGCAACCAGATCATTAACATAACCTCATCCCCTTTAATAGTATTGGCTTTCCTATGGACTCAATGTGATCTTGGATCACTAAACCAAAAATGGAGTCTTGAGCTTTTGCCAATGCTTGCCTTAGCATTTTGAGGGTCCACTTCTTCAGTCCTTGCCATACCCATATCACTGAACTTTCAAATGATTCTCAAGAAACTATTAGTTCAATGATATATATGTTGTTATTAATTACCAAAACCACCCGGGGATTAGTTGCACTTTCAATCTCCCCCTTTTTGGTAATTGATGACAACATATAGATCAAAGCTTCGACAAAGGATATAATCAATGAATAATATCGTCGCTTTGAGAAGTATGTGATAAGCAAGAGCTCCCCCTAAATTTGTGCATTATTTAAGATTTGCGTTTGAATGCAAATGCACAATCGATTAGGATCATGGGTCACTCTTCCATGTCACATACATCTTGGTGGAGCGCACAAAATGATAAGAATGAATAGCATGCACCCAATCACCAAGACATGAGTAAATGGTCATACAAGATAGGAATAGCATATGATAAGCATTAAGCACACATTAAAGCATAGTACGACCAAGCACTCATCAAACGTAGTATCAAACACACGGAATGTCTTGAAAAAACAAAAGTATCTCAAAAAGACCGCAAATGAACGAAAGAGCAAAAGCGCAAAGACAAAGCACTCTCTCTCTCTCTCAGTCCTATGATCTATACAATTTCTCCCCCTTTGGCAACAAGTTACCAAAAAGTTCGAAAAGGCATAGAGCTAAGCGTCACTAGGGACTCTGCTGGCGGCTCCTGTCTGGGTTGATGTTGGAGTTGATATGGCTGCATCGGTGAAGACTTCACCGATGTCTGTCTTTGGAGGAGTGGACACTTTGGAGCCGGAGCCGGAGCAACCGATGGAGCTGTGGGAGGTCTTGGCTGTAGTCCCGTGTCGATCCATCGAATAGCAGCTGATCGGGTCCTGTGGGAACCGGAGCGATCTGTTCATAAGCATCCCGGACTAGGTCATCCTGCATCTCACGCATAAGCTCTTCCTTCTCCTCTTTGCTTCCTCGATGTCCGCCTCAAGCTTGTTGACAAGCATTTGCACTTCATCGACTTTACATCCAGAGCATGGATCTTGTCTTCAACAATCCTCTCAAGGCTCTCCGAGACTGCATAATGCTGGCCAGGCGTTGCTCAATCCTTTGGGTAGCATCAAGTAGCTATTCTCCAACACTCTTCGGTTTAGCTGCTGCTGCTGCTGCTTCCTTCTCAGCTTTGGCTTTCTTGGCAGCTTCAATCTTTGCTTGACCTTCAACAGATGTTGGGTCCTCCTCATCCATCACAACATCATTGTCCTCATGCTCAGGCTGCAGTGGTAGGTGTTATCTATCCAACAAGAATGTGCCCGTGCCAAACTTGGCATTGATAAGCATCTGAATATGCGGGCAAATCCACACGACCTTTTACGTCACCGCAGTCCTCTTAATAGTCTCAACTATCAAGTCCATCACCTTGAAAGGTGCCTTCTCATCAAGTATATGCAGCATGTTGATAGAGTACCCTCTGATCATGCGATGATCTCCAGACTTGGGCATCAAGGTATGCCTTAGAATAGTGTTTGTGGTAGGTAGACCTGCCTGGAGATAGTACACTAAGCCAAGCTTCCAGATTGCCAAATCCTTAGCTGGAACCTCTTTGTACATATTCTTCATAGATTCATGGTTCTTCTTGGGAATGCCATAGACATCAACATCATCCTCTCTCTGCATGGGAGCATTCAGAAGTTCTGCCCATTCTTCCACAGTTGAAGAGAATCTTTGGCCTTCAGTCATCCATGTGATCTTTCCATCTGGATAGAAATGAGCTGTGGCATAGAATTGCATAATCATTTCATCATTCCAACTTGTCAACTTTTGACCAACAAAATCTGCAACACCACATGCAATGAAGCTCTCATGCACATGTGGAAAGAAGTCTCTGTGCTCTTCACTTTGTCAATGTATTTCCAATCAACAAATCTGTGTCCGCCACTATGGGCTTCTTGTCCATTAGCACGTCTCATAGAAGTCCTGCTGCTCTCTGGTGTGAAATCTGGGATCAACAGCAGTTCTTCTCCTCACGGCATATGGGTCAGACTGTCTCCATAGCCTGAGACCTCTATCTTTCCTTTCCTTCATGTTTGCAGCTTGAGGATGAGCATCATTGTGGAGTGGCAGTTTTGGACGAAGTTTCAGCAGAACTGGTGCTTCATCATCTGACACAGCTGGTGGCACATCATCTTTCTTCTTTTCTGATGCTGGAATGTTCCTGACAGTCTTCCTGGGCTTGGCAGCAGGCTTTGCTGGAGCTGCCTTGACTGGAGCAGATGGCTTGGACTTTGAAGTGGCTCCTGCCCTGATGGCATCACCCATGAGCTTAGGCTTCTGAGGAGGCTGGGGTGCTTCCTCATCCTCATCTTCTTCAGCATCATCATGCACTAACCTCTTCCTCTTGGAAGTTTTCTTCACCTTGCTCGTAGTTTCCTCTTCCAAACTTAGCTTCTTAGCAACTGTGGACTGCTTGACTTTCCTGGTGCCCTTCTTGGTCTGCAGACCTTGAGGCTCTTTGGCAACAACTTTCCTCTTAGGCTTGGATGTGACTTCTTCCTCAGCAACAAAATCTGAATCTTCTTCATCGGAGTTTCTCTTCTTTCTGGCCCTGGTGGCTGCAGGAGGCAAACCACTTGGTGTACTCCTCTCACCATCATCTAATGAGCTCTTTGGTTCGGGACTAGTGCCCGCCTCGAATATCTGCTATAGGTGACTCGACCTGTTCGGCTGTCACGGCATCCCACATGGTGACAACCCGTGAATAGATAAGGTGTAGGCGAGTAGAAGAGTTATCACAAACTACGAAGATTTTGCAAAAAATGAGTTCAAATTCTAGTATTAGGTTTTCACGAAGATATTTCGGTCGATCGAGTTTAAAATTCGTGAATTCAAGTGTTCAAATGTAGCATTCACACCACTTTGGTTGGACGAAGTGGGTTTCGATCTGCCGAAAACACTAGGGTTTCACTAAATCCTCATTTCGGTCACACCGATTTGCACAACTTCGGTTGGACCGAAGGTGCAGGTCAATGGCCAGAGGCCAAATCGGTCATACCGAGAATGTAAAATCGGTCTCACCGAGATGTATTCGCGGAAACCTAACCCTAAAACTTTTACTCAATTTCGTTCAAAGGAACTAATCTAGTGTTCAGAAGATCTCAATCGTGGCAAGATTACAGGCAAACCAAACGTGCATTGAATCGGAGATGGGAGCACGAGTGGGGTCGAAACTCACCCTAACTTGGTGGAGTTCCTCTCGGCGCAACGGCGCGGAGAAGATGTCCGCTGACGGCGACGGAGACCTGCGGCGGCGCGCCAGCGCATTTACAACGGAGACGATCCGGAGACCAGGCGACGGCAGCAAGGGGTGTGGGGCGAAGCGTTTGAAGTAGAAATCAACACGCGGCCCTCGGAGTATTTATACCCCTTTGCTGTCGGTGGGACCGAGTTGTAAACTTCGGTGGCACCGAGATGGACAACTGCAGGCGCGTTATACACTTCGTCACGCCGAAAATCACAACTCGGTTTCACCGAGGTGAAAACCTAGATCAATCTAAATGCTTTCGGTTTGACCGAGTTTGAGTGGGTTGGTCCGACCGAAATCAAATAGAAGGTTTTGGAAGTTTAGCCTTTGACGGATCGGTGGCTCCGAGTGCTCCTCACTCGGAGGGTCCGAAAATGACTTGTTCAAAGTTTGTGATGTAAGCATGAATAGAATTTGAGACAAGAAAGCATAGATAGCTAGGGGAGGAACTTAGGCATTCTTGTCCATCCATTTGGTCAGAAAAATCAAAAAGACCAAAGCAACAAATGGATGTCCTCGAATGGATAAAATCATGCATCCAACATGCTCACACAATAAGATAGCAAATGAAATATGTGTCAAACATGCACAATCAAAACTCTAGCTACTATCACACAATTTGTCGATGACTAGGTCATCTATATATGAGTATATTGACTTAGGAGCCAAATGAGAACATTTGATCATAGGTCATACTCATCGCTTAAGCACAAGTGGGGTTACCACTTTTACATAAAGCATTGATGTGTTCACATCATTTGAAGATGCTTTAGCTCAATTCTTTAGAGCAAAGCTCCCCTAGATGTGAGAACCCTTTTAAAGGGTCAAACTAACCTTGGGTTGTCGAGAAGACTTCATGTAGATGTTGAAGATGTGGATGCTCAATGTTGATGAAGATCATCAAGAGTTGGGAGCAATCCTTTGGATTCGGCACTTTCAATACCTACATGGGTTAGTCCCACAAGGAACAAACAAGGATATCCATGGACATAGATTGAAGTACACAATAGATGATGTCCATGAAAGCAATGATTACCTTGTCCCTTGACTTACCAACAAGAGGGTTTGTGACTCCATGAACTAGTGCAAGATGTGGAAGTTGGTTGCACAAGTTCTTGCCAAAATGAATGTGAGTGAAGTATGTTGGCGGAGTCACCCTCAAGAACTCTCTAGTTCTTCTTCTTCGGGATCCACATCATCTTGATGGGAATCCTTGGGGTTGTAGTTGAGCTTGATGAAGTAGAACTTGACGTTTCCTTGGGAACCCACTTGACCATGGCTTTAGGTGCTTCAATAAATGCATCAATCTCCTCTTGAAGCTTGTCCTTGCCTTTCAGCTTGTGGTCTTGTGGTGGAAGGTCATCTTGAGCTTGTTCCACATTGGAAGAAGTAGGATCGTACTTCTCCTTTTGAGAAACAAACTTTGGAGTGGGATATTGACCTTCTTCCCATTCAACACCCTCGGCGTTGAACTTTCGCTCAAAACCAATTCCTTGATTCTTCGGTGCCTTCCTTGCTTGCGAACAATTTCCTCAAAGTTCTTGCTTCCGCAAGGCTCTTGTAGACACCTTTCTCTATGATCCCTTTCAATAAACTATTTTCTTGCTCAAGTGTAACTTGGCTTGAAACATTGTTAGTGGAATCAAGAGAACTACTAGAAGCAACAATATTGGATTTAGCATGGTTATTGTTACTACTAGATGAAGAATTTTTCTTATGCTTGTCATGCTTAGTTTTAATGGGAGGCAAGAAATTAGACAAGAGAAGTCGTTTGGCAAGATATGAAGAACTCTTCTTTCAAGATCGTCATTGATTGCTTTTAGAAACTCATGTTCTTGCTCTAGAGTGAGCTTCTTGAGCGTAGCTTCTCATGAGATCTTAGGAGCTCTCTATGATCTTCTTGAGTTGTTTCATGAGCTAACTTAAGAGTGTTTAGTTCTTTAGTTAGACGCTCAATCTCCTTCATAGCATTGTCATTCGACTCTTCTCGACTATAAAGACTACTAGCATGTTCATCATTACTAGGCTCACTAGATTTATCATGTAAGAGCTCATCTTCACCAAGCAAGTCATCCTCATCACTATCAAAGTCAATAAATTCAGGGTGTGATACCTTGGGGTCTTTTGCCATGAAGCATCTTCCAATTCCCTCATTTGGTGAATCAAACAAGTCATAGGAGTTGGAGTTGGAGGATACGAGAGCAAGACCGGCAACACCTTCATCTTGACTGTAGTCGGAGTTGGAGTGATAGCTTCTTTCGATTGATTGTCGGAGTCGGAGCCGGAGACCCATTCACCTACATGAGCTTGATGTTTTCTTCTTGTGTAGCTCCTTGATGACTTGTCTTTCCTCTCCGAATCCTTGCTTCTCCGAGAGGGTCTTCGTTCATAACGATCATCTCTACTCCTTCTCACTTTCCGAGGTGACTCATCTCTTGAGCTTCTTCTTCTTGGAGATTCTTCTCTTCTCTTGTGGGGAGCCGAACACTCATTTGAGTAGTGTCCGGGTCTTCCACAATTGTAGCAGTTTCGATCACGACTAGAAGATCTCTTTTCATCATATGATCTAGACTTTGAGCTTCTTTCCTTGCTGCTACTCTTGTAGAATTTGTTGAAGTTCTTCACCATTAGGCTTATCTCTTCATTGGAAACTAGCTTGTCACTTGAGGTTGTGGGAGCATCACTTGTAGCATTGTAAGCACCACTTGACTTGTTGTGAAGCTCTTCCTTATCTTTAAGTGTCATCTCATGAGCAACAATTCTTCCAATGACTTCGGTTGGCTTGAGATTCTTGTAGTTTGGCATCATTTGGATCAAAGTGCACAGGTGTCATACTTTCCATCCAAAGCTCGAGAATCTTCTTGATGATGAATCGGTCGGTCATTTCTTCGCTTCCTAAGCCGGCAATCTCATTTGTGATGAGAGCAAGCCTAGAGTACATTTCAGCGACTCCTTCACCTTCCTTCATCTTGAACTTGTCAAGTTGACCTTGAAGAACATCTAGCTTTGATTCCTTCACGGACTCGGTACCTTCGTGCATTTCGACCAAAGTATCCCAAATCTCTTTTGCATTCTCAAGACGGCTGATTTTGTTGAACTCCTCGGGACACAAAGCATTGAAGAGAATGTCACAAGCTTGAGCATTGTTTTGCAACATCCGCAATTCATCCGTTGTAGCTTCGCGATCCGGAACTTTTCCTTCCTCGAAGAATTCACCTTGCAAACCAACACAAATAATGCCCCATGCGGCTGGGTTATGGCCAAGAATATGCATTTTCATTTTATGCTTCCAACTAGCAAAGTTTGAACCATCAAAGTAAGGACCTCTACGAAAATTACCCTCACTAGACGCCATACTCTCCTAGGTTGTGAAACCAAGCTTATGGAGTCCAATGCAATGGAAACCAATACAATGGAGACCAAAGCTCTGATACCACTTGTAGGATCGAAAGTATGTCTAGAGGGGGGTGATTAGACTACTTGACAATATAAAAATTCAGCCTTTTGATAAAGACAAGTTTTGGCAAGTTCACAATGATGATCAAGTCAAGTATCACCCTACACATGCAATTCTAGAGTATAGGCAGCGGAAAGTAAATTGCACATGTAGTAAAGAGAGGTGGAGAGGATCAAACGCAATTTGGAGACACGGAGATTTTTCTCGTGGTTCCGATAGGTGGTGCTATCGTCAATCCACGTTGATGGAGACTTCAACCCACGGAGGGTAACGGCCGCGAGAGTCCACGGAGGGCTCCTCCCACGAAGGGTCCACGAAGAAGCAACCTTGTCTATGCCATCATGGCCTACGCCCACGGAGGGCTAGCCTTACTCGGGGTAGATCTTCACGAAGTAGGCGATCTCCTTGCCCTTACAAACTTCTTGGTTCAACTCCACATCTCGACGGAGGCTCCCAAGCGACACCTAACCAATCTAGGAGGCACCACCCTCCAAAAGGTAATAGATGGTGTTGATGATGATGAACTCCTTGCTCTTGTGCTTCAAATGATAATCTCCCCAACACTCAACTCTCCTCACTGATTTGGCTGTGGTGGAAGAAAGGATTGAGTGGAAAGTAACTTGGGAAGGCTAGAGATCAAGCTTCATATGGTGGGAGTGGAGCAACTTGATCTCAACACAAGGGTAGGTAGTTCTCTTCTCGAAATGTAAGGTAGGAGTGGTAGTTCTTTCGATGGCTCTCTCCACGAATGAAGAGGGGTGGAGGGTATTTATAGCCTCCACACAAAATCCAACTGTTACACACATTTGACCAATCTCGGTCGGACCGAAGTTGACAACTCGGTGAGACCGAAAGTTCAAATCATGTGAACGTTGGGATTTTCGGTGGGACCGAAAATACAAACTCGGTGAGTCCGATTCGTGTAAAGACTAGAGCTTGCCAATCTCGGTGGGACCGACTTCATCATCTCGGTGACACCGATTTGATGACAGAAGGTTACAGAAGCTTGGCAACTCAAGTTTCGGTGAGACCGAGTTCAGAATCGGAAAATCCGAGATTTCTAGGGTTTGGCTATATGGCTGAGGTGGTTCATCTTGGTGTGACTGAGTTTGGAATATCGGTGGGACCGAGATTACTTATGAGTGTATATGGCAGTGAGAGTTGCTGATAGTTTAGGAGATGTATCACTAAGCACTTTGAGCAACCAGATCATTAACATAACCTCATCCCCTTTTAATAGTATTGGCTTTCCTATGGACTCAATGTGATCTTGGATCACTAAACCAAAAATGGAGTCTTGAGCTTTTGCCAATGCTTGCCTTAGCATTTTGAGGGGTCCACTTCTTCAGTCCTTGCCATACCCATATCACTGAACTTTCTGAAATGATTCTCAAGAAACTATTAGTTCAATGATATAGATGTTGTTATTAATTACCAAAACCACCCAGGGATTAGTTGCACTTTCAGAACCCAAATAGACCATTCAATGTACTCATAAGAAGAACCAACAAATCTAGCATAAACATGTCCATCACTAGCACAGCACAACACATATGAAGGGTTAAAGTCGCCGGCTTTGTTTGAGGAAATGCTTTTGCCCTTTTGGACATCAACTTCCTTCACTTTCTCCTTCTTCTTCTTAGAAGCACCCTCTCCCTCTTTCACGAACGTTTGTTTGAGGGGAGGAGGACGACTGGCCTTGTTGTTCTTCTTCTTCTTGCTCTTGGACTTGGGTGCAAACCCAATTCCTTCTTTGGCCACAACTTCCTTTTGATTGCTCAAAAGGTCATTGAGGTTTTTCTCACCTTGAATGCAAGTCACAAGGCCTTTCTCAAGTTGATCCTTCAACTTGGCATTTTCCTCCACAAGATGCACATGCTCACAACAAGGGTTAGTAGCACATGCATTATCAATTAATACCATATGAGGAAAGGTGGCATTTTCCTTGATTAGCTTAACTTGGAGTTGAGCATGAGACTCCTTGAGGCTAGCATGAGTACCCTTCAAGACCTTGTGGGCCTTGTCAAGTATCTCAAACTCCTCTTTGAGTCTAGCATGATCAACCCCAAGTTTAGCCTTCTCGGAGGTTAGCACACGAGACATGACAAGAGCATGATCAAGATCTTTCTTTAACTTAGCATGGTCATCATTGTGTGACTCCTCAAGAGTCAAACGATGCACACGCTCTTCCTCAAGAGCATTAGAGAGATCCGATATCTCATCGGCATAGTCACAACTATGACTGTCGGTGTCAAAACCGGCAGATCTCGGGTAGGGGGTCCCGAACTGTGCGTCTAGGCGGATGGTAACAGGAGACAAGGGACACAATGTTTTTACCCAGGTTTGGGCCCTCTCGATGGAGGTAAAACCCTACGTCCTGCTTGATTAATATTGATGATATGGGTAGTACAAGAGTAGATCTACCACGAGATCAAGGAGGCTAAACCCTAGAAGCTAGCCTATGGTATGATTGTTGTAATGTATGTTCGTCCTACGGACTAAAAGCCCTCCGGTTTATATAGACACCGGAGAGGGCTAGGGTTACACAGAGTCGGTTACAATGGTAGGAGATCTACATATCCGTATCGCCAAGCTTGCCTTCCACGCTAAGGAAAGTACCTTTCGGACACGAGCCGGAGTCTTCAATCTTCTATCTTCGTAGTCTTGGAGTCCGGCGGATAATGATAGTCCGGCTGTCCGGACACCCCCTAGTCCAGGACTCCCTCAGTAGCCCCCGAACCAGGCTTCAATGACGATCAGTCCAGCGCGTTCATAGTCTTCGGCGTTGCAAGGCAGGTTCTCCCTTCAAATTCCACGTACCAGCCGAATAGTGTCCGGCTTCATCTTGAATACTGTGTTCCTCAGCTTCTACGCCAAATAACGGCCCTCTTCCACGCGTCGCACGAATGCGAAAAGCCAGGGTGTCTTTTGCATTTCACCCCCTAATTGTGCGAGTCGTCCGCCTATAAAAGAGGCAAGAATCCAGATCCAAACCGTACCATCTTCCTCCCGCGTATACTTCATCGAAGCGCCTCAGACCTAGAAATCCATTCCACCATGGATCGTCAACACGGCTCTTCTTCACGCGCTCCCAGCCCACCGCCGGGGAGTTGGAGGAGATGCTCTGTTTCGCACAACGAGCTAGTTAAGCTCCAAACGGAGGGGTTTCTCCTCCGGCCTTCATGGTTCGATCCGAGCCGGACTGGTTACTTATCAAGGTGGGAGGCAGGAGGACACTCCAAGCCCCAATAAGGGGAGCGAGTGTGCTTTGTCCCTTATCGATAAGGGCCTCGATTTCCAATACATCCGTTCCTCCGCGGGCTCTCGGTTCTCGGACTCGGCTCCACCACCTCATGCCCGCCTCATGCTGCATATCATGGGCTACGTAGCTCTTTGTGAGCTATTCCTGGGCATCGAGCCCCATTTTGCATTGTGGAAGAGGCTGTTTTGCCTCGTACCCCGTTCTCACCAGGGGTCCATATATCAAGTGGGCGGCGCCAAAATATGGCGCATCGCCGGGACCGGATACCTATCCGGCACTCCCAAGAAGGCGCCCGAAGACTGGCCCTCGGAGTGGTTTTATATTGGAGACGCCCAGCTGCCGGATCCAGTCCGGATCGGCCTCCCGGAGTTTGGTGCTGCTCCCTTGAAGAAACGCCTCGGTGGCGCCCATGAGCCCCCGCTTGGAGGAAGACAAGAGCGCCCATTACTTGATGGGCGGATAAGATTAATGGCTCATTCCGCTTGATCATGATCGGAGTCATGGCGACGTGTATCAGCGAGGGTGCAGCCAGCGCAATCTGAGGCCACCCATGTGGGATTTCAACGGGGAAGACGACGCTACCCGGCACGGCCGTAAAGGGCCGGATTCGACCGAGGATCTGGTGAAGATCCTGTCCAGCCTGTACAAGGGGGAGAAGGAGGACTTCCTTCGCCCAAACCCTTTGGAGGGGTTTTCCATGATCAACCCCAGAGGATGGGTAAGCAAACACCTCGAAGGGCTCTACCCGTGCTTTCGAAGTTTAAGCTTCTTACATTATGTCTTCGGCACAGGGTCTACGCTGGACTGTGGAGGACATGGTGAGTCCTGCTCCACAACCCGAGGATCCAGAAGGATCCCTGGGTCCGGCCTCCGAGGAGGATCCGGACATCGAGGTGGAGCTGATCGACGGGGTGTATCACCAGCTCAGCATAGACAATGCTTTGGTCGCCATTACGGCGGACTACCCCGGACTAAGTTTGGCTTCACAGGTGACTGCGACCGAAGTCCGGACACCAGTATCTCTTCCCTGCCCATTTCTGACCCTCGCGAACGATGGTATTTTGCAGGAAGCGCCTTTACGGCAGGAAGCCGAGCCCGCGGTGGCTGACCAACAGAGGCCAGTCCGGACCAGCAGGCGGAAAAGGAGCGCAGTGCGGACGGAAACGTCGCCGCAAAGGTATAGCTCGTGTTCGATTTTTCAGAGCAACGTTCTGAGGAAACGCCTGAGTGCTCATGATCTCGCAGAGAAAAGCGCCGCCGGATCATGAAGCGCAGGAATTGCTGATCCAACCAACACCGCCGTGCTCCAAAGTGCGGACCGGAGGGGAGGCAAGCGCAAGACGCGAACCGGATCCTGCTCCAACGGAGGATACCGACAGACTGTCCGCCACCAAGTCCGAGGTGAAGAGCGCTATGAATCATAGACGCCGCCGGACAGTATTTCAAGAAGTGTGCTTTTCCCCTGAGGCATTGGATGCCTTTAACGCAGGGGACGCGCATCTCCGTGCTGCTCAAAATGGTTTTACCCGAGCCACGGAGCAGTATGTTAAAGACATATGGGTAAGGGAATTTTAATGGTTGTATACCCCAAGAGTTCTTTGAGACTTAAATTAGTTATGCTAACTGATTTAAGGATCATTGTAAATTTCAGGCACTTAACGAGAAGAACGCCCAGCTGTCTCAGGGGCTGCAAGATTGCAAGGCCCAACTTGAGGCCGCACTTGCTGCCGCAGGAGGAGACGGAAAAACCCCCCTGGTAACACATTTTTATTAATAAATATGAGCGTTGTGCAGCGTGCGCGTGAGTCTAATAGTGACATTGCAGGTATCGCCGGACAAGATCCGGACAGGCAAGCCTTGCTGCGCCAGCTAAAGGCCGGCGAGAGTGTGCTGAATAGGGTTCAGCAGGAAAGGAACAAGCTCCAAGATGCCAACGCCAAGCTCGGAGAAGAGCTGAAAGGCGCACAGGCCGAGCTGTCCGGCTCCGTCAAGGAGAATCAACGGCTTCGTCGCGGCATATATAGTAAGTGCTTGAGCGAACTCTTTTGAAAAGAAGAGTTCGACGAGGAAGTAATTTGACATGATATGTCTTGTAGGTATACTCACGGGTCGTCCTGCAGAGGAGATGCCCATATCAATGGGTGATCAACTTTCCGAACTATTGCAGCTACTCGAACGAGTTCGGCAGGCAATGAGTTGCGCCATTCAGGCTTTATGGCCAGCCCTCACCCTGCCCGAGGGCCTCGGGGAGCTTGCGGAGAAGCTGCAGGGAGTGCGGCAGCGCTTCCGTTTGTGGAAGATTTCGGCTTGCCGTCAAGGTGCCAGGGAGGCTTGGGCCATGGTGAAGACGCGGTACAAGAAGGCGGACCCCATCCATATGGCCGAAGTTGGACCGGTGGGGCCCGATGGGAAGGAGATCCCTGTGAGTTTAGTGTATAGCCAAGTAGAGTTGGCTGCTAAATTTTCCCAACGGATCAGTAAACTAGACAGCACATTAGACGGGATTGAGGAGGAATACAATCAATAAATTTGACAATGTATGTTATCCTTTAAAGTGACATATGAAATGCCTTCTAGCCGATTGTAGATCGTTTGTCTTTGCCGACCTTTTAAGCCGACCTCGGGACCCTAGAGTCCGGAGTGTGTCCGAATACCTTCTTGGTTATGAAAAAACCGGGGTATGCATGGAGACCAGGCGTAGGGGTCATTAGTGCTTTATCATACAAGTGCCCAACTAGTTATGTTATATTACATGGTTAGTAAGAAACATCTTCCAGGGAGAATAGTTCCGTTAAGGGTTCCTTTATTGGGGCATGCCCTAAAGTGCATGTCCGGACTGCAAAGAAAGCATAAAACATCCGGGGCAGGTGGATAAAATAGGTAAAAGTCATCTTTTAAATCACCGATCGAATATTCCCTTAAGAACGCTAGCTTTGGCTTCACCCACCGAGGTACACATCCGGTGACCAGCGAGAATAATCGCAGAGGTGCTCCCTTTACCTCCTAGCCGAACAATCGGGAACGTAGGGGTAAGCACAGGAGCCAGGCAACCCAGCTTGGCCAAAACTTAAGTCATATCGATGCATATAATGGCGAGTAAAAGGTACATGTGGAAGCTTGACACATGTGTTGGGTATGAAACCCGTGTAATTGAGCTTCTGTAAAAGAAGCCCCCAGGAATAATGAGTGCGGATGGCACATCATGCATATGCAAAGAATGCAAAAATAGGCCCGAAGGGCTTAAAAGGATAACAAGAGAAACAAAAGACAATGAAGTATAAAAGTTTGGGCGGGAGAGGGGCGAACTCTTAGTCCGGCGCTAGGCATAGAATCGCTCGAGGCGGGCTCGTTCCATGGGTTCGGCTCGAGTCGGTTATCCGACGCATTTCGCAGACGGTATGCTCCGCCGGTCAGTACTTGATCGATAATGAAGGGGCCCTCCCATCTGGGCTTGAGCTTGTCCTTTTTCTTGTCCGGCAGGCGTAGAACTAGTTCGCCAACGTTGTAAGTCTTTGCCCGTACTTCTCTGCTTTGATATCTTCGGGCCTGCTGCTGATAGAATGCGGAACGAGCCTTCGCAACATCACGTTCTTCCTCCAATGTGTCCAAGCTGTCCTGCCGATCAAGCTCGGCCTCTCTTTCCTCATACATGCGCACTCGAGGTGAGTCATGAATAATGTCGCAGGGCAAGACTGCCTCTGCGCCGTATACCATAAAAAATGGTGTGAATGCGGTAGTACGGTTAGGCGTCGTCCGCAGCCCCCAGAGTACAGAGTCGAGCTCCTCAACCCATTGTGCGTCGGATTTAGTGAGTGACCTCACTAGTCTGGGTTTAATGCCGCTCATTATTAGACCGTTTGCTCTTTCCACTTGACCGTTGGTTTGAGGGTGATAGACTGACGCATAGTCGAGCTTGATGCCCATATTTTTGCACCATGACTTGACCTCGTCGGCTGTGAAGTTCATGCCATTGTCGGTGATGATGCTGTGTGGGACTCCGTAACGGTGTACCACCTCTGATATAAAGTCTATCACTGGTCCGGACTCTACCGTTTTGACCGGTTTGGCCTCTATCCATTTGGTGAACTTATCCATCATGACCAATAAGTACTTTTTCTTGTGGGTTCCCCCTTTAAGGGGTCCAACCATGTCAAGCCCCCAGACCACAAACGGCCAGGTAATGGGTATGGTTTTGAGGGCGGTGGGTGGCATATGGCTCTGATTAGCAAAGGGCTGACAACCAACGCATCGCTGGACTAAGTCCTGTGCGTCCGCCCGAGCCGTCGGCCAATAAAATCCTGTACGGAATGCCTTTCCTACAAGGGCCTGGGCTGCTGCGTGGTGTCCGCCTAGTCCGGCATGGATTTCAGCCAGAAGGTTTCGCCCTTCCTCTTCGGAGATACACCTCTGAAGGACTCGGTTGTACTTTTCTTATAAAGTTCTCCCTCATGGACCTTGTAGGCTTTTGATCACGGACAATGCAGCGGGCCTCGTTTTGGTCTTGGAAGTTCCCGCCTAAGCAAGTAGGCTAGAAAGGTTGCATCCGCCGCGATTCGCCATTATAGCGTGGGCTGAAGGTGTTATGTCGTCTGCTGAATCATCGATTGATGCGGTTCTTTCCGGTTTATCGCTGCGGGCTCCTCTTCCCATAATACGGATGGCTTGAAGAGCCGTTCGAGAAGATATTTGGAGGACAGCATCACGTTTACGCACCGATGCGTGCGTAACGTCGGCCGCTTGGTTATTATCTCGGGCTATGTGATGGAATTGAGTCCTTCAAACCGAGTGACATTTTCGGGACAACGTTGCGATATGCTGCCATTTTCGATCCTTGGCGTCAAAGTCTCCATTTATTTGGGATATTGCAAGGTTTGAATCCCCGCGCACCTCTAGGCGTTGAATGCCCATGGAGACCGCCATCCGGAGACCATGTAACAGGGCCTCGTATTCGGCTGCGTTGTTGGAGTCCGTGTACATTATTTGTAGTACATACTGGACTGTGTCTCCGGTTGGGGACATCAATACGACGCCAGCCCCCAGTCCGGCCAACATTTTGGAGCCGTCAAAATGCATAGTCCAATTGGAGTATGTGCCGTACTCTTTAGGGAGTTCGGCTTCAGTCCATTCGGCGACGAAGTCAGCCAAAACTTGTGACTTTATGGCTCGTTGAGGTTTGTAAGTTATGTCGAATGGCAAGAGCTCAATGGCCCATTTTGCAATCCTGTCCGTTGCGTCGCGGTTATTTATAATGTCATTGAGTGGTACTCAGAGGCCACTGTTACCGAACACTCTTGAAAGTAGTGCCGGAGCTTCCGAGACGCCATGAACACCGCATATGCTATCTTCTGATAGTGCGGTTAACGGGATTTGCAGGGGGTTAACACAGTGGATACATAATACACTGGTTTTTGAAGAGGGAATTTATGCCCTTCGGTCGCTCGTTAGACAACGAGGACCGCGCTTACAACTTGATGTGTTGCTGCGATGTATAACAACATTGGTTTGCCCAGTGGGCGCCGCCAGACCGGTTTGTTGCCAAGATGGCCTTTATTTCTTCGAGTCCGGCGGTGGCGGCATCCGTCCCACTCGAAGTGTTCGGCGCCTAAGGAGGCGATAAAGAGGCAACGCCTTTTCTCCTAGATGGGAGATAAAGCGGCTTAAGGCTGCCACGCATCCTGTTAATTTTGTATTTGTTTGAGGTCCTTTGGAATATCCAAGCTGTGTGAGCTCGAATTTTGGCGGATTTGCTTCAATTCCTCTACGGATACAATGAAGCCCAAAGACTTTCCGGTGGTACACCGAAAACGCATTTTTCCGGATTCAACTTGATGTCATATGCTCTGAGGTTTTCGAATGTGAGCCTCAAATCGTCTACTAGAGTTTCGACGTGTTTTGTTTTGATGACTACGTTGTCTACGTATGCCTCATTGTTTTGCCGATCTGGGTGGCGGACACGTTTGAATCATGCGCCGATATGTTGCGCCGCATTTTTAAGTCCGAAGGGCATCGTGTTGAAGCGAATGGTCCATATGGAGTGATGAATGCCGTTGCGGCTTGATTCGCTTCCGCCATCTTGATTTGATGATAGCGAGTATGTGTCCGTGAAGCACAATGAATCGTGCCTCGTTGTGGCATCGATCATTTGATCGATCTTGGGAGAGGAAAGGATCCTTTGGGCAAGCCTTATTGAGGTCTTTAAAGTCGACCGAGGCGCCGAGATTTATCCTTCTTTGGTACCATCACCAGATTTTCTAGCCACCGGATGTTTGATATCTCTAATGAATCCGGCTTCCAATAGTTTCGCTAGCTCTTCTCCCATTGCTTGTCTTTTGGGTTCGAAAATCGCCAAGAGCTCGTTTGATCGCTTAAATCCTTTTAGGATGTTTAAGCTGTGTTCTGCCAACCTGCATGGGATTCGGGCATGTCGAAGGATGTCGGCGAAGATATCCCAATTTTCCGAAGGAATTCGCAGAAGGCTTGGCGTCTACTTCGGGGTTCAATTGTGCCCCGATGGAGGCCGTCTTTGTTGGGTCCGTTGGATGGACCTGGAATTTTATTATTTCATCTGCTGGTTTGAAGGAGGTGGACTTGGGTCTTTTATCGAGTATCACATCGTCCCTGTTCACCGTGGAGCGCAGCGCGGTGAGTTCTTCTGCCGCTAAGGCTTCGGATAGTGCCTCGAGGGCTAGTGCCGCCGTCTTGTTTTCGGCACGGAGTGCTATGTCCGGATCACTAGCGAGAGTGATTATTCCGCTGGGCCCAGGCATTTTGAGCTTCATGTACCCGTAATGAGGTATTGCTTGAAAAATTGTGAATGCCTCTCGTCCTAATATAGCATGATATCCGCTGCTGAACGGGGCCACCTGGAACGTGACTTCTTCGGATCTGTAATTGTCCGAAGAGCGAAACACCACATCGAGTGTGATTTTTCCAAAGGCAGCGTGCTTCCCGTGAGGATTATTCCTCTAAAGGTTGTGCTTTGCTTCGCTCAATCGGCTCCAATCGATTTCCATTTTTCGCAGAGTTTCCTCGTAAATGAGGTTTAGTCTGCTGCCGCCGTCCATGAGGACTTTTGTCGGTCAAGCCGTCCACTATGGGACTAAGTACCAAAGTCACCGGTGCTCGTTGTTCGAATTTAGGCTCATCGCTGGCGTTGAAAGTAATAGTTGTGTCGCTCCATGGGTTTGCTGTTGCTACTTGGTAGACTTCGGCGAGTCCGCGGATTGTTCGCTTTCGCATATTGTTTGATGCAAAGGTCTCGAAGACTATTGACACCGTGCTGGTATTGTTGGAGTGGTTTCCCAGAGCAAGAAGTTCCTCGCCACTTTTGGCCACCTGCCGCAATATCCAACATGCTCTAAGGCTGTGTGTTGGGACGGCTCCCTCTGCACTATGAAGTTTACAGGGTCCATTGAGCCATCCCTCCAGTACGGTTCCGTTTCCCTTACCGGTTTCTGTTTTTTGGTTTTTGCCTCTGGGGCGTGAGTGCAAGGCGCCCTTTTGCTGCGGACTGGGTTTGGGGCCGGATTATCCCAAAATTGATTTTCAGTTTTCCGGAAACTTTCCATCGCACAAGATTTTCAGACTATGGACGCCAGATCGGTGAAGCGCGTAATCTTGCGACGATCAATGGCGTTCAGATTCCCTTGTCCGTGCGATTATTGCGAAAGATTGAGATTGCGTTTTCCTCTCGGCAGTCCTTTATCCTGTCCATAACCGGAGGAATCGCCCAATAATGACGTTTCGTTTCAAGGCTCTTGCCGTATTAGAGATAGATCGCATATGTCCGGGCGGGTGGGTGGAATAAAATCCGGATCCTGCCCATCTTTGGGCCCAAAGGCGAGGGCTTCGAATTGAAGCTTGGTTTCTTGGAGACAGATCCAGCGAGTCGGAGCGACGCATGATTTTAGGTTCAATGCTCGATCGAAGTCCGTCCCTCCGCGGAATCCGGCATGGAGGGTTCGGGAATCGGACATGAATTGTTTTCAACACCGCAAAGAATTGCCGATGTGCTCCTCTACCACTGCAGCGTGGTGGGTGGCCCGGGAGAGTTGATCTCTCTCGGATCGGTTTTAAGCCCAATCTGGTTGTAATCCGTAGCGACTCCCAGGGCGGCGATGCGATCCAAGAGCTCGTTAACAGACGAGAGCTCTATTGGATCTAACTGCTCGGCAGCTTTAGGGCTGACACGAAGATTGTTTCGAGGACTTGAGAAGTCATTCTTGAAGGCGGCGGACGGCGGTCATGAGAAACCGCCAAGCGGATAGTTTGGCGGCGGCCAAGGCCCTCCAATGAATACCCGTCTTTGAAGGCGGGTGGAGACATCCGCCCTTATCGGTGGCGACACGAGGAACTCTCAATGAAAGCACCAATGTCGGTGTCAAAACCGCGGATCTCGGTAGGGGTCCCGAACTGTGCGTCTAGGCGGATGGTAACAGGAGACAAGGGACACAATGTTTTTACCCAGGTTTGGGCCCTCTCGATGGAGGTAAAACCCTACGTCCTGCTTGATTAATATTGATGATATGGGTAGTACAAGAGTAGATCTACCACGAGATCAAGGAGGCTAAACCCTAGAAGCTAGCCTATGGTATGATTGTTGTAATGTATGTTCGTCCTACGGACTAAAAGCCCTCCGGTTTATATAGACACCGGAGAGGGCTAGGGTTACACAGAGTCGGTTACAATGGTAGGAGATCTACATATCCGTATCGCCAAGCTTGCCTTACACGCCAAGGAAAGTACCTTCCGGACACGAGCCGGAGTCTTCAATCTTCTATCTTCGTAGTCTTGGAGTCCGGCGGATAATGATAGTCCGGATGTCCGGACACCCCCTAGTCCAGGACTCCCTCAATGACCTTCCATCTTGGAGATGGTTTCTTCGTGAGCCTCGATCATGTCATTGGCCTCACCAAGTTGTTCCAAGAGAGCAACAAAGTGCTTCTTGGACTTTCCCTTGAGCTTACTCATAAAAGACTCAAATTCATTCACTTCCTCATTAGACTCAACATGTCCATCAATGCAATCCTCCACGGAGGGATTAGTAATGATGGTGGTTGTGATGTTGGGGGTTACCTTGTTTGAAGCCTTAGCCATGAGGCATCTAGCGGTGATGTTTTCGTTGGGTGATTCGAAGAGAGACACCCGGGGAGTAGCAATGGCAATGGACGCCGTGGCCGTTGCTTCTTCATTCTCATCATCATCGTCATCCTCTTGGTATTCTTCTTGAACCACCAACCCACGAGTGGGAGTCTTCTTGGCGAAGTTGTTCTTGTTGGGGAAGGACTTGGCTTTGTCTTTCCGAATGAACTTGCCACCATTGTCTTCCCGCTTCTCGTAAGGACAATCCGCAACGAAATGGCTTACATTGCCACAGTTGAAGCAAGTTCGAACTCGTTGCTTGCCCTTGACGCCACTTGAGTTGTTTTTGTTGAAGTTGGGTCTTGAGCTCTTCTTGCTCCAAAATTGTCTTGAAGCAAGGGCCATGTGCTCATGATAGTCAAACTTGGTGTCTTCGGGGTTGCTTTCCTCATCTTCCACTTCTTCCTCTTCTTCCATAGTAACCTTGGCCTTCAAAGCAAGGTTAGGCTTCTTTGCTCTTTGAGAACGGAGCACCGCATTGTCGGCGGTCTTGTCCAAGATGCTCATTGCAACGAACTCATCCAACACTTCACTTGAGGTCATGGTGTGGAAGTCCGGTCGTTGACGAATGACGAAGGACATGGCCTTGTTGTAGGGCATCATGGCCTTGAGGAACTTCCGCTTGATCCAATTGTCATCCGTGTCCTTGCTTCCATGATCTCGAAGTGCGACCGCGAGTTTGGTCACTCTTTGGAAGAGCTCACGGGGTTCTTCATCTTCTTTCATTGCAAACTCATCGGCTTCATCTTGCACCACTTCATAGTTGGAGCGTTGAATGCTAGCACTTCCACGGTAGAGACCCTCAACACATTTCCATGCTTCTTTAGCCACGACATGGGGTCGAAGATGAGGGAGATCTTCGGGAAGAATTGCATCTTGGATGATGAAGAGAGCACTCTCATTGAATTGATTGTCCACGTCTTCTCGAGGGGTGAAGTTGCTTGGGTCATGAGGGTAAAAACCTTCTTCAATGATTCTCCAAAGGTTAGTATTCACATGTTTCAAATGACGCTTAAAGCTCATGTTTCTCATATTTAGGAGGTGGACCGGCATGATTCAAATGAGTAGAGGGGATTGGCCCCCTATAGACCGGGGGTTCCACATGGGCAAATATGCCGGTGCCATTTCTACCACTAGTAAAAGGACTCTTTTCATTGTTAGCTTCCCCCTTGTCGGAGATAGCATCCGTCACCTTGTTAGTAGGATCACCCACTTTCATAGGCGCGGTAGATAGTTTAAGTCCCTCTAGAAAATCATTAAACATGCTTTTAACCTCGGCCGTCATGGAGGTTTTCAATGTGTCTAAAGCCACATTGAATTCCTCACGAGAGACCGAGGTTCCCCCTTCGGCCGAAGACGAGATGGGATTCACACCAGAGTGTTCCTCCGCACCATCGTTGGTGTCAACCATACTCTTCGGACGGCAAAGTCCTTAATAAAGAGACGAGGCTCTGATACCAATTGAAAGGATCGATATGGTTGACTAGAGGGGGGGGTGAATAGGCAACTAACAATTTTAAGCTTTTCTTTACCAAATTAAACTTTGCAACAAATAGGTTGTCTAGATATGCAACTAAGTGAGCAACCTATATGATGCAATATCAACTAACGCATAAGCAAGCAAGAGATGTAACAATAAGTAAGCTTGCAAAGTAAAGGCACAAAATAACCAAGAGTGGAGCCGTGGAGAGGAGGATGTGTTACGGAGTTCCTTCCTTTTAAGGAAAGTACGTCTCATAGAGCGGTGTGGAGGCACAATGCTCCCCAAGAAGCCACTAGGGCCATCAGATTCTCCTCACGCCTCACACGATGCGAGATGCCGTGATTCCACTATTGGTGCCCTTGAAGGCGATCGAACCTTTACAAGCAAGGTTGGGGCAATCTCCACAACAATCGGAGGCTCCCAACAACAACAACAACACCACGAAGCTTCACCACAATGGAGTATGGCTTCGAGGTGACCTCAACCGCCTAGGGTGCTCAACACCCACGAGTAACAAGATCCGCAAGGATAAGTGGGGAATCAAATATCCTTTGGTGGAAGTGTAGATCGGGCCCTTGTCACCCAATCCCGAGCAAATCAACAAGTTTGATTGGCTAGGGAGAGATCGGCGAAAATGGAGCTTGGAGCAACAATGGAGCTTAGAGGTGGAAGAGGTAGTCAACTAGAGGTAGAAGACATCCCTTATATAGTCGTGGAAAAAATCCAACCGTTATCCACATGTTCGCGCTCGCGACTCACGGTACTACCGCTCCAAGTAAGCGGTACTACCATGACGCCATGTATTACTACCGTGGGCGACCACGGTACTACCGTGGCAACGCACAGTGGAACAAGCGACGAAGGAGCGATACTACACTGGCGCGGTACTACCGCTCCCCTTGCGGTACTACCGCAAGGTAGGAGGGTCACGGCCTGGGAAGGGCGCGGATGAAATAAATTACATCCGTGCCTACTTCCGCAGAAACTAGGGTGGTGCAAAAACCCGACGCGGTACTACCGCTTGTGAGGCGCGGTACTACCGTGGTGGGCGCGGATGTAAAAAATTACATCCGCGCCTACTACCGCGACACTGCGGTACTAGGTCGAAGGGCCACGGTACTACGACTCCTAGGGAGCGGTACTACCGTGGGCCTCGTGGTACACAGCTACCGATGAGCGGTACTACCGTGGGCCCCGTGGTACATCATCATTTGAACGAGCGGTACTACCGTGGGGCGCGGATGTAAAATTACATCCGCCCTACTACCGCACCGAGCGGCACTAGGCAGGTGCCGCGGTACTACCGCACCGAAGGGGCGGTACTACCGTGACACGCCATGCGGTACTACCGCTTGTACTGCGGTACTACCGCAAGTACAGCAATGTCGCCAGCTTTTCCGCACAACCAAGATAACGACGGGTAGCTCCAAAGTGCAAGGAAAGGAGGGACAAGTGTACGTGTGATTCCACCCTACCTTTCCGACGCGGACCCCCTCTTAATAGTACGGCTCTCCTACGACTCAACTCCACCAAAGAGAAACGTAGAACAACGTCGGCTTCAACAGTCTCCGAGGGGCACCGAATCGTCTTGTGCCTAATGATGAAGTATCTGAGGGATTCAAGGCACACGATTAGTCCGCACAAGCATTGTCATCAATCACCAAAACACTTAGGGATAAATATGCCCTTACAGTAGTCCATTTAAAATCTCCAAAAAGACAAATATTTAGGAACGGAGGGAGTATTTAAGAACGGAGGGAGCATACTGACATGCAACTTTCACCGTTTTATTTTTATGACATATATGTTCATTGTTACTCCCTCCATTCCCAAATACTCCTATAAGTCTTTCTAGAGATTCCAACAAGGACTACATACGGAGCAAAATGAGTGAATCTACACTCTAAGTACATTCGTATGTTATTGTCCATTTGAAATGTCTAAAAGAACTTATATTTAGGAATGGAGGAAGTATATTATTTTGCATGATGGCATAGCTGACATATTATTTGTGGCTCATGCATACTTCACAATTTTTGTACATGTTACGCTAGATCCTTACACATCTTTCTATTCATGTGTTGTTGTTGTACTGAATATTGCTTGAAAACTAAACCTCTATTTTTTCAGTTTTGTAATTGGTGTAAGTGTTGTTTTTTTTTGCGAAATTGGTGCAAGTGTTATTATAGGATGTTGTTATTGTATTCATAACAAATGTACATTGACAGAACCACGATTTATGAATTGGGGTAATCTTAGGTGTCCCAACTTGGAAGAATCATAAAGATAGTTTTTAAGTGCCAAACAAACTACTCCCTCCGTCCGAAAAAGTTTATCCCAAGCTTGTTCATCAAATGAATGTATCTATCACTAACTTGATGCGAGGTACATTCATTTGAATGACAAGTTTTTTCGGACGGAGGAAGTATTAACTACTCCCTCCGTTCCTAAATATAAGTCGTTGGGGGAGCGTAAACTAAACTCCCCCAACGACTTATATTTCGGAACAGAGGTAATATAATTTAGAAGGCTAATATGATTGATGTTGAGATTACGTCTGTCCCAGGCCAAACAACAGGCATGCCTAATTAACAATAGACATCATGAATCCATATGTGGTATGCACTACAATTTGGTAAAATGACATAATATAAATAAACCCTGATCTGTAACTATTCTGAACTTTACTTCTCTACATCAATGAAAACAACTCAAAGCTGCTTTTCCGTCAAAATACAATCCAGGGTTGAAGAAGAGAAAAGGGTGCAGAAAAGAGATGCCCAAGGGCTACAGCGTTGGTATTGCTTCAGGGAGGCTGGAATAATCCATCTAGCTGGCAATTGCCTGCCTCCTGCCAGCATCTTGCCTCATCGACTAAGCCTACCAAAGACTTGGCTAATGGAGCTGCTGGTGGCATTGAAGACAGGCGCGTTGTGTTCTTTCCAAACCATCCAGGCTATGAGAGTGTTGGCAGACTTCTGGGTTTTGCAGTCATCAGTGGATAGACCAAGCAAATCAGCATTCCAGGGATCCGCAAACGGCAAAATTATCCTAAGCAAATGCTACCAAAGTCAAGATCTTTGCTTGGCTGCTCTTTTGTGGGCGCCTCAACTCTTGCGCCAACCTCACCTTCAAAAATATCGTCAACAATGTGGATCGTTCACATTCCTTGGACAACATCGAGGACGTCAAACACATTTCTCTCATGCCCCTACTCTGGTAGGATTTGGCGAAGTATCGACATCACACCCGACCTCCTCCATACACAAGCTGAGGGACTGCAGCCTCTCGCATGGCTTGGATCACTCCCTATGGCCCTTTGTTCTGCTGGCGGTTCTTTAGAAAACTTGGGATGCACGAAATGCTAAGGCCTTTCGCTGTGAAGACCTTCACAGCTCTGCCACGCTAAAGAAGATCATTGATGACCTGGACATATGGTCACATCGCATCCCCAAGCAGCAGCAAGGTGTCTGCTTTCTCATGGCGACTACACCTCTCCTCTGTTTATAGAAAAATAGTTGAAGAAATTACATGCATGTCATTGGCATTTTACTTGTGCTTTTTCCTCTAACCCTGCCGGTATGACGGTAATTACATAGGAGAATATTCCTAGTTATCCAGCATATTCCTTTAGGGTTTTAGTAATTACTCCCTCCGTTCCTAAATAATTGTCTTTCTAGAGATTTCAACAAGTAACTACATACAGAACAAAATGAGTGAATCTACACTCTAAAACATGTCTACATACATCCGTATGTTGTAGTCCATTTGAGATGGCTAGAAAGACAATTATTTGGGAACGGAGGGAGTACAATACTACTCTTGAATCATCTGATTTACACTGTTTCCCGTGACCTTAAGGCTGTGTGACCATCACTGTTTGATGAACAACAGTCCCGTGGTTTTGTACTCAGTTGATTACCATCCTTCAAAGAAGGCAGAACTACCCAGTGTTCAGAACAAGTTCAGACGAGCTCTCAGGTATGCTGGTTCTGGCATTTGCCATGCACTGCATCTTATCCATGACAGTTTGGTGCATATGTCGGAGCTGAGAGTGAGAGGAGACAGTAGCACCCTGCTACCCTACGTTGCACATGATATGGCCTTCTGCGAGAACACAAGCGCAATACAACACCACAAATTACAAAAGAAGAGATACAGGATTGAGAGCATACTAGCAATCAAGAATATAAAACTGTCCTAAGATAATACTGACCTGAACTGGAACTGAATCTCAGGATCAAACAAACAGACTGGAAATGGCAGAGCAAAATCTGAAGCACATCGACCACCAAAACGCTGGCTCTTCATGGATTTGACACAAGATTGGCGGGAGGTAAACTGAAAACAAGCGCTAATACTAGTAAAATTGTAAAACAACAACAACAACAACAACAACAACAACAACAACAACAACAACAACAACAACAAAGCCTTTAGTCCCAAACAAGTTGGGGTAGGCTAGAGGTGAAACTCATAAGATCTCGCGACCAACTCATGGTTCTGGCACATGGATAGTCAGCTTCCACGCACCCCTGTCCATGGCTAGTTCTTTGGTGATACTGTAAAATTAGAACATGTTTCACATATTTGCTTACTTGTAAAACTCCAAACACAAACTGTTCTGACCCAAACTCCCAAGATGAGCACCATTATCTGATGAAGGTTCTCATGATTTTGTGACTCTGTCGATTGCCATCCTTTAAACAGGGCAAAACAACCAGTGTTCAGAACAAGTTCAGACAAACGCTCTAAATTTGCAATGCTCTGCCTCCTATCCGTGTCAGTTTGGTGTATAGGTTGGAGATGAGAGTGGGAAAAGAAGTAACATCCTGGTACCTATGGTTTTCTTCTGCCAAGACACAACTAAGAAACAACAGCACCAATAGCAGAAGAAGAGATGCATCGAGAGCAGGCCATCTCTACTTAGCAGTTACCCAGTTACCAGCAATCAAGACTAAAAAAAATAGGAAACCGCTGAGAAAATATTGAAGATGAGTGCGTGGAGAAGAAAGAAGCGTCGATGAAGCACACGGAAATTGAGCGACCAGACTCTTCATTACATGGTTTCATGATATACCACATGATGCAACCACCCGAGTTAAAACTGTCCTGAATTGGAACTGAGTCTCAGGATCATATGGACAAGCTGGAAAGGGCAGAGCCAAATCTGAAGCAAATCCACCCCAAAAAGTTGCATTCTAAATTGGATTTTACACAAGATGGCTACAGATAAACTGAAAACAAACCCTGATACTAGTAACATTGGGAAATCAAAATATGTTCCACAAACTCACCTACTCTAAAACTCCAAACACAAACTCTCTGATCCAATAACAGGTAAGTAGATCCTGAGTTAACTACTCCCTCTCTCTCAGTTTACAGGGCGTGCGCGTACCCCTAGGTCGTCAATTTGACCAACCTAATACAAGTCATATATTACAAAAAATATACCAATATAAACTTCAGATGTTCTATTTTCAAAAGGTATATTTTTTGTGTTATATAGTTTATATTAGGGTGATCAAATTGACAACCTAGGTATACGCATAGGACTTGTAAACTGAGACGGAGGTAGTACATGTTATAATGTAAGCAGCAGATAAATGCCAAACTGTTGTTATGTCATACTCCCTCCGTTCCTAAATATAAGGTGTATTATTTTTTCAAAAAGTCAAACTTCTCTAACTTTGACCAAGTTTTTAGACAAAAATATCAATGTCTAGAATACCAAATCATTATCACTAGATTCACCATGAAATATATTTCTATATTTTAAATATTCAATATTGTAAATCTTTATAGATTTTGCTATAAAGTTGGTCAAACATAGACAATGGTTGACTTTTTGAAAAACTAATACACCTTACATTAAGAAACGGAGGGAGTATATTGTAATGCATATACTGAAGTAACTGTAAACAGCAGAAGCAACAGACCATGAATTTAAGTACAACTGTAAAAGGTTCAGTGGCTTCCTTCCATGTTATTTTGAATTGTTTCTCAGGGGCAACAAAGTTGATTCACCACTGAATATTACATACATCGTTAAGGGCAAGAAAGCTGCTTCTTTTGAGTGTAAATAAGAAAACAAGCAACTGTTCAACTTTTCTGAATTTACATAGAACTGAACAATCTGACATTATTATCTATCCTCCACAAACTGACACTGTAATGATCACCAACCTTAATGATGACGTGTATGTCCCCAACATGAGCTTTCTGCACCATTGACAGTATACAGGGGTAACCGAGGATCTATATATGCTGTGACAAGACACTGTACACCAAAGAAGTTTGGCTCCTGCTTCATGTGTTACATTTCTGATTCAAATCCAATGTTCCAAAACCCTTCGGGTGTCAATGGAGGGGCATACCTGTATCTATGTCTAGACACACCATCATGATGCTCGCACCTCATACTTGTAGCACCATCACCATTTACACGGCCATCAGGAAGCACAGCATCATAGAACTTCTTGCACTGCTTGCATTCAACACCTTTCAGATTCGCCCGATCAGCTTTCTTTCTTACAGGTTCTGTATATTTGAAATCTTTATTCGGTGGATGGATTGAAATCGAGCTACGCTGCTTGGGAACTGGTATGTTGTTGAGGCCCTGAGCGACAATATTGATGTCTTGAGTCTCATCATCTGAGTTATTGAAGTCCATATCTTGGGGAGGAGGGGCAGCAAGAGCGAGTGCTTCTTCTCTAGTTGTGGGGTTCCTGATCATATTTTTTACAGCTTCCAGAGGAGTATCAAGAAAATCATCATGTGGATCAACAACACCTGGTTCCTTACGCACACGAGTTTCTCTCCAGTGTAGACTTGGGCGGGTTGCCTCTGTCTTTGAAGTGCTAGCAGCATTTTTGTGCGGAGGGTTAGTTGCATGAGGTGGTAGACAAAGGCGCGAGTTACTGAACATGCTCCTGGCAGAGGTAGCATTTTGGGCCTTCGCACGTGAACTAGGAGGATTCTTTTGGTCTTCAGTCTTAGAAACTACCTGAATGCTCTCATTTTTCGTGTCCTGCAAATCTGGATATCAAACAACTGAGATGTTAATAACAATATCGAATCAGCAACTCCTACATATTTAAGACATGTGCATGTTAGGTGATAGGATTGACAGAAAAGAGATACTAGCAAAGTGACATTTATCAGGATATCATATGCACCATTGATCATATTTGCACGAAAAAGTACAGATACTTATATAAGATTCTTAAATTATAGCGGCAATTCTGAAACAAAAGTGTGATACTGGATAAGAAAACTCAAGTAGCTCTAAGAATCTGGAAATCAAACAAGTGAGATGTGAACAGAGATATCCAATCAGTAACTCCTACATATTTAAGACACGTCCATGTTATGTGCCAGGATTGACAGAAAAGAGATACTAGCGAATTGGCATTCATCAGAATATAATGCATCATTGATCATATTTGCACAAAAGATAGAGATCCTTATATTGTTCTTAAGGTCTAGCAGTAATACAGGAACAATACTGTGATTAGGAAAACTTAAGTAGCTCTAAGAATTTGAGAAGTTGTGGGGCGGTACCTTTTAGCTTTCTCTTACTTGGAGGACTTCCAGAGGCCTTCCGGTTCACAGGGGACTTGGAGCCTTCATTCAGGTCAATCCTGGAGCCTTCATTCTGGTCAATCTTGGAGCCTTCCATCTCCGCAATCTTTCCAAGAAGATAGTTGTGCTCAGACTTGAGATGCTTGTATTGTGTCGTTGCGTGATTAAATTTATTCTGCTCAAGAAGAATATCCTTATCCTTCAACTCCAACTGCTGTAGCAGCCGCTGATGGGCCTCCCTCTCCCTTGAAATCTCAGCAGCCTTCTCCCCAATCTCTCTTTCGAGCCGACGAATCACCTCATCTTTCTTCATTTCCTCCTCCAATGCCCCCCTCTCCCTAGATATCGCAGCAGCCTTCTCCTCAATCTCCCTTTCGAGCCGGCGGATCACCTCATCTTTCTTCATTTCCTCCTCCAATCTCCCCCTCACCCTTGATATCTCAGAATCCTTCTCCCCAATCTCCCTTTGGAGCCGACGAATCACCTCGTCTTTCTTCATTTCCTCCTGCAATCTCCCCCTCACCCTTGACATCTCAGCATCCTTCTCCCCGATCTCCCTTTGGAGCCGACGAATCACCTCGTCTTTCTTCATTTCCTCCTCCAGTCTCCCCCTCACCCCTGACATCTCAGCATCCTTCTCCCTGATCTCCCTTTCGAGCCGGTGGATCACCTCATCTTTCTTCGTTTCCTCCTCCAGTCTCCCCAGAAGCTGCTTCTTCTCAGCATCGTGCTCCTCAGCCAACCGCTCGGCGTTCACGAGCATCCCTCGCATCTCCTCGAGAGAGCTCTCCAGCTGCAGCAGCCTATCCTCCGCGCGCCGCTTCCCGCGGTTGAGCTCCTCCAGCTGGCTCACCAGGCCGGCCTCCCTCTGCCGCCACTCATCCTCGGCCTCCCTCGTGGCGGTGGAATCGGCCAGCCGCGCGTGGAGGAGCTTCGACTTGGCCTGGAAGTGCGGGAAGATCTGGCTGCAGAAGATGAACTCCATCTGGGAGACCCGGTCCTTCACCTCCTGGATGGTGGCCACCAGGATGGTGCTCATCCCGGTGATGTACTTGAAATCGTCCGCCGCCGCGTCGGCGCCGCAGTCGGCGGCCGAGAAGCCCACCGCCTTGCCCTCCATTTCGGCGACCAGGGGCGGATCTGGATGGTGCGCCGGGTGGGCGCCCGAACTCGTGGAAGCTAGGAGTGCGGCGGAGGGCCAAAGGCGACGGAGGGGGGCGCCGCCGTAAGGAGGGGCGGCGGGGAGAGCGAACTGGGGTTAGGGTTGGTGGCGTGGTGGGGAGGGGAGGGGAGGGATTTGGGGGATCTCGAAATTTAGAGCGCGCTTTTTCAAAGCTATTGTGTCCAGCAGCGCTGTGCCTCAAATTTTGGAAAGTGGCCGGAGAGGTGGCAATGGCACTTTTTTTTAGGGAGGTTTTTTTTTTTTTTAGGGGTGATAAATAATTTTATTCATCATCAAAAGCCACAGTGTGTGGGATACAAGAAGCATCATGGGGTTGTAGAAGCCATACGTGGCGCCCCTGATCTAACCTAACAGAGAATTTTGCTAAACTATGAGCATCATTGTTGGATAAACGACCTTCGTGAGCGATTCTGCAATTGAAACTTTCAACCCTAGCTTGGATTTCAGTGATGATCGAACCATAGGTGCCTCTGTTGCTCCTGTTTATATCATCTACCACCTGCTTTGCATCTGAAGCGATGACAAAGTTATGGATTGCCAGATCTTCCGCCAAAGCAAAAGCTTCGCGACATGCTATTGCCTCGAGAGTGGCTGCATCATGAAGGCAGTCGATCACTAGGGATGAACTGCCCAGATAATTGCCCTGATCATCGCGGCACACCGCAGCGGCCGAGCCCCTTCTATTGAATCTGTGGACTCCAGCATCCACGTGAATCTTTGCAAAACCCGACGGGGGAGCCCTAGGTCGTCTGTTTCTGACAACAGCTTGTCTGTGCTGTCCACCAGATGGCATATGAGGCTTGATATCGATAGTTTCAAGCTCCGCCATGAACCGGGTGATGAAAGCGTGAGTGGCCCGTGGGCTCTGAAAGATCCCTTCATGTGTCGCCTTTCTTCGCGCAGTCCATATTGCCCACAATGTGACAGCCAGTGTCAGGAAAGCTTCATGCGATAACACGTGCATCATTGAGAAAAGCCATGCTTTAGCAGCTGGTTCGCTAGACGCCCTCAACTGATGTGCTAACTCTCCATCGACTAGAGCCCGAATACATCGCGCCATTGTACAGTCCAGGAGGGAATGCTTCCATGAATCTGGAGAGCCACAGAGTCCGCATGAACTGGTTTCTAACATGTTTCGATGTTCTTTGACGTCCTCGGCCGGCAGAGAGTGTCTCGCGAGCCTCCATAGAAACATCCTTATTTTGGCTGGTACCCGAACATGCCATAACTGTTTCCATGAGTTCTTCTCTTGCATTATTGTAACGCCCCGGATTCGATGCGCCAGGTGTCCGTCAGTTATTCGCCATAGTTGCCATGTCATTGCTTGCGTGTTGCATTTCACCATGTCATCATCTGCATTTCATCTGCATGTTTTTCAAAACTTGCATCCGTTCGGGTTCCCTGGTTCTCTCCGTTGTCGTTCGAGTCCAGACACTGCACGCGCACCGCTGCACCTCCAAATATTATTTTATAAGTGGCATAAAATGTTCTCGGAATGGGTTGCAACTTGTCGTGCGGTCTTATTATAGTGTAGACAGACCGCCGCCAAGTTTCATCGCATTCGAGTCCATTTGATAGCCCAACCGTTAAACCTACAACCGCAATATAGTCGGTTTAATCGTCGGACGTTTTCGGTATCCTGAAACCGTGCGGGCTGCATTCTCCCCTCCTCTCAGCCCAACCCTCTCGTCACAGCCCACCTAGGCTGCCTTAACCCCTCGCGTCCGGAACCGCCCGATCGAGATCCGAGGGTCCGAAACCCCTCCAAAACCCCCCTAACCCTAGCAAATCTGCTATATATGGTCACCCCCTAGTCCATTTTGGGCATCCCCTAGCCTCCACCTACCTCCCTCCTTGTTTTCCGCGTCCTCCAACCTGCAGCCGCCGCCTCCCACCTCCATTTCCATGCCGCCGCCTTCCCCCTCCAAATCCGGCGCCCCCAGCCTCCTCTCGCCACTTGGCAAGCCCCCAGTGGCTAGCCGCCGCCCTCAGCCTCTCCCAGTCGCCACTGGCCTCCTCGTCCCCAGCAGCCTCCCTGCTGCAGGCCGCCCCAGCCCGCCTGGGCCTCGATCTGGCCCCGAGGGCAGCAGCCAGCCCGCGCCCGCTCGCTCCGCCTGCTGCCTCTGCCCGACCCGTCGTCGGCGTGGCGGCTGCCGGTCGCCGGACCCGCTCCGCCGTGCCTCCGTCGGGTTGCGGACTGCGTTCCCGCCATCGCCAGCCCCTTCCCGCCCGACCCAGCGCTGCAAGCGTCTCCTCGCCCCAAACCACCAGCCCGCGCTCCTCCTGCCGCCATAGGAGCCGTGCTCCGCCAGCCCCACTTCGCCACCCGGCCCCCGTCGTCGCCGGATCCGGCCGGGGACGGGTTCCCCTCGCCCCGTCGCCGCCAGACATCGCCCCGCATCGCCGCGACTCCGCCGCCGCACGACCTCGCCGTCCGGGACGGATCGGGAGGAGCCCCGATCCCGACTGCGGTCGTTGACCCCCGTGGGCCTCCTCCACCAGGCACGTGGGCCCCGCAAGCCAGCCCAGACCAGCAGCGCCGGCCCGCCTCGCCCTCCGTCTTCCTGGGCCAGCCCAGTGGGCTCATATGTTTTTTTTTCAGAAAACGCGCAAGTCCCAGATTTCTGACATTATCATGCCATGTTCGTCATGCTATATCTCTGCATCTGTAGCTCCGTTTCATGCGTATAATATGTCAAATTGTTCGTCTCGACGAGTACTTCATTTCATTCCATTGCATCATATTCATTTGAGCTCACCTTGATGCCCTAAATGCTGTTGGAAGAGTGCATGTTGATGTTGATCTGCTGAAACTGTTATAACTTGCTCATTTATCATTTTTGCCATGATTGATGTGTGCATCCTATGGGGTTGATGTCTACATGTATGTTGATCTATGCCATGCCATCTTTCCAGGGGTGCCAACCATGTATTTTTGTGAGTTGTGTGCTGAGTGTATCAAGCTTGCTAAGTAGGGTAGTTGTTGTTGCTGTTTTTCCTGACAGATTCTGTTATATTTTGTTGCTATGTTAACATGTTGCTACTAATCATTCTATGCATAATCTGGAGGTGTTCTATGAACATGTTTTGATCTACATGTCTTTCTATATCCATTCATGCCCTTAGTTGCAATTATAGACCACTGTAACATGTTGTAATCTTGCTCCAAAGTTGCTTGAAAATGTTGCTGTCAGCCTGTTAACATTAAGTTTACTTGTTCCCATGTGTTTTGCTAGTGATCCATGCACCCTATGACCTTGCTATTGCCATGCTTAGCTTCATAAACATGTCTTCTTACTGTTGTTTGCCTTGCCATGCCATGTATTGCTCTGTGGTGAGTGGTTCAAGCTCACCAACATGCCTACTTATTGTTGTTCCTGCCATGTTTAAATCTGTAATATAACTTGCCATGTTTACATGGGTGCCATCATACTTTCTGTGCCCTTTTAGCTCATGGTCAGTAAGGGACTTTTGATCTATGATGTTAGTAGATTCATGCCATGCCTTTGTTGTCCATGTTATGTTCCTGTAACATGTTGTTTGATAGCTCTGAACATTGCAACCTGATGTTATTTCTGCTAAAGTCTGAAACTGTTATTATTTGCAATATCTCCATGTCTTTTTGAGCATGATCCATTGATTTCTGGAGAGAGAGCTCAGTGTTCATGTTTTGTTATGCTTTACCTGTACTTCATGCCCATGCCTTTTGTTATTGCGTTGAGATGCTGTAGCATGTTGTTTTGATGCTTGTAAGATGCCTAGTTGCTGTTATGGACAGATTGTTGTTATGACTTGTATGGAGTGTATGTGTTGCACCGTTGCTCCGTTTTGAGTGTGTTATATATGAAACTTGCTTGTTTTTGCATGTAGCTTCATATTATCATGTTGCATCCTTGTTTTGGTGTGTTTGCTTGATGTTTGGGTGCATTTTGCATCAATGTCATGTTTAACTTGTTTTGCTCATATCTTCTAGCCCGTAGCTCCGAATCTAATGAACTTTATATGTAACTTGACTAGAATTTCGTGTAGATCATCTTGGTGCATCTTAACTTGCTGTTTAACAACTTGAACATAATTCTTGTTCAGTTCTGGACCAATTTTGAAATTTGCATATGAGGACTTACCGGAATTGTTATATGTTGTTTCCGGCCTCATTTAAACTTGCCTTGATGTGTTGTTCTTGTTTGCATCATCTCTTGCCATGAGTAGCTTCATGTAGCTTTGTCATGCATCATGCTTGTTGTGCATCATACCTTGTTCATGTGTGGTGTGTTTACCTATGTTGTGTGCTTCTTCTTGTTAGTTCCCGTTTTGTTGCGATCGTGAGGATGCGTTCGTCTACGTGTGGTTCGTCTTCGTGGCTTCATCTTCTTCATGGACTCGTTCTTCTTCCTTGCGGGATTTCAGGCAAGATGACCGCTACCCTGGATCTCACTACTATCATTGCTATGCTAGTTGCTTCCTATCGCTATGCTGCGCTACCTATCACCTGTTTATCAAGCCATCCCAAATTGCCATGAACCTCTAACCTTTGACACCATTCCTAGCAAACCATTGATTGGCTATGTTACCGCTTTGCTCAGCCCCTCTTATAGCGTTGCTAGTTGCAGGTGAAGTTGAAGATTTCTCCATGGTGGATAGGGTTTATGTTGGGATATCACAATATCTCTTATTTTAATAATGCATCTATATATTTGGTAAAGGGTGGAAGGCTCGGCCTTATGCCTGGTGTTTTGTTCCACTCTTGCTGCCCTAGTTTCTATCATACCGGTATTATGTTCCCGGATTTTGCGTTCCTTACGCGGTCGGGTGATTTATGGGACCCCCCTGACAGTTCGCTTTGAATAAAACTTGTCCAGCAAGGCCCAACCTTGATTTTTACCATTTGCCTCACCACCACCTACTTTTCCCTTGGGAGTAATTAACCCAAGGGTCATCTTTATTATAGCCCCCTGGGCCAATGCTTGTCTAAGTGTTGGTCCAAACTAGAGCACCGTGCGGGACCATTCCTTGGCAACTTGGATTCGCTTGGTACTCAGACGCTTAGCTCATCCGGTCGTGGCTCGAGACGAGATATCTTGTGCTACTATCGAGGATGTCGGCGCGCGGAGGCTTTGCTGGTCTTGTTTTACCATTGTAGAAATGTCTTGTAAACCGGATTCCGAGACCGATCGGGTCTTCTGGGAGAAGGTCTATTCCTTCGTTGATCGCGAGAGCTTGTCATGGGCTAAGTTGGGACACCCTGCAGGTATAAACTTTCGAGAGCCGTGCCCACGGTTATGTGGCGATGGGAATTTGTTAATGTCCGGTTGTAGATAACTTGACACTAGATCCGAATTAAAACGCATCAACGCGTGTGTAGCCGTGATGGTCTCTTCTCGGAGTCCGGAAGTGAACACGGTTTCGTGTTATGTTTGGCGTAAGTAGGTGTTCGGATCACCTCTTGATCATTGCTAGCTTCACGACCGTTCCTTTGTTTCTCTTCTCGCTCTCATTTGCGTATGTTAGCCACCATATATGCTTAGTCGCTGCTGCAACCTCACCACTTTACCCCTTCCTTTCCCATTAAGCTTTGCTAGTCTTGATACCCATGGTAATGGGATTGCTTGAGTCCTCGTGGCTCACAGATTACTACAACAACAGATTGCGGTATAGGTTATGCGATGATCATGGCGCGAGAGCGATGTTTGCTTGCTTGAGTTCATCTTCTGCTTCTTCTTTGATCGGGGATAGGTTCGGTCGGCGGCTGGGCTAGCAGGGTGGATGTCGTTTGAGTTTCTGTTTGTGTTTCATCCGTAGTCGGATGATGCTCTGATGTATGATGTGATGTTGTATTCGTGTGGCATTGTATGCCTTTTGTATGTATCCCTATCTATTATGTAATGTTGATGCAATGATATCCACCTTGCAAAAGCGTTTCAATATGCGGGTCTATCCTTAGTGGGACCTTCGAGTTCCTTTTGGATAGGGTCGCATATTGGGCGTGACAATTATGTTAGATGCCCCTGCCGTTCCTTCTAGCCATGGCTCCCGTCTCTGCTTGGTGGCGACAAGCATCTTATAAGCTGACCTGACTGTAAAGAGCCCGTTTTTCTCAAAATTCCAAGCCCAGAAGTCGGACACCAATCTGGTGCATAACGGGATGCTGGTTACTGATGGTATATCAATCGGCAGCATGACCTGGCGGATGCGATGCGAGTCCCAAGTAGCTGTTGTATGATCAATCAATTCAGCTACAAACTGTGAAGGGTTATGTATCAAACACCCATATGGTTTCATCATCTCGTCCCTTGGCAACTAGTTATCACTCCATATCTTGGTGGTTGAGCCATCTCCAATTCTTCTTATCAAACCTTGCTTGAGAATGTCCCGTCCTTCCACGATCGCCCTCCATATCTGGCTCGGGTGCCCACCTAGTTCTGCCTCAAGAATTGTTGTCATGGGGAAATAAACACTCTTGAGTACTCTTGAACTTAGGGATTCGGGGTTCTGCAAGACACGCCACGCTTGTCTAGCAAGCAGGGCGAGATTGAACAACTCAAAATCCTTAAACCCCATGCCTCCCATAGGATTTGGCTGTGCCATATCCTTCCACGATACCCAGGCCGGCTTCCTCTTACCATCTTTGCTGCCCACCAAAATTTCCGTATCAACATGTTTAGGTGCTCACAAAGACCTCTTGGTAATTTAAAACAAGACATAGAGTAGACGGGAACAACTTGAGCTACTGATTTGACAAGCACCTCTTTACCTGCTGTCGACAAGGTTTTCTCGATCCAGCCTTGAACTTTGTTCCATAAACGGTCTTTTAGGTATTTGAATGCACCATTTTTCGATGACCCCACATCTGATGGCATCCCAAGGTACTTCTCACTTAGGGTTACATTTGGGACATTTAGCAGATCTTTTATCTCAGTTCTTACCATGTCAGGGACTCCTTTACTGAAAAAGATAGACAATTTATCATAGTTGATCCTCTGGCATGTTGCTTGACAATAGATATCCAACAACTGGTGCACCTCCGATGCTCCCTCTCCATTTGCTCTGAAACACAGCAGGCTGTCATCTGCAAAAAGTAAGTGGTTAACCGGTGGCGCCGAAGGAGCCACTTGTAGACCACGAATGTTTGATGACTCTTCTTTGGATTTTATAAGGCACGAAAGGCCCTCTGCTGCTAACAAAAACAAATAAGGAGAGATGGGGTCCCCCTATCGAATCCCTCTCGTGGGTGTGAACTCCTGAAGTTTCTTTCCATTGAATATGACTGAAAATTTCACAGTTGATATCATGTTCATGACAATTCCAACCCACTTTTTTGAGGGAGGTGGCAGTGGCACTTGAGTGGTCTTTTTCTGTTTTTTTAGACACTAGTCTTTTTTCTGGTAGTGCAGAGGTGGGCGTGGGCTATTTTGGAGAGGGCCAAAGCAAATTATTGGAGAAATTTATTTTGATTGACACAATGTTTACCAAATTTAATAATTCTAAGCATTCATGATTTAGCTTGAGTTTATCGATGTGAACCATGCAATTGCGCATTTCCACAACTATGGTTTTGCAAAATTTATTTGTTGTACAACTTCAATTTTTCTTTTTTGTTGTACCACTTGATCGACATATGAATAACTATTATGTCTATTATATCAAGCGACTAAAAGTGCCCGCGTAAGCCCGCTGTTAGAAAGTCAACAAAAATGACTAAAAATTGTCATCCTGTAATTGTTTGCCAAAGCTCACACAGCCGGATGACCAATGCACTGCAACCTGCAATCTCATATAAGACACCCCTCCACTATAATCCTTCTACAAAATCTTACACACCTATGATACGTCTCCAACGTATCTATAATTTTTTATGTATTCATGCCATGTTTATAATATTTCTACATGATTTTGGTATGATTTGGTTAGAACTAACCCGGACTGGTGCTATTTTTAGCATAACTACCGTGATGTTATTTTTGTGCAGAAATAAAAGTTCTCGGAATGCGATGAAAATCAACGGAGATTTTTTTTTGGAAAATATAAAAAATACTGAAACGAAAAGTTACCGGAGGGGAGTCTCGTGGGTCCTACGAGGGTGGAGGGCGCCCCCACCCCCCTGCGGCGTGCTCCCCTGCCTCGTGGACTCTCCGTGGGGCCTCCTGACGTGAGACCGACGCCAAGCCCTCCTATAAATCCCCAAACTTCTAGAAAGAAACCTAGATCAGGAGTTCCGCCGCCGCAAGCCTCTGTAGCCACCAAAAACCTCTCGGGAGCCTGTTCCAGCACCCTGCCGAAGGGGGAATCCAACACCGGTGACCATCTTCATCATCCCGGCGCTCTCTGTAACGAGGAGGGAGTAGTTCACCCTCGTGGCCGAGGGTATGTACCAGTAGCTATGTGTTCGATCTCTCTCTCTCTCTCTCATGTTCTTGATTTGGCACGATCTTGATGTACCGCGAGCTTTGCTATTATAGTTGTATCTTATGATGTTTCTCACCCTCTATCTTCTTGTAATGGATTGAGTTTTCCCTTTGAAGTTATCTTATCGGATTGAGTCTTTAAGGATTTGAGAACACTTGATGTATGTCTTGCGTGGGATACCCGTGGTGGCAATGGGGTATTTTATTGATTCACTTGATGTATGTTTTGGTGATTAACTTGCGGGTTCCTTGACCTTGGGAATCTATGCACAGGGGTTGGCACATGTTTTCGTCTTGACTCTCCGGTAGAAACTTTGGGGCACTCTTTGAAGTTCTTTGTGTTGGTTTGAATAGATGAATCTGAGATTGTGTGATGCATATCCTATAATCATACCCACAGATACTTGTGGTGATATTGGAGTATCTAGGTGACATTAGGGTTTTGGTTTATGTGTGTCTTAAGGTGTTATTTTACTACGAACTCTATAGGGCTATTTGTGACACTTATAGGAATAGCCCAATAGATTGATCGGAAGGAATAACTTTGAGGTGGTTTTGTACCCCTACCATAATCTCTTCGTTTGTTCTCCACTATTAGTGACTTTGGAGTGACTCTTTGTTGCATGTTGAGGGATTGTTATATGATCCAATTATGTTATTATTGTTGAGAGAACTTGCACTAGTGAAAGTATGAACCTTAGGCCTTGTTTCGAAGCATTGCAATACCGTTTGTGCTCACTTTTATCACTTGCTACCTTGTTGTTTTTATATTTTCATATTATAAAAACCGATATCTACCATCCATATTGCACTTGTATCACCATCTCTTCGCCGAAGTAGTGCACCTATAAAATTTACCATTGTATTGGGTGTGTTGGGGACACAAGAGACTCTTTGTTATTTGGTTGCAGGGTTGTTTGAGAGAGACCATCTTCATCCTACGCCTCCCACGGATTGATAAACCTTAGGTCATCCACTTGAGGAAAATTTTCTACTGTCCTACAAACCTCTGCACTTGGAAGCCCAACAACGTCTACAAGAAGAAGGTTGTGTAGTAGACATCAAGCTCTTTTCTGGCGCCGTTGCCAGGGAGGTTAGTGCTTGAAGGTATATCTTTAGGTCTTACAACTGAATCTTTTTGTTTCTTGTTTTATCACTAGTTTAGTTTATAAAATAAAACTAAAAAATGGAACTGAGGGTGCCTCATATGCTTCATCTTTTTAATGTCTTTCACGAAAATAAGGATTCCGATAATTGTGCTCAAGTGCTAGAAGAAGAATGCACTAAAATGTTTGGCACTAAATCTTTGAATGATGAGCATGATTGCAATGTTGTTAGTATGAATTCTTTGAATATCCATGATGCTAATGATATGCAAAGCCACAAGCTTGGGGATGCTATGTTTGATGAAGATGATATTTTTTGTCCCCCAAGTTTTGATGAGCAAATTTATTTTGATGATAGCATGCCTCCTATTTATGATGATTATATTGATGAAAGTGGGTTTGGAAGAGTGTCAACTTTAGGTAGTATTGATCCCATTATTTTGGAGGGTGTTGAATCTTATAGTGATAATTATGAAAGTGGATTTGGAGAGGTCATGACTTTATTTAGTGATGAATCCACTATTTTGGAAGTGGTTCCAATTGATTATGTGAACAAAGTTGCTATCTATGATGATTATTGTGATGACATGTATGCTATAAAGAATAATGATAACCATGAAACTTGTCATCTTGATTTTAATTTTCAATTGGGTTATGCCTCGCATGATAGTTATTTTGTTGAGTTTGCTCCCACTACTATTCTTGAGAAGAAATTTGCTTATGTGGAGAGTATTAAAAATTCTATGCTTATGCATCATGAAAAAAGTGCTTTATGTGATAGTTATATTGTTGAATTCATTCATGATGCTACTGAAAATTATTATGAGGGAGAAATATATGCTTGTAGGAATTGTAATAATATCAAGTTTCCTCTCTATGTGCCTAAAATCTTGAAGCTATGCTTGTTTTGCTTTCCTATGCGAGTTGATTCTTGTTCCCATAAGTTGTTTGCTCAAAAAATCCCTATGCATAGGAAGTGGGTTAGACTTAAATGTGCTAGTCATATGCTTCATGATGCTCCTGTTATGTCTCAATTCTTATCTTTTATGTGAGCATCATTGTCATCATCATGCCTAGCTAAAAAGGCATTAAAGAAAAGCGCTTGTTGGGAGACAACCCAATATTTACCCCTAATGTTTTTGTGTGTCCACATGATTAAGATACTGTAGTAATCATGTTTTATAACTTTTGTTTCAATAAAGTGCCAAGTAGAACCTTCGGGAAGACTTGGGTGAAAGTTACTGTGATCTTGCTATAAAAAACAGAAACTTTGCGCTCATGAGATTAGCTGTCATTTTTTTACAGAAAAGTGCTTTTGAGTTGATTCTTTTTGAAGAAGATTAATAGACAAATTCCTCACGTCCACCAATTTATTTAAGAATTTTTGGAGTTACAAAAGTATTCGAGAGTTACAGATTACTACAGACTGTTCTGTTTTTTTACAGATTCTGTTTTCTATGTGTTGTTTGCTTATTTTGATGAATCTATGAGTAGTATCGGAGGGTATGAACCATAGAGAAGTTGGAATATAGTAGATATTACACCAATATAAATAAATAATGAGTTCACCACAGTAACTAAGTTATTTTCTTATACTAACGGAGCTTACAAGTTTTCTGTTGAGTTTTGTGTTGTGAAGTTTTCAAGTTTTGGGTAAAGATTCGATGGATTATGGAATAAGGAGTGGCAAGAGCCTAAGCTTGGGGATGCCCCGGATGGCATTGCCTCTTTCACCTTCGTTCATCGATAACTTTACTTGGAGCTATATTTTTGTTCACCACATGATATGTGTTTTGCTTGGAGCGTCATTTTGTTTTATTTTGTTTTGCTTGTTGTTTGAATAATATCCCAAGATCTGAAATTCTTATATATTAGAGAGTCTTCACATAGTTGCATAATTGTTCGACTACTCATTGATCTTCACTTATATCTTTCGGAGTAGTTTGTCATTTGCTCTAGTGCTTCACTTATATCTTTTTGGAGCACGGCGGTAGTTTTATTTTGAAGAAATTGATGAACTCCCATGCTTCACTTATATTATTTTGGGAGTCTTAAACAACATGGTAATTTGCTTTGGTTATGAATTAGTCGTAATATGATGGGCATCCAAGAGGGATATAATAAAAACTTTCATATAAAGTGCATTGAATACTATGAGAAGTTTGATTCCGTATGATTGTTTTGAGATGTGAAGATGGTGATATTAGAGTCATGCTAGTGGTGTAATTGTGAATTTGAAAAATACTTGCGTTGAGGTTTGTGAGTCCCGTAGCATGCACGTATGGTAACCGTTGTGTAACAAATTTGAAGCATGAGGTATCTCTTTGATTGCCCTCCTTATGCGTGGAGGTCGGGATAGCGTGATGGTTAACTCCTACCAACCCTTCCCCTAGGAGCATGCGCGTAGTGCTTGGTTTTGATGACTTGTAGATTTTTTGCAATAAGTATGTGAGTTCTTTATGACTAATGTTGAGTCCATGGATTATACGCACTCTCACCATTCCACCATTGCTAGCCTCTTTTGTGTCGCGCAAATTTCGTCGGTACCATACACCCACCTTATACCTTCCTCAAAACAGCCACCATACCTACCTATTATGGCATTTCCATAGCCATTCCGAGATATATTGTCATGCAACTTTCCACCGTTCCATTTATTATGACACGATTCATTGTCATATTGCTTTGCATGATCATGTAGTTGATATTGTATTTGTGGAAAAGCCACCATTCATAATTCATACATATCACTCTTGATTCATTGCACATCCCGGTACACCGCCGGAGGCATTCATATAGAGTCATATTTTGTTCTAAGTATCGAGTTGTAATTCTTGAGTTGTAAGTAAATAAAAGTGTGATGATCTTCTTTATTAGAGCATTGTCCCAGTGAGGAAAGGATGATGGAGACTATGATTCCCCCACAAGTCGGGATGAGACTCCGGATGAAAATAAAATAAAATAAAGGGAGGCCAAAAAAAAGAAGGCCCAAAAAACAAAAAAAAAGAGAAAGACAGAAGGGGCAATGCTACTATCCTTTTACCACACTTGTAAATAGCACCATGGTCTTCATGATAGAGAGTCTCCTATGTTGTCGCTTTCATATACTAGTGGGAATTTTTCATTATAGAACTTGGCTTGTATATTCCAATGATGGGCTTCCTCAAATGCCCTAGGTCTTCATGAGCAAGCAAGTTGGATGCACACCCACTTAGTTTCTTTTTGAGCTTTCAAAAACTTGTAGCTCTAGTGCATCCGTTGCATGGCAATCCCTACTCACTCACATTGATATCTACTGATGGGCATCTCTGTTGGGGAACGTTGCAGAAAATTAAAAATTTTCCTACGGTTTCACCAAGATCCATCTATGAGTTCATCTAAGCAACGAGTATTGGGAGAGAGTTTGCATCTACATACCACTTGTAGATCGCGTGCGGAAGCTTGCAAGGTGATGATGGAGTCGTGCTCGAGCGTGATTCAGATCACCGATGTCCAAGTGCTGAATGGACAGCACCTCCGCGTTCAACACACGTGCGGACGGCGACGTCTCCTCCATCTTGATCCAGCAAGGAGGAAGGAGAGGTTGAGGAAGACAGCTCCACCGGCAAAGACGACGGCGTGGTGATGGTGGAGACGCAAGATCTCGGCGGGGGCTTCACGAGCGCACAACGGAGGAGGAGAGGTGTTGGGGAAGGGAGGGCTGTGCCTTGGCTTGGTGCGGCTGCCTCCCTCACCCCTCTATTTATAGGGGAAGGGAGAGGGGCGGCCCTCTAGATCCCATCTAGAGGGGGGGCGGCCAGGGAGGGGGACTTGCCCCCAAGCAGGGGCGCCTCTGGGGTTCCCCTCAACCCTAGGCGCAAGGGCCTGGGGGGGGTGCGCCAAGCCCACCAGGCTGGCCAACTCCCCACGCAGTCCAAGTGGCCCCGAGAGGGGTGGCCCCTCCCGATGGACCCGGAACCCTTCCGGTGGCCCCAGACAATACCGGTATGCCCCAAACTTTCCTGTCCTTTTAACAACTTCCCATATATAAATCTTTACCTCCGGACCCTTCCGAACTCCTCGTGACGTCCGGGATCTCATCCGGACTCAACAACATTCGTAGTCACATACTAGTCTTCCTAATAACCCTAGCGTCACCGAACCTTAAGTGTAGACCCTACGGGTTCGGGAGACACGCAGACATGACCGAGACGACTCTCGGGCAATAACCAACAACGGGTCTGATACCCATGTTGGCTCCCACATGCTCCTCGATGATTTCATCGGTTGAACCACGATGTCGAGGATTCGATCAAAACCACATGCAATTCCCTTTGTCGATCGATGCGTTACTTGCCCGAGACTCGATCGTCGGTATCCCAATACCTTGTTCAGTCTCACATCGCAAGTCACTTTACTCGCACTTAGTAATGCATGATCCGTGGCAACACCTTGGTTACCTTGAGCTCATTATGATGATGCATTACCGAGTGGGCCCAGAGATACCTCTCCGTCATACGGAGTGACAAATCCATCTCGATCCGTGTCAACCCAATGAGATACTTTCGGAGATACCTGTAATGCACCTTTATAGTCACCCGATTCGTTGTGACGTTTGATACACCCAAGGCACTCCTACGGTAACCGGGAGTTACACGATCTCATGGTCGAAGGAAGAGATACTTAACATTGGCAAAGCTCTAGCAAACGAACTACACGATCTTTTATGCTATGCTTAGGATTGGGTCTTGTCCATCACATCATTCTCCTAATGATGTGATCGCGTTATCAACGACATCCAATGTCCATAGTTAGGAAACCATGACTATCTGTTGATCACAACGAGCTAGTCTACTAGAGGCTCACTAGGGACATTTGTGGTCTAAGTGTTCACACGTGTATTACGATTTCCGGATAATACAGTTATAGCATGAACAAAAGACAATTATCATGAACATTGAAATATAATAATACTTTTATTATTGCCTCTAGGGCATATTTCCAACAGTCTCCCACTTGCACTAGAGTCACCAATCTAGTTACATTGTGATGAATCGAACACCCATAGAGTTCGGTGTTGATCATGTTTTGCACGCGAGAGAGGTTTAGTCAGCGGATCTGCGACATTCAGATCCGTGTGCACTTTGCAAATCTCTATGTCTCCATCTTGAACATTTTCACGGATGGAGTTGAAACGACGCTTGATGTGCTCGGTCTTCTTGTGAAACCTGGGCTCCTTGGCAAGGGCAATAGCTCCAGTGTTGTCACGAAAGAGTTTGATCGGCCCGACACATTGGGTATGACTCCTAGGTCGGTGATGAACTCCTTCACCCAAATCGCTTCATGCGCTGCCTCCGAGGCTGCCATGTACTCCGCTTCACACGTAGATCCCGCCACGATGCTCGCTTGCACCGCACCACCATCGCTCCACCATTCAACATATACACGTATCCGGTTTGTGACTTAGAGTCATCGGATCTGAGTCGAAGCTAGCGTCGACGTAACCCTTCTGACGAGCTCTTCGTCTCCTCCATAAACAAGAAACATGTCCTTTGTCCTTTTCGGTACTTCAGATATTCTTGACCGCTGTCCAAAGTTCCTTGCGGGATTACATTGGTATCTTGCAACCAAACTTACGGCCGGTTTACATCGGTCCGCAGTACAAAGATGGCATACATAATAGATCCTATGGTGAAGCATAGGGATGACACTCATCTCTTCTTTATCTTTTGCCGTGGTCGGTGGTCGAGCCGAGCTCAATCTCACACCTTGTAACATAGGCAAGAACCCTTCTTGGACTGATCCATTTTGAACCTCTTCAAAATCTTATCAAGGTATGTGCTTTGTGAAAGACCTATGAGGCGCCTCGATCTATCTCTATAGATCTTGATGCCTAATATATAAGCAGCTTCTCCAAGGTCCTTCATTGAAAAACACTTATTCAAGTAGGCCTTAATGCTGTCCAGAATTTCAGATCATTTCCCATCAAGAGTATGTCATCTACATATAATATGAGAAATGCTCTGAGCTCCCACTCACTTTATTGTAAACGCAGGCTTCTCCATAAGTTTGCATAAACCCAAACACTTTGATCATCTCATCAAAGCGAATGTTCCAACTCCGAGATGCTTGCACCAGTCCATAAATGGATCATTGGAGCTTGCATACTTTGTTAGCGTTCGAGGATCGACAAAACCTTCCGCTGCATCATATACAGCTCTTCCTTAAGATGTCCGTTAAGGAATGCCGTTTTGACGTCCATCGCCATATCTCATAATCATAGTATGCGGCAATTGCTAACATGATTCGGACGGACTTCGCTTCGCTACGGAGAGAATGTCTCGTCGTAGTCAATCCCTTGAACTTGTCGATAACCCTTAGCGACAAGTCGAGCTTTATAGATGGTAACATTACCATCCGCGTCCGTCTTCTTCTTAAAAATCCATTTATTTTCTATCGCTCGCCGATCATCGGGCAAGTCTGTCAAAGTCCATACTTTGTTTTCATACATGGATTCTATCTCGGATTTCATGGCTTCAAGCCATTTGTTGGAATCCGGGCCCACCATCGCTTCTTCATACTTCGAAGGTTCATTGTTGTCTAACAACATGATTTCCATGACAGGGTTGCCGTACCACTCTGGTGCGGAACGTGTCCTCGTGGACCTTCGAAGTTCAGTAGTAACTTGATCCGAAGTACCTTGATCATCATCATTGTTTTCCTCTTCAGTTGGTGTGGGCATCACAGGAACGGTTTCCTGCGCTGCGCCACTTTCCCGTTCGAGAGGTAGTACTTCATCGAGTTCTACTTTCCTCCCACTTACTTCTTTCGAGAGAAACTCTTTTTCCAGAAAGCATCCGTTCTTGGCAACAAAGATCTTGCCTTCGGATCTTAAGTAGAAGGTATACCCGACGCTTCCTTAGGGTATCCTATGAATCGATTTTTCCGACTTGGGTTCGAGCTTTTCAAGTTGAAGTTTCTTGACATAAGCATCGCATCCCCAAACTTTTAGAAACGACAGCTTAGGTTTCTTCCCAAACCATAATTCATACGGTGTCGTCTCAACGGATTTAGACGGTTCCCTATTTAAAGTGAATGTAGCTGTCTCTAGAGCGTATCCCCAAAAAGATAGCGGTAAATCGATAAGAGACATCATAGACCGCACCATATCCAATAGAGTGCGATTACGACGTTCGGACACACCGTTTCGCTGAGGTGTTCCAGGCGGCGTGAGTTGTGAAACGATTCCACATTTCCTTAAGTGTGTGCCAAATTCGTGACTTAAATATTCTCCTCCACGATCTGATCGTAGGAACTTTATCTTTTGGTCACGTTGATTCTCTACCTCACTCTGAAATTCCTTGAACTTTTCAAAGGTCTCAGACTTGTGTTTCATTAAGTAGACATACCCATATCTACTCAAGTCATCAGTGAGAGTGAGAACATAACGATATCCTCCGCGAGCCTCAACGCTCATTGGACCGCACACATCGGTATGTATGATTTCCAACAAGTTGGTTGCTCGCTCCATTGTTCCGGAGAACGGAGTCTTGGTCATTTTGCCTAAGAGGCATGGTTCGCATGTGTCAAAGGATTCATAATCAAGAGACTCTAAAAGTCCATCAGCATGGAGCTTCTTCATGCGCTTGACACCAATGTGACCAAGGCGGCAGTGCCACAATTATGTGGGACTATCGTTATCAACTTTACATCTTTTGGCATCCACACTATGAACATGTGTGACATTACACTCGAGATTCATTAAGAATAAACCATTGACCATCAGAGCATGACCATAAAACATATCTCTCATATAAATCGAACAACCATTATTCTCAGACTTAAATGAGTAGCCATCTCATATTAAACGAGATCGAGATACAATGTTCATGCTCAAACATGGCACTAAATAACAATTATTAAGGTTCAAAACTAATCCCGTAGGTAAATGTAGAGGCGGCGTGCCGACGGTGATCACATCGACTCTGGAACCATTCCCGACGCGCATCGTCACCTCGTCCTTCGCCAGTCTCCGTTTATTCCGCAGCTCATGCTGTGAGTTACAAATATGAGCAATGGCACCGGTATCAAATACCCGGGAGTTACTACGAGTCTTGGTAAGGACACATCAATTACATGTATATCAAATATACCTTTGGTGTTGCGGCCTTCTTATCCGCTAAGTATTTGGGGCGTTCCGCTTCGATGACCCTTCCCTTGCAATAAAAGCACTCGGTCTCGTGCTTGGGTCCATTCTTTGACTTCTTCCGGCAGCGGGCTTCTTACGCGGCAACATCTTTGCCATCCTTCTTGAAGTTCTTCTTACCCTTGCCCTTCTTGAACTTAGTGGTCTTATTGACCATCAACACTTGATGTTCTTTCTTGATTTCAGCCTCTGCGACTTGACAGATCGAGAACACTTCAGAATGGTCTTTTCCATCCCTCGCATGTTGTAGTTCATCACAAAGCTCTTGTAGCTTGGTGGGAGCAATCGAGGATTCTGTCGATGACCGCCTCATCCGGGAGGTTAATGTTCAACTGGTCATACGATTGTGCAACCTGACATATTCAGATGTGCTCACCGATGTAACTGTTTTCCTCCATCTTACAAGCTGTAGAACTTGTCGAGACATCATATCTCTCGACCGGGCATGAGCTTGGAAAACTAGTTTCAGCTCTTGAACATCTCATATGCTCCGTGGTGCTCAAAACGCTTTTGGAGCCCGGTTCTAAGTATAGAGCATGCCGCCTTGAGCGAGGGAGTAATCATCGACGAGATTGCCAAGCGTTCATAACGTCTTGGTTCTGCGACGGAGCGTCACCTAGCGGTTCGTCTAGGACATATTGTTTCTGGCAGCTATGAGGATGATCCTCGTGTTAGGACCCGAATCCGTATAGTTGCTGCCATCATCTTTCAGCTTGGTTTTCTCTAGGAACGCGTTGAAGTTCATGTTGACATTAGCGTTGGCCATTGATCTACAAGACATATTTGCGAAGGTTTTAGACTAAGTTCATGATAATAAAGTTCTAATCAAAATTATGAACTCCCACTTAGATTAGACATCCTCTAGTCATCTAAGTGTTACACGATCCGAGTCGACTAGCCCGTGTCCGATCATCACGTGAGACGGACTAGTCATCGTCGGTGAACATCTTCATGTTGATCGTATCTTCCATACGACTCGTGTTCGACCTTTCGGTCTCCGTGTTCCGAGGCCATGTCCGCACATGCTAGGCTCGTCAAGTTAACCCTAAGTGTTTTATTTGTGTAAAACTGTCTTACACCCGTTGTATGTGAGCGTAAGAATCCATCACACCCGATCATCACGTGGTGCTTAGAAGCGACGAAACTGTAGCAACGGTGCACGCTTAGGGAGAACACTTCTTGAAATTTTGTAAGGATCATCTTATTTACTACCGTCGTCCTAAGTAAACAAGATGCATAAACATAATAAACATCACATGCAATTATATAGTCGTGACATGATATGGCCGATATCATAAAGCTCCATTGATCTCCATCTTGGGCTCCATGATCATCTTGTCACCGCTTGACACCATGATCTCCATCATCATGATCTCCATCATCGTGTCTTCATGAAGTTGTCACGCCAACGACTACTTCTACTTCTATGACTAACGCGTTTAGCAATGAAGTAAAGTAGTTTACATGGCGTTCTTCAATGACACGCAGTCATACAAAAATAAAGACAACTCCTATGGCTCCTGCGTTGTCATACTCATCGACATGCAAGTCGTGAATCCTATTACAAGAACATGATCTCATACATCACAATTCATCATTCATCACAACTTCTGGCCATATCACATCACATGATCAATCGCTGCAAAAACAAGTTAGACGTCCTCTAATTATTGTTGCATCTTTTACGTGGCTGCGATTGGGTTCTAGCAAGAACGTTTTCTTACCTACGAAAACACCACAACGTGATTTTGTCAACTTCTATTTACCCTTGATAAGGGCCTTGTTCATCGAATCCGCTCCAACTAAAATGGGAGAGACAGACACCCGCCAGCCACCTTATGCAACTAGTGCATGTCAATCGGTGGAACGGTCTCACGTGAAATGCGTGTAAGGTTGGTCAGGCCGCTTCATCCCACAATACCGTTGAGCAAGAAAAGACTAGTAGAGGCAAGTAAGATGACAAGATCCACGCCCACAACAAATTGTGTTCTACTCGTGCATTAGAGAACTACGCATAGACCTAGCTCATGATGCCACCGTTGGGGAACGTTGCGAGAAAATTAAAATTTTTCCTATGGTTTCACCAAGATCCATCTATGAGTTCATCTAAGCAACGAGTATTGGGAGAGAGTTTGCATCTACATACCACTTGTAGATCGCGTGCGAAGCTTGCAAGGTGATGATGGAGTCGTACTCGAGCGTGATTCAGATCACCGATGTCCAAGTGCTGAGCGGACAGCACCTCCGCGTTCAACACACGTGCGGGACGAGCGACGTCTCCCCGTCTTGATCCAGCAAGGAGGAAGGAGAGGTTGAGGAAGACAGCTCCACCGGCAAAGACGACGGCGTGGTGATGGTGGAGACGCAGATCTCGGCAGGCTTCACGGCGCACAACGGAGGAGGAGAGGTGTTGGGAGGGAGGGCTGCGCCTTGGCTTGGTGCGGCTGCCTCCCTCACCCCTCTATTTATAGGGGAAGGGAGAGGGGCCGGCCCTCTAGATCCCATCTAGAGGGGGCGGCCAAGGGAGGGGGACTTGCCCCCAAGCAGGCGCCTCTAGGGTTCCCCTCAACCCTAGGCGCAGGGCCCGGGGAGGGTGCGCCAAGCCCACCAGGGCTGGCCAACTCCCCACGCAGCCCAAGTGGCCCCCGAGAGGGTGGCCCCTCCCGATGGACCCGGAACCCTTCCGTGGCCCCAGAATACACCCAGATGCCCCAAACTTTCCGGTGTCCTTTTAACAACTTCCCATATATAAATATTTACCTCCGGACCCTTCCGAACTCCTCGTGACGTCCGGGATCTCATCAGGACTCGAACAACATTCGTAGTCACATACTAGTCTTCCTAATAACCCTAGCGCCACCGAACCTTAAGTGTAGACCCTACGGGTTCGGAGACACGCAGACATGACCGAGGCGACTCTCGGGCAATAACCAACAGCGGGTCCGGATACCCATGTTGGCTCCCACATGCTCCTCGATGATTTCATCGGTTGAACCACGATGTCGAGGATTCGATCAAAACCACATGCAATTCCTTTGTCGATTGATGCGTTACTTGCCCGAGACTCGATCGTCGGTATCCCAATACCTTGTTCGGTCTCGTTACGCAAGTCACTTTACTCGCATCAGTAATGCATGATCCGTGGCAACACCTTGGTCACCTTGAGCTCATTATGATGATGCATTACCGAGTGGGCCCAGAGATACCTCTCCGTCATGCGGAGTGACAAATCCATCTCGATCCGTGTCAACCCAACAGATACTTTCGGAGATACCGTAATGCACCTTTATAGTCACCCGATTCGTTGTGACGTTTGATACACCCAAGGCACTCCTACGGTAACCGGAGTTACACGATCTCATGGTCGAAGGAAGAGATACTTGACATTGGCAAAGCTCTAGCAAACGAACTACACGATCTTTTATGCTATGCTTAGGATTGGGTCTTGTCCATCACATCATTCTCCTAATGATGTGATCCCGTTATCAACGACATCCAATGTCCATAGTCAGGAAACCATGACTATCTGTTGATCACAACGAGCTAGTCTACTAGAGGCTCACTAGGGACATTTGTGGTCTAAGTGTTCACACGTGTATTACGATTTCCGGATAATACAGTTATAGCATGAACAAAAGACAATTATCATGAACATTGAAATATAATAATACTTTTATTATTGCCTCTAGGGCATATTTCCAACAATCTCCATAGCCCATTGATACGCCTAGTTGATGTGAGACTATCTCCTCTTTTTGTCTTCTCCACAATCACCATTCTATTCCACCTATAGTGCTATGTCCATGGCTCACGCTCATGTATTGCGTGAAAGTTGAAAAAGTTTGAGAATACTAAAGTATGAAGCAATTGCTTGGCTGAAACCGGGGTTGTGCATGATTTGAATATTTTGTGTGACGAAGATGGAGCATAGCCAAACTATATGATTTTATAGGGATAAGCTTTCTTCGGCCATGTTATTTTGAGAAGACATGATTGCTTTGTTAGTATGCTTGAAGTATTATTGTTTTCATGTCAATATTAAACTTTTGTTTTGAACCTTATGGATCTGAATATGCTTGTCACAATAGAGAAGATTACATTGATGAATATGTTAGGTAGCATTCCACATCAAAAATTTTGTTTCTATCATTTACCTACTCGAGGACGAGCAGGAATTAAGCTTGGGGATGCTGATACGTCTCCAACGTATCTATAACTTTTGATGTATTCATGCCATGTTTATAATATTTCTACATGATTTTGGTATGATTTGGTTAGAACTAACCCTGACTAACGTTGTTTTCAGCAGAGCTACCGTGCTATTGTTTTTGTGTAGAAATAAAAGTTCTCGGAATGCGCTGAAAATCAACGGAGATTTTTTTTTGAAAATATAAAAAATATTGGAACGAAAAGTTACCGGAGGGGAGTCCCATGGGCCCCACAAGGGTGGAGGGCGCCCCACCCCTGGGGCATGCCCCCTGCCTCGTGGAATCTCCATGGGGCCCCCTGATGTGAGACCGACGCCAAACCCTCCTATAAATCCCCAAACTTCCAGAAAGAAACCTAGATCGGGAGTTTCGCCGCCGCAAGCCTCTGTAGCCACCAAAAACCTCTCGGGAGCCCGTTCCAGCACCCTGCCGGAGGGGGAATCCATCACCGGTGTCCATCTTCATCATCCCGGCGCTCTCCATGATGAGGAGGGAGTAGTTCACCCTCGGGGCCGAGGGTATGTACCAGTAGCTATGTGTTTGATCTCTCTCTTGTGTTCTTGATTTGGCACGATGTTTATGTACCGTGAGCTTTGCTATTATAGTTGGATCTTATATATGATGTTTCTCCCCCTCTACCTTCTTGTAATGGATTGAGTTTTCCCTTTGAAGTTATCTTATCGGATTGATTCTTTAAGGATTTGAGAACACTTGATGTATGTCGTTCGTGGGATACCCGTGGTGACAATGGGGTATTCTATTGATTCACTTGATGTATGTTTTGGTGATCAACTTGCGGGTTCCGTGACCTTGGGAATCTATGCATAGGGGTTGGCACACGTTTTCGTCTTGACTCTCCGGTAGAAACTTTGGGGCACTCTTTGAAGTTCTTTGTGTTGGTTTGAATAGATGAATCTAAGATTGTGTGATGCATATCGTATAATCATACCCACGGATACTTGTGGTGACATTGAAGTATCTAGGTGACATTAGGGTTTTGGTTGATGTGTGTCTTAAGGTGTTATTTTACTACGAACACTAGGGCTGTTTGTGACACTTATAGGAATAGCCCAATGGGTTGATCGGAAAGAATAACTTTGAGGTGGTCTCGTACCCTACCATAATCTCTTCGTTCTTTCTCCACTATTAGTGACTTTGGAGTGACTCTTTGTTGCATGTTGAGGGATTGTTATATGATCCAATTATGTTATTATTGTTGAGAGAACTTGCACTAGTGAAAGTATGAACCCTAGGCCTTGTTTTGAAGCATTGCAATACCGTTTGTGCTCACTTTTATCACTTGCTACCTTGATGTTTTTATATTTTTAGATTATAAAAACCTATATCTACCATCCATATTGCACTTGTATCACCATCTCTTTGCCGAACTAGTGCACCTATACAATTTACCATTGTATTGGGTGTGTTGGGGACACAAGAGACTCTTTGTTATTTGGTTGCAGGGTTGTTTGAGAGAGACCATCTTCATCCTACGCCTCCCACAGATTGATAAACCTTAGGCCATCCACTTGAGGGAAAATTGCTACTGTCCTACAAACCTCTGCACTTGGAGACCCAACAACGTCTACAAGAAGAAGGTTGTGTAGTAGACATCAATCTACGCACCACATCAATGGTAAATATGCTCCCTCCAATACCAAAATCAAGTGACCAGGACCACGCCCCATGGAAGCGATGCTCGCGAGCAGCAGGCGTCTTTGGCAGATGGTCTGTGACGCTAGCCTACGGCCCGACACCGAGGAATGCCTCCATATGGTCCTGGAGGTTGCCAATATAATAGGAATCGTGGATGCCAGTTTTGTCTTTTGCTTCAACAATGTCGTCTTTAGCTTCCTCGAGAGGTTCAACATCCTCGTGAAGCTCGTGGACAACGTCACCATATGGCTCAAGCCCGCACGCCTAGGTTCCGCATTGCTCGCCGGCCTCCATAGTGATAACCCCTTCCACACATTGGTGCCTTGTGACTGTCTGCCACACACCAGAGAATGTCCACCCGAGGTCACCCTTACCGCGCAGCGCCTCGCTTTGCAAGACAACATCGACTTAATCATCCACGTCTACGAGCAAGTCATCCACGCGGACCACTATGAGCCCAAGATGATGCTAGGACGTTGGCCTTCTTCGACTACAGGGCAATCTTGGGAAACATTGTTGAGAAGCATGTGGACCTCGCCGTCAACGCCGCTACTCAGCCACTAGTCAGTGAGCCGACGCATTGAGTACGAGAAAGAGGTCATTGATGTTCACATATGCATATTTAGTCCTACCCTTGTAAGCACCGCTGAATCGGCTCGTCGTGGCCATAATCCTTAATGCATCACATTCTCATTTTTGTCGATAAACACTAGTCAACATGATCATTTCACTTGATAAACATTGGTTGTCGTGTCTATAATCCTATTGAAAGTTGAGTTGGAGATTTGGAAAGTTGTGAATTGACTTAGTGAAATGGGACAAGAATTCAAGTTGATGTGAAAACAAACAAATGGCAACATGAAAAAGAAAATCAAAACCATTTCACAAAACACCCATAACTTCTATAAATATTACAAAGAGGTCCTTAAGGGAAGTTTTAGATTTGGGCTGTTACACAAACCCCCTGATTATGAAACACTCCACCCCCTCGATTTGCGATATCCCCTTTGAATTTTCCATCCATAAATCAAATAACCACCACCCCCACTCCATGAATTTGCCATCTCAGATACGAAAACATGGTAAAAATATCACACACGCAGCAAAATCTACCCATCCCAGGCCATGAGTGGAAAACGTCTAGCATAGGCAAAAATCACATTGAAAACTCCACAAAAATCACATTGAACTTCACCATGATTGTGCATTGCCCCGCAGCCGCGGCACAACCAAGATGCGCCAATAGAATTCGTTAACTTTGGCCCCCAATTGACATACGCAACCGTCCATCCGGTTTTTAGCCTCGTTTCACCGCGTTGCCACCTCACCCGGACCACACAACCAAAGCAACACAAAAAATGCAACTGCGGTCACTCCACCCCCACCGCGAGACCACCGGTTTGGACCACGACAAGCCTTGGAGGCCACTTTGCTGCAACGATGCCGGCCAAAATCAAAACGCATGCCCTCGTTTCCGTAAACCCCCAGTTGTGACATCACCTCACCGTGAAACTGATGAGAAATGACTGCTCGTTGTAGCACACTGGGCAATCACAGCCCCCCATCCCTAGCCTCCCAAGCAATCATGAAACACATGGGGAATGGCATGACGGAGAATGGTGACTCCGGCACCGGCAATCGACAATGCGTGAATCACCGGCAAGATGGTGAACAACGCGCACGAGGTGCCAGAGCAGGCATAGGGCAAGACGGGAAGATGCAAGTGGGGCGAGTGGGCTAGGTGGGTGATGAGGGTGGAGGCTGGATGTTAATGAGGCAGTTCGTGTGGCTGCCACCACGAGCAATTAGTTGCAGCCACTGACGTAGCGATACGCCCATGAACCAAGATGGGTGAGCCTCATCCAACGGCTCATGGAGCGTTCGCGCTATTGGGTTTCGCCACGCAAAAACTTAAGCCAAAGGCACATGAGTGACTTATTTTCTTCATTTATATTTTTTCCTTTTTCTTAGGGTTACGTCAAAAGCTAGCCGTGTGCATGCATATATACACACAGAACAATCCTAATGGGACACTAGCCTACTCAAACGCCAATTCCGGTATGGGAGCGACAACAATGGATAAAGATTACTTCATAGCATGTCATTGTCTAAAGATTTTTTTGCATTGGATCTACTTTCATCGACAGGTCAGGGCGACTCCGGGATGAGAGGGTGCCTAGACGATTCATTCTGACGGCGTTAGTGGTCGTTCGGTGGTACAGAGACTTTGATGTATTTTTTATCATGTTTGTGATGCTTTATATTTCTGGAGGACCTTTATAATGGATCTAGATCCTTCTAAAAATGGAAGTTACTATTAGTACATAGCAGAGTAGCGCCTCGGGCGCGATTTGCCATTTTGACACAACGTTGTAGCACATTGGTCTACACGCGACCTGCCCCACCGCGTCGCGGGGTTGTTCGTCGCCACCATCGTGAAGCTTCCACCGCGTCGCAGGGTTCTCCATCATTGTCGTCGAGGATGATGACACTAGTAGTGGTATGTCAAGGCTTCGCCGACCATCTCGATTGCTCTGCTCCTAAGTTCGCCCCTTGCTCTGACCCCTGGCTGCATTTTCTAGCGGCAATCGTGTGCACGCGTGTGTAGGTGAGTAGGCTCTCATGAAGGCGGCTTTCAGCGGACTCATCAATCAGGAGGAAGAACTCATAGTTCTTCGCACGAGTGATTCTGATCGTTAGCAAGATCGAGAACGTGAGCTTCAATGGACAAACCAGAGGAGCAAGAAGTCGTGGTTCTTCCCATTTGTGGTTCTGTCGGGCAGAAAGATGAAGGACGCAAGTTTCAAATGGAGGGGCCAGAGGAGGAGCAATAAGGCATCATTCATCCCATGAGTGATTCAGTCCGCTGGAAAGATGAAGAACGTGAGCTTCAAATGAACAAATCAACGGAGCAAGAAGTCGTGGCTCTTCCCATTGGTGATTCTGGTCGCGAGCAAGATCGAGAGTGCGAGCTTCAAATGGCCAAACCATACGAGAAAGAAGGCGTAGTTCATCCCACGGGTGATTCTGTCCGCCAAAAAGATGAATAACACGAGCTTCAAATGAACAAAGTAATGGAGACCGGGGTGGTTCATCTTCCAATTGGTGATTCTGATCGCAGGCAAGATCAACCACGCAAGGTCCAAATTGACAAACCAGGGAATGCGTGGTTGTGCTTCCCTCGGCTACCTCTGTTTGCCAGCAAGATCAAGCACGCGAGATTTTCTTCTAACTATGTTCCTCCAAAAACAATTCATTTGGGGATCTGCCTTGGGCTGGGGGGGGGGGCACAACCCCCTCAGCTATACACATAGCTACGCCCCTACATTTTAGTACATTGTATGCCATAAAACCCTCTCTCTACATTGCATGTCATATTACTCTACACATTGAAGATGATTATTATTTTATTAACTTTATTATTTGTTATTGCTAATAAACGAAGCGACTTATCTATGTGCTCTTCTCACTACATCTGCCATTACAAGCATTCTGGTTTTCACATTTTGGGCGGCAAACAAGCGATGTGCGTTCACCTTCTGGCCACCCTTTCTCTTTTGCAGCTGCACGGTCGTGATAGTTTACATCGCCTGCCAGGTAAAAATATCATCCCCACCCTTTTTGTGTTTTGAATTTGATATATCCATTTTAATGCTAACTATGAAGATAACTTAGTAGATTGGGACAATTGGCAACACATTATTCTCTTGCATCTCCATCGTCATATTGTGCACCTTTGTGGTGGATGCACGAAGAAGATGGTGAAGAAGTATAGACGCGATGAGTATGTGTTTGCTGTGATACCAATGTACATGAACATGGTAAACATGGTCGGTGTCTTGGCGAAGTTTTTCTACAAGCGGGTGATACTTGATTCGACTGTGGAGAACTACGTCAGTGATCTATTGACATTCAACTTATCTTCACCACTTTATGGTCTATAGGGCAGTTACTTCAAAATCATCATAATTCTTGATTGGATATTAGGCCATTCAATCTGCATAGTAGTTAATATAATTTCGTATACATTGAACAACCAACCAATGCTTTGTCTGTCCCAAAAAAATTAATTACATATTCTGGTTTGGATACAGACAATTAATATAGTTTTTCACACATTAGGCAACCTCCATGCTCAAATTATGGGTCTGCATCCATGGACATGGAATGCCAACCCTACATGGCTGGCGGCTGGAATGGTTAGATTTTACTACAATATGCTCTTATAAGATAAGGTTATTTTCAAGCGAAAAATATAATTGTTGCACCTTGGTTGCACTACACGCTCGTGCTCAGTGCGATTTGGGCATTGGGTTGCTGCAGAGATAATGCAACGTGCGTTACGCATGGTCCAAACCGAAAGCACCAAGGATCAATCACTAGTACCCTTGATGTATACAATGGTTGGATGACCAGCCATTAATTTTTAGCAGCTGACTTGTCAACAGTGCTTGGGTCACAAAGCATGGTCTAAAAAACCTGCATACATGAACTTCTTGCTACAACCTACATGTAGAGAATGAGCTGAGGGTTTCGACCGGTTATTACTTTGTGGGTGTTAGACATGTGAGAAATAGAATGATTCAGCTAGTAATATGCTCGGGTGAGCTTAACTCCATTACAGACGTATCATTCAAGTCAGAAGAAAAACAAAAATTCATTGATTAGGATATAGAGACAACGTTAGCAGCTGCCGACTGGTCTACATCCAAATCAACACGGATAAAGTAGCCCAATTAGAAATTCGAGTTCTAAGTCATCACTCCAATCTGATAACATGAATTTTGGTCGTGAAAAAATTGACACGGGGACACAAAGTGAACATTATGAGTTGGATGTCAGCTATGATTTCCTGGGTGATGTAATTGGGATCAGTAGAGGAAGAATGGAATTGTCTTTACTATAAGAACACAACACAAGACATTTCCAAAAAAGAAACAACGTGATATTTTTCTTTAAAAGAAAAGAGTTACACGATGACTGAAATCTGAATAATACCTAGCAATGATTATACTAACAATCTTATTCCCATCCTAAGATCCATCTTCCAAGTAAATCATGTTCCAAGTAAAAATGACAGGAAGCATCTAGAGCTAGATGCCTCCGTCGGCTTGCATGTCATGCTTGATGGCCCGAAGATTAGACAAGCTTATTGTCTGTACAAGAGGCCCTCAGATCATTCTCTCTTCGTGTGTGTGTTTCTTACGAGAGGTCATACAACGCACATACATGATTTGATCAGTAGGAGTCTGGGTTTAGCAAGGTTTCTGAAGAGCACTACAGGTTTAACCAAGTGTGTTTAAGTAAAGTTGTTTTTCAGTTCTGACATACCACTCTCAGAGATAAGGGCATTTCAAAAAAACTCTAAAGAGATAAGGCATGTTTGCATTTGTACTCAGACCACATATTTGCTAATCCCAACTCACATTTCAGTATATACTAGAAGGGTTAGATGTGCTTTGCTGCATTGTTGGTGTTGTTGGGCTCTCATAATTTTTTTTACTCTCTCTGTTTCAAAATATAAGGTGGATTAGTTTTTTGAAAAATCAAACCTCTTTAAGTTTGACCAAATTTGTAGACAGTATCAATATACATAAAATCAAATTGGTATCATTAGATTCTTCATGAAATGAATTTTCATATTTTATTTGTTTAGTACTATGGATGTCGATATTTTTGGCTCTGAACTTGGTCAAAGTTAAAGAAATTTGACTTTTCAAAAACTAGTTAACACACCTTATATTTTGACACTGAGGGAGCATTTGGTTTGGCGAGTGGGGGAGACGATTGAGCGCGCTTTCTTTCTATTTATAATGCGGTGTTTTGATGGGCCTTCCACGCTGTGATTCGGTGTTATCTGCTAATCAACTCATACTTATGTGTGGGAATTTTCTGCGTCGGTGATTGCATGCACTATATTGATGCTATGGTATCACATGTTGACTCTTCCTCTTTTTTAGATGATGAGAGGGTGCGCGAAATTGATATGCTTTTGCAGGCCAATTGATTTGAAAAAACGTTTTGCTAGTCAAAATCATGAACCAAATTCAAAATTGAATACCTCAATCAGATGGGAGAACTTTAAAATTAGGAAGCATAGTGAACTAAAACAATTTAACGAGAAAAATCCTTGAGAAATTGTTGACCGGTTAAAATCGGATGGCCCAGTTCCAAATTGAAGGCACCAATTAATTATAATACCTTCAAAATTAGAGAGTATAGTGGATCCGTGTGCCCCAAATCCTCTTCTTGTATTCCCGTCTAGGTCTAGCTAGCACGTTTGCTCCACGAGTTGTGTCTGAGATATGCAGGAGCCATGGAGGCAAAATTTCGTGTTTTGACCCTTTTGGAAAACCAGATCGAGATCTGACCCCAGTCTGAAAATATTTCGGGATTTGACCCTTTTGCCTACCGCCGAGAGGCCCGGCGGTAGGATCGTATAGCCTACCGCCGAGCCTCAAGGGCGGTAGCAAACTTTTCCACGCCAAGAACGATAATCGCCGCGTTCCCCTCCGTCACCCCTACCGCCTCGCTTTGGCGGTAGGTTATCTGAACTCGCCGCCCTTCTGGCGGTAGGGTGTGGCATATATATAAACCATGGGCCGCCGCCCCCCCCCTCTCCCCACCCAGCCGCCCCATCACGAAGAATAGAGCAGTTTTGCTCATAGTCGCCTCTCTCATCCCCTCCACTCCTCCGATCTTCCTCATTTCTTGACGGATTTTGCGGATTGAGATGGCCCCGAAGAAAGAAAAGTAAGCTCTTTCAATCCCTCCAACTAGTTTTAATCAAACACCTTCCGATTCGTCGCATTATTCGTTTGAAATCACTCCTATTTGAAAAAAAAAAATTAACCCTAGGATTGATTTAGGTTGATTCTAGATGTTATATTGTGTTAGATTTGAACTATATGATGGATGATGCGTGTTCCTATGCTATGGTTGTGTTAAGATGAACCCTAGTTCATAATTGATTTGAATAATTTTTTTATATGATGGATGATGCATGTTCCTATGCTATGATGCAAGTATTGGATGCTATGATGCAAGTATTGGATGATGCAAATATTTGATATATTTGTTATATGTAGTATATGAATCCTCAAGATGAACCCTAGTTCATTTTTTTAACATGGTGATTGCAAGTATTTGTTATAGTATATGAATCCTCAAGATGCAAGTATTTGTTATATGTAGTATATGTGTTATGATGCATTGAAACAATGGTGATTGCATCTTCATAAAAGTATTTTATTTAGTTTTTGATATATGTATTGTATTTAGTTCATAATAATCTTGATATATGATTATTCAAAGATTGAACTCATAGGTTCAATTTTTGTTATGCATCGATGTGTTTCGTAGTTAATGTTGAACTCTAGTTAATGTTGAAAAATCTTTTGATGTGCTTATGCAATTCTTTTAGGAGGCCACCTCTTGCGGACGACATCGGCACAAAGTACACAATGCTTGACCCTAGGTTCGACAAGCATCACCGTGCCCGTTTCATTGAGATGGAGTGGTAATTAGCATTTTAAACCAAATCTTTCGAATTGATGAAAACAAGTTGCTAACTATTATGTCCATGCTAATTATGCTTTGGTTATTGATTTTCATAGATGCTACCGCCATTGCGGATGAGGGCTCACAAGACGACGGTTAAGATGGAGTATGACGATCGGTACACACCGTTCTTCAGGAGAGCCCGACTATTGGGTTTCATCCTGCAGTTCAAGCGTAAGCCGCCGACGCTCGTTCACTCAGCTCTCACGGCTTTGATCGACCGGTGGCGGCCAGAGACGCACAACTTTCATCTTCCATGCGGGGAGATGACCGTGACCCTCGAGGATTGGGCGATGATTACGGCACTACTGGCTGGAGGGTCGCCCTCTCACAGAAGAGTGGAGAGGGCGAATCGCCCGAGAGGGTTGTCGGCCTCATCGGCGATCGCCCGCCACTAAGAGCAACCGGACTTCCGGCATATACGACATGGCTCCTCGAGCACCGGAGGAAGTGCCCTGAAGATGCCGAGCCCCGGGTGGTGGAGCAGTACGCCAGGGCCTACCTGTGGTACATTCTCACGGAGGTAGTGTTTCCGGACTACTCCGGGAACTCTGCCCTATGGATGTATCTCGACTTCCTGAAGGACTGGGGTGTGGGTACAATTGGGGGCACGGACTTGCCCACCTATACCGTTCGGTAAGTGAATATCACTTTATTTCAAATATCAGACGTGTGTTGCTTTATATTTTGACATCTTATCATCTATACTTGGTTGGTAGCTTGACGATGCGACCCAGAGAGCGGAAGTCTCGTCCGGTATGTCTGGATGTGTGTGGGGCCTCTCCATTTGGATGTGGGAGCGAATCCCAGTGGGCCGTCCAGAGAAGATGCGCTCGTGTGCATGGACGGACTATGGAGGAGATGACGAAGATGATCGGAACCCGACCGTCGCATACGCTTGGGACGTGGTGCGTGTCTACACGGGCGAATCGAAGGCCTTGTACAAGGTCTTCAGCAACGAGCTTGATGCTCTCACGCCTTTCTAGGTATGAGAACTACATTTTCACTTGAGCTTACCATTGTTTCGAGACCACTTTCACTTGAGGTTACCATTGTTTGGTTATAGGTTACTTGGCGGCCGTATAGTGATGATCGACAGTGGGGGTTCGAGCTGAACAGCATGTGCAAGCAGGACCGGCTGCTCTTCCGGTGCATCGTGCCCATGATTTGTGTACGACGATGGCGTGCTGTGGTACGACGATGGCATCAAGCATCGTCTGCGTCTGAGGCCCCAATGGACGACAGCAGATGTCGAAGACCTGTTTGATGACGCCTCAGAGAATGAAGCCTACAACGAGAGCATCGATGCGGCTTCAAAGGCGGGTTTAGGGAGTCTGCACCCTCATGAACAGAGTGGTATGTTGTTTTACCTCTTCGAACCGATGGTTGGATGAAATCAGCTTTTCATGCTATTGACTCATTTTATTACTTTGCGGTCTTGAGCTAAACAAAAGCATTTTTCATGCCTCTGATGCGCTTAGTGGTGTCCCTGGGACTCGAGCTAGCGAGAACAAGTTGAGGGAAACGGTGAAGGTAATACGGAGTTCATTTTTGTTATCATTGGACATTCAAGAAGTTAACATATTCTTCTGTTATCATTGCAGAAATACGTCAACAAAGCACGCCGGCTTGTGGGCCTGCTTGGGTGCGCTACAAACACCGAGGATGTTTTTCCTCCTGCACCAATGCGTAGCCTCGCTTCATCGAGCCATGCACCCTCGTCGTCTAGGGCGGTTCAAGATGACGAGGAGGAGAGCGACGACGATGATGATGAGGAAGAAGAGGGCGCAGGAGAAGAACATGATGACGAAGAGGAAGAGCACGAAGAGGAAGAGCACAATGAGGATGAGGAGGAGGAGGAGGAGGAGGAGGAGTACGATGATGACGATGGACCTCCACCAACTCAGCCAACACAGCATGAGAAGAGGAATGTGCCGAAGAAGGACTGGAAGAGTCCATCCCCCTTTCAGAAAGCACGTCCTACAGCCCGCAAGAAGACGGCGGCCGAGAAGCGATCCAAGGATAACGAGGACCGAACGTCGAAGAGGGGAAGGAAGAACTGAAGTTGCTGCCGTGTCGTTGAACTAAAAACTTGCATATTTGCTTTGTGAACCATATGAATTTGCTCGTGAAACTTGCTATGTACCGAACCTACCTTATTTTTATATTTGTGGTGTATCGAACCTACCTTATTTATAGTTCTGTGGTGTGTGCATCGTATATCATACATTGTGTGCTTTATATGTCATACATATGTTGTTTAAATGTTGTATGCCAAAAATTGAAGCCAACAGAAGTTACTAGGTGCAAAAAATTGCACACAAAGGCACCCTACCGCCATAGTATGCGGCGGTGGCAACCACAACCTCCGCCATCCCGCCCGTGATGGGGTGCCTCCCCACGCCAATCTTCGTGACCAAAAATCGAGCAATGCAATGGTAGGGTTGCGCAGACCTACACTGTGACCAAAAATCGAGCAATGCAATGGTAGGGTTGCGCACCTACGCCAGAGGCTCGGCGGTAGCACCCTACCGCCTGAGCCATGGCGGTAGGCGGCGAACCTCACCACAAGCTGCTCGATTTTGGTCACGTAAGATTGGCGGGGGAGGCATCCTACCGCCGGGCCGGATGGCGGTAGGTCGTGGCCACCACTCACCGATACTATGGCGGTAAGGTCTGGCATTTATAAAGCCACCGCCCGCCCCCCCACCACAAACCGTAATCCCCACCCACCCAGCCGCCTTCTTCTTCCTCTCGCCCATTTTCTCATCTCCTCCACTTCCCCACTCCGATCTTCCCCGTCAAGGCTTGAAGATGATGATCGTCATCGATATCATCTAAACTATATATGTGTGTGGCTGCTGATGATCGTCATGTTTGATTTCTACCTATGGATGAAACCTTTTATGTGGTCAATGACCGTTGAACTTGTTAAACTTCTTATGTTGCCTTCGTACTATGTTATGTGATCAAACTATGTTATTTGGTACTTGTTTCTTAGTCCGTAATGGCAAAACTTTGTGGATGTGATCAATCTATGTTATGTCTATAAATTTGTGCTTATGTTATGTTTCTTATGTCTATGTTATGTTTCTTATGTCTATGTTATGTTTCTTATGTTATGTCTTATGGCGAAAAAAATTGAAGACAAAATCAAAGTAGTTAAGTTTAGTGCCAACCTACCGCCAGAGAACTTGGCGGTAGGTTTATGCATACTACTGCTGGTCTTTGGCGGTAGAAATACGTCGGCAACCGTTAACGGATTGACGGCCGTCAGAGACACCTCACCTACCGAACTCATGCGCGGTGGGTCAGGCAACCCTACCACCTGAGGGTCTGGCGGTAGCAAAAGGGTCAGATTTTGAATTTTTTTTAGACTGGGTCAGATCTCGATTTTGTTTCACAAAAGTGTCAAAAAACGAAATTTGGCCACCATGGATGCTCCGGCGGAGGCAAGGCAGCCCGTGTCCAGTACGTCGGCCATGCATGTATTCCCAACGAGAAGAATACAAGAAGGCGACAAGCTTATTGGTCCGTTCCGTCGCGTCGCTGTCAGGGTAGGTACGTAGGTACTACCACCTCTATGCCAACCCGTTGTCGACGTTACGGCGCGCTATCACTCTGATTTTGCAGGTACGTGCACGGGGGCCGACGCAGCCGCGTGCCCGCGGAAGCTCTGCGTGCGTATAGTTGTGCACTGCCCGTCTGCTCTGCTCTGCTCGCACACGGGCTGATAGTGAGACCGGGAATATTTGCGCTGCATGCATTTGAACGTACAGTGCGTTGTCGCCTTCGCGAATTCACTCGCGCGCCAACGGCCTCTGACACTGACAGCTTATCCGTTTTTCTCTCTTCGATCGTTGCTGCCAAATAGGAGTATGAGCATATACAACGCAGCACCAGCGGGTAGTATCTCAGTTGGCGAGGACCATGCCTGCATGCGTTCGTGCATGCACCCGTGACATGCATGGTTAAACCACAGTGACAAACTAGGCACTGGTCTTATACTCATATCGCTGTGCAACTTTGCGTGCACTTTTCCAGGATGATGATGCGCACACTCATTTGCAACAGGACAAGTGTGTGGCAACTTCTTGCTAATTTGGCCTCCTATGCGTCGGGGATGGATCCAAGATACGGATTGTTTGGTATCTTTGGAGAGCAATGTGGAGAAGTGCTTTCAAATAAATCCTCAATGAAATGATACTCACCTCGCGTATTCGCGAAAAAACGGTGCTTTCAACTTCATAGATAATGCAACTAGTACTCCCAGTTCCATAAATCCCTGCACAACGAAAATTGAAATACATGCGTCGGTGGTTCTATGCAGTTAAAAGCACTTCTCCACCTTAGCCCACAATTGTTGGGAGTAAATTGCATAAAACCACCACTTTGAAGGCAAGTGTCGCGAAAACCACCACAATACATTTTTTTTTTGCAAAAACCACAGTGTCTTCCGTAATCTTTTGCGTAAAGCACCGATCGGCGGATCGGGTCGATTAAGCTTGTTTATGACAAAGGGGCCCGTTTTTTTGCGCCGTGGCACCGTGTGCCGTTCAAACAATAGTTAGACGGCGTTTGACGGCGCCAGATGCCTCCATCCCCATCTGCTCATTTCTCCCTCTTCTCCGGCGCCTCTCTCGCTCCTCGCGTCGCCTTCTTCCCTCTCCGCCGCCTCTCCCTCCTCTCGTCACAGAGGCGATGGCTACTCCGCCAAAGCAAAGGTGTTGGTGGCGGCGGTCCTCCCGGCAGTGGCGCAGGCGACGCGGATCCCGACCCAGGCGGTGAGCTCTGCGGGAGCTCGAACCCTAGCAAGGCGACGCGAGATGCGGAGGTGGAGTATTCGGTGGAATACGCGGCGTCTAGATCTTTCGCCGCGGCGGTGAAGGCGAATCCGAATGGAAGCCACCACATCGCCTCATCCTTCGGCGGTGTATAGTGAGATCCCCTTCCCTTATCCATTCTCCTGTGAACTTATTTGACCCGTTTCTAGGGCTAGGGTTAGTGTGTAGTGATATCTCCTTCCCCATCTCCATTGCCTATTGTTGGCCCTATGAAATTAACTCATTATGTATAAATTAGCTGTTCTGTGTGTCTTACTTAGTTGAAATAAGCTATGGTTTATAAGCAGTAGATCTTAATGAACCATGCTAGGGTTATTGCAGTTTTTTGCTTTGTACTACATTGGTTATTTAAGCAACCCAAAGCTATGTATTGATGTTGTCCTGCTTTTTCATAAGTGTTATAATTGAACACTTATACACCACTATGTTTCTTTATAAATTTGCGATCTGGATGATGAGGTTTGGGAATTGAGGATGCATTTTCATGACAGAGATAATCTTGAGAGAACTATGATGTTGTCGGACATCACATTTTACAATCTAGTTGCACCGATAGAGACCAAGGATATGGGGTGAGGGATTACATGTACTATGTGAAGGATCTGGCCTAGGGATAGAAGGAATGCAAGAAATAGAGGATGATGACATGTTTGGAGGAAATTCTAGACCACATAGTACAATGACGAAGATTTTCAATGTGACAGTTGTTAGGGCAGTTCCCCAAACTGCACATATAAATTGCGATGCTAATGTTATTGAGGAACAGATCCTCTCTGCAGAAATTGGAGAGCCCCAACTGTATCAGGTAGATGAAGAAGGAGTGTTGTTCAATGCACATCCTAGTTCAGTTTCAAACACAGCAGCAGTAGTACCAGTAGAAGAACCAAGACCAATACAATTTCAAAGACAACAGAGCACAAACAATTCAGAGGAGCAACTGCAAATAGAAAAAGTCATGGAGGAGAGAAGGAGAAAGGAAATTTCCATGTTTAGGAAGAATGAGAAAGAAAAAGAGAAGGCCACTCCTTTGAAAAGGAAAGCTGCAATTATGGACAATGAAGAGGATAGTGATGATGATAATTTGTCAGAATATGGGGATATCCTTGCTAGGCTTGAGGAAATGAAAAAACAGAGGGATGATCCATTACTGCGTTTTGAAGGGGACACAGATGTTGAGGATATGTGGTCTACAGATGAGGCGGAGGAACTGTATGATCCATCAGGTGAAGAAGAGGATGATGATGATCAAGAGGAGGAGGAATTGGAGGAATTGGAGGAAGTGGTGCAAGGGGAGCAACACAATGAAGAGGAGCAAGAGAGTGGTCACCATATTGAGAAGAAGAATAAGGCCAAGAGAGAGAGAAAAGGGCCAACTAGCAGATCACATGGAAGTGTAGAGCAAATTTTTGAGGATGACTGGATACCATCAGATGATGAGGACAAAAATCCATTAGACCTTGATTTGGAAGATGATGATGGTGCTGAGGCAATGGCTTATGTGTTGCCCAATGGTAGAAAGAGCAGAGCAAAGAAGTTGAAGCCAAGGTTATGGTATGATGAGGACAGAGCTAACCCACAAGACCAATTTGTGAAGCATCTTTGCTTCATTGATGTGTACCAGTTCAGAATTGCACTCCAAACCCTGCACATATCACAGAACAGGAACTATGAGTACCACAGAAACTGCAGTGATAGGGTTATAGCACAGTGCATAGATGAGCTATGCCCTTTTTATATAGCAGCTTCTCAGATTGCAAATGAGAAGACAATTACCATTAGAAAGGTGTATTTGGTGCACACATGCCCTTCTGTGTCAGAGAGCACCAAAGTAACTGCCAAGTGGGTTGCAAAACATTATGAGGAGGCAGTGAGGAATGACCCTAACACAACAATAACAACAATAATTAACACTGCAAAGAGCAAGTATGGAGTGGATATTTCAACCCACATGGCCTCTGAGGCTAGGAAGGCAACAAGAATGTTGTTTTAGGAGATCAAAAGGCCCAATACACCGGATTAGGGATTATTTACAGGCTGTCCTAGACACAAATCCAGGTTCTAGATGTATTGTGACAACAAAACATATTAGGGAGCATCCTAGCAAGAACCCTAGGTTTCATGGACTGTTCATCCGCTGAATGGATGCAAAGAAGGGTTCTCAATGGCTGCAGCACCATTCATAGGTAATCGCCTTGTATTGTTGTTTATGCCACTTGTATGTTCTTTCAAGTACTAATCATTTGTGCTAAACTTGTAGGTTTGGATGGATGCTTCATAAAGCTGAGTACTGGTCAACAAATCCTAGCTGCTACTGGAAGAGATGGGAATAACAACATTTTTCCCATTGCTTTTGGAATTGTAGACAAGGAGGACACTATTTCCTGGACCTGGTTTCTATACCAGCTGAGGGAGGCAATAGGTGGGCAATCTGGCAAGTTTGGACAGTACACAATCATTCCAGATAGGCAAAAGGTAATATATTTAGTTGTAGTTACTTTCATGCAGTTGTAGTTACTTTCATGCAGTTGTAGTTACTTAGTTGTTCTTGTTTCATACAGGGTCTTTTGAAAGCCATAAATAGAGTCTTCCCCAATTGCCCACAAAGGTTTTGCCTTAGGCATATCTACGAAACTTTCAAATTGCTTTGGGTTTAGAGGGCCGAATTAAAAAAATACATGGATGCAGACAAGTTACTCATATCTTGAACATGGTTTTCAAGTTGCAATGGATGAGTTAAAGATGAGTGTGAAGCAGCTTGGGTGTGGCTTAGCAAAATACCCAAACACACTTGGGCCGACATGCCATGGATGTAAATCGCAAGATGCAGACTTAGTTGTTAACAATCTAAGTGAGGTTTTCAATAGGTGGGTCCTAGATGTTAGGGCTAAGCCAATAAGGACCATGGTTGATGGAATTAGGACAAAGTTGATGGTCAAGTTCAATGTAAATAGAACAAAAACCGACTTCACAAATGGGAGATTTGTCCTACATATGCAGAGAAACTAGAAGAAGCAAAGAAGTGGTCTAGGAACTGCCAATCCTTGATGGCTGGACCACATCTTTACCAAGTGACAAGTGAAGAGAAAACATATGCTGTTGACCTGCAGAAATACACTTGTGGGTGTAGGAAGTGGGATATGACAACAGTGCCTTGCAATCATGCTGTCTCTGCCATACACAAAGCTAAGCTACAACCAGAGGACTTTGTTCATGATTTTTTCAAAAAACCAATGTACAAGGCTGCATACAGTCCCATAATCTATCCAGTACCTGGCCCTGACATGTGGCCAAAGACAGACAGTAGGGACATTGACCCTCCAGTCTTCAAAGAACACAAAGGCAGAGCACAAACTAAGAGAAGAAAGGGCAGACATGAGAAGCCAGCTCCAAAAGACACTTCAAGGATGGCCTCAATCACTTGTTCTAATTGTAGCAAAGTTGGCCATAGGTACACCAACGGCAATGTTGCTTTGAAGCCTGCACTAGCCATGAGAAAGAACAGGCATGAGGTACAAACAATGCAAAACATTCTAAATGAATTACTTGTGTTCTATATGCATGTAACAAAAAGATTCTAAATGAATTACTTGTGTTTTTTTGCAGCCAAGCACCTCTTCTTATCCAACTGATGCTGCTACTGCACCATCACCAGCAAGAAGGGCTGCATCTACTGCCACTGCACTAGCACCAGCAAGAAGGGCTGCATCTTCTGCCACTTCACCAGCACCAGCAAGAAGGGCTCCATCTTCTGCCACTTCACCATCACCAGCAAGAAGGGCTCCATCTTCTGCCACTGCACCATCAACAAGATCTGCTACTACTGCAAAGGGTAAGGCTACAGCCACTAGGGCTTCAAGTGCTGCAAAGGGTAAGGCTACAGCCACTAGGGCTTCAACTGCTGCAAAGGGAGCAAGGGCAGCTTTCTTGCCTCCAAGACCAAATAGTGGTTCCCAGAGAGTCAGAAAGCCAACCCAGAAGATCAAGGACTACTGGACCGCTTCAGTGCAAAGATGGGATTGATGTTGTGATCCAAAATATGCTTTATCATGTTGTGAGACACTGCTACTATTATGTTCTGGTACTGTAATGACCAACTTAGGTTCTGGTAGTGTAATGATCAACTTAGGTTCTGGTACTGTAATGATCAAGTGATGATCAACTTATGTAGTGCTACTCCAGTTATGATCCTTCTCTCAAACTATGGCATTCTAGTAGTGTTGTGATGATCAACTTATGTAGTGCTACTCTAGTTACTTGATGCCTCCTCATCGATAAATAGCCAAAAAACCTACTTGATGCCTTCGGGGTCGATAAAAAGCCAAAAAAGCCTACTTGATGCCTCCAGGTCGATAAAAAGCCAAAAAATCCTACTTGATGCCTCCGGCTCGATAAAAAGCCAAAAAAGCTTACTTCATGCCTCCGGGTCGATAAAAAGCCAAAAAAGCTTACTTGATGCCTCCGGGTCGATAAAAAGCCAAAAAACTTACTTGATGCTTCCGGGTCGATAAAAAGCCAAAAAAGCTTACTTGATGCCTCCGGGTCGATAAAAAGCCAAAAAAGCCTACTTGATGCCTCCGGGTCGATAAAAAGCCAAAAAACCTACTTGATGCCTTCGGGGTCGATAAAAAGCCAAAAAAGCCTACTTGATGCCTCCTCATCGATAAAAAGCCACAAACCACTAATTGACCAAACTTGATGCTCACAATCGTCATTTGAGCATAAACACACTTAAGATCAGATTCAACAACTGTAAAATACTTAAGATCACAATCATCAATTTGCAAGCATCTTACTAAAGATCACAATCAGCATTACTTCAAATCCATACATAATCATAGTTGAAGATTACTACATTACATAACCATAGTTCAGAAGTACTCATAGTTCATACAATTTAAACTACCATCATTACAGCAAATGCCAAACCACACACTACAAAAGGTCAGCAAATGCCAAATGATATTGCCCATTCTTCTCTTCCACAACCACCTGCTTATCCATTTATGATGGCCTTGACCCCCTGCAGCTTCACATTGCTCTCTTCAACTATCTTCTTCAGCTCATCAATGTGGTTCTGCAAGTTCTTCCTCTCTTCAACCTGCCTTGTTCAATGATCAATGTGGTTCGCAAGTTCTTCCTCTCTTGACTAGCTTGAGCTTCATGTTCCTAATGACATTTGCTTGAGCTGCTGCTAAGTTCTTAACCATGTCATACTTCTCCTGAAGCTTGTTGGTTTCAAGATCTTTCCTTTCTACCTCTGCCCTCCTTTCCTGAGCATCCAAAAGTCCATTCACATCTTCAACCAACTTATCATAGTTCTCCTGCAGCTTCTTCTTCTCTTGTGTCAGGTCATGAACAGCAAATGAATGCATAAGATTTTCCTCAGTCATGTCTCTCCTACTTTTGTCATACATAAACCATAACTTGGTTAATGCATTCTCAAGGGTGATGGGCCAAGCTGGATCAATCCATTCAACTAATCCACAGTTTCCACCTTCCTGAACAAAATCAGAATTAACATAAACAAATACATTAAAATGCTTCCAAGCAACACTATTTAATTAATATCCTCAAATTCAGAGCTTGAGCTTGCTAGCTGAAAAGAGGACTACTTTAACATGTCCTCATGCTACTTAAACAATGTTGTCCTGCTTTAAAGTAAACAAAATCAATCAAATGACCTAACATGTCATACTAAACAAGTTGCATCCTCTGTCCTTCTCCAGTAACCCATGCATATTCTGTCTTAAATTATTAATAGCATGCTACACTAAACAAAGTGACCTAACTTAACAATGTAGCTGCACCAAGGGAAAAGATCTTGCCAGAGTAAACAATTGTTTCGATCCACTTTCCTAACTCAAAATATACCTTCTCAAGACAAAGAGAAAGAAACCTCCTGCCAGTGTGGATTCCTTCAAAGCAACACGCCTTTCTGCAGCTTCGATGTTCATTGCAGAGAACAAGCGCCTCGTTTTAAGTCCCTCGAAATCGGAGTCTTGATTGCTAGCGAGGATCATAGTGCATAGGAGTACCGGGCATTTGATCCACATGTCGACAAACAAGCTCATTCAAGAAATCCCCAAATCACAAACCCTAACCCTAAAAATCTGAACTTACCTTAATTACGCCGTCGTCGAACTCGAGTGACGTACTCCACGGTGTGCTCGCTACTATCGGACTCATCGCTCCAGGACACCATGGCGATGCGACGGGGGCGCGGCGACGCGACGGCGGGTGCGGCGAGCAAAGCAGAGGAGCAAGACAGAGTAGGAGTGAGCGAGTGGGGAGTGTGGAGTGGGGGCAGCACCGACAAGTCTTTTGACCGGTCCATCAAACAGAGGCATACGGCGCCGTCTAACGCCGTCTAACAGCTGTCGGGACGACACACGGTGCCACATGCGCAGAGAACGGGCCCCGCCTATCATAAACAAGCTTAACTGACCCCGATCCGCCGATCAGTGCTTTCTGCAAAAAGATTACGGAAGACATGGTGGTTTTTGCAAAAAAATGTATTGTAGTGGTTTTCGCGACACTTGCCTTCAAAGTGGTGGTTTTATGCAATTTACTCCAATTGTTGGACTACTATGCACTCAGAAAACAAATGAAAAACTGCTTCTATTTCTTTGCAATGCTCACATTCCATGGGTTCAAGCATCCTTCTCTTCCTCAAATTGTCCCTGCTCATTATCTTGTTATGGAATGACAACCTAAGGAAAAACTGCACTCTAGGAGTAATTTTTAAAGACCACATAGCAGAGAGGAAAATAGGTTTGACGCCTCTGGAATTAACTAAAACATACAAATACATGGATGTGCATATACCTTTAGATTCATATTGTCAACTTAAAGCACACACTTCTACCAGAACAATAGATTAGACTATGGCCTCTAATTCAAACCACTGCATAAGCTCAACATTAAAGGTCCTCCTAAAGGTGCACTTGATCTGCCTACCATCCCAAACATCAACTACTACTTTACCTTGCTCATTAACTACATAAATATAGATCCCCAAACTGAGTTGCAAGGGGTGAATTACCGAACCAAATATCCTCCTAGGATCTTATATGTTTTCCATTGCCAAATGTCCACTTATATCCTAGTTTAACAGCCTTAGAGGCCCACATGACCCCTTCCAAGATTGATAAGGCTATGTATCATGACAAAAAAACATACTAGGACTCCTAGTATTATATTTAGCCTCAATGACCTTTTTACACAAACAACCCTCAGCCTTAATGAATTGTTTTACTCCAGAGTCTAATAAACACACATTCAAGTCTGGAACTCCAGCACCTCCAAACTCATTTTTCCTACACAATGATGGCCAATTATCTAGATGGATTTTTATCCCCACCAGGGTCATTCCATAAGCAGTTGGCCTTTTTTGCGAAAAGGCAACTATCCATTTGATTATTAATTAGATTCAACACCCACTTAGAGAATTTTAAAAAGAAAAAGCATGTAAATTGGTATACTAGCAAGGTAGGATCTAATCAACACTGGCTTGACTTTATAAGAAAGAAGATTGGCTCTCCAACCTGTAATCATAGCCATTATCTAACAAAGGTTGTAAATCCTTCCTTCTCAGCTTCTCAATGTGACATGCAAGTCCAAGGTACTTAATAGGTAAGCTTACTCCAACACATCAGAATATCTCTAATAAGGGCGCAACCTCGATATCACTCGTATTTATATAAACTAAAGAACTTTTGTTGTAGTTAATCCTCATTCTTGAGATATTCTAAAACAAACATATAACTCATTTATGGTTTGTAGCCATCTGCTTGCTCTCTCGTAAGAGTGGTTGGATAACCCCCAAGTACAAGGGTGAAGTAACCTAGCAATAAGTATTTCTCTCAATTAGAGAACCAAGGTTTATCGAACCAGAAGGAGTTCTTCCAGCAAACAAAGTCACGATACCTACATAGCAAACACAAAACAAGCTTGTCCCCAACACTACGACAAGAGGTTTATCAATCCCCTTATCTTGCTAGTTACAAGATTAAACTGTAGCTGATAAAGATAGTAGGTAGTGAGTAAAAGCAAAAGCAGTAGGGCAAAAAAGAAAGTGTTTGTTTCAGTAAAGGGGAATAAACTAGTGGCATCTCTCTTAAGTATGAAAATGGTGTGATGAACAAACTACAGTTAGGCAGCGATTAAATTGTAGTATTTCTATTTGTGACTCTGATCATTCATGGTATAATATCATATAGGCATTACATCCGTGATATGTAGACCGTAATCCAACTTCTCCTACAACTAATACTCCACTCTAAGACATCTATCCAGCATGCATCTCAAAGTATTAAGTTTACAAAAAATAGAGCACTGCAATAAGCATGATGACATAATGTAGACAATAAAACATCAAGAAATATGATGAGAACCCATTATTTTATCCTTAGTGGCAACAATATATACAATACATGCCTCGTCTCTTTTTGTCACTAGGGTATAGATCACCACAATATTAGAACCCACTACAATGCACAACTCACTCTAAAGAAATACCCAACAAACTTGGACAAAGTAGACAAATAGAACGGAAAGCATACAAATCTAATTAATTATACAACAACTAAACCTCAAAAGATTCAATTGAATTCAATGAATAGTCTGATCATAAAGTGACAATTCACCATATCCCAACAAACACACCACCGATTACATTGAATTGAACTCGATCATGTGAGGCAGCTCATGGGGACTGGCTATTGAAGATCAGATAGAGAGAGCCATCTAATACTGATATGGACCTAATGTCCTAATGGAACTACTCACACATGGTCATGGAGGCAACAAGGTTGATAAAAAGCCTCCCGTGGTGGATTCCCCCTCAAGCAGAGTACCAAAGCAGGTCTCCAGATTGAATCTCCTCGAAACAGGAACTTGCGACGGCGGAGAAATCGGGTAAAATTGATACTAAGGATTCCAGGATTTATAGGCGGTGGAATGGATGTAAGGCGGTGCTCGTGGGGCCCACGTGGCCATGAGGCGCGCCCTAGGGCCTGGGCGCGTGGAGGCCCTGTGGGTCCCCTCGCTTCCCTCCGATGTTCTCTGTAACCTTCGTCACCCAAGAATGAAACAATCATGCATGAAAATAGCCTATCAATTTGACATTAAAACAATGGTACATGAGCACGCAACTAAAAAATCATTGCGTTTCGAGAATAATGATGCCAAAGGAAGTGATGTGATGACCAAGCTCCCGACAACTATAGTAGTGAACCTTTTTCTAAACTACAATATAACAACATATTCAGTTGGAGCACCATATGTAACTACAATATTTGTGTTCTTCCTCTGAACATTCTTGCTTAATATTCCGGTTATTTGAAACATCATTATATATACCGGTTTTCTAGGTAAGAACATCTTGTTATTAGCTACATTTAGTTTCATCATAGTTGTGCGAACACAAAATAAGGTTGCTTATTATCATTAACATGTGATTCAGAATATCACACTCAATTCGAGTGATAGAATTGCCAAATTACATGATAACCTATAAGTTCCCCCTATTATTTGTAGAGATAAGGAAAAAGGTCCACACAACGAATTTTTGTGGGGCCAGAATTGTTGGAAATATGCCCTAGAGGAAATAATAAATTGATTATTATCATATTTCCTTGTCCATGATAAATATTTATTATTCATGCTAGAATTGTATTGACCTGAAACTTAAATACATGTGTGAATACAAAGACAACATAGTTTCCCTAGTGAGCCTCTACTAGACTAGCTCGTTGATCAAAGATGGTTAAGGTTTCCTGACCATAGACATGAGTTGTCATTTGATAACAGGATCACATCATTAGGAGAATGATGTGATGGACAACACCTAACCATAAGCTTAGCATCAGATCATTTAGTTTATTTGCTATAGATTTCTTCATGTCAAGTATCTATTGCTTAAACCATGAGATCATGTAACTACCTAACACCAGAGGAATATTTAGTATGTACCCAAATGTCACTTCATAACTGGGTGATCATAAAGGTTCTCTACAGGTATCTCCAGAGGTATCTGTTGGGTTGGCATGGATCATGACTGAGATTTGTCACTCTGTATGATGGAGAGATATCTCTGTGCCCTCTCGGTAATACAACATCTTAAAGAGCTTGGAAGCAATGTGACTAATGAATCACGGGATCTTGTATTACGGAATGAGTAAAGTAGGTCGCGTTTTTTGTCATGCATGTACATCCATGACGATTTTATGACATAATCAAGATAGCCATACCTGTGCTGTCGTAGAAGTGTTCCATGACATTACCAAAATTATCATCACAGAAGTGTCCACTTCCATGACGATAAATCGCGCGTCACAGAAGTGCTTTCATCAAGGGTGACTGACACGTGTCATCCACCGTAACGGAACGCCGTTAGGCTATCGGGTCCGATTTTGGATCCGATAACCCGTTAACAGCCCGGACCAATGGGAAATTTCCACGTGTAAAATTCTGATTGGCCGGAGGAAACACGTGTCAGCTCGTCAGTGGGCCAGATGTCACCCGTCCATTGGAGGAGACATGCCTATGATACGTCGACACATGGCGGGGCCCAACAGAGGCCCATATAGGTTAAAAAGGCCGACCCAATCAAAGGCCCGTAGTACTTACTCAGGTACTAGTGGGCCAGCCCAATAACGGCCTGTTTAATAAAGGCCCATTTATGGCCCGAAGCTAGATCTGGCCCATTAATTGTTTGCCAAATATTTGGGCCCAATTACAGCCCAATGACTTTCGCCCTGTTAGAGGCCCGATGTAGACATGGGCCCATTTAAGCCCGGTGTGGCTTTTGGCCTGGGAATGGCCCGTGCTGCCCATGGGCCATATATGGTCTGACAGGACATCGGGCCCACTAAAGGTCTATGATAAAGGTGGCAACAGTTAAGCCTAATGTGACTTTGGGCCTGTTAAAGGCCTGTCATATAATTCGGCCCGTTGATGCCTGTACTAAGCTTTCAGCCTCTTAAAGGCCCATGATATTAGTGGACAACTAAGGCCCGAGATATGTTTCGACCTGGTAACGACCCATGATATAACTGGGCCCAAAAAGGCCCGGTCTAGATTTCAGCTTGCTGAAGGCCCGTCGACGACTAGTGAAAATTGAGGCCCAACATGCATTTCGGCCTGCTAAAGGCCCTTGGTTTCATCTGGGCCATAACAGGCCAGTAGAATATTCAGCCTGTTAATGGCCCAACGCTACCTGGGCCAAACTAAGCGCTGGGTCCACAAAAGACCCAACTAAAATATAGGCCAGAGTAAGTTGTGGGCCTGGCGCAAAGTGTGAAGGCCCCAATCATTCGGGCCCAAGAAAGATGCAGGCCGACCCAATTGTGGCCCCCTAAAAACCAGGCCCGTTAGAGGTGAATGTTTCAGCCCGATCGACTACATCAGATTTTTTTCCAGATAGCATATGATGGCAATAACTAGTAGGAATTAAGAACAAACCTACTCTATATAATAAAGAAATTATGACATAGTAATTAAGAATAAACCTACACTGTACAATAAAGGATTTATGGTATATTACATCCACTGGGCATCGAAGTTCGCCACCAGTGATCATAAAGCGCAACGAAGAAGCAGATTACAAAAACTAGGCACCATTGCAGCGAAACAACATAATACTGAGCCGAGACCACTTCCAAGATAGTTCAAGAAAGGTTAGCCTTGCGCGGGAACTACCGCGCAAGCTGCTGACCAAGGCTGTGAGACCGGCCTAGCATGTCGGTCATAGCTTCCAGGTGTAGCTGTTTAGCGATGAGGTTCTCATTGGTGTTCTCCGCAATCTTTCTTAGAGATAGGACTTCAAATCGAAGTTGAGTTGCAGAATGCCTTTCTGCTAGAACTTGGGACTGAAGAAGTCAAATTGATTCAGACAACGAATTCTATGAGCTTGTCTGACTGCTAGTCTCAAGTAACTTGAACACTGCATCAAGACAAGATTTTGGGGTTGTCTCGCTATCTTCAAGATGTTTTGCCTTCTTTGCTGCAATATATGTTGGGTTTGTCTCACAGCCTTCAGCAGACTTGTGCATGCCATCAGGCATATCACCCTGAAACAAAGCAGAGAGATGACAAGTTTTGCACGTGTATAAACAAAGATGATAACTGCGCTGTCAATTCCACCCAATTTCAAATTAGAAAATAAAGAGTAAGTTCAAAATATCAATAGCATAATTTGGCATTGTTCATAATGCGGGGAGCTTCACCACACTACTGGATTACCATGTCAACATAACAAGCATAGATGAAGGGCAAAGACAATCATTGTATCTATTTTGGTTAATGTGCATGGCATGTTGTTCATATCATCAACCACACCAGTAAGATAAAATAGGAGATGACAAGGTGCAAATGTGGGCTGCTTCACCACACACTGGATTATAGATCCACAAAAAAAAGCATACATATAGGGAGTATTGAGTAATGTGCATGGTATGAATAAGGAATTAGGTTTTACAAGTAAAACTTAGAACTTACGGTTCTTGCGAACATGCAGTTTGATAGAAATAACAAACTAAATAGCAGTAAACGATAGGGAGTATGAGCAAATTAAACAACAGTTGATGATAAAGGCTTTAGAAGGACTGACCTACATTAACAGTTAACACCGGCTTTATAATGCCCTTCTCCATGTCAAGGGAAGGATAACTCAAGAATTTCAGCACAGAATCTTCTTCATAAGCATTGCATGTACTGTACATTTTGTAGAGAGTAATTATAGATATGATAATATTGTAAGGGATAGAGGATAATGAAGATAAGATGCAAATTGATGCTACATAATCAACTACCAATCCCTGGAAGTACAAGCATTAGAGGACAAAATGTACTGACAAGAGCAATGGGCTACACTTCTGCACTGGCATTGTCTGTGTATTCAACTTTCTGGTAAGATTAAATATAGATCTGATCTTTTTTAGTAAATGGTGGGCGAGGGAGATAAGATGCAGAATGCTACACAATGAACCAATCCCTCTTCCCATAATACAGGAGTGTTTTGAACACCGTGTCTTGTATAAAACGTTCTTATATTATGGGACGGAGGGAGTAGCTATTAATGTAAGTACAGTGATATACGATGTTCAGTTCTTACAAAAGGACTACAGAGCTAAACCTCTTCAAAAGAATTGGGTTGATTCTAAATTTATGTAAGAGTCCATACGGATCTTATAATGTCCACCAAATGGACGATAACGAGGCTAACATGTGCAGTGATGCTACATAATCAAACATCTATGAAAGTAAGTATGGTCATACAGGGCAAGAGGTACTCACAAGAGCAATGCAGTGTGCAGTATAGTTGCGAGATTCTGTGTTCCCTTGAGAATGAATGTTCTTCTGCTAACAGTTTTCGTACAAGTGAGACGTTAAGGCAAATGCAGAAATGTATTTCAAATTGTGATGTGATATCATAGAAAGTACCTTTCGCTGCAACCGAGACCAATGTGTAACAAGATTATTCTAGTCACCGTCGAATAAATGTAGCACCGGAGACTTTACATAAATTTCCTTTAGAGGCTTGCCATCGAAGTGCGCTTGCCTCAGGTAGGAACGATACTTCATCAACGAGTGCTTGAAAATCCCAACCAACCCTTGCTCGTCTTCACAATCCAGTTTGGTCCTCGCCTATTTAAAAGAATGAAATCTTGTGTCTTCTGTCAGCAGAAACATATGCAGCAATGACCATGAATAACATTAGTACATTACTTACGCGTAAGTTGCGGAGGAAGATCGAAATTGTTCTGTATTCGGTATAATCTTTCCATGAAGGAAAGATGCGCACAAAGTTCCTGACAACAATATAAGCTTCGTCTTCTAAACTGGGAAGAAATGGTACAGGGGTCCTACTTGCTGCAATTGGGGCTCTCTCTGGTTCGAAAAGGGATTTGGCAACTGGATTTGGTGTACTCTTTGCTGGAATGGGGTTTTGTGTCGTAGAGCTGGTGCTATGTCAACTGGCATCGTCATACTGTTTGTTGCAGTTGGGGTCTGCTGAGTTGGGGCATCAGAAATGACCAGTGTAGTAGGGCTAGAGTCTGCTAGAGTTGGGGTGTTTTGTGGGTCAAGTGATATTGCAACTACACCTACTAGGCTATTTGATTTATCAGGTGCCACTACCTTTTCCAAATACTTTGCTTGTGCTCCTTCGTGATCAGCAATCACCCTCTTCCTTTTGAACGTCTGATACACAAGAACAACATTTGAATGGATAAATATGGTATGATGACAGATGGAATATGTACTAAAAATGGATAGGCAGGGCGTATTCACATAAACGATGTGTAAACTAAGCTAATGGCAGTGCAACAAAGTAGAAGCAATGCAAAGCATTAATTGAAAGATATGTGCGACCAATATAACCTTGGAAAGTTAGAGCAAGCACCTTGATGGGTGAATAAGATACAGCATCTGCCTCTGACTCCTCCACTAGGGAGCTACATTGACTTAGGTCTCCCTCTAGCTCTGAATCACTGTTAGGATCATATTCTGAGCATGAATCTGTAGGTGGAGAGCATTTGCATTGCATTGCATCCGGACTTGATTTCAGTCCCTTAATGCCAAGTTTGACAGCCATGGCATTGCTCTGCTTTATTCTTTTCATGCGCGCAAGCTCATAATCATTATGATGCTGTTCAGAATCTGAGATTCATAAAAACATAAAAAGTAGTCAGATTATTTATGGAATGCATTGCAGATTCAACTCGAAGAGTGTCTCCCTATAAACCCCTACATATGCAAACTTCACCCCAACCATGTTGACCAGACCACACTGAGAAATACAAACCCCTTATGTCTCTATAACATGCAGACACACATTTCAAAACTGAAGTAGGAACATTAGAAGCATATGAAATTCGTATTTGAACAAATAAACTAAGGAATTATGAGTGGCATAATGTTTAGCTTCAAGGGTGGAGTGTTGGTAGTGCGACACAAAGCAAGTACGCGGATTGTATTCCATGTAAAAGATCGAAGCCTATGTAAAAGCTGGAAATGACACTTTCTTTCTATACAATGCAGTGTTCGTTGCCCACACATGATGGAAGAGATCACATAGAGAAATACTATTCACTCATGTCTACGGTTCCAGTATTTTGAAACAGGGTGGTCCACCCTAAAAGAATATTGACAACAAACATGAAAAGGCAAGCATAGATGTAGTGAATCAATCATTTACTTGTGAGTTTAATAGGACAAGTATGCAGAATTGTAACTGCAGTAAGAGACCGTCCAAAATCTGAATCAAGAAGTTTGTCTAGCACTTATTGTTTGCAACTAATCAATGTGAATAATTGGATATTATATTGAATGAGTAAGAAAGACAAGTAAAATTGTCAACAAACCTAGCTTGCAGTAGTAATCTGGGTCAATGTCACTACGACCAACAATCCAAAATGACTAGTGTGTGTTCGTGGGACCGAAATTTTGAAAACCCTGTGAACTTTACAGGTACTAAAGATTACTGAAATACATCTGAACCATTAAGTGTAGGTAGCACTCAGCACACAACAAACCCTAATGACAGTCCTGCCTAATGAGTAATGAATCAATTAGAAAATGGCTGATGAGGAGTGGATTCTGAGTGTTGAGGACGTATCTCAGGATAAATCGGGTTGGCTTAGTGGGTGCTGCACGGCAGCCCTGAACGGACTGGGAAGGTAGGCATGGCGGCACGCCCGAGCAGTGGTGATGCTGTTGGGCGAGCGGCTCCTGACCTCCTATTTGTCCGGCGTCTTATCCTAGAGTCATGCCGTCCGAGATTGCAAGTCGCCAGCGAGGCAAAGGTGAAGCGAAGTAGAGATCGGAAGCCTTGATGGAGCAGAGGGGAATCGGGGCCTAGGGCGACCAAAAATCCCAGGGTGGGCCGGCCCACCGTGGGCACCCTGTAGAGATACACACCCGAGCGGCGAACATGCATTTTCGAAACTAATTTAGGAACATTTAGCTGACCAATTAAACGACTCTGTTTTAATAATATTAGATTCATATTTGAACAACTAAGCTTGTTTAGCTTGATGGGTGGAGCAGTGCTATTATGACGCAAAGCACGTATTCTGATCGTATAGTGATCATAAAAGGGGGAAACTCTTAGCATATTTTTTTAGCAAAAGACGGTTTCCCCTCCGATTTCTGTTAAAGAAACCACCACAGAACCAACATGATCAATTAAACCCTAAGCATGATTAATTAAACCGTATGATGACTGTGCCATGGCAGATTTGAAGCCGCAAACTGAAAAAATGATATTTAGCATCCATTGCTTGCTTCGAACTAAGAAATAAATTCTAAGAGCTGAAAAAAGTAGAGTAACCAAGTTAGGATATATTTTCTGGTTGAGATCAAAAAGTTGAGGAGATATGAAGTACCACCTCTCTTGCGGCGCCGTGTAGGCATCGGGGGTGCGATGGCTGACGGTGGCGTTGAAGCAGATCTGCGACGGTAGACGGGTGCATCGGGGGATAAGTCCCGTTGCGGTGGAAGAGAAGGTCGTCTGAGCGGCCCTGCCAAAGAGGATGACGGCACCGATGAAGCAAGAGGACGCGATGCAAGGCTCTTGGTCCGTCGCCGTGGATAAGAAATGTCCATCTCTAGCAGTGGACGACGCGGTCTTGGTAGGTGCTCCGGCATGGTGGAGGATGGTGGCGATGGATGGGGTGGAGGACAGTGGCGATGGATGGGGTGGAGGACGGCGGCGATGGATGGGGTGGAGGACGGCGGCGATGGGTGGGTTGGCGGACGGAGGAGGACGGTGTGGGGATGGTGTTCTAGCGCGGACAATGTATAAATGGGAAAATGGAGGGAGAGGTACGGGGAACCATGTTTTTGGGACGCGGCTGTATGAAATATGGGAAAGTTACAAACTTAGACCCCGTTTAAAATTTGGACGTCTCGTCGGTTGGGGATAGGACGGTAATCTCGCATCTCGCCAATATTTGCCCAGAGTGATTTCGGGCGAGGAGAGGGTGGTTGGCACCCATGGTTGGTGCCCATGGTGTATGAATGAGGTAGACAAGTAGGGCAGTTGTGTCACGTCTGAGTGAAGTTATAAACCTGCCCCTATTGAAAATATTTGCCTACATCGATTTAGGCCGAGTCGAGTTTGTTTTGCCGCCCACCGTGTTTGAATGGGAAAATGGAGGGAGAAACAGAGGTTTTCGGACGAGCTTGAATCAAATGTGTTTTGCTGCCCATGTTTGGCGCCCACCATGTCGGAATGGGCTCAGAGGCGATTGTGTCATGTCTAATTGAAGTTACTAACCTACCCCTATTTAGAGAAGTGGAAATCGGTGAGGGAGTCCCGAATTAAGGGGTCCTCAGACAGCCGGACTATATGCATATGCCGGACTATTGGGCTATGAAGATACAAGATAGAAGACTTCGTCCCGTGTCTGGATGGGACTCTCCTTTGCATGGAAGGCAAGCTTGGCAGTTAGGATATGAAGATTCCTTTCTCTGTAACCGACTCTGTGTAACCCTAGCCCCCACCAGTGTCTATATAAATCGGAGGGTTTAGTCTGTAGGACAAGAACAATCATAATCATAGGCTAGCTTCTAGGGTTTAGCCTCTATGATCTCGTGGTAGATCAACTCTTGTAATACTCATATCATCAAGATCAATCGAGCAGGAAGTAGGGTATTACCTCCATCGAGCGGGCCCGAACCTAGGTAAACATTGTGTCCCCCGCCTCTTGTTACCATTAGCCTTAGATGCACAGTTCGGGACCCCCTACCCGAGATCCGCCGGTTTTGATACCGACATTGGTGCTTTCATTGAGAGTTCCACTGTGTCGTCACCATAAGTCTTGATGGTTCCTTCAATCATCTACAACAACGCAGTCCAGGGTGAAGCTTTTCTCCCCGGATAGATTTTCGTATCCGGTGGCTTCGCACTGCGGCCCAACTCGCTTGGCCATCTAGAGCAGATTGACAGCTACGCCCCAAGCCATCAGGTCAGGTTTGTAAGCTTGAACTACACCACCGACATCCGCGGAGACTTGATCTTCGACGGATTCGAGCCCATGACAGCCGCGCCCTGCCGCCATGATGAATATGACCTAAATCTGTCATCGGACTATGTGCAGGAGATAGCGCATGTAATTGCTCTGGCCCTAGATCCAGAACAGAGTGCGCCATCCAAGGACTGGAAGCTCAACCTCGCCATAGAGGCCGCAAACTCAGCGGCGCTAGAGCCGAACACAGATCTGACCTCCAACGAGGCCTATGTCATCAGAACCTCGGACTCATCTCCGGCCATAGGCTCTGAACCACGTGTATCCGCACCCATCAACCAGGCGCCGATCTTAGAGTTCAGCTCCGCGGACATCTTCCAACACTCACCCATCGGCGATGTGTTAAATTCATTAAAATCTCTCTCCTTGTCAGGAGATTCTTGGCCGAATTATGTTTGGCTTGAGTGGGAGGCAGACGACGAAGAGCTTCGTTACCCACCCACCACCCACTTGATAGCCACTGTTGGCGATTTGACTGACATGCTTGATTTCAACTCCGAAGACATCTACGGTATGGACGACGATGCTGGAGAAGAACAGGAACCACCGCCCAAAGGGCTCTGGACAGCCACCTCCTCATACGACATATATATGGTGGATACACCCAAAGAAGACAATGGCGATGACAAAAAGGACCCAGTTGAGGATAAAACTCCTGGAAAGCAGCCAAAGCGCCGACATCAACGGCGCGGCTCGAAACCACGCCATGGTAAAAATAGCGATACCGGCACAAGAGGGAGTAACACCCCGGACGACGTCGAAGACAATGAAGAAACCGCAGACCTAGAAATGGAGCAGGACGAGCAAGGTGATGGCGAACACAGTCCGGGGCCCCTGTCCGATCACAGCGATGCCGAAGACTCAAATTATCAACATGTCTCCGAAGAAGAGAACAGTCTGGATGACGATGCATTCATCATCCCCGAAAAACAATTGGAACAAGAACACCTACACCAAAGACTTATCGCCACCGCGAGGAGCTTGAAGAAGCAGAAGCAATGGCTTAAAGCCGCACAGGATACACTCAATGATAAATGGAATGATGTGCTCGACACTGAGGAAAAATATGGCGGTAATCGCCAAACAAAGAGCTACCCCAAATGCAAACTGCTGCCCGAATTCGACGACGATGTTATTGCGCCCATACCGCCGAATAACAATACGACCGATCAACCAAGCCGACCACCTCGTAGTCGAGACAGAGCGGCTAACAATGCCGCACAAAAAACCGCACCCCCTCCCCATAAACGAAATTAGGTCGCAACCCAGAACAAGAAACACGATTTACGTGAAGACCTGGAGAAAAAGGCTGGCAGAACCAGGTCCATTTATGGATCCAGGGAACGCGTCCCCGCACAGGATCAGGGCCATCAAACCAAATATGCAGGTAACTTACCAGTTCGGAACCAACACCAAACACTGTAACCGTCGGGCCCATGCGTCGACACAGCCAAATACAGGGGTGCGGCACACCCCTTGTGCTTCACCAATGAGGTGCTGGATCATGAATTTCCAGAAGGGTTTAAACCCGTGAACATCGAGGCATACGATGGAACAACAGACCCTGCGGTCTGGATAGAAGACTTTATTCTTAACATCCACATGGCCCGCGGAGACGATCTCCACGCCATCAAATACCTACCCCTCAAGCTAAAAGGACCAGCTCGGCACTGGCTGAAAAGTCTCCCCAAAAATTCCATTGGAAGCTGGGAAGAACTTTAGGACGCATTCAGGGCCAATTTCCAAGGGACCTATGTCCGACCTTCGGATGCAGACGATCTAAGTCACATAATCCAACAACCCGGAGAGTCAGCCCGTAAGCTTTAGAACCGATTTCTCACTAAGAAGAACCAAATCGTCGACTTTCCGGACGCCGAAGCCTTAGCAGCTTTCAAACACAGTGTCCGGGACGAATGGCTAGCCACACACCTAGGCCAGGAAAAGCCAAAGACAATGGCAGCCTTAACTACACTCATGACCTGCTTTTGCGCGGGAGAGGATAGTTGGTTGGCCCGTAGCAGCACCAGCAGTCCTGGCACATCCGAAGTCAAGGATGGCAATGGAAAGCCACGACGCAATAAAAACAAACGTGGGAACAATGAAGAAAGCCCGGACAATACAACGGTAAACGCCAGATTCAGGTTCTCCAGACCCGGTCAACGGAAAAAGTCACTTAAAGGCAGCAGAGATGGTAGTCTATAGTTCCACCTCACCCGAGTCCTCATGGACGGCGGCAGTAGTCTCAATCTAATATATCAAGACACTGTCCGCAAGATGGGGATAGACCCGTCAAGAATCAACCAAAGCAGCACTACCTTTAAATGAGTAATACCAAGCGTAGAGGCCCGCTGCATGGGCACCCTAACATTGGACGTCGTCTTTGGCTCTCCCAATAACTTTTGAAGCGAAGAGCTAATCTTCGGCATTGCTTCGTTCCGAAGTGGCTATCATGCACTACTCAGATGAACGACCTTTGCCTGTTTCAATACAGTCCCGCACTATGCTTATCTTAAACTCAAGATGCCTGGACCACACGCGTGGCGTTATCACGGTGAGCGGAAATACAGAGCGTTCTCTTCGTATAGAAGAATACATGGCGGCTCTAGTAGCCGAAGCATGAAGCGGCCTTTTCAAGCCGAACAGCTCATCGCTCCTCAAGACAGCAGACACAACCAAATGTGTTCAGCGCACACCTACATGTAAAAGCTCAGATAAACCTGAGCTTGTTTAGCAGCCCTGCCCCCACAGATCGCCCCATAAGAAGATCGTACATGTTTTCCCGTATACATAAATATACACTCAAAATTCCTTGGGTAGCACTGGGGGCACCCTGCACGTAAGAAGTCTATAGTTTGGCTTGACCCTATTCGGAATCAAAGAAGCAACAGTTCACGATTCATCAAAACCAACAAACTATACCCACGGCCGTACCAGATTCTTTCACCTGGTTCTTTCTTTTTTATAGATAGGCCATCATGATATACCCTTCAAGGACACTGCACAACGGAGACAAAGGCGCAGACGTGCAGCAGGGCCCCGTTTCAAGGTTTTTGTTTAGATTAAGACCCTGTGTAAACCTTTTTTCTTGTTATTATCTCTTGTTGTTTCATACCCTCCTAGCATATAAAACGCCCTGGTAAGATATCGGCAGTATTCGCGAACTTACGATTCACTGTACTAAAATGGATGTTATAGAAGCAGCCAGCAGTGTGCTTTGAGAACTATGTTCTCACCACAGGCGCTCTCTCCTCACGCCGGGTCGTAGCACGTGCCTTGAATTCAGGGTTCATTACCGGGGGCTGTACCCAGCCCGGTATATATTGAAATGTCTGAATACCTTCGGGAGTGTTCGGCGTCGCGAGTTTTAGCCTTATATGCATCAGCTCCGAATCATGTCTTTGGTCAACAGTTGGGTTTGCCCGGCTCCTGTGCTTGATACCTTAAGTTCCATTCAATCGGCTAAGGTGGCAAAGGGAGAACTATTGCGATTGTGCCCTGGTTTATCCAGACGAGCACCTCAGTAGAGAAAGCCGAAAAATGACTATCATGATAAGGCGAGAGCTGGTCAACCACTCGATGACTCAGCGGAATCTTCGCGATTCCTCCGCATTAACGAAGGACCGGTTTCCCGGTCACGTATGTAAACGCACCGTATTTGGATAAACGCGGACATACCAGGGGCTATATAGTAGTCCCACTGTCAAACTCCTATGGCTAAGTGAAAGTGTTAAAGCTCTATAATCCGATTGCCTAGTTCGCCGCACTAAACACCTCCTTAACGGACCAAGACATTGGGTCAAGTGTGATCAAGTGCTTTTCTGAACACCCCCGCGTTATACGCGAGGGGGATTAAGCCGACGACTGCAAACTTTCAGGTTATATAGATATATACATTAAAATACTTTGCGTGCAAAAGTATAAACACAACCTTCATTATCATAAGCATTGTTTTTTCAATTCGCATACATGTTACTCGAACATAATATTCTTCAAGCACTGACCGTCTATCAAGCGGGCACCATCTAAGACTTCTTCAAAATGTTGATCTGGTGTCTCCTGACCCTCGGGTGGACCCCCTGTCGCAATATCGGTGGCCTTCATCTTCGCCCAATATGTCTTCACACGGGCAAGGGCCATTCGTGCACCTTCTATGCACGTTGACCGCTTGATAGTGTCAATATGCGACACCGCATGAACAAGTTGTTGCACTAAACCAAAATAACTATTCGCAGTTTGTCCCTCAGGACACAGCCGGTCCACGACAACCTTCATGGCAAGTCCGAATATCCTGTGGAGCTCGGCCCATTCGGCCATCTGCTCATTCAACAACAGAGGACACCTTGGCATGCTAAACTGCAACCAGAAAAGACGTTCCGCTTCATGGCCTTCTTGGGCCTGGAAAAACTGCGTCACATCAGAAGCACTCTTCAACAAGTCCAAATATGCGTCCGGGGAACTCCACATTTGATCAAGCGGGGCATACTTCGGATCGCCGAACTTAGTTCGTAATAAAAAGGGCTTCCCAGCCACAATCTCCCCGGCTTGCTGGATCTCCACCCATGCCGCTCTGGCCTCTGATCGGGTTTCCTTTGCCGCTTGTAAGGCCTTCTCAAGGTCAGCTGTTTTTACTTTGGTCTTTTTATCGAGAAATTCATATTGGCTAGCGGCATCCCGTAGCTCAAGCGCCACGTTGGATATTTTCTCCTCACTCAGGCGATGAGCAGCCTGTTCGGCTTTTAATTCACCAACTGCCTTCTCGGCAGCCGCGTTGCTTATCCTGGCTTGCTCCTTGGCCCGGGCAAGCTCAGCCCGAAGGGTCTCAACGGCAGCAGCACCATCTGCAGTCAAGCTATTATAAATTTCAGCATCACGCTCCTATTTATACTCACTGACCGCACAAAAGACATACCTTGCGCCTCATAAAGCCGCTTATTCATGAGCGTGATGTCATCATCCACTACATCAAGCTACCGCTTCAGTTCGGCAAATTCTGCAGCCCGGGTAGTGGCCGGGGCTGCAGCCGCCTGTGTACAAATTAGCAAAGTTATTACCCGAGCGTATTTATCTTTTGATCCTCTGATCGCCCCATTTGGAGGGCAACCAGAGTCTTAGGGGCTACTATCTATACACAGCGCACATTGCGTTTACGACACAAAAAAGAGGCCACATTACGTACCTCAAAGCCTCTTAGCAGGTGTGTAAAGGCTTCATTCAATCCGCTTTTTGCAGACTGTCGTGGATTTGTCACGGCAGATGTCCTAGTGAAAGGACTTAGTCGTGGAGCCATCGCAATGGGTTTACTCGAAGGGGTTAAAGCAGACACAAAGACACGAGGGTTTATACTAGTTCGGCCCCTTCGATGAAGGTAAAAGCCTACGTCTAGTTGTGATGGAATTGATGTGGTCTCGATGGCTAGGGAGCAAACAAGCTTCGCCTAGGCTCGAGTTGTGGTTGTCTGTCTTGAACCGCCGCCGGGTCGTCCCCTTATATACACGGGTGACGCCCGTTGGTTCTTAGAGTCCCAACCGGTTCATACTCGTATCCCGGTTGGTATCTCTCTATTCCTAACTTACAATACAAGTTATACATTAGGCCGGTTTACGGCTACAGGTTCTAAATCGACTACAGGCCTTGGGCCTTCATCTGTTTATACCACTAATGAAGTTAACCCGGCCCAAGTAAGCTGGTTTACGCCTAGTGGTAATATCCCCAACATTAGGCCACAGATTGATTTGAACCGGTTCATGTCAATCCTTCCCAAAATCTTGTGTCTTGGACATCTTCTGGTCATTGGTAAAACGCCATGTCGTCATCATTTCTGGTTGTTGTAAACCGGCATGACATCATCATGAAGTTTATCTTTTATAACGCCCTCCTTTATCAATAGCTCCTGGATTCACGCGCTTGACCTAACTCTGTTGCCTTATAAATAAGACCGAAGGGTCATTGCCTTTTCTTTCCCTTCATCTCTTCTTCTTCGTCTTCCTCACGTCGCCAGCCTTGGAGCTCCGCCGCCGCCGTTGACCTCTGCCTCGTCTTGGGCCGCTGCATCAACCTGAACGCACCAGAGTACTGCGGTATCCTTCCGCGTCTTCTCCGTTTCCAGTAAGTCTTCTTCTCTTCTTGATCTAGATCTGTTCTTAGGGTTTCATGTTCACGCTGTGTTCGTCGCTTGCTCATACTCGTACTCTGACTTTTGAATGAATCTGTGACCCCCTGCTCTGTTTAGTAGCAATCTTTTGGCATCCACCTGTAATTTCACATCTAAGTCCATGGATCTCACGCACATACCCGCTCAATGGTTTACTTCCGTTCTGCCTCACTCTTCTGAATATTTTCTGTTTTTCTAAGCTTGCGGTAGATCCATGGCTGGAATAGGATCTGGTGAAACCTGTTTCTGCATACTTAGCCATCCACAACTTCGATTGTTTTCGACGTTTAGGCCAGGCGGTTTAACTTACCATAGAAAAAGTTATTAAACCGGTATATACCATTAGTCCCCTTGTTGAACCGCCAGAATCAACATGATGCCGCATCGTAGAAATCCGGTTTATACGTATTGCCTCCGGTTTAGCGTTATTCAGACCAGCACCTTCTTTTATCCGACATATTCTTGAACCAGAATCACCTATTTCTTGTAGATCTCACCATGGCCAAACAAGTATATGAGTGCAATTGGCTTCCTTCCCGCGTCACAGAATCTCAGTTGGATGATTTAGTCCTGATCGGCGCTTTAGACAACAAAGATACGATCCACTGGTGGGTTCCTGGAAATGAATGTCCTCCCACACCTCAAGAGGGAGAGGTTGTGGTCTTTGCAGATCACTTGGCCCGGGGCTTCAAACCGCCCGGTTCTAAATTTTACCGGGATGTGTTAGCCAATTTTCAACTTCATCCACAGGATATTGGTCCCAATTCCGTTACCAATCTATGTCACTTTCAAGTGCTCTCTGAGGTATACCTTCAAGAGGAGCCTTCAGTCGAGTTGTTTAGAGACTGCTTCCATTTAAACCGTTGCACTGAATTTACCGACGGCCCCAATACTGAATTGGGCGGTATGGCAATTCAGAAAAGGAAAGAGATCACTTATCCCCACGTCAAACTCCATACTCACCCCAAGGAGTGGAATGTGACTTGGTTTTATTGCAAGGATACCTCCCCTGACAATGAAAATCCCTTGCCTAGCTTCCGTCCGGAACGGCTCAGCAACACTCACCCCTTTCCACAAAGACTAAGCGCCAAGGAGAGAATTAAATATGCTCCGCAACTGTCCAAGCTCCGAGCCTTTATGGCCAATGGTTTAACGGGAATAGACCTTGCACGCTGTTGGATATCATGGATCATACTGCCTCTGAGCCGGCGCTCCGGTTTGATGTGCAAGTATACTGATAGCGTCGATGACCCACTCCGACACACTAAAATCCAACTCTCCGACGATGAAGTCACAGATTCTGTAAAGAAGATGTTGAATGAACCGGAGCACCTCTGCGCTCAAACCGGTCTGCTTCCTTACTGCACCACCAACAAACCGCCAGTGGTAAGGTTTTAGTTGCTCTATTGTTGAACACATTCTTGATTTCTCCGTCGACATTAATTATCACAAACCAGGGTGATAATCCGTTTTGGAGCAAGAAGCTTCCACAAGACAAAGGCAGGGCAGTCAACCCGGCCCAAGACCAAGGTTATCAAGAAGCCAACTCACAAGAGGAAAACCACCGCTTCATCTGATCCAGCTATTGATGATGATGTGGGTAACCCGGACCTTGAGGTAGAACTTGATTCATTAGGCTTACTTTTTACACGCCTTATTGATGATGATGCTTGTCAGGACGACCTGAAGCCAAGAATGTTTGAAGTCGCCGAGGTAACTATTCTCTCTTGATTCGTAAATCTTGCCTTTGCCAAAATTTTGCCAGCAAACCGGAAAGTTAAATTTTCTCATCCTCTTGCTTACTTGGATCCCAAATTTCTTATGAAGACTCAAAGCAACATGAAGCTCGCGCACAACCCGCACAAAGGCTGGTAGTTACCTCCGCGGTTTACCAAACAATCCGGTTCAAAACACCGCTCTGAGGTCTCCGGCCTTTTATTGATTTAAATCCTAAAGCGGGTTTCTTCCGTCAACCTCTTAATCCATCCGACTCCGATTATCAGGTTACTTCTCATTCATCCTCTGGTGAATCGTCGGCCACTCACCGCCACCAGCAAAACGGTTCTTGGGTAAGCTAGGCTGAACATATGCTTCGATATCTTCGTGTAATGGCTTATGTTGTTCCTTGACTCTTTGTTTTTCTGCGAGGCCAAACCTAAACCGAGCAAGAAGGCCCTTTGGATAAAGCGGTGAAGAAGATGTCGCCGAGAACATGACAAAGCGCCCGAGATCTTGAAGCGTTTGCTCTCGAGGATATTCCCAATGATCTTCCTTTGCAAGACGATGCTATTCTCAAGAAAGGCCTATTAACACTTCGTCTCTGGCGACCGCCCAGCTCCATCCGGATTGAAAAAATCCTGATCCTGGCGACAAACCGACCGCACCAACGCAAACCGGCGAGTACAAAGATGATGATGTTGTGATTACCGGTGTAGGTCGCTTTGAACCCAGGAATCCTGTCACCTTAACCAAGCATACCATAAAAGAGGATTTTTCCGCTCTGAACAAAGGAAAATGGGATGTTGAGCTGGAGACATATGCTGCTCTGAGTGCCCAAGATCTTCATTCCCGCTATTTAAACCGGCTTTATACTAGCCGTGACTGTGAAGCTGGTCTGGTAAAAATGATGAGGGATAAATTTGAGGTAACTTACTTCTTCACTTACTGCCACTGTATTAGCCCTCCTAGCCCCCAAGGGCCGGTTTGTAACCTCCGTCAAACCGGGACTTTGAATATAATCCTCAACACTTTGAAATCCACCAATATAGCCCCCAAGAGCCGGTTCAACTTAGTATAATTAAACCGGGACTCCAATAAAAACTATCATCAGAACATAATTTGATCAAATAGCCATTAGTCCCCAAGTGCCAAGTTGAATACCTGTATTGAGCTTGGGACTTTGCAATCAAATAATAAATAAAATGAAAGGTGCATTAGCCCCCAAGTAGCAAGCATATAACTTGTTATGTGGTTGGTACTTCAAATTCTTGGACTGCTTGTTTAAAGCTAAATGCTGTCTGTATGCAGGCTGAGGTGAGAATCAAGGAGGACCGGATTGCCGACTTGGAGGAAACCTTGAAAACCCAACAGACTGAAACAGACAAGGCAAGGGAAGAATTGACCAGCGCCTTGAGCATTGCTGGACAGCTAAAGGAGGGCTTCAAGAAAGAACGGGCTCATTGGGCCACTGAGAAGGCCGCTTTAACCAAAAGAGCTGAAAATGGTGAAGCTGCCCTTAAACCGGTGGTTGATGAACTTACTGTCGTAAAGCGGCAAATACACTCCATGACCGCTGCGATCTTTGGTAAGCTCCTTTTAATTTTTGTAACAACTCAAGCCCGCTTATGATAAATCCGGTTTGAGATCGTCCCTGTATTGTTGCAGGTACACGTATTGGGCACTTAGGGTCAGATGTTCGGAAGAAGCTGAAGGCTACATACACCTTAGTTGAACAACTGTATACTGGAGCGCAGCGGATCATCACCACAGCCTCTCATAACAATTCGGCACCCTCTCTAATTCAGGACACTCTTAATAGGTTGTCAACGCTTCCTGCCCGGTCTGAAGAGCTGAAAAATCTGCTTTGCTCGAACCGAGCCATTACCGCTTTGATCCGCAAAGGCATGGGTGCCAGATTTCGATCCTGTGGAAGCAGCTCAAGGCTATCCCAGCCTGAAGGAAGACGGCTCTGAGTTTAATGAAGATGATTTGAGGGCAATAAACCGTGCGGTGCGCCCTCTGGCTTGCCAACTAGTTGAAGAGGCAGACTTGACACATTATCAAGCGCAATACAACGATCAGAACAAGCGAGTGCCTACCCCAACTCCTGAAGCGGAGAATCTGATTCCTCCAATCCGTAAGCATACTTACGCTCCTGATATTGAACCGTCTTATCTGATCCATGAAGAGGCTGTTTTCCAAGCTTTAATGGGAATCGATTGGACCACTGTTGATTTCCAGCCAATGGATAGAGACGAGGAAGCTGAAGCGGCACAAGACGATGAGCAGGCTTGAATCGGCGGCCGGTTTAGATAGCTGTCTTTGGCAGCCCTCCAAAATAACAATGATCTTATTTGGGCACCGTGTTGCCTTGTAATAGGATAGTTAATACTTCTGCCTTGAATATGCCTTCGCGCATAAGTACTGATGCGTTTGCTTGAAAAGCCTCAATTTATATTGCCTACAATCAGAAAAACTTGGACTTCGGTGGTGGTTATACCACCAGCCGGTTTATGATCTGGATATATATATATATATCAGCAATGCATTCAAAACATATAACAGAATAGGCGATACAAAGTACCTGCCATAACTTGGCATAAAAGCTGGCTTAACCAGGCTTGAAGCGGAGGTTTAATAAACCATTACCGTCAAAGGGGGAGAAAACAGCTCCCATATAGACCGTGTTGGGTCGTTATAAGCCCCCCTGTTACTCCATGATGTTAACAGGAAGGGTAAACCGAGCATACTTCTCCGGATTTAAAAGGGAAGCAAATCCATCGGCTGAACCGGAAAAAGGTGTTGTTGGCATAAAAAACACAACAAAAAAACAAAAAACAGGCCATGAAAATAACATGGAAGCAAAGGCAATAACAACGACCGTTTTGCAAAAAATATGCTATACTGAGCTGATCAGATGGTGTTACCATGGTCAGACAGGACCAAGCCCCCAATAGGAGTGACAATGATTCAAGTCAGCAAGGTCCCCAAATGAAACCGTGGCATATATGCCAATCAAGAGGCGTGGCAATGGTTGGGTTCACCAAGCCCCAAGTGATTTGGTGGCCTTAGGTCGATCAAGAGGCGTGATCGGTTCGACTTAACCATGTCCCCAAGTGATCTGTCGCTTTCGCCTATCAAAAGGTGTTGCGTTGGTTCGGACACGACCAAGGCCCCAAGTGATATATAAAAAAGCAAATTTCAAGGGGTAAACTGGAGGCCGCTTTAAAACAGAACCACTCCATGTAATCACGCATGATAAGAAAGGACAGAGACCCCGCTTTAGCTCAGGCTCCGGTTTTATTATATCAAAGATAATATATACACTGTCATAATATGTACATAGATAGAGCCGATGGCTCAAGTGTAGTAAGGCCGAAGATGAGCTATGTTCCACGGCCTGTTGGTCTCCTCCTCTGATGTACGTGAGTCTTTATGCTCTCGAATATCAATCGATAGTACGACCCGTTGTGCATTCTTGTCGACCACAAAGGTCCCTCCCAAGGTGGGGATAACTTGTGCATATCTCGTCGGTCTTGGATGAGTCGAAGCACCAAATCTCCTTCTTGAAAAGTTCTCGTTCTAACTCGCGGCTGTGTGATAGCGACGAAGATCTTGTTGGTAAATCGCTGAACGGGCAGCCGCTATATCACGCTCCTCGTCCAATAGGTCTAAAGCGTCTTGCCGTCTTTGTCTCGTTGTCCGCTTCAACATAAGCTGCCACACGAGGTGAATCGTGCTTGGATATCACTAGGAGAATCGCCTCCGCTCCGCACCATAAAAACGCGGCGTGTATCCTGTGGATCGGTTGGGCGTAGTATTGATACTCCATAGCATAGATGGTAGTTCTTCAACCCAACATCCTGGTGTTCTTTGCAATGGAAACATAAGCCGGGGTTTGATGCCTCGCAATATCTCTTGATTAGCCGTTCGCTCGCCCATTGACTGGGGGTGAGCCACTGAAGATACGTCAAGTCATATGTGCTCTCGTTCATAGAACTCCTTCATAGCGCCTTGGATAAATTGGTACCATTGTCGATAATGATACTGTGTGAAAACCAAACCGAAAATCACCTTTTGATGAACCGCACCGCTGTTGCTGCATCACACTTGGCCGACAGCTCGCTTCAACCCACTTGGTAAATTTGTCAACTGCCACCAAAAGGTGGGTTTTCTTATCCTTGGATCTTTTAAAAGGTCCGACCATATCCAGACCCCAAGTTGCAAACGGCCAAGTGATTGGGATCATCCTCAATTCTTGAGCCGGCACATGAGCACGTCGTGAAAATTTCTGACAGCCATCACACCGTTTAACCAATTCCTCCGCATCAGCATGCGCTGTCAACCAGTAGAACCCGTGATGAAACGCTTTTGCCACCAGAGACTTTGAATCGGCGTGGTGTCCACAATCTCCTTCATGGATTTCTCGTAAGATTTCACAGCCTTCCTCAGGAGAAACACAACATTGAAACGCTCCCGACACACTGCAATGATGCAATTCGCCATTGACAATCGTCATATACTTGGATCGCCAGACTATCTGCCTGGCTAAAATCTCATCCTCTGGCAACTCCCCCCGGTTCATGTACGCAAGATAAGGAACTGTCCAATCTGGAATGACATGTAGGGCTGCCACCAATTGAGCCTCCGGATCAGGAATAGCCAAATCCGCTTCACCTGGGAGCTTGACTGACGGGTTGTGCAACACGTCAAGAAAGACATTAGGCGGGACCGGTTTGTGCTGAGAGCCCAACCGGCTTAAAGCGTCCGCCGCTTCATTCTTCCGACGGTCCACATGATCCACTTGATAACCCTTGAAGCAACCTGCAATATTATCCACTTCACGACGATATGCGGCCATGAGCGGGTCCTTAGAATCCCAAGTGCCAGACACCTGTTGAGCCACGAGGTCCGAGTCACCGAAGCACTTAACCCGGCTTAAATTCATCTCTTTAGCCATCCGGAGACCATGGAGCGGGGCTTCAGACTCAGCTGCATTATTAGTACAAGGGAACATTAAGCGGAGAACATAACAAAACTTATCACCTCATGGGGAAGTTAATCGACTCCAGCCCCCGAGCCTTCAATTGCCTGGATCCATCAAAATGAATAGTCCAATATGTATGATCCGGCTTCTCCTCTGGTGCTTGCAACTCCGTCCAATCATTGATGAAATCAACAAGTGCTTGAGACTTCACCGCCGTCCGAGGTACGTATTTCAATCCGTGTGGCCCAAGCTCGATAGCCCACTTGGCAATCCGCCGATCGCCTCCGGTTACAGTATGATATCGCCCAAGGGAGCTGGAATCGACCATCGTGATGGGGTGCCCTTGAAAATCTTGCTTCAACTTCCGCTTGCCATAAAAACTCCATATACCAGCTTCTGCCAATGCGGATACCTTTGCTTGGATTCAATAAGCACCTCGCTGATATAATAAACGGGCCACTGAACCAGATATTCCTTGCCTGCCTCCTTGCGTTCCACCACAATGGCCACGCTAACTGCCAGAGCATTGGCCGCTACGTATAGTAATAACGGCTCCTTGTCGACCGGAGTTGCAAGAACGGGCGATTGGCTAACTGCCGCTTCAAGTCCTCTAATGCTTCATCAGCAGCCGGACTCCAAATGAATTGATCTGTCTTTCTCAGCATCTGGTACAAAGGGATAGCCTTCTCTCCGAGGCGGCTGATAAACCGCTCAATGGCGATCCGCCCGCCAAACGCTGAACATCGTTGATACACTTCGTTTAGCCGAGAGGTGATAGCCGTAATCTTCTCCGGATTAGCCTCAATTCTCTGTTGGACACAAGAAAACCCAACAACTTGCTCGCGGAACACCAAAGACACACTTGGCCGGGTTAAGCATCATCTTGTAAACTCGCAAGTTGTCAAAGGTTTCCTTCAAATCCTCCACCAGCGCCTCCTTCGCCTTGACTTGACTACAATATCATCCACATAGGCATGCACATTGCGGCCGATCTGTTTATGCGAGCAATTGCACACACCGTTGATAAGTAGCTTGGGCACTCTTGAGCCCGAAGCGGCATAGATACATAGCGAAGGCTCCAAAAGGAGTAATAAACGCCGTCTTCTCCTCGTCCTTAACCGCCATTTTGATCTCGATGATATCCGAATATGCATCCAAAAACTCAAACGCCACATCCCGCCGTGGCATCAATGATCCGATCAATGCGGGAGGGCAAAGGATCCGCCGGACAAGCCCTGTTAAGATCCGTAATCCACACACATACGCCAAGTGCCGTTTTTCTTAAGGACCATCACCGGATTAGCAAGCCACTCTGGATGGAACACCTCAATGATAAAACCAGCTGCTAAGAGCCTGGCCACTTCCTCTCCAATGGCTTTGCGCCTCTCTTCGTTAAACCGGCGGAGAAATTGTTTTACCGGTTTATACTTAGGATCCACATTAAGAGTGTGCTCAGCGAGTTCCCTCGGTACACCTGGCATGTTAGAAGGTTTCCATGCAAAAATGTCCCGATTCTCACGGATGAACTCGATGAGCGCGCTTTCCTATTTAGGGTCCAAGTTGGCACTGACAGTGAACTGCTTGGACGAATCACCGGGAACGAAGTCAACAAGCTTGGTCTCAGCTGCCGATTTGAACTTAAGATCCGAATCATGCTCTATGGCTGGTTTCTTCAAAGGGGTCATGTCCGCCGGATCAACATTGTCCTTATAATATTTCAACTCTTCCATGGCACAGACCGACTCTGCATAAGCCGCGTCACCTTCCTCACATTCCAAAGCAACCTTACGGCTCCCATGAACCGTTATTATCCCCTTGTAACCCGGCATCTTGAGCTGCAAGTAGATATAACAAGGCCGCGCCATGAATTTGGCATAAGCCGGCCGCCCAAACAAGGCGTGATACGGGCTCCGGATCTTCACCACCTCAAAGGTTAGTTTTTCGGATCGAGAATCGTGTTCGTCCCCAAAAGCCACATCCAGGCTATCTTACCAACAGATATGCAGATTTGCTGTGCACCACACCATGGAACACTCAGATTAGACGGTCCGAGATCCTTGTCTGTTAGTCCCATGCGCGGAATGTCTCATAGTATAGTATGTTAATCTGCTCCCTCCATCCATGAGTACCTTGGTGAATTTATAACCCCCACCGACGGTCTACCACTAATGCTAGCTGGCCGGATTATCAACCCGTATGGTGATCCTCCCTGCTCCACATGATAGGCTGCTCCGACCAGCGTAAGTAACATGGTAGGGCCGGTTCAACAGAGTTCACCGCTCGCTTGTGGAGCTTTCGGTCGCGTTTATCCAAGCTAGTTATGAAAACATGATACTGCCCATTGTTCAACTGTTTTGGCTGGCTCGATAACCCGATTGCTTCTTCTTCTTGTTCTGGCCGCTCGATTATTCTCGTTGTTGTGACCGCCTGATTGAGACTCGAACCAGAAGCTCCATCGTGGCCCGGCCCATGGAAACCGGATCCTGAACCGCCACCTGACCCGCGGTCATACCGGAAGGCATTAGAGTTTTTAAACTCCTGCATAATATAACAATCCTTCCAAAGGTGGTTAGCCGGCGCCTACTTCGTCCCGTGCTTTGGGAAAGGCTGATTCAACAAATAATTCAAACGGTCCGCGTTAGGATTGGGAGCCCCATTACAATTTGCCGCTTTACCTCTGCGCCGCTGCCCCCTGTCCTGTGTGTTAGTGTTGGCCACAAAGTCCATGCTGCCATCCGCCTTGCGCTTGCCTCCGTTTCCATGACCCGCCGGTTTGTACTCCTGCCCCTTGGAGTTGCTATTCTTCTTTCCCTTCCCTGCTTCATCATCATCAGTCTCGGAATCCTTGGTACTATCCGAATCAGCATACTTCACTAAAGCGGCCATGAGAGTTCCCATGTCATTACAGAACCGCTTCATGCACCCCAATTTCAATTTTAAAGGCTTAAACCGGCAGTTGCCCTCCAGGGTTAAGATCGCAGAGTCTGCATTGATCCTATCAGACAAGTGTAAAACTTCCGAAACGCGGCGTACCCAATGGGTCGTTGATTCTCCGTCCTCTTGGACACAAGCCGCCAGGTCTACTATGGACTTGGGCTGCTTACATGTATCTTTGAAATTCGATAAACCGGCCAAGAATCGGGCCCATGAGTCGATAGAATTGGGCGGCAGCTCTTCAACCAAGTGCGGGCCGTGCCTTCAAGCATCATGGTGAAGTATTTTGCACACGCAGCCTCATCCACATCTAGCATCTCCATGGCCATCTCATAACTCTCTACCCACGCTTCGGGAGATAAATCAGCGGTGTAATTCGGCACCTTGCGCGGACCCTTGAAATCTTTGGGCAGGCGCACGTTGCATAGAGCGGGGACTAAACAAGGCACCCCCAAAGCGGATGCGACCCCCGGCCCGGCGGAGGTGGTAGGACGAACCGGTGTAAGCTGACCCGCATCATTCTGTGCTGCTAACTCGGCCTCCCTTCGTGCCCGAGCCCGGTCCACCACATCCTGAGCATCGCGAACACCACCTGCCGGGTTACGGGCCGCTTCACAGCCTCGCGCATTGCGCAATATGGCCGGTTCATCCATGCACCTGCTATAGCTCCGGCTCGGACGGGGCGTGGAGTGAATCCGATCGCGGCTGTACAAATAAGCCTCCTGTTGAATCAGCGCGGTCCGGAGAAGTTCCTTAACCCGGCGCGTCTCTATCGCTTGCGGAGAGTCCCCTTCGACCGGGATAGCCTCTAATCGCGCGGCTGCTGCAACAAGGTTGTCCATAGGATTAGAATAATGACCCGAGGGTGTCTCGAACCGTGGAGGAACCACAATGTTCGCTGAGGAGGTTCCATCAGCGGGTTGGACCGTCGCCTCGCCCCGTGCTCGATCCGGTTTGCCTCCACATCAAGGCCGGATTACCGGGTCCAGCTCGAGTGTGAAAGAGATTTCGGGGTCAAACCCTAACGGCATGCGTGATCTGTGCTTCCGCTTCAAGACCTCCCGTGTGATGCGTTACGGTCAAGCATGAGCTTATAGGCCCTGGCGCCCAAAGCGCCCGCTGCGCGCCATCCTGTCCTTTTCGCCGCCAGATCCGCTTTGGCTTGCATGATCTGCTCTCTCACCTTTGCAATCTCGCATCATGGGCCTCCCCGATCCGCCGGATTGGCCTCTATCATAAGCGCGCTAGTGCATCAAACAGTCGATAGAACTTGAACCGCAGCGCTAAGGTCTCCTCCCTTCGCTTGCCGCTGCGCCGCTGATCCGGAGAGCATTGCTGCGGCGGTCGAAGAGTGATTCGCCGCCGAGTGCCGCCATGAATATTCCGACCCGTTGATCGACACAGGGGTCCGGAATACTGCCGCCATCGGAACAGCCCCTAACCTGGTCGCCTTGCAACCGGTATAGCGATTCGGTCTCTCGGTCGAGGACTCGCGCCGAATAGACGACGGTCTCGCTACCGTGTTCTGACTCGTCCTCACACTCTCCTCTGTGGATGACTCCAACGAAGACACGCTTCACGGCCGGTTTGGCCTGGGTAGATCTCGCACGCTGAGCCGTCTCGACGAGGTCGGTGCAGATGTCCGCTCAGCCCAGCTCACCGATCTTGCCGATGAAAACGTATGCCACCAAAGGGGACCCGGTACCCGTACTCAATTGAATCGGCCTCGGGACCCCATCCTGCGTCGTCGATGTAGATCTTGCCACGACGACTCTTGGTCATCCGGCCCACAACATAGCCTTTGAGTCCTTTGAGCTTGCCCTCCAAGATCGTCAAACCATCATGCGATAGCCCCACGGTGGGCGCCAACTGTCGTGGATTTGTCACGGCAGATGTCCTAGTGAAAGGACTTAGTCGTGGAGCCATCGCAACGGGTTTACTCGAAGGGGTTAAAGCGGACACAAAGACACGAGGGTTTATACTAGTTCGGCCCCTTCGATGAAGGCAAAAGCCTATGTATAGTTGTGATGGAATTGATGTGGTCTCGATGGCTAGGGAGCAAACAAGCTTCGCCTAGGCTCGAGTTGTGGTTGTCTGTCTTGAACCGCCGCCGGGTCGTCCCCTTATATACACGGGTGACGCCCGTCGGTCCTTAGAGTCCCAACCGGTTCATACTCGTATCCCGGTTGGTATCTCTCTATTCCTAACTTACAATACAAGTTATACATTAGGCCGGTTTACGCCTACAGGTTCTAAATTGACTACAGGCCTTGGGCCTTCATCTGTTTATACCACTAATGAAGTTAACCCGGCCCAAGTAAGCCGGTTTACGCCCAGTGGTAATATCCCCAACACAGACCAAATTCTCTCAATCACTGCACCCATTAAGGTACGATGTTCCTCTGAGATAGGCGCTTGCCGTAGAAGACCCGTCCATATGTCCGGCTATATATCGGATAGTCTGGGACGTTTGTTGTTGGTCTCTCTAGGAGTCGAACACCCCGGACCTCGGGCAGCCGAAGAGTCATCTTGTGGCCTTGTACTCCTTCGTGGATCGGGCGGGATCCTCTGGGACGACACCTCGGGGTCGTCCACCTTATGGGGCAGGGAAGTATGAGGTGGCGCTTCGCTCTCCATCATCTCCAGAAGAAGATCCCCCGAGGACGAAGACTGTTGAGGGAGGCTATAGGCCGAACTGCAAAACATATATTTCAAAATATTAACCTCACAAACAGGAAAAGAACGGGGTATGCTTATTAAACACCTTTTGTTTACTTACGGTTCGGCTAAAGGCTGGCCCCCTTGTGGGCAATGCACGGCAATATCGCCTCCCGAATTCGGGCCCCCTGATAGGGATTTCTTTCCTCGCTTGGAGGCCTCTACCTTCAGGTCTTCGGGGGTGGCTCTCTTCTTCCCGTGGGGGGAGGGAATGTTAGATTCTCCTCCCCGTTCATCCTCCGACACGGGAGTTCCGACTTCCCTGGATACGATGCGTGAGGCGCCTCCGGTATGACGGCCACTTTGGGCCTCTCCACTCCTCTCCTTTGCCTCCCTCAACGGCAGTTGATAAGGTGCCAGAGCCAGCATCCTAGTTAACACTGGGTCCATTGAGTTTTCGGGAAGAGGGGCCGAACACCTGATCCTCTCCACCTTCTTTACCCAGCCCTGGCCGAGTATGGTTTTCTCAGTTTTGTTATGGGAAACTTAAAACTAAAAATGTGTTCGGAAATTGAGTACCTACCAGGGAATCCGGATGGTTGTAGTTGAGGTTTGCATCATCGATGGTGTCCGGACACCTTTTTCATGACCCAAAGACTAACTCATACATCCCTTCGAGCCTTGTGCCGAAGAAGCGCTGAATGGTTCGCGGTCCTTCTGGACTGAACTCCCACATACGGAGAGGTCGGCACTGGCATGGCAAGACCCAGTGGACTAACATAACTTGGATTACCTTGATGAGGTCGATGTCCTTCTTAATAAGGTCTCGAATGCGGCTTTGCAGTATTTGAACTTCATCTAGCGATCCCCAATCCAGCCCCTTGTTGATCCACAATGCAAGCTGTGGCAGAGGGCCATATTGGAAGGTGGGTGAAGCCACCCACTTGGTACCACGGGGCTCCGTGATATAAAACCACTCTCGTTGCCATAGGCCGGAAGTTGCGGTGAAGGAACCCTTTGGCCAGACGACGTCGGCCGATTTGCTTATCAAAGCACCTCCGCACTCTGCGTGTCTCCCGTCTATTATCTTCGGCCTTACATCGAAGGTCTTGAGCCATAAGCCGAAGTGTGGAGAGATACAGAGGAAAGCCTCACATACGATAATGAATGATGAGATGTGAAGGAGGGAGTCCGGAGCTAGATCATGGAAATCTAGTCCGTAGTAAAACATGAGCCCTCGAATGAAGGGAGAAACCTAGCCCCCGGAGGAAGTGAGGGATAAATACGACCCTCTCATTAGGTCTAGGAGTAGGGATAACCTGCCCTTGTGCAGGAAGCCTGTGAAGGATCTCCGCGGTCAAATACCTCGTCTCCCTGAGCTTCGTGATATCCTCCTCGGTGACAGAGGAAGCCGTCCACCGGCCTTGAAGGCTGGATCCAGACATGGCCTGAGGTTCGAAGTGACTGGTTAAACCTTGGGTGTTGGAAGTCGAGGTGGGAGGAGGAGGGAGTAGCGTAGAGGGGAAAGGCGGGTCTCGGCATCCTTATAAAGATGACAAATATCAAACATCCCCTACGTGGCCTTAAAACATGCCTATTCCCAAGGAATCATACCAAAGGGACGGTTGGGTTACCCACGCCCGTGTTGATGAGAATCCCGCAATAAGGGGACACGATATCCGCTTCGACAAGACGTGCCAATAAAACCGCCTCGCGAAGCATGGAGCAGCGGGTTGGAAAAATGATTCCAAATAATGGCCAGACGATGACGTAATGTCATGTTGCAAAAGCTGTTAGCGAATTGTATTCGTGAAAACATTATGCTCTCCACGGTGGTATATAGAATTTTTTTTGCAGAGCCAGACACGATTCTTATGTTCAGGATCTACTTTGGAGTATTCGGAGAAGGAACCCGCCTTGCAATGCCGAAGACAATCTGTGCGCCGGAGTCATCTTCATTGAAGCCTGGTTCAGGGGCTACTGAGGGAGTCCCGGATTAAGGGGTCCTCGGACAGCTTGACTATATGCATATGCCGGACTGTTGGGGTATGAAGATACAAGATAGAAGACTTCGTCCCATGTCCGGATGGGACTCTCCTTTGCGTGGTAGGCAAGCTTGGCGGTTAGGATATGAAGATTCCTTTCTCTGTAACCGACTCTGTGTAACCCTAGCCCCCTCCGGTGTCTATATAAACCGGAGGGTTTAGTCCGTAGGACAAGAACAATCAGAATCATAGGCTAGCTTCTAGGGTTTAGCCTCTACGATCTCGTGGTAGATCAACTCTTGTAATACTCATATCATCAAGATCAATCAAGCAGGAAGTAGGGTATTACCTCCATCGAGAGGGCCCGAACCTGGGTAAACACTGTGTCCCCCGCCTCCTATTACCATTAGCCTTAGATGCACAGTTTGGGACCCCCTACCCGAGATCCGCCGGTTTTGACACCGACAATCGGGCCGATGGATTGTCCGTGTAATGGGTAGACAGTAATTTCCATCTCCCAAACACTTGGCTTCGGGCAGCCGACGTGGGAGTGGACATTTTGCCGCTTCTTTTGAATTTTGGGACAATAAGCATCCATGTTTACCCTCGCAACTAAATTCTAATCCATTTTGTATTCCTATACGAATCTTTATAAACCATTCTATGTGTTTTTATATATCTTCAAAAGCACGACAAAGATGTATTCCAGTGTCATATATGAATATGGTTTACAAATGCTGACATTCAAATTTAGAAGCTAGAATCCATTTTAAGGTGAATTCGAATATTTGGAACACTTTATGTCCAACTCAAATGTCACACGCAGCATAATGTGTACTCCCATTTAGATATGTACCCAAGCGATGTATCAAGATTCAAATACCGAGTCAATCAACCAAGAATGTACAGACCTAACAGACATATAAACACTTCTAGAGTATATGGATCAATAATATCACCTAACATACATAAGCCAGGCCATTGTACTTTTTTTGCTACAACAGCATCCTTTTTTTAGCCAAGCTACTACAACATCTTGGCCCTTTCTGATGCGTGCCACTTATGGTCCATCTATATTACTATTATTGTCGAATGCACATTCAGCCCGATTGGCATATTTGTAGGTCTGGCACAACAATCAAAATGAAATGTCTCCGAGTCTTATCAATTAATACAGACTTGTGCTCAAATAAAATTACAAACCAAAAACAAAAAACAATTATTACATGATCTCTAAAACAAATGGTTTGATTGATTACATGAACAAACAACACAAAGGTTATTCAATGATGGAAAGAACATTTCACCTATGATTTACCAAGTGGGAATTTAATTTCCTTTTTTCCTTCAGGACCTTAACAATGGGGTCAGTCTCAGCTTGCTTTGTTTTAAAATCCGCCAAATATTTAATGGTTGTCTTGAGTACTGATTGTGATTGTGTTGTTTGCTTCCTCAACATGTCAACTTCATCTCTAAGTGCAGAAGCAGAATCTCTTTCTAACACTAGTTTAGCCTCTAGAGCATCAGCAGTTGGCAATTCATAATGCACGATTGGGCCGGTGCCACTGCTCTGGGATGATACAACGTCTATGGGTACCTCGCTCTTTGATCTTGGGCTAACCTTTTTTGCCATTAAAGTTCCGATTGGATTCTGAAAAGTTGAAGTTAGCAAAACATCTCAATTGGGAGTTATAACAACAAACTAGTTAAACAAACAAGGATTCAATTGGATGCTGAAAAATAGTTATTAACATCATAACCCGTTGTTGCAGCAGCAAAGCAGTTAAACAAACAAGTAGCTATTTAAGTTCAGGCAAACAGGTAATTCTTAATAGTAAGTATCAAACACATAGATAGGCGCAGTCTATAATAGGATTAACAGGCTGTGGCATTACATAATCAGTAGCAAACTAAATTAAGCCAAGCAACGTAATTGAACAATTTTGTAATAAGTGGCTAACTAATATTCCGAGAAGCAGGTAACTAAACTTACGCTAGCTCTTTGTACAGGCACACTGCAACTTCTTTTTCGCTTACAGGTTCTGCGAAGGAGTCCATGGCATCAATTGCTTGGATACGCAGTCCCAATACTTCTTTCTTCCCACAGTGCATTCGTAAGTTGAATGGTTAATTAATCTGGTAAGATGGTGCGTCCTTGATATGTTATATCAGGACGTGTAGTCAGACTAGTTGTAGCCACACACATCACACTGGCTTTTACTGTATATTTCATGCGATTACATTTGGCATATCGAGATCTAAGCAATCTACAATACGATGAAAAGACTATCATCCTTCACATTATTGGCGAACTCAGTTCATAGAAACAAGCAATTCAACCATTATGTGGGTAAATCAAAAGCGCCACTGGAATATTTTTCACTACCCCAATCATACATGCAAAAGGGGCGACGCCACAATAGGGGTTGGTATGGGAGGCCGCCTCGGGTGGCTGGAAAGTGTGCACCTAGTTTGAGTCGTCCAGGTTGGCCCAGGCTAGTTTTGTTCGTCCCAACGCACGAGCAGGCAATGTAAAAGATGAAGAAAATTGTTTCACTTTGGATGGGCCAATAACATAAGTGCAAGGCAGGCCCTATAGCAGGCTCGCGGCCCAAACGAGCGCCTCCCATATCGATCGACAGCAGGAGAAATCTCAATTCATTCGCTCCAGCCTCTAGTCTGGTTTGCTCCTAACCTAGTCGCTGCTGGACAGATCGGCACAACACTTCCTCGCACCCTCATTGGAGGGCAGTCGCCAGGCTTCAAGCGAACAGAAGGACAAGAAGATGAAGATCCAACCCTAGGTGTAGCCTGCATGGGAGGCAGCGGCGGCAGCACAGGCATGGCATCGAGCTTGCGCAAATGGATAGTCGCATCTTGCAAGAGTATAGCATGCGCAACAAGCAGGTACATCACATCCCTGATTATATCTAATTCAAGTGTTCAATTTATAGCCAATAGTTAAACCTGACGGTGTTGTAAAACTGCTTGTATGTAGGGAATCTATCAGAAAATGAAACTAATTTCTGCTTATTTTATAACTCCCCCAATCAATACTGAACTGACTGAATCTGATGTACCTAATCAAGTTTCCGGTGCAAACATACAAGCTCATGTTGTTCTTGAGCCTGAAGTGTCTAATGAATAGACTACTAATGAAGGATTTGATGCAAACATATTACATGCTCCTAGTGATGAACATATAGTGTCTAATAATGAGGGATCTAATGCAAGAATTTTGCAAGCTCCCATTGAAGGATTTAGTGTCTAATGATGATCTTGTATGTTGAGAGAGACAGAGATTTGCAGGCATTGATGACAAGCAAATTATAGTGCATTTTCATGGCTTGAGGAAACGTTCAGGCCATCTACCAGAAAGTCCTCGTATCATGACAACGTAGCATAAATACTTTTCTAATCTATTGTTTGAAACTATTGGCATACTTGTGCAGGATAGATATATTGATATGCAGTTTGCGCACTAGTTATAGGTGCAATTACACTTCGATATTTTCAACCATAGAACGAATAATTCAAGCAGGTACAGACAATGTTTGTAGTCCTTGTACACCATGTTGCATTTTGTGTTTTTTTGGTGCTTGCATCATTTAGTGCTTATAATCTGAACTACTTTGGATCATTAGCTGGTTTTCAAAGTTCATGTAGCTTCACATTTCTCAAGTTATGTTGATTTCCGGAGTGCAAGTGCCTTCATATTCTTTAAGTTAAATGTTCGCCCCTGGTAACTTGAATTCGTGGATCCGCCACTGCACACAAATCATACACGCATGCTAGTACGAATTAAATGAAATGCAGGGACTTACGCTAGCTTGTTGTACAGGCTCACTGCAGCTATGCTTGCGCTTGGGATGTTCCATGTACAAGCCCATGTTACCACTTGCTTGGATGTGCAGGCCTTGTGCTCCTTGCATCCCCCACTGCATTTTTGACACGGCGAATGGTTGCTCAAATAAGATGAATCGACCTTGCTGTTGTATCGGAGGACAGATACATACAAAGTTATACGGGTGTGCAGGATGTGTACCAGATCCTGTAGCGCCATCATGCTTTGCTAAAAAATGGTTTTGCTTGTTTCAGATGATATCTCCATAAGAAATAAGAGTTAAAGTCAGAGCTTCATAGGCGTGTAAGCTAAGAGAGCAGTGAAAGGATATCCAAACATCGTCAGAACAGTGCACAAGGGAGTGATGTGTGGATACCTAGTTCAGGTCGGCGTTTGGGCATGCTCGCCTAGCTAGAGTACGGGTCACTTCAAAGCCGTTGAGGGTGATGCGCTGGTGTTGGCTGGCTGCGCAAGGATGCAGATCTTGAGTGGCAGCGGAGCCTACGATGCGATGGACGAGACCGTTGGTGAAGCCCCAACGTCCTCGAGGGGCGGAGGTAGGACGATGTGCTTGGTGAAGTAGCCCCGGTGAGGTGGGAGACGACGGTGAAGCACACCTAATGTGGTGGAAGTCGGTGTCTGGGAGGCACGTCGGTTGCAACGGCCGACGTTGTCGGTGGACCACCCGGTGCGGTGGACGAGGGCGTAGATGAGGTAGCTCCGGTGCGGTGCTGAAGCGCGACCGTCGTCTTTGTCATCGTTGTCCGACACAGAGGTGGGGAAAGAGATGAGACGAGGGGTGATGTGAACTTTGCTTGGGTTGGCGGCGAGTTAGGGATTTGAGCAATCTGGGCGCGGAAGGGGGTGGTGGAGAAGGGAGATTTTGCAGGTCTAGAATTGGGACCGCCAGATATTTCAATATGAAATGTGGAAGCGCGAACTTATTTTTTCGTCGTCCTTTATTTTTTTTGGGGGGGGGAGGAGGGAGGGAGGGAGGGGGTGGGTGGCTGGGTGTTAAACGTCCGTCCGACACAAGCGACCACCACGACACGACCCTGGTCTGCCTAGTGCGCCTACATTTGAGAATGCAAACGAATCTTCTTTCATTTGCAAATGAATATGTATGTATTACCATGCCCGTGTTTTCCTTGCAAATAATTAGTCATTCAAAACAATATACTATAAATTAATTAATGAGGAGTTATTTCTAGAAAAATCGAAACGATATCCACGGTATCCACGCTCATGTGGATTAGAGTGTGTGTCACATAATTAGTTATTTGAATTAGAGTGTGTGTGACATAGCGATCTCCAATTCTAACGTGGATTTTACATTTCACTATATCCACGCTACTTTTTTTAATACAAATTCATATGTATATGATGAACACCATGGTAGTGAGAAAACTTTCGGATGGATTCGAACATATGACCTATCAAATAGCACAACAAATCGAGTCAATGTCAACTTTTCGAAACCTGGTATGGCACGGATTCGAAATATTTACCCATATGCATGGTCCTCAGTTCAAATCTTACAATGTACACCGAATTGAAACATCAATATTAAGTCTCATACTATCTACATTCAAATGTTGGTTTTAGCCCCCCAGCACACACGCTACATACTTCCTGTATCGGTCAATCTTCCTCTCCTAACCACCTTAGGAAGCTATTGGTTTCCAACACACGTTCATTCTTTCTCTCCATGTTTTGATCTCTAACTCTCTCAACTACACAACCCCCCTTTTCCACTCTGTTACCAAATGTATTTACCTCACACACCCGCCATTGCACCCCATGCTCTCTCTCTCTCTCTCTCTCTCTCTCTCTCTCTCTCTCTCTCTCTCTCTCTCTCTCTCTCTCTCTCTCTCTCTCCCTCTTGCGCTAGATACATTCATTGCCTATCTAGCCCCCAACCTCTCGTGCGCACGCATGCACATTGTCTATCTAGGTCACTCCCTCAAGACTGTCTCACTCTTTCTTCCGCACGGTGGGCCACACTCTCTCAATCTCGCTCTCTATATCTGAGTCTCGATTAACCTCGTTTTCTTTCACACACAAATGATGTATCTCCCTGTCCGGGCCTCGATCGACACACTCTATACTCTCTCATGCAGATTGTCTATCTAGGTCACTCCGTCCAAGCCACCCCCACTCTTTCGACCTCATGGCAGGCCACTGATGTCTACTACGCAACCTTCTCCTTGTAGACGTTGTTGGGCCTCCAAGTGCAGAGGTTTGTAGGACAGTAGCAAATTTCCCTCAAGTGGATGACCTAAGGTTTATCAATCTGTGGGAGGCGTAGGATGAAGATGGTCTCTCTCAAACAACCCTGCAACCAAATAACAAAGAGTCTCTTATGTCCCCAACACACCCAATACAATGGTAAATTGTATAGGTGCACTAGTTCGGTGAAGAGATGGTGATACAAGTGCAATATGGATGGTAGATATAGGTTTTTGTAACATGAAAATATAAAAACAGCAAGGTAACTAATGATAAAAGTGAGCGTAAACGGTATTGCAATGGTAGGAAACAAGGCATAGGGTTCATACTTCCACTAGTGCAAGTTTTCTCAACAATAATAACATAATTGGATCATCTAACTATCCCTCAACATGCAACAAAGAGTCACTCCAAAGCCACTAATAGCGGAGAACAAACGAAGAGATTATGGTAGGGTACGAAACCACCTCAAAGTTATCCTTTCTGTTCTATCTATCATAGAGTTCATACTAGAATAACACCTTAAGACACAAATCAACCAAAACCCTAATGTCACCTAGATACTCCAATGTCACCTCAAGTATCCGTGGGCATGATTATACGACATGCATCACACAATCTCAGATTCATCTATTCAACCAACACAAAGTACTTCAAAGAGTGCCCCAAAGTTTCTACCGGAGAGTCAAGATGAAAACGTGTGCCAACCCCTATGCATAGGTTCATGGGCAGAACCCGCAAGTTGATCACCAAAACATACATCAAGTGAATCACGTGATATCCCATTGTCACCACAGATAAGCACGGCAAGACATACATCAAGTGTTCTCAAATCCTTAAAGACTCAACCCGATAAGATAACTTCAAAGGGAAAACTCAATCGATTACAAGAGAGTAGAGGGGGAGAAACATCATAAGATCCAACTATAATAGCAGAGCTCGCGATACATTAAGATCGTGCCATAGAGAGAACACGAGAGATAGATCAAACACATAGCTACTGATACATACCCTCAGCCTCGAGGGTGAACTACTCCCTCCTTGTCATGGAGAGCACCAGGATGATGAAGATGGCCACCGGTGATGGATCCCCCCTTCGGCAGGGTGCCGGAACAGGCTTCTGAGAGGTTTTTGGTGGCTACAGAGGCTTGCGGCGGCGGAACTCCCGATCTATTGTTCGCTTCGATGTTTTTAGGGTATATGGGAATATATAGGCGAAAGAAGTCGGTCGGGGAGCCTCAAGGCCCACGAGACAGGGGCGCCCAGAGGGGCGCCCCCCCTCGTCCCACCTCAAACCGACTTGACTTCAACTCCAAGTCTCCTGGATTGCTTCCGTTCCAAAAATAACTCTCCCGAAGGTTTCATTCCGTTTGGACTCTGTTTGATATTCCTTTTCTTCAAACACTGAAATAGGCAAGAAAACAACAATATGGGCCGGGCCTCCGGTTAGTAGGTTAGTCCCAAAAGTAATATAAAAGTGTATAATATAGCCCATAATCATCCAAAACAAATAATAATATAGCATGAATGCTTCATAAATTATAGATACGTTGGAGACGTATCAGTATCCCCAAGCTTAATTCCTTCTCGTCCTCGAGTAGGTAAATGATAAAAGAAAGAATTTATGAAGTGTGAATGCTAGCAGGTGCACAAGTTTGATCAATAATAATTTCAATCACCTTTTCTAGCATCATCATATGTCATAACAATAGTTCATCTCATGAAACTTCTCAAGATCAAGTAACAAGCTATTCACATGTTCAAGCATAGACCATAAACTTCCTTGAAAACTAGCCAACTTCATTCTGAGTCATCAAACAATTACAATTCATCTTATTTTCAGGAAGGGTCTATGTCAGAGCTTTGATTTAGCAAATTCCACATACTCAATATAGTCTTCTACAATTGCTAACACTCACACAATACTTATGGTTATGGAGTTTTAATCAGACACTGAGAAAGTTAGGGGCTTATAGTGTTGCCTACCAACGTATTCACCTTTGGGTGATGTTAACAATAATAGTTCATGCTAACTTACATCCAATTGGATATATATATCAGGATCTTTCCAACACGAGGTGCTTGCCAAAGGATAAAATGAAAAAGGGAAAGGTGAAGATCACCTTGACTCTTGCATAAAGTAAAAGACATAAAGTAAAAGATAGGCCCTTCGCAGAGGGAAGCAGATGTTGTCATGTGCTTTTAGGGTTGGATGCACAAAATCTTAATGCAAAAGAACGTCACTTTATATTGCCACTTGTGATATGAACCTTTATTATGCAGTCTGTCGCTTTTATTACTTCCATATCACACGATCCTATAAAGCTTATTTTCTCCGCACTAATAAGTCATACATATTTAGAGATCAATTTTTATTGCTTACAACATGACAACTTACTTGAAGGATCTTACTCAATCCATAGGTAGGTATGGTGGACTCTCATGGCAAAAATTGGGTTTAAGGATATTTGGAAGCACAAGTAGTATCTCTAATTGGTGCAAGGAATTTGGCTAGCATGAGGGGGGAAGGCAAGCTCAACATGTTTGAATGATCCATGACAATATACTTTAACTGAGATGTGAGAAAACATAACCCATTACATTGTCTTCCTTGTCCAACATCAACTCTTTATCATGTCATACTTTAATGAGTGCTCACAATTATAAAAGATGTCCAAGATAGTATATTTATATGTGAAATCTCTCTTCCTTCAATATTCTTTCATGAATTGTTCAAGTGACCAATACAACGCTTGCTAACCTTCAATAAATTTACAACCTCTACTTCTTAGATGTGAAGTCATTACTCCCCATGGGATAAGCAAATGAAACATATATAATTTCATATTTATGACATTCCACTTATTCAACCATTTACTCATAGGATATAAGTGAAGCACAAGAGTAAATGATAAACTACTCCAAAAAGATATAAGTGAAGATCAATGAGTAGCTAAATAATTATGTAACTATGTGAAGACTCTCTCTCTCATTTAATAATTTCAGATCTTGGTATCTTATTCAAACAGCAAGCAAAACAAAATAAAATGGCATTGCAAGGATAGCACGACACATGTGAAGAAGCAAAAACTTAGGCTCAACCAATACTAACCGATAATTGTTGAAGAAGAAAGGTGGGATGCCTACCGGGGCATCCCCAAGCTTAGATGCTTGAGACTTCTTGAAATATTATATTGGGGTGCCTTGGGCATCCCCAAGCTTGATCTTTTGTGTCTCCTTAATTCCTCTCATATCATGGTTTCTCTATTTCTCAAAAACTTCATCCACATAAAACTCAACAAGAACTCGTGAGATAAGTTAGTATAAAACAATGCAAAACCTTATCATTTTCTAAAGTAACAAATCACTAAAATTATTATTCAACATTGTATACTAAATGTCTCTGCATATTTAATACTCCTATCCTCAAATAGAATCATTAAACAAGCAAACATATGCAAACAATGCAAACATAACAGTAATCTGCCAAAACAGTACAGTCTGTAAAGAATGCAAGATTCATCATACTTCCCTAACTCCAAAAAATTATAAGAAAAATACCTCACTGTAGAAGATTTATCAGAGCTCAGTATGCAAAAAATTTCAACATTATACCATTCTCTGACTTTTCTAGGGATTTTTTGCAACAGCGGTAAACTTTTTGTTTTCAACAGCAACATGTATACTAGCAAAATAAGCATGGTAAAGGCTATCCTTGACATTTTTATTGAAAATATAGATGCAAAACATTATTATAAATAACAGCAAGAAAATACTAACAAAATAAAATGACGCTCCAAGCAAAACACATATTATGTGGTGAATAAAAATATAGCTCCAAGTAAAGTTACCGATGAACGAAGACGAAAGAGGGGATGCCATCCGGGGCATCCCCAAGCTTAGGCTTTTGGTTGTCCTTGAATATTACCTTGGGGTGCCTTGGGCATCTGCAAGCTTAGGCTCTTGCCACTCCTTATTCCATAGTCCATCGAATCTTTACCCAAAACTTGAAAACTTCACAACACAAAACTCAACAGAAAACTCGAAAGCTCCGTTAGTATAAGAAAATAAAACCACCACTTAGGTACTGTAATGAACTCATTCTAAATTCATATTGGTGTAATATCTACTTTATTCCAACTTATCTACGGTTCATACCCTCCGATACTACTCATAGATTCATCAAAATAAGCAAACAATACATAGAAAACAGAATCTGTCAAAAACGGAACAGTCTGTAGTAATCTGTAACAAATGTATACTTATGGAACTCCAAAACTCCTACCAAATTAGTAAGTCCTAAGAAACTCGTTTACCAATCCAGATTAACAAGAATCAGGTCAGAATCACGTTTCTGTGAATTATCAAAACTAATTTACTGGGTGCAAAAGTTTCTGATTTTCAGCAGGATCAACACAACTATCACCGGAAGCTATCCTAAAGGTCTTACTTGGCACTTTATTGAAACAAAAGCTGTAAAACATGATTACTACAGTAGCATAATCATGTGAACACACATAAACAGTAAAGGTAAATATTGGGTTGTCTCCCAACAAGCGCTTTTCTTTAATGCCTTTCTAGCTAGGCATGATGATGACAATGATGCTCACATAAAAGATAAGAATTGAAACATAATGGGAGCATCATGAAGCTTATGACTAGCACATTTAAGCCTAACACACTTCCTATGCACAGGGATTTGGTGATCAAACAACTTATGGGAAGAATAATCAACTAGCATAGGAAGGTAAAACAAGTATAACTTTAAAACTTTAAGCACATAGAGAGGAAACTTGATACTATTGCAATTCCTACAAGCATATGTTCCTCTCTCATAATAATTTTCAGTAGCATCATGAATGAATTCAACAACATAACCAGCACCTAAAGCATTCTTTTCATGATCTACAAGCATAGAAATTTTATTACTCTCCACATAAGCAAATTTCTTCTCATGAATAGTAGTGGGAGCAAACTCAACAAAATAATTATCATGTGATACTTTATTCACATAATCAATTTGAGCATTAAAATCATGATGAAAAGTTTCATGGATATCATTACTCTTTATAGCATACATGTCATCACAATAATCATCATGGATTTGAGGCATGCTTTCATCATAATAAATTTGCTCATCAAAACTTGGGGGACAAAAAATATCATCTTCATCAAACGTAGCTTCCCCAAGCTTGTGGATTGCATATCATGAGCATCATGGATATTCAAGGAAATCATACTAACAACATTGCAATCATGCTCATCATACAAAGATCTAGTACCAAACATTTTAATGCATTCTTCTTCTAGCAATTGAGCACAATTTTCCTTTCCATCATTCTCACGAAAGATATTAAAAAGATGAAGCGTATGGGCAAACTCAATTCCATTTTTTTGGTAGTTTTCTTTTATAAACTAAACTAGTGATAAAACAAGAAACAAAAAGATTTGATTGCAAGATCTAAAGATATACCTTCAAGCACTCATCTCCCCGGCAACGGCGCCAGAAAAGAGCTTGATGTCTACTACGCAACCTTCTCCTTGTAGACGTTGTTGGGCCTCCAAGTGCAGAGGTTTGTAGGACAGTAGAAAATTTCCCTCAAGTGGATGACCTAAGGTTTATCAATCCGTGGGAGGCGAGGGATGAAGATGGTCTCTCTCAAACAACCCTGCAACCAAATAACAAAGAGTCTCTTGTGTCCCCAACACACCCAATACAATGGTAAATTGTATAGGTGCACTAGTTCGGCGAAGAGATGGTGATACAAGTGCAATATGGATAGTAGATATAGGTTTTTCTAATCTAAAAATATAAAAACAGCAAGGTAACTAATGATAAAAGTGAGCGTAAACGGTATTGCAATGGTATAAACAAGGCATAGGGTCCATACTTTCACTAGTTCAAGTTCTCTCAACAATAATAACATAATTGGATCATATAACTATCCCTCAACATGCAACAAAGAGTCACTCCAAAGCCACTAATAGCGGTGAACAAACAAAGAGATTATGGTAGGGTATGAAACCACCTCAAAGTTATCCTTTCTGTTCTATCTATCATAGAGTTCATACTAGAATAACACCTTAAGACACAAATCAACCAAAACCCTAATGTCACCTAGATACTCCAATGTCACCTCAAGTATCCGTGGGCATGATTATACGATATGCATCACACAATCTCAGATTCATCTATTCAACCAACATAAAGTACTTCAAAGAGTGCCCCAAAGTTTCTACCAAAGAGTCAAGACAAAAACGTGTGCCAACCCCTATGCATAGGTTCATGGGCAAAACCCGCAAGTTGATCACCAAAACATACATCAAGTGAATCATGTGATATCCCATTGTCACCACAGATAAGCACGACAAGACATACATCAAGTGTTCTCAAATCCTTAAAGACTCAATCCGATAAGATAACTTCAAAGGGAAAACTCAATCCATTACAAGAGAGTAGAGGGGGAGAAACATCATAAGATCCAACTATAATAGCAAAGCTCGCGATACATCAAGATCGTGCCATAGAGAGAACACGAGAGAGAGAGAGAGAGATCAAACACATTGAAAGGGGCTAGTTATCGACTAGAGGGGGGTGAATAGGTAATTTTTATGTAAGTCTTCAAAACGTGGGAGTTTCGAAGACAAACGATATAAACAACACTATTCGATTGCAGCGGAAGGTAGACTACACTAGACAAGCCATAGTCCCGTATTCAATGAAGTGAAAGCACGAAGACTGATAGCAGCTAGGTAGTAAAGATCAGGATGGAAGATAGTATGAAGCCAATCAGAACAGGTAGTCACACAGTGAAGTCAAACAGATAATGCAAGCAGGCAATAACTTCACGAAGACAAACTATAAGTAAAGAGAAGTAAGAGATAGAACCAAAGGGCTTCGTATGACAGGATTTGTTCGACCAGTTCCAGTTGCTGTGACAACTGTACGTCTGGTTAGGGAGGCTGAGATTCAACTCAGAAGACCGCGTCTTCACCTTATTCCCCTTGAGCTAAGTACACTTAGTCCCCACCCAGTCATTCTTTTAAGTCTTCAAGGTAGACTTTCGAACCTTCACAGACATCGTTCACCGGCAATCCACAATGGCTCTTGGATACTCAGAACGCGACGCCTAACCGGCTGGAGGATTCACAGTCCTTAAGTGTAACAAGTCTTCAGATCACGCGGATAGAAAGACTTCAGTGATGCCAAACACTCTTTGGGCTCTGGGTGGTTTGGGCTTTGTCCTCACAAGAATTCTCTCTCGAAAGCTTCGGCGGTGGGTTTCTCTCAAACGACAAAAGTCGTATACTAACTCTAAGCAGCCACCAATTTATGGTGTAGGGGGTGGGCTATTTATAGCCACTGGGCAACCTGACCGGATTTGTCTGATATGACCGTGGGTCACTAAGGAACTTACACGTGTCGCAACAGTCAGATTTCAAACACACGCGACAGCTTGACTTGGGCTACAAGTCAAGCTGACTCATCCGACTCTGGATAAGATTTGCTCTCATTGTCTTCGCTCGAAGACATAGGATTTGGTTGAGCATCAATTCAGTCACTCTGACTTTGTTCACTTGGACCCCACTTAACAGTACGGTGGTTCCTATGACTCAACAAAGAAGAAAAGGAAACAACAAAACAACTAAGTCTTCGCGCTCCATAGTCTTCACTCAATGTCTTCTCGTGTCATAGTCTTCAATGTGAATATCTTCACAGACCACCATTGTCTTCAATGTCTTCACACATTTTTAGGGTTCATCTCCGGTAGGTAAACCGAATCAATGAGGGACTACTACCTGTGTTATCCTACGATTCTCATTCCCATGAGGAGTAGGTGAAGCAGTAGGGTCGTGGTTGAGGTTTGGTGGTGCAGTAGAACTTGGTGCACTGTCGACACGCGCTGAGGTTGGAGGTGGTGAGGTAGCATCATCTGCGTCATCCAAGACTCTGGAATTCACAGTTGCTGCGGTGGAGGAGTACTCTGAATCTTCAAGAGACGGGGTTCAACGTCGGACAACATTCCTGGGAGGAGTGGAGTCGAACTTGAATCTCTCAGTGAAGCCATCGTCTTGAAGATCAGCTTCAGCACTTAGCAATGTCAAACTCTTCCAGGACCTTCGATAGGTTTCATGAGTGACAAAGGCATTCTTGGTGGCAAGATTGCGAATGCGATTGACATCCACAAAGAGGGTTTGCATTTGACGCTTCATCCAGTAGTGATGCTTGTCATGTTTTTGATGCAAGGCCAGGAGAAGCTCTCGGTCATTGAGCACACGAGATCGCTTCCGAGGCCTTGGAGCAATGGTGCTTTCTATGGCTTCAGTGCGTGCACGGCGAGTGTTGCCGGCCAGAGGATAAACACGAGAAGCAACCTGAACACCTTCAACATGCTGGGAAAAGCTCTGACGATCTGCATTATGAAGATATAGTGCTTCCTTGGCAGGCTCTGGGTAAATGGATTCAATAGACATATCAACCTCTGGTTGAAATATGAGATGGTTACAAGCAGAGGGTTGATAGTCAATGGCATAGTGAAGCTTGATCAGACGCATAATCCAAGGAGCATAGAATTTCAGACCAAAGATGTCAGACCCAGATGCAGCAAACTGGCGAATGAAGAAATCCTGAGTATTGAAGCTTTTGCCATAGGTAATATAGAAGACCAATGTCTTCATTGCACCTTCGAGCTTCGCTGAGGAGGAGTGCCCTTTGATGGGCCATAGAGTTCGCCTAATGATATGATAGATAGTGCGGGGCAGATACTCTAGGTATTCAACAAGGAATTCCTTGGAATACTTAGCATCCTGGGGCAATGGCTTCATCATACTAAGCATCTGGCTCATGTTGGGCTCTGGCTTCTGAAAGATGCTCTCCAATGCATCGCGGTGAAGCTGACAACCAGGTTCATACAGTTCGCCTGGAGTGGAGAGGCCAGTAAGCTCAATGAGATCAAAGGCTTTGGCTTCATGATGGACATTGCCCGTCATCCACTCAAGGACCCATGTCATTGTATCCCTGTTGTAGCCGCGAATGTGGAGGGTTGCATAGAATTGCAGGAGAAGCTCTTCATTCTAATGTTCCTTGTCAGTGAAAAACTGCAGAAGGCCAGCATCACGAAAGAAGTCAAGGGTTTCTTCTAAGCAGGGCAGACCAGCAATGGCTTCGGTGTCTAGATGCATATGAGGAAATATGCGCTCCTGATTGTATAGAATACAGGAGTAGTAGCTACGCTGCTGATAGCTCTAGAACCAATCTGATGATATTCTTGGCTTGGAATATGGGTTCTTGGCAGTATCGAAGAAGGTGTTGTGTGCAATGAAGCCGTTGACATTGAATGAGCCTGGTGCCGATGCAGTACCTGGGAACCCTGGCAGCCTTGGTTTTGGCTTCTGAACCTGAGGCCTGTGCTCCACATGATAGTCAAACTGAGGTCCAGGAGTAGGCGGAGGAATTATAATTGGCCATCTGACAGGAACAAGCTCGCCTTGGTAGAATGCATGCTCAATGGTGTGGGGCCTTGGAAGCAGAGCTGGAGCGGTGGCATCAGCAGAAGCGTCAGGCTGCACATTCGTTGCAGGAGCATCAGAGGCTTCAAGCACAGTGTTCATCGCAGGCGCCACATTGTCTTCAGCCATGACAACGTCATTGGCTTCAGTACTGTTGTTGGTGGCCGCCTTAGGATTCTCAACCTCCACTTGAGTAGCTGGAGGGTCGGGCACGGACACGTTCTCCTCGAGAACAACTTCTTGGGTGGTAGGGGGGAGTAGCAACATGCTCTTCTTCTTGTCTTTCTTCAGCTGATGCAGCCGGATTGTCTTCAGCAACATAGGCTTCGGACAAGGGAACCATCACAGACGGACTGAGCCGGATTATCTTCAGGGAACACTTGACGTGCCACTGAGCTGGACTGGTTTGAGTCTTCTTCTGTGATGGTAGTCATGGAGACAGATGGCCTGAGACCTTTGCGAAGCCGTTGAAATACGGGCGACGCCTTTGGCGAGGGTGTGGTCTCCATGTAATTATCATCATTCACCAACAGACTGATGACTTACGCTGGTGAAGGACGGGGTGTACTTGGTGAATCTTGACTTGGAGTTGCTGGTTGGGGGCGATCAGCCCATGAGGCATCTTGAGAGATTGGCGTCAAAGGACGACCAATACTGATGAGCTCGTTGTTCGTGAGAATAGGCGATGATACCAGTGGGTGCTCAATCTGAGGAAGGACTTCTTCATCTTCTACATTGTCTTGGGGACCAATGTCTTTAGTCACGATGGAGTCAACGACTGGACCTTCTTGAGCTTCAGGAGCCTCTATGGAAGTAGACTCATGGACTATCAACCGACGCTCTTGATTTTCAGGGTCAGGGTGAGCAAAAGCAATGGGTTCAACTACAAGGGGCTTTGTGGGAGCAGCCCGATCTCTCTTCTTGGTTTTTCTCTTCTTGGGGCATGGTGCATCATCAATAGTGCAATTGATTTTTCGCTTTCTGGCTTCGGCTTCAGCTGCCTTGGTTTTCTGCTGATCTGAAGCCACAACGGGGACCTTAGGCTTCGAGCCTGTCATGCTGGCAGGGAAGACAATGTGAGGTTCTTCCCGCCGTGGAGCTTCAGTTTGGGCCACAGTATGCTTTTTCTTCTGCTTGGCAGCCATCTTGGGGTCAATTCCAGGACGCCCAAGAGCCGTGCGCTTTTTAGCTTCGTTGTAAGCCTGAACACACTTGGCAGCAAGATTTTTCATGCGCTCTCTTGAGCCTTTGGCTTCCTCACGTTTCTTGTGAAACGCCTCCTTGAGGTCATTCAGCATCACCTTGAATTTCTGAACATCAGCCACACTAAGCCTAGCTAATGCTTCTTGAACTGCTCTTTCTCAAAATCAATCTTGTGCTTCAATTCAACAATTCGTTGAGCCAGAGCAAGCTCAGGAGCAATTGCGCCTTGAAAGGAGATGCCGATGCCAATGGGGAGTTGAAGATCATCAAAACTGAGATCTTGATTGTCGAACCACTCATCAATGAAATTGTGCAAGATATTCACATAGAAGAGGGGCAGATCATTGAATATCTCCGCCTCTTGCTTGCTCTTGATCAGCTGCTCAAGAGCATCATTGCCAAATTCTTCATCTGAAGACAGACAATGGCTTCAGATTTGTTCCTCAGAACGGCAGCTGGTGTCAGTGCTTGACTGGATCTCTGAACAGTTTTCTTCTGTGGCTTCTCGCGCTTCTTGGAGATGCAAGAGAGATCTTCAGAGGTGTTACTGGGAGCAGGAGGGGCAGTTGCCAATGGCTTCACTCGAGAAGCTTTAGGAGCAGCAGATGATTTTGAAGCTTTAGCCTTCTTTTGCTTCTACGGCTTTGGAGTGGGAGCTGGAGCCTCACCAGTGTCAGCACCATCATCAGAATGATTCACTTTGGCACCTTGGACAACAATGTGTGTTATGAGGCCTGCAAGGTTGTAGAAGGGGCCGATCCTGTTCTCATTGGCTTCACGGGTGCCATCTTCCCGAGGTGAAGAAGGACCAGGGTTGAAGTCAAGCCCTAGAGCCTTCTTGTTCTTCGCAGCTGAGTCTTGGGCGAACTGGTAGTTGCGCTTGAACATATGGTCTTCACGTCACCATAGCAGAGAAGAAGGGTCAGCGTTCTGTGGCTGCGGTCTGCGAATCATGCATGGATAGAATTTCTGTTGAATGGCTTCAGAAAGGGACTGGGGTTGAAGATTTTTGTACACAATATCTCCCCAGGGTCCTTTGATGGCATTCTTCTCTGCATATTCTTCAGTGATGAAGTGGTATTTGAACCATTCCTCCGCCCAATATCTTCGAATCCACTAGATTCGATTCTTGGGACCTGTGTAGGTTTCCTCAGGGTCTGTTCTGTACAGCTCGTGCAAATCTGGAGGCAAGTCCTTGGAAGTGTTCCCACGGCGCTGTCTGCCTCCCTTTCTTGCTGACTTCTCAAAGGCCATGAAGCGTAATCTGAAAGGCTTCAGTACTTGCAAGGGCTTCAGACGGCTGGTCAGACAAGAACTAGCTTCAGGTGAATTGATGTGACTCTGTAAGAATTCTGCAAACGAATGCAGACTATGAGAACCAAAGGATTCTCCCACGGACATGTACCTGTGATAGCATTAGAGGTGCGAGGGAAGGGGAAGAGGTCATATGCATTCTCAGAAGATTTTGAAGATAAATCAGTTTGAAGACATTGACCTCATAACGCGAAGACATTCACTTATTTGATGAGAGTTGGTTCCAGAGTTGTACAAATCCAAGAGTAAGTACAAGTGAGGAATCTAACTTGTAAATAAGCATAAGTGAATAGACTAGGCGGAGTATGAGATGCAGAAAGAGATAGATTCAACTTGGAGATCTAGAAACCACTTTTGGTAAAGATGGATGAATCTATCAGATCGAAAGGACGGTAAAAAGTGAATTTTAATTACCACACGAAGAACTGCTAGACGGAGCGAAGTTGGAGGCCGAGCAGTTCGATATTCCGTGACCTAACTTGGCGACGGAAGACACCTACGGCGATGGCGGAGAGGACGAGGTCCGCGGCCGACGTGAGGACGGCGTCGAGGAAGTTGCGGCAGCTAAGCGCTTCGTCGTCGGCGTCATCGAGAGCTAGTGGAGGCGCTAGGGTTTGCGAGAGGTGGCGAGGAGGAAGAAGAATTTTTGACCGAGACGTGATGGGTATTTATAAGGAAAGAGACGGCACAGTGCAATTACGCAGGTGCCCCTGGCGGTTCACATCTGACAGCCACGTGGCAAGCATGCACCACCTTGGGAGTTGTTCCATGTTCCCACGCACGCCTGGATTTGTCGGGGTGGTCGTTCCGAATTCTCCGAGTTTCAGGCAAAAAGGATATAGCATTAAAAGCAGATATAAATGTTTGTCAGATTGACAATCAATATTTTTCAATAGAATGCATATGATTTGGACCGATAGAGTTGAGGTAGAAGCATAGATAGGTTAGGGTCCGATCACATTCACTTAGTTCAAAAGATTCAACACGAAGTCATAGCTATAAGTGAATGTCAGAGGATGTATATATATATATATATATATATATATATATATATATATATATATATATATATATAGCTAGTATAAGGCCAAATCAAGCAATTGAAGATAAACTTGAATATAAGTCAAGGATGAATATGAATCCAATATGAAGACTATGCAAACATAACACCAAGAGAAACACTTCAAACAAAAGTTTGGTTGTGGCGTTACCCACCGTATATGAAGTATTAGACCCAGACACGGTGCACAATTATCGTGGCGCTCCAAAGTCAAATTCCACATTAATGTATTCACACTTAGAGTGTATGTCTTCATTGATTGAAGATATACATTACTTCGTGTGTTGCACATCCAAGTCATCAAAATGCATAAGTTTTAGGATGTGTGCCTAATCGCATGATATTTGAGGATTCCAAGATATTTAGCTCAGACCGCAACTTGCAAAACCTTTTCTCATCCAAGGGCTTTGTGAAGATATCAGCCAACTGTTCTTCTGTCTTGACGTGAATAATATCAATATCTTCCTTCATAACATGATCTCTGAGAAAATGATGACAAATTTCAATGTGCTTTGTCTTCGACTGCTGAACTGGGTTGTTGGCAATCTTGATTGCACTCTCATTGTCGCAGTAGAGAGGCACATTCTTCAGATGGATACCATAGTCCTTGAGATTTTGCTTCATCTAGAGAAGCTGAGCACAGCAAGATCCAGCAGCAATGTATTCAGATTCAGCAGTGGAGAGGGATACACAGTTCTGCTTCTTTGAAGACCAACAGACAAGAGATCATCCCAGAAAGTGACATGTGACTGATGTGGCCTTGCAATCAACCTTGTCATCAGCATAATCAGCATCTGAGAGTCCAACTAGATCAAACTCTGAGCCCTTTGGATACCATAATCCTAATGTTGGGGTGTAAGCCAAATATCGAAGAATTCGCTTCACAGCTAAGTGATGTGATTCCTTTGGTGTCGCTTGGAATCGGGCACACATGCAAACACTAAGCATTATATCTGGCCTAGATGCACATAAATAAAGCAAATAACCAATCATGGAGCAGTATACCTTTTGATCGAACTCTTTACCATTGTCGTCGGGACCTAGATGACTTTTGGTTGGCATTGGTGTCATGTATCCTTTGCAGTATTGCATTCCAAATTTCTTCAGACAGTCTTTGAGGTATTTTTCTTGAGATATGAATATGTCGTTGCGTTGCTGACAGATTTGGAGACCCAGGAAGAACTTCAGCTCACCCATCATAGACATTTGATATTGCTCTTGCATCATGTGACCAAATTCATCACTGTATTTCTTGTTGGTGCAGCCGAAGATAATGTCTGTTGGGGAACGTTGCAGAAAATTAAAATTTTTCCTACGGTTTCACCAAGATCCATCTATGAGTTCATCTAAGCAACGAGTCAAGGGAGTGAGTTTGCATCTACATACCACTTGTAGATCGCGTGCGGAAGCGTTCAAGGGAAGGGTGATGATGGAGTCATACTCGCCGTGATTCAGATCACCGATGACCAAGTGCTGAACGGACAGCACCTCCGCGCTCAACACACGTGACGGACGGGAGGCGCTCCTCCTTCTTGATCCAGCAAGGGGAAGGAGAGGTTGATGATGATCCAAAGAAGACGACGGCGCGGGTGGTGGATGCAGCAGAACTCCGGCAGGGCTTCGCCAAGCTGCTGCGGGAGGAGGACGAGGTGTAGCAGGGGGAGGGAGGCGCCAATGCACAGGGTGTGGCTGCCCTCCCCCTTGCCCTCCTTTATATAGCTCCCCAGGGGGGAGGGCACCGGCCCTGGGAGATCCAATCTCCCAAGGGGGCGGCGGCCAGGGGGTGGAGTACCCCCCAAGGCAAGTGGGGAGCCCCCCCACCCTAGGGTTTCAACCCTAGGCGCAGGGGGTGGGCCTAGGGGGGCGCACCAGCCCACTATGGGCTGGTTCCCCTCCCCACTTCAGCCCTTGGGGCCCTCCGGGATGGGTGGCCCCACCCAGTGGACCCCCGGGACCCTTCCGGTGGTCCCAAGATAATACCGGTGACCCCAAATTTTCCCGATGGTCAAAACAACACTTCCTATATATAATTCTTTACCTCCGACCATTCCGAACTCCTCGTGACGTCCGGATCTCATCCGGACTCAACAACATTCGGTATGCTGCATACTCATATTCATACAACCCTAGCATCACCGAACCTTAAGTGTGTAGACCCTACGGGTTCGGGAGACACGTAGACATGACCGAGACGACTCTCGGGCAATAACCAACAGCGGGATCTGGATACCCATGTTGGCTCCCACATGCTCCTCGATGATCTCATCGGATGAACCACGATGTCGAGGATTAAACAACCCCATATTCAATTCCCTTTGTCAATCGGTACGTTACTTGCCCGAGACTCGATCGTCGGTATCCCAATACCTCGTTCAGTCTTGTTACTGGCAAGTCACTTTACTTGTACCATAATGCATGATCCCGTGACCAAACACTTGGTCACTTTGAGCTCATTATGATGATGCATTACCGAGTGGGCCCAGAGATACCTCTCCGTCATACGGAGTGACAAATCCCAGTCTCGATCCGTGTGAACCCAACATACACTTTCAGAGATACCTGTAGTGCACCTTTATAGTCACCCGCCACGCCAGACGCTTGATACACCCAAAGTACTCCTACGGTATCCGGGAGTTACACGATCTCATGGTCTAAGGAAATGATACTTGACATTGGAAAAAGCTCTAGCAAAACGAACTACACGATCTTGTGCTATGCTTAGGATTGGGTCTTGTCCATCACATCATTCTCCTAATGATGTGATCCCGTTATCAACGACATCCAATGTCCATAGCCAGGAAACCATGGCTATCTGTTGATCAACGAGCTAGTCAACTAGAGGCTTACTAGGGACATATTATGGTCTATGTATTCACACGTATATTACGATTTCTGGATAATACAATTATAGCATGAATAAAGACAATTATCATGAACAAGGAAATATAATAATAATCCTTTTATTATTGCCTCTAGGGCATATTTCCAACAGTCTTCCACTTGCACTAGAGTCAATAATATAGTTACATTGTGATGAATTGCACACCCATAGAGTTCTGGTGTTGATCATGTTTTGCTCGCGAGAGAGGTTTAATCAACGGATCTACGACATTCAGATCCGTATGTACTTTGCAAATATCTATGTCTCCATCTTGAACATTTTCACGGATGGAGTTGAACCGACGCTTGATGTGCCTGGTCTTCTTGTGAAACCTGGGCTCCTTGGCAAGGGCAATAGCTCCAGTGTTGTCACAGAAGAGTTTGATTGGCCCCGACGCATTGGGTATGACTCCTAGGTCGGTGATGAACTCCTTCACCCAAATTGCTTCATGCGCTGCCTCCGAGGCTGCCATGTACTCCGCTTCACATGTAGATCCCGCCACGACGCTTCGCTTGCACCTGCACCACCATCGCTCCACCATTCAACATATACACGATCCTGTTTGTGACTTAGAGTCATCCAGATCTGTGTCGAAGCTAGCGTCAACGTAACCCTTTACGGCGAGCTCTTCATCACCTCCATAAACGAGAAACATGTCCTTTGTCCTTTTCGGTACTTCAGATATTCTTGACCATTGTCCAGTGTTCCTTGCGGGATTACTTTGGTACCTTCCTACCAAACTTACGGCAAGGTTTACATCAGGTCTAGTACACAAGATGGCATACATAATAGATCCTATGGCTGAAGCATAGGGATGACACTCATCTCTTCTTTATCTTTTGCCGTGGTCGGGATCGAGCTGAGCTCAATCTCACACCTTGCAACACAGCAAGAACCCTTCTTGACTGATCCATTTTGAACTTCTTCAAAATCTTATCAAGGTATGTGCTTTGTGAAAGACCTATGAGGCGCCTCGATCTATCTCTATAGATCTTGATGCCTAATATATAAGAAGCTTCTCCAAGGTCCTTCATTGAAAAACACGATTCAAGTAGGCCTTAATGTTGTCCAAGTTCTATATCATTTCCCATCAAGAGTATGTCATCTACATATAATATGAGAAATGCTACTGAGCTCCCACTCAATTTCTTGTAAACGCAGCTTCTCCATAAGTCCAAGATAAACCCAAACGCTTTGATCATCTCATCAAAGTGAATGTTCCAACTCCGAGATGCTTGCACCAGCCCATAAATGGATCGCTGGAGCTTGCATACTCTGTTAGCGTTCTTAGGATCGACAAAACCTTCCGGCTGCATCATATACAACTCTTCCTTAAGATGTCCGTTAAGGAATGCTGCTTTGACGTCCATCTGCCATATCTCATAATCATAGTATGCGGCAATTGCTAACATGATTCAGACGGACTTCAGCTTCGCTACGGGAGAGAATGTCTCGTCGTAGTCAATCCCTTGAACTTGTCGATAACCCTTAGCGACAAGTCGAGCTTTATAGATGGTAACATTTCCATCCGCGTCCGCCTTCTTCTTAAAGATCCATTTGTTTTCTATCGCCGCCGATCATCGGCAAGTCTGTCAAAGTCCATACTTTGTTTTCATACATGGATTCTATCTCGGATTTCATGGCTTCAAGCCATTTGTTGGAATCTGGGCCCACCATTGCTTCTTCATAGTTCAAGGTTCACCGTTGTCAACAACATGATTTCCGTGACAGGGTTGCTGCACCACTCAGTGCGGAACGTGTCCTTGTGGACCCACGGTTCAAGAGCAACTTGATCCGAAGTACCTTGATCATCATCATTATTTTCCTCTTCGTTGGTGTAGGCATCACAGAACATTTTCCCGAGCTGCACCACTTTCCTGCTCGAGAGGTAGTACTTCATCGAAGTTCTAATTTCCTCCCACTTACTTCTTTCGAGAGAAACTCTTTTCCGTAAAGCATCCGTTCTTGGCAACAAAGATCTTGCCCTCGGATCTTAAGTAGAAGTTATACCCAATGGTTTCCTTAGGGTATCCTATGAAGACGCATTTTTCCGACTTGGGTTCGAGCTTTTCAGGTTGAAGTTTCTTGACATAAGCATCGCATCCCCAAACTTTTAGAAATGACAGCTTAGGTTTCTCCCCAAACCATAATTCATACGGTGTCGTCTCAACGGATTTAGACGGTGCCCTATTTGAAGTGAATGTAGCTATCTCTAGAGCGTATCCCCAAAATGATAGCGGTAGATCGGTAAGAGACATCATAGACCGCACCATATCCAATAGAGTGCGATTACGACGTTCGGACACACCATTACGCTAAGGTGTTCCAGGCAGCGTGAGTTGTGAAACTATTCCACATTTCCTTAAGTGTGTACCAAATTCGTGACTTAAATATTCTCCTCCACGATCTGATCGTAGGAACTTTATCTTTCGGTCACGTTGATTCTCTACCTCATTCTGAAATTCCTTGAACTTTTCAAAGGTCTCAGACTTGTGTTTCATCAAGTAGACATACCCATATCTACTCAAGTCATCGGTGAGAGTGAGAACATAACGATATCCTCCATGAGCCTCAACGCCATTGGACCGCATACATCGGTATGTATGATTTCCAACAAGTTGGTTGCTCGCCCATTGTTCCGAGAACGGAGTCTTGGTCATTTTGCCCATGAGGCATGGTTCGCATGTGTCAAATGATTCATAATCGAGAGACTCTAAAAGTCCATCAAGATGGAGCTTCTTCATGCGCTTGACACCAATGTGACCAAAGGCGGCGTGCACAAGTATGTGGGACTATCGTTATCAACTTTACATCTTTTGGTATTCACATTATGAATATGTGTAATATTACGCTCGCGATTCATTAAGAATAAACCATTGACCATAGGGGCATGACCATAAAACATATCTCTCATATAAATAGAACAACCATTATTCTCGGATTTAAATGAGTAGCCATCTCATATCAAACGAGATCAAGATACAATGTTCATGCTCAAACTTGGCACCAAATAACAATTATTAAGGTTTATAACTAATCCCATAGGTAAATGTAGAGGTAGCGTGCCGACGGCGATCACATCGACCTCGAACCATTCCCGACGCGATCGTCACCTCGCCCTTCGCCAGCCTCCGCTTATTCCGCAGCTCTGCTTGTGAGTTACAAATATGAGCAACAGCACCGTATCAAATACCGGGAGTTACTACGAGTAATCGTAAGGTACACATCAATTACATGTATATCAAATATACCTTTAGTGTTGCCGGCCTTCTTATCCGCTAAGTATTTGGGGCAGTTCCGCTTCAATGACCCTTCCCTTGCAATAAAAGCACTCGGTCTCGTGCTTGGGTCCATTCTTTGACTTCTTCCCAAGAACTAGCTTACGGCGTGGCAACATCCTTGCCGCCCTTCTTGAAGTTCTTCTTGCCCTTGCCCTTCTTGAACTTAGTGGTCTTATTGACCATCAACACTTGATGTTCTTTCTTGATTTCAACCTCTGCGACTTCAGATTGAAAATACTTCAGAATGGTCTTCACCATCCCCGCATATTGTAGTTCATCACAAAGCTCTTGTAGCTTGGTGGGAGCGATCAAGGATTCTGTCCATGACCGCCTCATCCGGGAGGTTAATGTCCACTGGGTCAGCGGTTGTGCAACCTGACATTTTGAGTATGTGCTCACCGATGTAACTATTTTCCTCCATCTTACAACTATAGAACTTGTCGGAGACTTCATATCTCTCGACCGGGCATGAGCTTGGAAAACTAGTTTCAGCTCCTCGAACATCTCATATGCTCCGTGTTGCTCAAAACGCTTTTGGAGCCCGGTTCTAAGTAAAGCATGCCGCACCGAACGAGGGAGTAATCATCGACGAGACCGCCAAGCGCTCATAATGTCTTGGTTCTCTCGACGGAGCGCCACCTAGCGGTCCTTCTAGGACATATTGTTTCTGGCAGCTATGAGGATGATCTCGTGTTCGGACCCATCCGTATAGTTGCTGCCATCATCTTTCAGCTTGGTTTTCTAGGAACGCGTTGAAGTTCATGTTGACATGAGCGTTGGCCATTTGATCTACAAGACATATTTGCAAAGCTTTTAGACTAAGTTCATGATAATTAAGTTCATCTAATCAAATTATAATGAACTCCCACCAGATTAGACATCCTCTAGTCATCTAAGTGTTACACGATCCGAGTCGACTAGGCCGTGTCCGATCATCACGTGAGATGGACTAGTCATCGTCGGTGAACATCTTCATGTTGATCGATCTTCCATACGACTCGTGTTCGACCTTTCGGTCTCGTGTTCCGAGGCCATGTCCGTACATGCTAGGCTCGCCAAGTTAACCCTAAGTGTTTTGCATGTGTAAAACTGTCTTACACCCGTTGTATGTGAACGTAAGGATCTATCACACCCGATCATCACGTGGTGCTTGAAACGATTTAACTTTAGCAACGGTGCACGCTTAGGTGAGAACACTTCTTGAAATTGTTGTAAGGATCATCTTATTTACTACCGTCGTTCTAAGTAAACAAGATGCATAAACATAATAAACATCACATGCAATTATATAGTAGTGACATGATATGGCCAATATCATATAGCTCCATTGATCTCCATCTTTGGGGTCCATGATCATCTTGTCACCAGCATGACACCATGATCTCCATCATCATGATCTCCATCATCGTGTCTTCATGAAGTTGTCACGCCAACGACTACTTCTACTTCTATGGCTAACGCGTTTAGCAATAAAGTAAAGTAATTTACATGGCGTTCTTCAATGACACGCAGGTCATACAAAAAATAAAGACAACTCCTATGGCTCCTGCCGGTTGTCATACTCATCGACATGCAAGTCGTGATTCCTATTACAAGAACATGATCTCATACATCACAATATATCATTCATCATTCATCACAACTTCTGGCCATATCACATCACATGACAATTGCTGCAAAAACAAGTTAGACGTCCTCTAATTGTTGTTGCATCTTTTACGTGGCTGCAATTGGGTTCTAGCAAGAATGTTTTCTTACCTACGAATAACCACAACATGATTTTGTCAACTTCTATTTACCCTTCATAAGGACCCTTTTCATCGAATCCGCTCCAACTAAAGTGGGAGAGATGACACCCGCCAGCCACCTTATGCAACTAGTGCATGTCCGCTTGTGGAACCGGTCTCACGAAGCGCACGTAAGGTTGGTCCGGGGCGCTTCATCCCACAATACCGCTGAAGCAAGAAAATACTAGTAGTGGCAAGCAAGTTGACAAGATCCACGCCCACAACAAAATTGTGTTCTACTCGTGCAATAGAGAACTACGATAAACCTAGCTCATGATGCCACTGTTGGGGAACGCTGCGTAAAATTAAAATTTTTCCTACGGTTTCACCAAGATCCATCTATGAGTTCATCTAAGCAACGAGTCAAGGGAGTGAGTTTGCATCTGCATACCACTTGTAGATCGCATGCGGAAGCGTTCAAGGGAAGGGTGATGATGGAGTCATACTCGCCGTGATTCAGATCACCGATGACCAAGTGCTGAACGGACAGCACCTCCGCGTTCAACACACGTACGGGACGGGAGACATCTCCTCCTTCTTGATCCATCAAGGGGGAAGGAGAGGTTGATGATGATCCAGCAGCACGACGGCGTGGTGGTGGATGCAGCAGAACTCCGGCAGGGCTTCGCCAAGCTGCTGCGGGAGGAGGACGAGGTGTAGCAGGTGGAGGGAGGCGCCAATGCATAGGGTGCGGCTGCCCTCCCCCTTGCCCTCCTTTATATAGGCCCCCAGGGGGGGGCGGCCCTGGGAGATCCAATCTCCCAAGGGGGCGGCGGCCAGGGGGGTGGAGTACCCCCCAAGGCAAGTGGGGAGCCCCCCACCCTAGGGTTTCAACCCTAGGCGCAGGGGGTGGGCCTAGGGAGGGGGGCGCACCAGCCCACTATGGGCTGGTTCCCCTCCCCACTTCAGCCCTTGGGGCCCTCCGGGATGGGTGGCCCCACCCGGTGGACTCCCTGGACCCTTCCGGTGGTCCCGGTACAATACCGGGTGACCCCAAAATTTTCCCGATGGCCGAAACAACACTTCCTATATATAATTCTTTACCTCCGGACCATTCCGGAACTCCTCGTGACGTCCGGGATCTCATCCGGGACTCTGAACAACATTCGGTATGCTGCATACTCATATTCATACAACCCTAGCGTCACCGAACCTTAAGTGTGTAGACCCTACGGGTTCGGGAGACACGTAGACATGACCGGGACGACTCTCGGGCAATAACCAATAGCGGGATCTGGATACCCTTGTTGGCTCCCACATGCTCCTCGATGATCTCATCGGATGAACCACGATGTCGAGGATTAAACAACCCCGTATTCAATTCCCTTTATCAATCGGTACGTTACTTGCCCGCGACTCGATCATCGGTATCCCAATACCTCGTTCAGTCTCGTTACTGGCAAGTCACTTTACTCGTACCGTAATGCATGATCACGGGACCAAACACTTGGTCACTTTGAGCTCATCATGATGATTCATTACCGAGTGGGCCCAGAGATACCTCTCCGTCATACGGAGTGACAAATCCCAGTCTCGATCCGTGTCAACCCAATGACACTTTCGAGAGATACCGTAGTGCACCTTTATAGTCACCCGATTACGCCAGACGCTTTGATACACCCAAAGTACTCCTACGGTATCCGGGAGTTACACGATCTCATGGTCTAAGGAAAAGATACTTGACATTGGAAAAAGCTCTAGTAAAACGAACTACACAATCTTGTGCTATGCTTAGGATTGGGTCTTGTCCATCACATCATTCTCCTAATGATGTGATCCCATTATCAACGACATCCAATGTCCATAGCCAGGAAACCATGGCTATCTGTTGATCAACGAGCTAGTCAACTAGAGGCTTACTAGGGACATATTATGGTCTATGTATTCACACGTGTATTACGATTTCCGGATAATACAGTTATAGCATGAATAAAGACAATTATCATGAACAAGGAAATATAATAATAATCCTTTTATTATTGCCTCTAGGGCATATTTCCAACAATGTCATCCACATAGATTTGGCACACAAACAGTTCACCATCATATGTCTTCGTGAAGAGCGTAGGATCTAGTGAACCAGGTTTGAAGCCTTTGCTCTTCAGGAAGTCTTTGAGCTTGTCATACCAAGCTCGAGGAGCTTGTTTGAGGCCATACTGTGCCTTGTTGAGCTTGTATACCATATCAGGATGTTTTGGATCTTCAAAGCTGGGAGGTTGTGCGACATATACTTCTTCTTCTATCTTTCCATTGAGAAAGGCGCTCTTCACATCCATTTGATACAGAAGGATGTTGTGATGATTTGCATAGGCTAGCAATATGCGAATGGCTTCAAGTCTTGCCATCGGAGCAAATGTTTCATCGAATTCAATTCCTTCCACTTCAGTGTAACCTTGTGCAACGAGACGAGCCTTGTTTCTGACCACTTGACCATGCTCATCTTGCTTGTTGCGATATATCCATTTGGTGCCAATGATATTGTGCTTTAGAGGATCAGGACGCTTGACCAATTCCCACACATTATTCAGCTCGAACTGTTGAAGCACTTCTTGCATAGCTTGAATCCATTCAGGTTCCATGAAGGCTTTATCAACTTTCTTGGGTTCAGAGATTGAGACAAATGCAAAATGCTCATAGAAGTTGGTTAGCTGTGTTGCTCTTTGAGTTGCTTTTGAACGAGTGAGTGGACTAGGTGCATTCAAGCTGTCAATTATCTTCTCAATCTGAACTTCATTTGCAACACGAGGATGGGCAGGATGAAGATTTTGCTCTTGCTGATCAATGTCATTATTTGCGGGATTGTCTTCAGGTTGATTAGGTGCAGAAATGACAAGTTCCTCTTCAGATTGATTCTCAGAAGTTATGATATCTCCAATTCCCATCTGCTTGATAGACTCACTTGGAGGTACTTCATCTAGCACATTTGGCAGGTGCTCTCTTTGCAAGCCGTTAGTCTCATCGAACCGCACATCCCCAGTTTCAACCACTTTATAGTGAAAGAGGTTGAAGACTCTGTAGGAGTGCGAATCCTTTCCATAACCAAGCATAAAACCTTCGTGTGCTTTCGGTACAAATTTTGAAGTGTGATGTGGATCCTTGATCCAGCACCTAGCACCAAATACTCTGAAGTAGCTTACATTTGGCTTCTTACCAGTTAGGAGCTCATAGGATGTTTTCTTCAGAAGCTTGTGAAGATAAACATGGTTGATGATGTGGCAAGCAGTGTCAATAGCTTCAGGCCAGAATTTCTGCAGAGTCTTGTACTCATCAAGCATCGTTCGGGCCATCTCAATGAGAGTTCTGTTCTTGCGCTCGACGATGCCATTCTGCTGAGGTGTATAAGGAGCAGAGAACTCATGAGTGATACCAAGTGTATCCAGATAGAGGTCGAGGCCAGTGTTCTTGAACTTAGTGCCGTTGTCGCTTCTGATGTGCTTGATCTTGACACCATAGTTCGTCATGGCACGATTGGCAAAGCGTCTGAAGACATCCTGCACTTCAGTCTTGTAGAGGGTTATATGCACCCAAGTATATCTAGAGTAATCATCAACAATGACGAAGCCATAGAGGCAAGCAGTAGCAGTGAGAGTAGAGTAGTGAGTAGGGCCGAATAAGTCCATGTGGAGCAGCTCGAAGGGTTGAGATGTAGTCATGATTGTCTTCGAGGGATGCTTGGCCCTAGTCATCTTTCCAGCTTCGCAGGCGCCACACAGATGGTCCTTCTTGAACTTGACGCCTTCGATGCCCACGACATGCTTCTTCATCGCGAGAGTGTGCAAGTTCTTCATGCCAGCATGTCCTAGCCTTCGATGCCAGAGCCAGCATTCTGAAGCCTTTTCTAGAAGACATACGACCATATGTGGTCCTGCTAAGAAATCTGCCATATATAGATCGTCTTCCTGATACCCTTCAAAGACTAGAGACTTGTCAGATTCCATTAGTACAAGGCATCGATATTTTCCAAATAGCACAATCATGTTTAAGTCACAAAGCATTGAGACAGACATTAAGTTGAAACCAAGGGATTCAACAAGCATCACTTTATCCATGTGCCGATCCCTTGATATTGCAACTCTGCCTAGACCCAATACCTTGCTTTTACCAGTGTTAGCAAATGTGATATGACTTTTGTCTGATGGACGTAGCGTTGAATCCATCAGAAGACTTCGATCGCCCGTCATGTGGTTAGTGCATCCACTATCCATAATCCATTCTGAAGTACGAGGTGTCGTAGCCTACAGTGCAGTTTGGGGGATAGGCTTCACCAAGCGAGTTGTGAAGCATAAACATTTGACGAACAAGTGGAACATGAAAATTCAGATCTTGGTTAGGATAGATAGGGTGAGTATCAAGGAATCCTGGAGCGAAGTACATAGTAAGACCATTTGGGCATTTTATCTTGTGCCCCACAAGATGTTTATGGTCCCCAACATTAGTTTCGGACGCCTTTGATTTCCAGCTGGAGACCTTTCCCTGCAAAAGAGAGTTAAGTTTGCTTAACCACCCACATTTTCAGGGGTGGCTTAGAAGCAATGAGTCTAAGTGCAGCATCTTAGAACTTCGGCTTTGAAGCCCTAGTAAATAGCCTTGCAGGAGGTGAATAATACTCATAGGAATAAGCAAAAAAAATTCTTTGTTCTATGAACATAGCGGTTTGAGGAAACACGCTCATATTCATGGGTCTGAGTATGATTTCCCTGCAAAACATTGACGTTAGGGTGACTCAGATGAGTCCTCGGTCTATATGAAGCTTTTGGACCATATGAGGCCTTTGGTATGGGATTTGTCTTCTTCACAGGTGGTGTCATGATGACATTCACTGGAAGATCCTCAAGACAACTTTTGGTGACCCGTATCTTCTTCATAGGTGGCCCATTCCTGCAGTTAGTACCAATATACCTGGCAAACACTTCACCATTCTGATTCTTAAACAGTTTATAGTTTGCATCAAAGGATTCATCAATGATAATGGGGTTAGCACAAGTGAAACCAGATAAGGTGGATGGATCAACTGAAGGTTCCTTTGCAAAGAACCCATGTGGTTTTGGGGTACCGCTCAAGCTTCCAAAGACAACCCATCGACATTCATTTTCCTCTCGAACCCAACACCCTCTTTCCTAGGGTTTCAGTTCAGAATTTGCTTTTTGAGGACATCACATAATGTCTGATACCCTTTGAGACTTTTGTACATCCCTGTCTCAAGCAAAGGTCTTCGACCGCATTCTCATCGACAATAGTAGTGGTATCCTCAGCAGAGGGGTTAGGTACCACATCAGCATTGAAGATATTGCAACAAATAGCGATGAGCGTAACATTCAACAATGTATGGCGTTATCACGCTCAATGCATTTTAGGCATGGTGGTTCAAATCCTTCCTGAGCGGGACTGATCTGTTGGGCGTGAAGTGACTCATTCTCCTTTTAAAGATCTTCATGATCCGATCTCAATTTCTCAAGTTCCTGCTTCCTTTGAAGATAATCATAGGAAAGCTTTTCATGAGAAGTTGTGAGCGATTCATGTCGACCTTCAAGTTCCTGGTACTTAATATGAAGATTTTTTATGTCTTCAATTAAGGACTGAGACTTGGTCATTTCCGCGTCCAACAGGTCATCGCTTTTGTCTAACAGTTTTTGAGTATGTTCCATAGTTTTCTGTTGTCCAGTTGCAATTTTAGCAAGTGTTTTGTAACTAGGTTTGGATTCACCATCAGAGTCATCTTCACTTGATGTTTGAAAGTAAGCATCGCGTGAATTTACCTTGGCACCACGTGCCATGAAGCAGTAGGTGGGAGGCGAGTCGTTCTTGTCATTATCATCAGCGTTGGTGACGGAGCCATTGTCTTCGGTGTTGAAGATGGACTTGGCAATATAGGCTGTAGCCAGAGCCAGACTCGCAACACCAGAGTCCGACTCCTCCTCAGATTCCACCTCCGCCTCCTCAGAAGCTGACTCCTCCTCTGAATCCATTTCCTTGCCAACAAAAGCACGACCTTTGCCAGATGAGCTCTTCTTGTGTGACGAAGACTTGGAAGAATACTTTGAGGATTTCTTCTTCTTCTTGTCATCAGAATCATATTCTTTGCTCTTCTTCTTCTTCTTCTCATTGTCCCACTATGGACACTCAGAGATGTAGTGACCAGGTTTCTTGCACTTGTGATGTTCTCTTCTTGTGATCATAGGCGTAAGCTTCATCATTCCTTGAGCTGGATCGTGAAGACTTTTTGAAGCCTTTCTTCTTGGTGAATTTCTGGAACTTCTTCACAAGCATAGCAAGCTCCTTTCCAATGTCTTCAGGATCACCAGAACTGCAGTCAGATTCTTCTTCAGATGAGGATGCAGCAGCCTTTGCCTCCAAAGCTCGAGTTCGGCCATAGTTGGGGACATAGATATCTCGTTTCTCAGATAGCTGGTACTCATCTGTGTTGAGCCTCTCAAGTATGTCAGACGGATCGAGAGTCTTGAAATCAGGGCATTCTTGTATCATCAGGGCTAAGGTGTCAAATGAGCTGTCAAGAGATCTCAGTAGTGTCTTCACTATCTCATGCTTCGTGATCTCAGTGGCGCCGAGTGCTTGGAGCTCATTTGTGATATCAGTGAGGCGATCAAATGTGAGCTGGACATTCTCGTTGTCCTTTCTCTTGAAGCGGTTGAAGAGGTTGCGGAGAGTACTGATACGTTGATCTCGCTGAGTTGAGACACCTTCATTGACCTTGGAGAGCCAGGCCCAGACTAGCTTCGACGTTTCCAAAGCACTCACACGGCCATACTGTCCTTTGGTAAGGTGATCACAAATGATGTTCTTGGCAGTAGAGTCTAGTTGAATGAACTTCTTGACATCAGCAGGGGTGACACCTTCACCAGCCTTGGGAACGCCGTTCTTGACGACATACCATAGATCGACATCAATGGCTTCAAGATGCATGCGCATCCTATTCTTCCAGTAGGGATATTCAGTGCCATCGAAGATGGGGCACGCAGCGGAGACTTTGATTATCCCTGTAGTCGACATAGCTAAACTCCAGGTGGTTAAACCGAATCACACCGAACAAGGGAGTACCTTGCTCTGATACCAATTGAAAGGGGCTAGTTATCGACTAGAGGGGGGTGAATAGGCGATGTTTATGGAAGTCTTCAAAACGTGGGAGTTTTGAAGACAAACGATATAAACAACACTATTCGATTGCAGCGGAAGGTAGACTACACTAGACAAGCCATAGTCAAGTATTCAATGAAGTGAAAGCACGAAGACTAATAGCAGCTAGGTAGTAAAGATCAAGATGGAAGATAGTATGAAGCCAATCAGAATAGGTAGTCACACAGTGAAGTCAAACAGATAATGCAAGCAGGCAATGACTTCACGAAGACAAACTGTAAGTAAAGAGAAGTAAGAGATAGAACCAAAGGCTTCGTAAGACGAGGATTTGTTCGACCAGGTTCAGCTTGTTGTGACAATCAGACGTCTGTTAGGGAGGCTGACATTCAACTCAGAAGACCGTGTCTTCACCTTATTCCCCTTGAGCTAAGCACACTTAGTCCCCACCCAATCACTCTGGTAAGTCTTCAAGGTAGAGTTCTGAACCTTCACAGACTTCGTTCACCGTCAATCCACAATGGCTCTTGGATGCTCAGAACGCGACGCCTAACCAACTAGAGGATTCACAGTCCTCAAGTGTAACAAGTCTTCAGATCACGCAGACAGAAAGACTTCAGTGATGCCAAACACTCTTTGGGCTCTGGGTGGTTTGGGCTTTGTCCTTGCAAGGATTCTCTCTCGAAAGCCTCGGCGGTGGGTTGCTCTCAAACGACAAAAGCCGTATACTAACTCTGAGCAACCACCAACTTATGGTGTAGGGGGTGGGCTATTTATAGCCACTGGGTAACCCGACCAGATTTGTCCGAAATGACCTTGGGTCACTAAGGAACTTACACGTGTCGCAACGGTCAGATTTCAAACACACGCGACAGCTTGACTTGGGCTACAAGTCAAGCTGACTCATCCGACTCTGGATAAGATTTGCTCTCATTGTCTTCGCTCAAAGACATAGGATTTGGTTGAGAATCACTTCAGTCACTCTGACTTTGTTCACTTGGACCCCACTTAACAGTACGGTGGTTCCTATGACTCAACAAAGAAGAAAAGGAAACAACGAAACAACTAAGTCTTCGCGCTCCATAGTCTTCACTCAATGTCTTCTCGTGTCATAGTCTTCAATGTGAATATCTTCACAGACCACCATTGTCTTCAATGTATTCACACATTTTTTGGGGTCATCTCCGGTAGTTAAACTGAATCAATGAGGGACTACTACCTGTGTTATCCTGCAATTCTCACAATCACATTAGTCCCTCAACCAGGTTTGTTGTCAATACTCCAAAACCAACCAGGGGTGGCACTAGATGCACTTACACACATAGCTACTGGTACATACCCTCATCCTCGAGGGTGAACTACTCCCTCCTCGTCATGGAGAGCGTCGGGATGATTAAGATGGCCACCGGTGAGGGATCCCCCCTCCGGCAGGGTGCCAGAACAGGCTCCCGAGAGGTTTTTGGTGGCTACAAAGGCTTGTGGTGGCGGAACTCCCGGTCTATTGTTCGCTTCGATGTTTTTAGGGTATATGGGAATATATAGGCAAAAGAAGTCGGTCGGGGGAGCCTCGAGGGGCCCACGAGACAGGGAGGCACACCCAGTAGGGAGGGGGCGCCCCCACCCTCGTGGCCACCTTGAAACTTCCTTGACTTCAATTCCAAGTCTCCTGGATTGCTTCCATTCCAAAAATAACGCTCCCGAAGGTTTCATTCCGTTTGGACTCCGTTTGATATTCCTTTTCTTCGAAACACTGAAATAGGCAAGAAAACAGCAATATGGGCAGGGCATCCGGTTAGTAGGTTAGTCCAAAAAGTAATATAAAAGTGTATAATAAAGCCCATAATCATCCAAAACAGATAATAATATAGCATGAATGCTTCATAAATTATAGATACGTTGGAGACGTATCAGCCACGCTCGCTCAATCTCTCTCTCTCCCACTCTCTCTCTCTCTCTCTCTCTCTCTCTCTCTCTCTCTCTTTGTATGTCTTGATTGGCCTCACTCTTTCTCGGACAAAATCAATATATCACCATGTTTGAGCCCAATTCGACATATTCACATTGTATACTCTCTCATGCACATTGTCTATCTAGGTCACTCTCTCCAACCCATCTCACTCTTTCGATTGCATGACGACCCACACTCGCTCAATCTCTCTCCCTTTATATATGTAATCGATTGACCTTGCTTCCTCCCACGCACAAAATATATCTACATGCCTATGACTGGATCATCTGTCAAGCTCCATCTTACAGCCCTCACCCTTGCCAAAAGCTCAATAGGACAATATCTCTCCAGAGCATATATATATCTGTTCAATGAATGTTGGATCACACTCACTTTGTCTCTATCTATATGTCTCTCGATTGAGCTCGCTTTCTCAAGCCATGTCTTCCACACATTGAAGCTACCTCTCCATCCCTCTGCTAACTCTTGAGCATGCGTTGGTTTTTCCCTTGAAGAGGAAAGGGTGATGCAGCAAAGTAGCATAAGTATTTCCCTCAGTTTTTGAGAACCAAGGTATTAATCCAGTAGGAGGCTCCTCAAAAGTCCCATGCACCTACACAAACAAGCAAGAACCTCGCAACCAACACGATAAAGGGGTTGTCAATCCCTTCATGGTAACTTGCGAAAGTGAGATCTGATAGAGATAATAAGATACGATAAATATTTTTGGTATTTTTATGATATAGATTGGAAAATAAAAGATGCAAATAAAAGTAGATGGAAAACTTATATGATAAAGAAAGACCCCGGGGCCATAGGTTTCACTAGTGGCTTCTCTCAAGATAGCATAAGTATTACGGTGGGTGAACAAATTACTGTCGAGCAATTGATAGAAAAGTGCATAGTTATGAGAATATCTAGGCATGATCATGTATATAGGCATCATGTCCGTGACAAGTAGATCGAAACGATTCTGCATCTACTACTATTACTCGACACATCGACCGACTCCTGCCTGCATCTAGAGTATTAAGTTCAAGAAGAACAGAGTAACGCATTAAGAAAGATGACATGATGTAGAGGGATAAACTCATGCAATATGATATAAACCACATCTTTTTATCCTCGATGGTAATAATACAATACGTGCCTTGCTGCCCCTGCTGTCACTGGGAAAGGACACCACAAGATTGAACCCAAAGCTAAGCACTTCTCCCATTGCAAGAAAGGTCAATCTTGTAGGCCGAACCAAATTGATAATTCGAAGAGACTTGCAAAGATAACAAATCACACATAAAAGAATTCAGAGAAGATTCATTTATTTCTCATAGATAAACTTGATCATAAACCCACAATTCATCGGATCTCGACAAACACACCGCAAAAAGAGTTATATCGTATAGATCTCCAAGAAATCGAGGAGAACTTGGTATTGAGATTCAAAGAGAGAGACGAAGCCATCTATCTAATAACTATGGACCTGAAGGTCTGTGGTAAACTACTCACAACTCATCGGAGAGGCCTTGAGATGTCAGAGAGGCCCTCCACAGTTAATTCCCCCCATGAGGCCGCACGAAGGCTCCAAGATGGGATCTCGCGGATATAGCAGGTTGCGGCGGTGGAATTAGGTTTTCGTGGTGCTCCTCGATATTTTTAGGGTATGGGAGTATATATAGGTGAAGGAAGTACGTCGGTTGACGCTCGAGGGGCCCACGAGGGTGGGGGGTGTCCCGGGCACCCTCATGGCTGCATCATTTGTTGCTTGACGTCCACTCCAAGTGTCCGGGTTTGCATTTGTTCCAAAAAGATCGCTCCCGAAGGTTTCATCTTGTTTGGACTCCATTTGATATTCCTTTTCTTCAAAACACTGAAATAGGCAAAAAAAAACAGCAATTTGGGCTGGGCCTCCGGTTAGTAGGTTAGTCCCAAAAATGGTATAAAAGTGTAAAGTAAAGCCCATAAACATCCAAAACAGGTAATATAATAGCATGGAACGATAAAAAATTATAGATACATTGGAGATGTATCAAGCATCCCCAAGCTTAATTCCTGCTCGTCCTCGAGTAGGTAAATGATAAAAACAGAATTTTTGATGTGGAATGCTACCTAGCATAATCCTTAATGTAATTTTCTTTATTGTGGCATGCATGTTCAGATCCAAATGATTCAAATAAAAGTTCATATTGACATAAAAACAATAATACTTTAAGCATACTAACAAAGCAATCATGTCTTCTCGAAATAGCATGGCTAAAGAAAGTTATCCCTACAAAATAATATAGTCTGGCTATGCTCTATCTTCATCACACAAACTATTTAATCATGCACTGTCGGCGTTCTGCGAATGGGGGTCCCCAGACTTGCCTACCTGCGGCCTGCGGCATGGCTCACCAATGGCCCAGTACGGCATGTCATCATCAACCCAAATTCAAGACCCTCGCGAGGGGCCAAGCCTCGCGGGGCGGACTGCACAAGGCCTCCTCAGGGGCGGCCTTGCCAGGCAGGCTCGCGAGGAGGCGGAGAGATCAAGGCAAGGAGTACCTCGCGAGGTGCTCATGACGCAAGCCATGACGATCAAGACCAGGCGGGCGCCAGCCTGCGCAGTGTCCTCGTTTCCTCTTTGGTGCAAAGGGGGCAAGCACAGGCGCGGAGTACCGAGGCATCAAGCAAAGGTTTCCATATTGGTGCAACGAGACCAAGACCAGTAGAGCGATAGGACGGAGGTCACCATGGAGCCCAAGACGGCGTCATCGCCAGTGCCTTTGGTAGTCGAAGACCACCTTTAGTCAGGATAGCTTGTACTAGTTGTCCCCTTACAAAATGGTCGTTGTTGGCTCCCTTCCCGCTCAATATTTGGGAAGAGGACCAGGGCCTCTATATATAGGGCTAGCCACCACAGTAGAAAAGAGGGGAATCCGCATACCACCACCACAAGAACACCCCTCGCGAGGCTGTTCTTCCTCTGTACTATTCATTATCAGCCCAGAGGCAATCCACCACACCACACACTGGATTAGGGTATTACACCACAACGGTGGCCCGAACTAGTATAAATCTCGTGTCCCTTGTGTTGTTCATCATGCTAGCTTAGAATCGCGGCGAGGTTTTGGGGCGTGGGTCGGTTGGGAGAAGATCTTCGTGTGCACCCCAGAGTTCGAACCTTAAGGGTTTTGCCGGAACCCGATATCCGACATTTGGCGCACCAGGTAGGGGTGCGCCGAAATCCTCTTTCCACCGATCTGTGTTCCACTGCTTCGTCGCATCCATGTCCAACGACCCGGCGGCCAACGCCGACCACTGGGCGGCATGGCCTGCCCATGCCGTGCCTCCTGCCCAAGGTGACCTCAACCCCGTGCCTCAGGCAGCCCGCGCTCCGCTAAACACTGCGGGGCACGGGCGACGCGATCAAGCGCCGCCTGCCCTCACTCCATGGCAGGTGCTATTAGCAGCAAGGGCCTCAAACTACTCCATGGCCACAGCACCGCACACCCGGCGGGAACAAGCGAACATGAAGGCCGCGCTCATGGTGGCCCGGGAGCTGCTACGGTGCAGGCTGCAAGAGAGCGGCCATGACGTGCTGCTGGAGCGCATCGCCGAGCTCCTGGACGCCGCAGCTTTAGGGGCGTCTCCTTTCTGCATCCAGCTTCCACCCTAGGCCCCGGGCGGATCATACGGCAGGCCCATCCGCGCCCTTGCGCCCTCAGGCGTGCCCCAAGGCTTCATCAACACTAGCTCAACCATCAGCGCAGGGCGTCAAGTTACACCAGCACCACCCCCGGCAAGCGAGGGCATGCACATCGCTGCCTACGGCCCGGGCGGACCGCCACCCTATCACTCCCGAGACGGTGCTACAAGACAAGCCGTAGAGTGTGGGGCACTACGGCGAAGCCTTCGGGATGGAAACCTCGGAGGCTTGCGTGCCCTATATGGTGGATCGGGAATACGCACTGGAAGACGACCATGGCTCGTTCCTCGGGACAGGCTGGGAGGAGGAGATGCCAGAAGCCAAGCCTTTTCAGGAGCCTCAAGGAAGCCTCACCGACCGCGCTGGCGGCAGCAGCTATCGGGTACCGCTAATTCCTCAGGAGCAAGCTTATGCTAACCATGGGTCGCAGGGAGTTTAGGTCACTGCAGCGGAAGGCTGCCCCAGCTCGGCAGCCTCCCTTCCGCCAGGAGGGGCGCTCTAGGGGCTGCAAGGGAGGGGCCGGGAGCCAGGCCCCTCCCCACAGTGCACGGATCAAGGTGTTTCCCGGAGGTAGGCCCTCTGCCGGGGAGGTGCTGCAAAGCCTGCCCCCGACAGAGGACCCATGGTCGTCGGGGGAACCGCTGGCGTCCCCTTTACCCCATTGGCGTCGTCCTTGGTTTCCGGTCACCGTCAATGGTGGTCGAGGGTGGCTCAAGGCGGGGCCCTCGTCTGGCGATATGAATCAAGGCTGGTACTTGTGAAGAAGGCCCAGTGCCTGTGAAGCTCGCCGCCCGTGACACTCTCACGTAATAATGAGTTGGGGCTATACACGCCCCAGAGTCTCCGGAGAGCCGCCCTCGGGCCTCGGGAGCTCCCTCCCACACCCAGTGGCAGCACTTAGCTCCGCGCTGGTGAGAAGACGTCCAAGACTAGACTAGGTGCCGGACGCGGCCTTTTGTTTTTTGCCTCCTTTTTTGTGGTCGAGCTTCCTTTCTTCGGATTTAAGTTGAAATTGAATTTGCATTTGCGTGTGTGCAGGGAGGGGTGTCTTGTCTCGTTCGTGTGTTCTCTTGCATTCTGGTTTCTGCCCTACTTCGGAGTTCGCACCAACTACCTCCCCCTCGCAGCCTCTTGCGGACAGGGCTGGGCTCAGCCCACGTGCACATTCCGACTCGCGGCCAGCACTCGCTCTCGCGAGGCTCTCACCACATGGTCAGTAGGTCCCCCGGGGGACCCTCGGAGAATCACAGCCTCGCAAGCCTACTCAAGGCTCGCCCGGGCTAAAGGTAAATCACAACAACTAACCCATCACATGACCCGTAATGTCATGCGGGCACGCATTCAGCATCGTTCCTAGAAACATGTGGACAACAATCCTTTTTACATGAGGGGCTTCCCCTCCCAAAATGCTCTCACAACCTTTAGGGCTGCGCCCGAGCTTTTTCTGCGCAGGATAAACAGCAGGGGGATATAGGATCAATAAGACATATCGCTCACCGCATCCTCTTGGTTTCCTCCGGAGGCATCACTGGCGCCGCTGTCGCTGTCACTGGCATCGCCATCGCCGTCATCGGCGCCATCTTCGCCACCATTCACCACGTCACCTTCATCCGTGGCAACTACCACCCCGTCATCGTCAGAAGCGAAGCCCCTAACAAGTGCATCCACGTAGTTCTCCACCCACCGCGCCAGGTCGCCTCGAATGGCCACGGGCATTGGAGCAATGGCGGTGTTGAATTCGAAGTGGGTGTCCCTGTCCTGGAGATGGCTGAAGACGCGGGAGAATGAGGGCCCAAACAGGCTGCGACTTCTCTCCTCGACAAGCTGGCGAGCTCTCTCAGAGTGATTCTCCAGATGCGTCACCACGTCAGTGAAGAACTGGAGATGGCCGGCATAGTTGGTGACGTGAGGGTGCGGAGCGTTCGCATCGTAGATGTTGCCTAGGGTCGTGTTGGCCCTATCCCTGAGCACTTGGAGCATGGAGCCGTGCATGCTCCAGCGTTTGCTGCTGGCGAATCTCTTCTCTGTTCTGCCGCGCAATGGACTCGACGTCATCGACCCTCCATTGAAGAAGAAGCAGCTCAACACGGGAGGAGGCCAACTCAGTCTGCGCCGAGACCAGGGCGGCTGCAGTGGCCTCCGCGCGCTGCATCGCTTCAGTCAGCTTGGACCTGAGGGCGGCAGTCCTGCCTGCAGCCTTGGCTTCAATCAGCTCCAGCCTCTCATCATACCCGCACACGAGATCCACGCGAACTTTCGCCACGCAGAGGTCGACCTCTTCTTGGATTCGAGCGTCTCGCGTGCCAACGTCGTCCTCCGCCTGGGTAACATGGCGCTCCCTCGTTTCCAACCGCTCAAGGTTGAGATTCCGCTCTGCGGCCTCCAGCGTCAGCGCTCCCTCACGCCTCCGGAGCTCCTCCTCCTTGACGGGCGTCCCCTTCAGCGATGCAAGGGCGGCCTGGCGCAGCTTCACTTGCTGCTCCAGGGAAGTGCTCCATGCTTGGAGCTCCCACGCGCACTTCTCCGCGATCTCGCGCTGTTGGTCTGCTTCCCAAGCCTCCTCAATAGCTCGGGAGCAGGCCTTTCGCAAGGCCGCAAGGGATGCTTCGGCCTTCGTGTTGTCAAGCTCGTGCTGGTGACACGCAAGGTTGACTGCCACCTTCAGCTTGCGCTGCTCCTCAACCAGCCGCAGGCCTTCAGCTTCAAGACATGCGTCCACGTCCGCGAGCTCTCCACCGAGCTGGCCCATCGCGTCCATCGCTTTCCAGAGGAACTCTTGGCAAACGACGCTGCGCTCCCGCGCTCGCTTGAGAACGTCGTCAATATCGTCCTCCGCCGCTAGCGTTGGCGGAGGGCCCTGAAGCGGTCCGCCCCCTCTCGGCAGGGGGCTGTTGGCTGGCGCCCCCACAATCGCTGGATGGGCTCCGCGAGGGACCCAGGCCGGCGTAGATCCATCCCCAGAAGAAGAGCCAAGGACCGACTTCAACAATTCGCCATCCATGATCAGAGGAGGAGCCCGGGGCAGGCTGGTCATGCCCCGGGCGAGGTTGTGAAGGAAAGGCGGCAAGGGCACGAGCTCGAGGCACCATGCGGGCTGGCTTACTTCTTCGGCCGAACTCGCGTCAGGGGCAGCACGCAGGCTTGGGACGCTCAAGGCCAATGATGGAGGCGAGGCCGGAGGAAGGTTCTTCTTGGCAGACTCCGCAGGCTTGGCAGGAGGGGTCCTGAAGGGCCACAGTCAGGAAAGGGACCAGTGATTGAGGAATTACAAGAATGAGGTACTTACTCATCTATGGCGAAGTACTTCCTATGCTTCAACGGTGGGCAGGGCGCCACGCCACTCAAGACTCGCCTCCTCTGCGAGGGCGCCGAATCTATGTGGAACCGACCCAGGCGCTCAGCATGTAGGCCGGCGCGAGGCACGGATGAAGAAGCGCTCAGGCAGCCAACCTCAGGGGCGCCAAGCTGGGAGGAGCGATCAGGCACCGCTTCCTGATGACCTGCCGAGGCCTCGGGGGCTCCGGCCTCGGGAGTCGCAGGTCGCGTCTCCACATCAACAACCGCCTCAGGGCGGGATTCATAAGCTCTAGAGGATGACGCCTCGGGAGCCCCGTGCGATGTCGGCACCACGACACCAGAGCCTCCAGCTTCAAGCGATGCTTGCCTCCCCACACCAGCTCCTGGGGCAAGATCGGTGTTGGCGACAGGGAGGGGTGCCACAGCAACGGGATTCTCGCGAGGCCCCACGAGGCTGGCCGAGCGCAACCCCCATTCGTCGAAGTGAGGCATCTGCCTCGCGAAGTCGGCCCCGCCCGAGCAGAGTTACAAGAGGCTGCCCCCGTGCCAGATATCGCCTGGCGAGGGGTCGCCTGTCAAGACGTCCAACACCTTCTGCAGTGTTTTGGGTGCCAGCTCTGTATCCTGGAGCCTCATGCGGTCCTGATACTCGGTCAGGGCCCACATCGGCCGGGAGTGGCGCTAGAGAGGAGCAATGCGACACTGGAGGAACTCCTTCACCACCTGGGGCGTAGTCACGCCGAGCTCCCTCAACCTCTCCAGTCAGCGCCAAACGAAGGAGAGCCGGGGGCTCACAAGCCTCTCGTGGCCCCAGCCCGGATTGGGGATAGCAGGCAATGTCGGATGTGAGAGCAGGGGGCTGGGCACTCCAACATCCACATACAACCACCGCGTCCGGAACCCACTCATGGAAGGTGGAAGGCTAAAATCAATCCCTGATGCGGCTGTCTCTGCCACGGCCTGGAAGCTCACGCACCCCGAGCACTGCAAGGGGTCGGTCAGGCGCAAGGAGAAGAAGTGGCACAAGAGGGCAATGGAAGGAGCAATGCCCACTATGGCTTCATAGACAAAGGCGAAGACAGCAAGAAGGGTAACGGATTGAGGATCAAGATGCATCATGTGGATCTGGTAATGGGAAAGCACCGCATTGAAAAAGGCGGAGAAGGGAGGAACCAGGCTAGCCCACAGGGCGTCGGAAAGAATCTAACCTCCGTGACGATCCTATCGACGGAGGCATGGGACGCAGGCCAAATCGTCGTCTTTCCGCACTCGTTGAAGCTGGAGGAGAGTGCGGAGCAAACTTTGTCCAAGGCTTCCAGATTGAGCACCAGCGACCGGCCGACGGCGGGCACGATTGTCGGAGGCGAGCTGGACGAGGGTGCAGATTTCTTCCCCTTCTCTTTGATAGTTGGCGCCATAGTGATGGAGGGGGCAAAGCTCAAGTCAGATTGGAAGCAGAAACAGAGGTTCGAGGAAGAAAGGGGAACAGGAAGCACGCGGGCAGTGAGGAGGAAATAATTGTGTAAAGCCTCATGGCCGCCTAGCCAGGCGGATATTGGGGAAGCGGAGACGCCCACGTCCAATCAACCGCCATGCGGTGACCAAGGCCACAGGCTGTTGGGGCCCGCGGCGCTCCGCACTTTCCCTTTGGCTTCGCTGCTAAGCCAAGTCTGAGCACGCCTTGGGCCCGGGGGCTACTGTTGGCGTTCTGGGAATGGGGGTCCCCATACTTGCCTGCCTGCGGCCTGTGGCGTGGCTCACCAATTGCCTAGTATGGCCCGTCTTCATCAACCCAAATTCAAGACCCTCGCGAGGGGCCAAGCCTCGCGGGTCAGACTGCACAAGGCCTCCTCAGGGGCGGCCTCGCCAGGCAGACTCGTGAGGAGGCGGAGAGATCAAGGCAAGGAGTACCTCGCGAGGTGCTCATGACGCAAGCCATGATGAACAAGACCAGGCGGGCGCCAGGCGGGCGCCAGCCTACGCAGTGTCCTCGTTTCCTCTTTAGTGCAAAGGGGGCAAGCACAGGCACAGAGTACCAAGGCATCAAGCAAAGGTTTCCATATTGGTGCAACGAGACCAAGACCAGCAGAGCGATAGGACGGAGGTCACCATGGAGCCCAAGACGGCGTCATCGGCAGTGCCTTTGGCAGTCGAATACCACCTTTAGTTAGGATAGCTTGTACTAGCTGTCCCCTTACAAAATGGCCGTTGTTGGCTCCCTTCCCGCTCAATATTTGGGAAGAGGACCAGGGCCTCTATATATAGGGCTAGCCACCACAGTAGAAGAGAGGGGAATCCGCATACCACCACCACAAGAACACCCTCGCGAGGCTGTTCTTCCTTTGTACTGTTCATCATCAGCTCCAGAGGCAATCCACCACACCACACACTGGATTAGGGTATTACACCACAATGGTGGCCCGAACCAGTATAAATCTTGTGTCCCTTGTGTTGTTCATCATGCTAGCTTAGAATCGCGACGAGGTTTTGGGGCGTGGATCGGTTGGGAGAAGATCTTCTTGCACACCCCAGAGTTCGAACCTTAAGGGTTTTGCCGGAACCCGATATCCGACATGCACAACCCCGATGACAAGCCAAGCAATTGTTTCATACTTTAGTATTCTCAAAAAAATTCAACTTTCATGCAATACATGAGCGTGAGCCATGGACATAGCACTATATGTGGAATAAAATGGTGGTTGTGGAGAAGACAAAAAAGGAGAAGATAGTCTCACATCAACTAGGTGTATCAACGGGCTATGGAGATGCCCATTGATAGATATCAATGTGAGTGAGTAGGGATTGCCATGCAACGGATGCACTAGAGCTATAAATGTATGAAAGCTCAACAAAAGAAACTAAGTGGGTGTGCATCCAACTTGCTTGCTCACGAAGACCTAGGGCATTTTGAGGAAGCCCATCATTGGAATATACAAGCCAAGTTCTATAATGAAAATTTCCCACTAGTATATGAAAGTGACAACATAGGAGACTCTCTATCATGAAGATCATGGTGCTACTTTGAAGCACAAGTGTGGTAAAAGGATAGTAGCATTGCCCCTTCTCTCTTTTTCTCTCATTTTTTATTTTTTTTGACCTTACTCTTTTTTTATTTAGCCTTTCTCTTTTTTTATAAAGTCCGAAGTCTCATCCCGACTTGTGGGGGAATCATAGTCTCCATCATCTTTTCCTCACTTGGGACAATGCTCTAATAATGAAGATCATCACACTTTTATTTACTTACAACTCAAGATTACAACTCGATACTTAGAACAAGATATGACTCTATATGAATGCCTCCGGTGGTGTACCGGGATATGCAATGAATCAAGAGTGACATGTATGGAATTATGAAGGTGGCTTTGACACAAATACGATGTCAACTACATGATCATGCAAAGAGCAATATGACAATGATGATGCGTGTCATAATAAACGGAACGGTGGAAAGTTGCATGGCAATATATCTTGGAATGGCTATGGAAATGCCATAATAGGTAGGTATGGTGGCTGTTTTGAGGAAGGTATATGGTGGGTGTATGGTACCGGTGAAAGTTGCGCGACACAAGAGAGGCTAGCAATGGTGGAAGGATGAGATTGCGTATAATCCATGGACTCAACATTAGTCATAAGGAACTCATATACTTATTGCAGAAATCTACAAGCCATTGAAAACAAAGTACTGCGCGCATGCTCCTAGGGGGATAGATTGGTAGGTAAAGACCATCGCTCGTCCCCGACCGCTACTCATAAGGAAGACAATCAATAAATAAATTATGCTCCAACTTCATCACAAAGCGGTTCACCATACGTGCATGCTACGGGAATCACAAACTTCAACAAAAGTATTTCTCAAATTCATAATTACCCCACTAGCATGACTCTAATATCACCATCCTCATATCTCAAAAACAATTATAAAGCATCAAATTGATCATAGCGTCCAATTCACTCTCAATGATAGTTTTTATTATACCCAACTTGGATGCCCATCATTCTAGGACCAATTTTATAACCATAGCAAATACCATGCTGTTCTAAAAGACTCTCAAAATAATATAAGTGAAGCATGAGAGATCAACAATTTCTACAAAATTAAGCCACCACCGTGCTCTAAAAGATATAAGTGAAGCACTAGAGCAAAAATGTAGCGACCAGACCTCATACAGTCTGATCTCTGTGCATCAGTGTCATCCCTGGATCGGTAATGCTGACACACACAGTACTTGAAGGATTTATAACAGAGTAGCAATCACACACTTATTACATCGAATGTCTCAAAAGAGAACTTATTACAATAAATATGGCTTAAGGCCATCTAGATACGATAACAGCGGAAGGCTTGGAAGATAAAGCGAGTCCATCAATCCAACGACATCATTGAGTGAAAGATCACGATCTAAGGCACCTTACTCATCGTCTGAAAAGTCTGCAACATGAACATTGCAGCCCGAAAACGGGTCAGCACTTGGAATATGCTGACAATGTAACACATAGAGAGTAATGAACAGAATAATGCTATCACTACATGCATATATGGCTGGTGGAAAGCTCTATGGTTACAGTTTTGCAGAAAGTCGATTTTTCCCTACAACAAAGGAAGAAATTTTGTTTAACTATCATGGTGGTTGTTAAACATTGAGAAGGTTCCTCCAACTCAATCCCAATTAAGCATCATCATTAAACCAAATCAAATTAAATTAAGTAACATGATGAGATCAACACGATAATCCAAGAACTAGATACTCAAAACGTCCATAACCGGGGACACGGCTAACCATGATTAGTTTGTACACTCTGCAGAGGTTTGCGCACTTTTCCCCACAAGACTCAATCTCCTCCGTTGGATTTCTCGCACTACATGATGTTTGAGAAACGGATGGCCGAGACACAGTCTTTCAGAAACATTAACTCTTTACTCTGGATGGACAGTTACACCTACTTTCCCCTACATCTGCTAGCCCACCACTGAAAGAGGTCATGCAACCTACTCAACTATGCTAGAGCCCATAATAGCTTGTGGCTGCACACGGAAGTTTCTAGCATGAATACTCTTATGATCCCTTTGAGCCTGGGTGGCGGTCCATAGGAGACTCACACGGAACCCCGGGATTTCCAAAAAAATACAAGCAACACTGGGTTCCCCAGGTACCTCAATCCACCCAGATATGTATTAAAGTAGCCACCTTAAGTTAACCATTAAGTAACAATACTCACATCTTTCATGGATACACTCACCCAATCCACGTCTACAAGCATAGCATAGCAATATAAGCAACGTAGAAGTAACTCCCAAAGGTTTGTCAATAAACAGGTAATAGGTACTACCTCATCTACTTCCCAAAACCCACATATTAATCAGATCCTAATCATGCAATTGTTGAGGGTTGATCTAATGCAATAAAACTGGGTAGTAAAGAGGTATGATCAAATTGTTACTTGCCTTGCTGATGATCTGTGAAGCCTAGAGACTCGTAGTAGCACGCTTCGCACTCCGGGTACTCTATCGCAAACAAACAAGCATACAATAAGCACTCAACTAGAAGCACGGGTCAAACTCAAATAAGAGATCTAACCAGAAAGTTGAACTTAAGAACTCCGGTTTGCAAAAAGAATCAAATCAAACGAGACAACGAAACTCAAACTACAAAAGAAACAAGCTCCATTTACTAAACTAGACTTAAGCCAAATTTTATATTAGCAAAAACTTGTTTAAGCTAGTTAAACAGAAAGAGGGTTTCGAGACGAAACTCTAGGCGCTTGAATCGCCTGATTCCGATAAACGAGCGAAAAGATAAACTAAAACGAAAATCAGGGGAGAAATCACGATCGAAAATAATCGCGGAAAAACCCTGGAAAAAGAAAAAACTGACGAACAGGCTAACGAACGAACGTTCGCTGTCTGCGGCTAAACGGTGAAAATCTCTCGTTAAAAACGAACGAACGAGCGGACGCTCGCTAAATAAATAAACTGGGAAAACAAACTAAACCGATCTGAAAAAATAAAACCTAGGGTTTTCTAAAATACCGAATCGGTTTTCTCTTGAAAACCGACGGCGGCATGCGTCTACCTCGGCGGGGCTCCGGTCGAGATCCGGCGGCTCCGGCGGGGTCCTGTGGGGCGACGGGCTGCTCGGGCGGCGGCGGGCGGCAACGGCAGCAAGGGCGGCGAACGGCGGCGCTTGTCGCGGGTGGCAAGGCCTCGGTGGTGGTGGTGGGGGTCGGTGGCGGCGGTATTTAAGAGGAGGGGGGCGGCTGGCTTGGGGAAGGGGCCGTCTTGGGAGGCGTGCTCCTCCCGGACTCGGGCGACGGCGGCGGCTTCGGCAGGCGGCGGCGCTGGGCCGGCTCGGCTAGGCCTTCGGCCCAGTCGGGCGCGCGGAGATTTTTTTTTAAATGAACGTTCCGCCGAAAATAAATCCTAGAAAAATAAATAAAAAATCTAAAAATGCCAAAACAAATTTTCACCTTCTAAATAAAAAAATTTAGAACAAGATGAACATTTTCTTGGCCTAAGATGCAATTTTTGAAAATGTGTAATTTTTCCTAATTCAAATAAAATTGCAATAAACTCCAAATAAAATATTTAATTGATTTTAATATTTTTCCTCTAATATTTCATTTATTTTTGAGAAGTCATTTTATCACCTCTCATATATTTTTATTTTAGAAATATAAGGAAAGAAAAATAATCAAAACCAATTGATCCTCTTTTCAAAATTTTAGAAAACTCAAATATGAAAATAACGAAATCCCACACTCTCTCCGTGGGTCCTCGAGTTGCGTAGAATTTCTAGGATCAAACCAAAATGCAATAAAATATGATATGCATTGATGATCTAATATATAACATACCATATTGAAAATTTGGGATGTTACAAAAAATTATCTAGCTCAAAAGATATAAGTGAAGCACATAAAGTATTCTAATAAATTCCAAATCATGTGGGTTTCTCCAAAAAGGTGTGTACAACAAGGATGATTGTGGTAATATAAAAAGCAAAGACTAATATCATACAAGACGCTCCAAGCAAAACACATATCATGTGATGAATAAAAATATAGCTCCAAGTAAAGTTACCGATAAACAAAGACGAAAGAGGGGATGCCTTCCGAGGCATCCCCAACCTTAGGCTTTTGGTTGTCCTTTGATATCTTGGGGTGCCATGGGCATCCCCAAACTTAGGATCTTTCCACTCCTTATTCCATAGTCCATCAAATCTTTACCCAAATCTTGAAAACTTCACAACACAAAACTCAACAGGAAATCTCATAAGCTCCGTTAGTGTAAGTAAGAAAAACCACCACATAAGGTACTGTAATGAACTCATTCTTTATTTATATTGGTGTTAAACCTACTGTATTCCAACTTTTCTATGGTTCATACCCCCCGATACTAGCCATAGATGCATCAAAATAAGCAAACAACACACGAAAAACAGAATCTGTCAGAAACAGGACAGTCTGTATAAATCTGTAACTTTCGAATATTCTCGAACTCTAAAAATCCTAACAACATAGGAAGTCCTGGGAAATTTGTCTATTGATCTACAGCAAACAGAATCAACGCAAAAGCACATTTATGTGATTTACTAAAATTATTTTAGTGCGCGCAAAAGTTTCTATTTTTCAGGAGAATCAAATTAACTATCACCGTAGGTTATCCCATAGGTTCTACTTGGCACAAACACTAATTAAAACATGAAAACACATCTAAACAAAAGCTAGATGAAATATTTATTACTAGAAAGAAGCAAAAAGTAAGAAACAAAAATAAAATTGGGTTGCCTCCCAACTAGCGCTATCGTTTAACGCCCCTAGTTAAGCATAAAAGCGAGAATAGATCTAAGTAGTGCCATCTTTGGCATTCAATTCTTCAATAGAGCACTTATAACTCTTAGGAGTTTCTTTCTTTTTAGCAATGATTAAACTCCTAGGCAAGAAATTAAGAAAATCATTTGAAGCAAAAGGTTCCTTTATGATAGAGAGACAATTGGGGTGAACACTTATTGATTTGAGGTCCGCATTTTCCTTACTAGAAGATTCACCCTTATTTTTAGGAACATACATTAATTTGGCAATTTTAGTAGGCGGAGTGGGAGTACCTTTCACGGATGAAAAGGCAGCCCCTAAGTTGGTAATGATGTCCTCAAGCTTACCAATTCTTGAAGAATTTTGATCTATTCTTTCGTTAACTATAGGTTCTTTATCCTTAAAACTTCTTAGAGTAGCTCCAACCTTAGATCCAAATTGGGTGATTTGATTGTGGATATTTTTATCCAAATTTTCAATTAACTCAACAGTGGCAACTTTATTTTCAATAATTTCAAGCCTTTGCATCACATGTTCTAGAGTTAAGATAGTTCCGTTAACCAAGAGAGGGGGTGGACCAAACAAATCTAACATAGCGTTATAAGCATCAAAAGTGTGGCTACCTAAGAAATTCCCTCTGGTAATGGCATCAAGAAAACATCTATACCAAGGAGTAATGCCTACATAAAAATTGCAAAGAAGAACGGAAGTAGATTGCTTCCTAGTAGATCTATTTTGAGCATTGCAAATTCTATGCCAAGCATCTTTTAAATTTTCTGCCTCCCTTTGTTTAAAATTGAGAACTTCATGATCGGGAGTATTAAAAATAATAGGAGGACTAGCCATAACGACAAAATAAACGATCTAAAACATGAGCACACAAAAAGACAAGCAAGAGAGAGAGAAGATTGGGAAAGAGAGGGCGAATAAAACGGCAAGGGTGAAGTGGGGGAGAGGAAAATGAGAGGCAAATGGCAAATAATGTAATGCGAGGGAGATGAGTTTGTGATGGGTACTTTGGTATGTCTTGACTTGAGCAAAGACCTCCCCGGCAACGGCGCCAGAAATCCTTCTTGCTACCTCTTGAGCATGCGTTGGTTTTTCCCTTGAAGAGGAAAGGGTGATGCAGCAAAGTAGCGTAAGTATTTCCCTCAGTTTTTGAGAACCAAGGTATCAATCCAGTAGGAGGCTCCTCAAAAGTCCCATGCACCTACACAAACAAACAAGAACCTCGTAACCAACGTGATAAAGGGGTTGTCAATCCCTTCACGGTAACTTGCGAAAGTGAGATCTGATAGAGATAATAAGATAAGATAAATATTTTTGCTATTTTTATGATATAGATTGCAAAATAAAAGATGCAAATAAAAGTAGATGGAAAACTTATATGATAAAAGATAGAACCGGGGGCCATAGGTTTCACTAGTGGCATCTCTCAAGATAGCATAAGTATTACGGTGGGTGAACAAATTACTGTCGAGCAATTGATAGAAAAGTGCATAGTTATGAGAATATCTAGGCATGATCATGTATATAGGCATCACGTCCGTGACAAGTAGATCGAAACGATTCTACATCTACTACTATTACTCCACACATCGACCGACTCCTGCCTGCATCTAGAGTATTAAGTTCAAGAAGAACAGAGTAACACATTAAGAAAGATGACATGATGTAGAGGGATAAACTCATGCACTTCGATGGCAACAATACAATACTTGCCTTGCTGCCCCTACTGTCACTGGGAAAGGACACCGCAAGATTGAACCCAAAGCTAAGCACTTCTCCCATTGCAAGAAAGATCAATCTAGTAGGCCAGACCAAACTGATAATTCGAAGAGACTTGCAAAGATAACAAATCACACATAAAAGAATTCAGAGAAGATTCAATTATTTCTCATAGATAAACTTGATCATAAACCAACAATTCATCGGATCTCGACAAACACACCGCAAAAAGAGTTACATCGAATAAATCTCCAGGAAGATCGAGGAGAACTTGGTATTGAGATTCAAAGAGAGAGAAGAAGCCATCTAGCTAATAACTATGGACCCGAAGGTCTATGGTAAACTACTCACAACTCATCGTAGAGGCCTTGGAGATGATGTAGAGGCCCTCCATGGTCGATTCCCCCTCCAGCGGAGCGCCGGCGAAGGCTCCAAGATGGGATCTCACGGATATAGAAGGTTGTGGCGGTGGAGTTAGGTTTTCGTGGTGCTCCTCGATGTTTTCAGGGTACGGGAGTATATATAGGCGAAGGAAGTACGTCGGTTGACGCTCGGGGGGCCCACGAGAGTGGGGGGCACGCCCACCCCTAGGGGGCGCGCCGGGCACCCTCGTGGCCACCTTGTTTGTTGCTTGACGTCCACTCCAAGTCTCCTGGTTTGCATTTGTTCTAAAAAGATCACTCCCGAAGGTTTCATCCCGTTTGGACTCTGTTTGATATTCCTTTTTTTCGAAACACTGAAATAGGCAAAAAAACAGCAATTCGGGCTGGGCCTCCAGTTAGTAGGTTAGTCCCAAAAATGATATAAAAGTGTAAAGTAAAGACCATAAACATCCAAAACGGGTAATATAATAGCATGGAACAATCAAAAAGTATAGATATGCTGGAGACGTATGACCCTCGCAAAGCCGGATCTATTTACATTGCGAGGGGCACTCCAACCTTGGATTAATTTGTGTAGGCATTTATTCCGGTGGGTTTAGATTATATTTTCGTAGCATTCGGCCCACAACTACTCCAAACACCGTTGCAACCCCCGCACCTCCCCCAGTTGATTTCCCTCTGGCTCGGTCATCGCTCTCTCGCACGTCCTTTCTCGCCTTCAACGTTGCACCATGGTATTATTGCAAAAAACTCTATTGTTCTCTTTAATTATTATGAATAAGCTAAAAAACTACACACCGATAGTCCACTTGGAATGGCACAAATTTCGACCCACAAATTAAAGTGCTACAAACTATAGACCATGGGGCCCACCTGTCATGAAACAAATTCGGACCCATATACAAATTAAAAAAAATAAAGGACGATGATCGAACATGCGACCAGGTCCTTCAAGCCGCACGTCAATAGGCAACATACGTAGAACAACAATGTTTGTTGTACCACCCCCCTTTGTTCATATAATGTTTTTATATTACCACAACCTATTTAATGGATAACATGTAATATTATTTTTAGTGCACTAGTGGGACCAGCTCGTTAGCACAAACTATTCGCCTTCACTTACTGGTGGGTTCCATGTGTGCTCTCTCTCTCTCTTCCCTCCCCTTCTGCGTTTAGATGCACGAGCGAACACGAAGAACTCACGGGCGATGTTGCCGTTGACCATATCTAGACGCGTTCACAAGTTACGGCACCAGTTTCACGTACTAGTAGCACTAGTTAATGTGTACGTGCAATGCACGTTAATTTGGAAATATATTAAGTGCATGCAGATATTAAGTAGGATATTATTTGCGTGTTATTACGTGATTAACATTATTTTTGGCATGAAATTAACGGCACGCTAAACGTGTTGAGCGCTCGACATTGAAATAGTCTAGGTCATTGGATGACAAGGAATACATGTGGCTTGATGACGTTTTGTATTTAATTTGATACGGCTCTAGCAGAACAATCAATCGATCAAACAATAGATTTTGTTCAGTTTGACTCCGACTTTAAATTATACAACGATCGATCTAAAATAAACGAAGATGATAAACGTTTGGATTTTAAGCATGGCAATACGAACATGTTTCATGGCAAATTTAGATTACGCGGCGGCGGAAGGGGCGTCTTGCGGTGGGAAGCGGCTCCTCTGCCGTGCTCTGTGTGTCGTCGGGCCACTGACCGACGGCGACAGCGGCGTCTTGCACCGTTGTTGGCGTACTCCTGGACGTTGGCCTAGCTTCAAGGAAGGCCAAAATGTTCTGGACTTTGGAGCGAGTCAACTGCCGGGAGGAGGCGACTGGCGTTGGTGCAAGGAAGTGGTCGACGGTGGCCATCCATGCCGCTGAGAGGGGCACTGGCACCCGCGCGGGGACAGGCGCTGGCAACGGCGCGACGGAGACATTTGTGTGCACGGCACCGCACGGGCGTACGCGCCAGTCGCAAGCTTGATCAGTGTTGGCAGTGCACGGGCACCGCACGGTGTGCGCGTCGAGACGCGTCAGCGCATCTTATTGGAAGAACACGGCGCGTGAAAGTCGGTGGGGACCTCATGGAACCCCGTGGCATTAAGCTCGGCGACAATGAGCGGCTCCCAGCCAATCAATGCCATGGGCATGGGCGCTGGCGCAGCCGGGGCGATGGGAGCCAGAACGGGAGCGGGGACAGGCGCGGCATCTTCCCACAAGGCCAGTTTAAGCTCGTCCCAAAGCGCCTTATGTTCTTGAGACTCCGGCTGGGTATCTTCCTCAGGAAACTAGAAGACTAAGAGCAGACCATCGTGATGCGGCATGGCATACATTTAGGTCAGGCTGGTTGGAGGTAGATGACAGGAAAATCAGAGAGGAAGAGAGAAGATTGTAGTGATACTGGCTAGTGTGGGTTTGATTTTAAACTGCGGCGCCGATGACATTAAAAGTGGGAGCAGTTGGGACGAAAGTGGGCGGCGGAGCCTGGTCAAAGGGCTCGCCTCCCGGTGAGCCTGCATAGCGGTTCGCTCGACACCTCCTGTCGCCACCAGCAAGAATAGTCTGCTTTCGCCGCGCCTCCGTCGACTCACACGCTTGCTCGGACGGCACCTGCCAATGAGAAGCAGGACTCGTGGCAGCACGTAAACACCCATGGTTTCAATAGTGAAAGCATTCGCCTTAACGTGATAGGTCTTTGTTCCGAAATACCTTGGCTCTTCATTTTTGCAACTTGTCAAAAGCAGCTTGTCTCAAATTGAAGAAAAAATTGCGAAGGAATATTTGTGCCATATCACGTGACCATGCTCAGTTTCAAGAATTTCTGGTTACTTCTGGATTTTCTGAAATTTAAAATCCAGGATTCGAAACAATATCATAACCTGCGTCATGCAATAAATTTTCAAGCCATACATTTGTCCTGTTGTATTTCTTCAGAAAGGATTTGGTCAAACATTTTGCTTAGTTAGACTTCAGACAAGTTATATATGCAGAGTAAAAGGGTAATCCCTCCATACCAGTGCATTGCCAGATATATTAACTCAAGTACTCAGCCCGAACAAACGGGCTCAATTCTGTGGTCATCCTAGTGTAGTAGTAGTAGTTGATGGTGACCTTGGGGAGCCACGACCGAGGGAATTGAACCGTGCTCGGCACGATAGGTAACGTTGTCTAGTTACTAAAGCATCCCTCCATTGTTCATCGGTAGTCTTTATGGACCGGGGACATGACGGGAATTTCCTAGGACTGGAATTCTGGCCGCCAGATATTTCGACTCGAAACGCGGAGGCTCGACTGGTTGGGGTTGCCTAATGTGCGTACCACGCACGCCACCAGAAGGACACAAACCCAGTTTTTTTAGGATCAACACGAGCCAAGGTCTGGCTGGTACGCCGTTGTGTCCTACCATTCAAGAATACGAAAGGAATCTTTTAAATTGCCGAACGGATCTATGTGTATTACAATACCCGTATTTTCCTTGCAAATACTAATCTCAACATGGAAATTGATTTGTGACGAGTTCTTGAATTAGAGTGAGTTTGTGATATAGTGATCTCAATGTGGATTTCATATTTCATGGTATCCCTAGTAAGTTTTTCATTGCAAATTCAACTTTAAAAGATGAACTATATGGAGGTGAGAAAACTTTGTATGTATCAAGCATATGACCACACACACGTGCTCGCGCACACACACACACCCACGAACACAACAACAATCCAATAAGTATAGTGCATCTATTTTTCCAAACCATGCATGTATGACACGAATTCAAAAATACTCCTTCTGTTCCTAAATATTAGTATTTTAGAGATTTCAACAAGTGACTACATACGGAGCAAAATGAGTGAATCTACACTGTAAAATATGTCTATATACATCCGTATGTGCCAGTCCATTGGAAATCTCTAAAAAAGACTAATATTTAGGAACGAAGGGAGTAAAATGTAAGACATGCATGGTCCTCAATTCAATATTTAAAATGAACAGGAAACTGAAACATGAATATTAAGTCTAGTACTACAGTACATGCAAATGTTGTGTTTAGGCGGAGCTATGTAGATTGTCGGGGGTTAACCCCTCGACCTTAGATAAAGTTGTGAAGCTCTGTTTAGGGTTGTTTAGATTATATTTGTCCCCACCCTCCCAAACATCGATTGGTTGTGCACCCCCCACCCCTCATCCCCAGGAGAATATCATGTGCCCCCATACCTTAGATGCTATATGCTGATACGAGTTGCTTGGAGCTTGTAGATCTGAGATATAGCAGCTCACATGATGTCTTAATATTTTTACAAGAAACCTTGATGAGTTTGAGAATTGCACACAATTTGTACAAAAACTACTCAGATGCCCTTGGATGCCATATCCAACAACCTCGAAGCTCGTACCGCCGTAGCATCTAAGATGAAGGAGGACATCATATTCTCCTGTATGTAAGAATATCATGTGCTACCACACCTTAGATGCTTTGGTGATACAAGCTCTTCGGAGCCGTTGGATTTGTGACCCAACAACTCCTCGGTGGTTCGAATGGTTTTTTGCAAAAAAGCCCCCGAAGAGTTCGGCCACTGCTTACAAGCACAAAGACTGCTCAGATGCCATTGGATCTCAGATCAAACGACCTCGAAGCTCGTATCACCGTAGCATCCAAGCTGCAAGAGCACCTTATGTTTTCTCGCACGGGAGAATATGAGGTGCTCCCGCATCGTAGATTCTATGGTGATACGAGTTCACGAAGATCTAACGGCCCACAGTAGGAGGTTTGAATGTTTTTGCAATATATGACTGAGAGAGTTTGGGAATTGCGTAGAAAGTACAAGTACTACGCATGTGCCATCTGATCACTGATCATACGACCTAGATGCTCGTATCACCGTATCGGGATATTAAGCTACGGGGAGCACCTAATATGAGCAATGGGGAGCCGCTGGATCCAAGATGCAGCGGCACACACGAGGCCTGAATGTTTTATTTGCAAAAAAACCTTTGGAGACTTTGGAAATTGCGATTAATTACAAAGACTACTCCCAAACCATTGGATCTCACTTCCAACGATGTAAAAACTCGTATCACCATAGCATCTAAGCTGCGGGGTGGATGTGATATTCCATGATGCTGTCATTTTTGTTCGTAAACTTGCAAAATACGTGTAACTCGTGCCGTTACTTGTCTAACCACGCAAAGTGTTTGTTCAAAAAACCCACCCTATACTAAAATATCGAAAGAACACACGGGGGTCCCACTTGTCATTAATCAAATTTGGACCTAAAACTAACAAATCTGAAAGATGAGATTCGAACTGGCAACCTGGACTACAAATAAACAACAACGGTTGTTGTCTTTGTCCCATAACTTGATTTTATACAGTATTACATTGAGTAGAGTAGAGGGAGTGCCTCGTCAACACGTGCATGATCCTTGACTCACTTACTGGTGGGTCCCGAGTCTGCGATCTCTCTCTCCTCTCCATTGTCTAACCTTTGCACGGGCACACACGAAGAGCGGCGCTAGCTTGCTGTGGTGTTATTATAACTAAAAAAAGCTTGGAAAATAGAAGAATGTCCTAGAACAAGAGACGTTGTGGCTGGTCGAGATGGAGCTAACCACACCTATCCACCATGCCACGTTAGCATGATGAAGTTGTGTGGCTAGTGGGGTGTTTTCGACCGACTGGCTGGGTCCCGAGGTCGAACCATAGGTACATACAGTATATTTTTACACGCACATTTTTCCTCCGTGTCGAGACATGGCACACCCTACCGCGCGAATTCGGGGTCCTCCAGGGTGGTGCACGCATATATTCTTCGTAAGATGGGACGCCCTACCGCGCGTTTTCTGGGTCCTCCTCGGTCGTAGCGCCGAAGCAAGTGAATGAGTCGTCAAATCACGAAAGACCACCTTTCCCGCTGAGTACATCAGTGAAGCACGGTGGCTAGCTAGTTGGGCTAGTTCGAATGATTAGCTAGGCCGCCGCCACATTTGTTTTTTCACCCCTTTTTTATCTCCTTGCCGGCATGTAAATTTAAATATCCACCGCGGCGTTGCTCTGGTGTTTGGGTGCGGCAGGATTTTTAATTTTTTGTTTGACGGGAGCAGGTGCGGCAGAATTCCTAATTTTCTGATTGACGGGAGCAGGCACGGGAGCAATTAGTCACGATGACTCCGCTTGTAAAACCCACTGCTCCCTGATGTGAGAAGTCGTCGACTGGTGTTTTCCCATGGTGAAAACCAAAAGATTCCCTGTTCCTTGGCTGCCTCCCTCCGCCTTCCCGTAGATTGCATTGCCTTTCAGCCATTTCGCCCCCTTTGCTTCCTCTCCCCATTGCTTCTACCTGGTGCCATTGAGGAGCAGCAGATCACGGAGTCCGAGGTGAGGCGCCTGACACAGGAGCTCCATGCCAAGGATGCAGAGCTCAGGGCCAAGGACGTGGAGCTCCGTGAGCTCAAGGAGGAGAGGAGTTCCATGCTCCTCCGTTATGTGCGGGAGTTCACGGAGCTTCAAAAGCGGCAGGCGTCCACCACAAAGATGCTCGAGGCGTCGGTGACGTTGCTGCAGAAAGCGGGAAATACGATAGGTTGTCCGGGGAGCCGGCTGGAGCGCGAGTAGCCCGATCGGGACAAGGTCGAGGATTGCCTAACCACTTGGTGAACCAAGTTGCCATGCACGTGTTGCGGCTGCGCGATGCCTACCATCGTGCCAGCGTGACCAGGCTGGCTGTCGGGCTAAACCCGTTCGACCACCCGGTCGACTTCAACGAGCTGCGGCTTCCTGACCTGGTCTCCTTCTTCACCTATATCTCCGAGGATCTGAGCCGTCTCTGCGCGATGGTCGGGGCGGAGCTGGATAAGGAGGGGTTGCAAGCTGCCGGCGCCGTTGCCGGGCAAATCCTTTTAGGGCTCCATCACCGTAATCCATTCGTGCCATTGGATGCCGTCTTTGACGAGCTGGCTCCCGTCGACAGGGAGCAGCCTCTGCGGGCGGTTGCACCCTGCATCACCAATGTCATGCGCCTCGAGAAGCAGAGGGACTTCGGTGGTGTTTAGGCCCCCTCTGCATGGGCATGTCCATGTCTCGGCGCAACATGACCGTTGGATCAAACTCAGACGGTGCAGATCGACCATCGAAAGCGTAAAGCGTGTGGGTGTATTTGGTTGCATTCTCATCTCAATATAGTTGTTCCCTCTTCGTGTATTTGTGTTAACCTACTAGTGTGGACTCATGCACCCTTCATGCACTCTATCAAACACCCAAAAGTGGGTCGAGAAGGGAACTTTTGCTCCCATCCCGTGCACTCTTCATACACCCTGCCTAAAACTGATTCGTGCTTCATATGGTTCATGTTTCATGGAGTATTGTAGCACCGTTCTCTCCATGCGTTGTAGACCTAGTTCTGTTAACATTGATCTCACCGTTCATTCTCGACCGGACAGTCGAAAAAGTGGTACTATGTTACTACATTACTGTTCATATAGTTGACATGCGCACAACATCATTTGTTATCATCATATCTTACTACACTAGCAACAAGAATATGTAGTACTAACGTATGAACCACTGCACATGCCTGATACGTCCATTTTGCATCATGCTTTCATATTGATATTTATTGCATATGGGCTGTTATTACTCATTATGTCACAATACTTATGCCCTTTTCTCTCTTATTTTACAAGGTTTCCACGAAGAGGGAGAATGTCGGCAGCTGGAATTCTGGGCTAGAAAAGGAGCAAATATTAGAGACCTATTCTGCACAACTCCAAAAGTCCTGAAACTCCACGAAAGTTATTTTTGGAATTAATAAAAAATATTGAGCGAAGAAAATACCAGAGGGGGGCCACCCAACGTCCACGAGGGTGGGGGCGCGCCCTACCCCCGTGGGCGTGCCCCCCTGCCTTGTGGGCCCCCTGGTAGGCCTCCGGTGCCCATCTTCTGCTTTATGAAGTCTTTTACCCTGGAAAAAATCATAAGCAAGCTTTCGGGATGAGACACCGCCGCCACGAGGCGGAACCTTGGCGGAACCAATCTAGGGCTCCGGTGGAGCTGTTCTGCCGGGGAAACATCCCTCCGAGAGGGGGAAATCATCACCATCGTCATCACCATTGATCCTCTCAGAGGGAGGGGGTCAATCTCCATCAACATCTTCACCAGCACCATCTCCTCTCAAACCCTAGTTCATCTCTTGTATCCGATCTTTGTCTCAAAGCCTCAGATTGGTACCTGTGGGTTTCTAGTAGTGTTGATTACTCCTTGTAGTTGATGCTAGTTGGTTTATTCGGTGGAAGATCATATGTTCAGATCCCATATGCATATTAATACCCCTCTGATTATCAACATGAATATGATTTGTGAGTAGTTATGTTTTTTCCTGAGGACATGGGAGAAGTCTTGCTATAAGTGGTCATGTGAATTTGGTATTCGTTCGATATTTTTATGAGATGTATGTTGTCTCTCCTCTAGTGGTGTTATGTGAACGTCTACTACATGACACTTCACCATTGTTTGGGACTAGAGGAAGGCATTGGTAAGTAGTAAGTAGATGATGGGTTGCTAGACTGACAGAAGCTTAAACCCTAGTTTATGAGTTGCTTCGTAAGGGGCTGATTTGGATCCACATGTTCCATGCTATGGATAGGTTTACCTTAATACTTCTTTTGTAGTTGCGTATGATTGCAATATGGGTTAATCATAAGTGGGATGCTTGTACAAGAAAGGGCAGTACCCAAGCACCGTCCCACCCACATACCAAATTATCAAAGTAACGAACGTGAATCATATGAGCGTGATGAAAACTAGCTTGACGATAATTCCCATGTGTCCTCGGGAGCGCTTTTCTCTATATAAGAGTTTGTCCAGGCTTGTCCTTTGCTACAAAAAGGATTGGGCCACCTTGCTGCACCTTATTTACTTTTGTTACATGTTACCCGTTACGAATTACCTTATCACAAAACTATCTGTTACCGATAATTCCAGTGCTTGCAGAGAATACCTTACTGAAAACCGCTTGTCATTTCCTTCTGCTCCTTGTTGGGTTCGACACTCTTACTTATTGAAAGGACTACGATAGATCCCCTACACTTGTGGGTCATCAAGACTCTTTTCTGGTGCCGTTGCTGGCGAGTGAAGCGCCTTTGGTAAGTGGAACTTGGTAAGGAAAACTTTATATAGTGTGCTAAAATTTACTGTCACTTGTTACTATGGAAAGTAACCCTTTCAGGGGTTTGTTCGGGGTATCTTCATCCCGACCAGTAGAGCAAAGAGTTGCTCCTCAACCTACTGAACCTACTGAAAATGTTTACTTTGAAATTACTTCGGGTATGATAGAGAAACTGCTAGCTAATCCTTTTACAGGAGATGGAACATTGCATCCCGATTTGCACCTAATCTATGTGGATGAAGTTTGTGGATTATTTAAGCTTGCAGGTATGCCCGAGGATGTTATCAAGAAGAAGGTCTTCCCTTTATCTTTGAAGGTAAAGGCATTGACATGGTTTAGGCTATGTGATGATATGGGATCATGGAACTACAACCGATTGAAATTGGAATTTCATCAAAAGTTTTATCCTATGCATCTTGTTCATCGTGATCGTAACTATATATATAATTTTTGGCCTCGTGAAGGAGAAAGCATCGCTCAAGCTTGGGGGAGGCTTAAGTCAATGTTATATTCATGCCCCAATCATGAGCTCTTAAGAGAAATTATTATTCAAAATTTTTATGCTCGGCTTTCTCTCAACAATTGCTCCATGCTCGATGCTTCTTGTACTGGCTCTTTCATGATGAAGACTATTGAATTCAAATGGGATTTATTGGAAAGAATTAAACGCAACTCGGAAGATTGGGATCTGGACGAAGGTAAGGACTCAGGTATAACACCTAAGTTTGATTGTGTTAAATCTTTTATGGATACCGATGCTTTAAGTGAATTTAGCACTAAATATGGACTTGACTCTGAGATAGTAGCTTCTTTCTGTGAATCATTTGCTACTCATGTTGACCTCCCTAAGGAGAAGTGGTTTAAATATACTCCTCCCTGTCGGTGTCAAAACCGGTGGATCTCGGGTAGGGGGTCCCGAACTGTGCGTCTAAGGCTAATGGTAACCGGAGGCAGGGGACATGATGTTTTACCCAGGTTTGGGCCCTCTTGATGGAGGTAATACCCTACTTCCTGCTTGATTGATCTTGATGATATGAGTATTACAAGAGTTGATCTACCACGAGATCGTAGAGGCTAAACCCTAGAAGCTAGCCTATGATCATGATTATTCTTGTCCTACGGACTAAACCCTCCGGTTTATATAGACACCGGAGGGGCTAGGGTTACACAGAGTCGGTTACACAGAAGGAGATCTACATATCTGAATCGCCAAGCTTGCCTTCCACGCAAAGGAGAGTCCCATCCGGACACGGGACGAAGTCTTCAATCTTGTATCTTCATAGTCCAATAGTCCAGCCAAAGTATATAGTCCGGCTGTCTGGATACCCCCTAATCCAGGACTCCCTCAGTAGCCCCTGAACCAGGCTTCAATGACGATGAGTTCGGCACGCAGATTGTCTTCGGCATTGCAAGCGGGTTCCTCCTCCGAATACTCCATAGAAGATCGTGGTGTTTGGAAAATAAGCGAATTCGCCGGGCAAGTGGGGAGGTGCAAGATCTCTGCTGCCTTTATAAGGGGATAAGAACTCCCTTTTCCACCCACGCCCTCTTCTTCCTCCGCTCATTCATTCTCTTTCGCTCGAGCCCTAGCGCCCAAGCGTTCATCTTCTCCACCCACAAAGGCTTCCCAAAAATGTCCGGATCCGGAGCAGGAGGCAAGTGGATGGCTTCTATCGTCCGGGAGAAGGATATCAAAAGGCTTTGGGGGGGGGGTATCTAGCCAAGAGAATTGGCCACTGCCTTTCGACGGCGGGACAGATCATCCCCACTCCGGAGCCCCACGAGAGGGTGGTATTCCTCCCTCATTTTGTCCGCGGGCTAGGGTTTCCCCTTCACCCATTCGTTTGCGGCATCATGTATTATTACGGGATTGATTTTCACGATCTATCCCCAAATTCCTTCCTCAACATCTCGACATTCATCGTCGTGTGTGAGGCCTTTCTCCGCATCCCGCCACACTTTGGTTCATGGCTGAAGGTGTTTAACAGGAAGCCCAAGGTAGTGAACGGCGAGCACGCCGAGTGCGAAGGAGCCATGGTGAGCAGGATGCCCAATGTTACATGGCCAATAGGTACTTTCAATGATTCCGTCAAGGAGTGGCAGCAGCAGTGGTTTTACATCACTGAGCCACGCGGCAAGGACTGGGCCGCTACTGTGGACTTCAGATCCGGAGCCCCCCTGCACCTCACGTCCTGGCCCAAGAAGGGCCTGGACTGGGCTTCGTCTGACGAATTATCAACGCTCCAGGCGCATGTTCAAGATATGGAGGATAAGGGCATCAAGCTCGTAAATGTAGTCCAGGTGATGTTGATTCGCCGGATTCTACCTTGTCAACACCGGGCTTGCAATTTATGGGAGTTTGACCCGGCCAAGCACCAGACCCTGCTAGAGCCCTTTGGCTCCTCACACGAGGTCATCTGGAAGGTGCTTTTCAAGTCCGGTAAATCGTGGACGGACTCCGCCGAGGACCGCGGGTACCAACTGTCCCGCCCTGCAAGTCTGGTAAGCAGTCATATGTTGACAGTTCATATGTTGTATTGGCATATCCTTAGCAAAATGCCTAATATATTTCCCACAAGTTTCCTAGGGCCGGATGAAGAAGGCGGGGCAGATCTACTGCCCGGCTCCGCTGCCAGAAGAACCGGTTGGCCCACTTCTGACGAAGATGCTGGTCCCGGCGCCTTACAAGGCGCCGAAGAAGAAGACCGAAGAAGAGGTCAAGAGGACCAGGGGCGGCCTCTGTCACCATGGGGCCTCGGACACGAAATCCAAAGACTCCAACGCCCATCCTTCCTCTGAAGAGGATGGGGAGGAGGTGGAAGAAGATGAATCCCCCGTGGGTGAAAGAAAGAAAAGGACGGCCTCCACATCCTTGGAGGCCGAGTTGCCCAAGAGGGGGGAAATTCCCCTTCCAGAGGAGTCCACTGCCGCCGCCGATAGCAGCCCGGAGTGGGATCCCAGGGCCTAGCCCCTGGTGAACTCGTGAGTATAAATTTTGAACACGCTTATGCATCCAGACTCGTTGTGGCATAATATTTTTATCTGAGCCATACTTTTTAAAGTCCTATGAGGTCCCACGCCAAATAATCCCCGTCGGAAGATTCACTGGGTTCAGATGCTATGGAGAGCGGGACACCCCCAAAGGCCCCCTCCCCCAGTCATGCGAGTGACACCGATCGAGGTCTCGTCCCAGAAGGACCCAGGCCACGAAGGAGGGGGGAAGATCGCAAAGGCGACGCTAGAAGGCCAAGCTTCAGGGTCCGGACACACGGGAGAGAAGATTCCCGCGGACACTGATGGTGCGGGTCATCTTAAATTCATCCCCCAGCCGGACACTATCCTGGAGGCCAATAAGGCTCCGGAATAGGGCGGGCGGCCTCCGTTGGCTGGAGGGGGCGTGCCTATTCCATCGGCGACCTTTTTCCAACCAGAGGCACTGAATGCTTTATTGGTGGCGCTGAACGGCGCCTCCATCGTTGATGAATGCTACATCTCGAGCTTGCGTTGGTTTTCCCCAAAGAGGAGAGGATGATGCAACACAGTAGCATAAGTATTTCCCTTAGTTTTTGAGAACCAATGTATCAATCCAGTAGGAGGTCACACGCAAGTCCCTCGTACCTGCACAAAACGATAGCTACTCACAACCAACGCGATTAGGGGTTGTCAATCCCTTCAGGTCACTTACGAGAGTGAGATCTGATAGAGATAATATTTTAGGTATTTTTGGTATAAAGATGCAAAGTAAAAAGTAAAAGCAAAGCAAGTAAATAAAGTGATGGAGATTGATATGATGAGAATAGACCCGGGTGCCATAGGTTTCACTAGTGGCTTCTCTCAAGAGCATAAGTATTCTATGGTGGGTGAACAAATTACTGTTGAGCAATTGATAGAATTGAGCATAGTTATGAGGTTATCTAGGTATGATCATGTATATAGGCATCACGTCCGAGACAAGTAGACCGAAACGATTCTGCATCTACTACTATTACTCCACTCATCGACCACTATCCAGCATGCATCTAGAGTATTAAGTTAAAAATAGAGTAACGCCTTAAGCAAGATGACATGATGTAGAGGAATAAATTCATGCAATATGATAAATACCCCATCTTGTTATCCTCGATGGCAACAATACAATACGTGCCTTGCAACTCTTTACATCATCGAGTAAGGACACCGCAAGATTGAACCCAAAGCCATGCACTTCTCCCATTGCAAGAAGTACCAATCTAGTTGGCCAAACCAAACGGATAATTCAAAGAGACTTGCAAAGATAACTCAATCATACATAAAAGAATTCAGAAAAGATTCAAATATTATTCATAGATAAGCTGGATCATAAACCCACAATTCATCAGTCTCAACAAACACACTGCAAAAAGAAGATTACATCGAATAGATCTCCACGAGAGAGGGGGAGACTATTGTATTGAGATCCAAAAAGAGAGAAGAAGCCATCTAGCTACTAGCTATGGACCCGAAGGTCTGAAGTAAACTACTCACACTTCATCGGAGGGGCTATGGTGATGATGTAGAAGCCCTCCGTGGTGGATGCCCCCTCCGGCGGAGCTCCAGAACAGGCCCCAAGATGGGATCTCGTGGATACAAAAGGTTCGGCGGTGGAATTAGGTTTTTGGGTCCTGTTCTGATCGTTCGGGGATACGTAGGTATATATAGGAGGAAGGAGTACGTCTGTGGAGCTCCGAGGGGTCCACGAGGTAGGGGCGTGCCCTCCACCCTCGTGACCGCCTCTGGCGCTTCTTGGAGTAGGGTCCAAGTCTCCTGGGTCACGTTCGGTTGGAAAATCACGATCCCGAAGGTTTCATTCCGTTTGGACTCCGGTTGATATTCTACTTCTTCGAAATACTGAAAAAGGCAAAAAAAACAGCAATTCTGGGTTGGGCCTCCGGTAATAGGTTAGTCCCAAAAGTAATATAAAAGTGGAAACTAAAGCCCAATATAGTCCAAAACAATAGGTAAAGTAGCATGGAGCAATCAAAAATTATAGATACGTTGGAGACGTATCAATGAACACCGTGCCCTTATTGGTACGGTGATTGAGAAGATTCAGTCTACTAAGAGCGAACTGAATGAGTCCTATGTCAGCCTTATAAGAGGCTTCGAGGTATGGAAGAGTGTCATAGTATAGATAGTAGCCCCTGATACACTGTTTGGTGAAAAAGGAGAACCGGACAGAGGATCAAATATTATGTTTGCAGGAGACTCACTTGATGACATTTATCACTTTGGTTAATAAGCAGGTGTCTGTAGCGAATGCCGCCTCTCATGCTGTGGAAGTATCCGGACTAAGGCGTAGTCTGGAGCGGGCCGAAGGAGAACTTGGCCAAGTGAAGAAACAGCTAGAGGATAACCAAGGTATTTGGAAACCTTGTTTATTTAGCACTAATCAATAAGTGTGCATGATGAAAATATCTTTGGAATACGCTCTAGGTGCGTCGGCCAAAATTGAGGCTCTAAAAAAGGTTGTGGCCGAAGCCGATAAGAAGGCAGCCGCACAGCAGGCTCTTCGTGAGAAGCACGATGCCAGAGTTATTGAGGCTGAGCAAGAGGTTCAAGAGGCCGTGAAGAAAATCGAGACCTTGGAGCAGAGTTTATTAGGGAAAGAATCCGAACTCTCCCAGGTTCGTCAAGCCGCAAGTGATGCCCGGGGGGGAATCCAGGAAGTGAAGAAGATTGCGGCCGTTAAGTTTTTTTTTATCTGCACGAAGCATTTATTTAATAGGGAAGGAATCAAGTTTTGATAATTCAAATTCTGATTCCTCCAGGGGTGTTTGCGGAGCTGCCGTGCAGCATATCTGATGCCGCCCATTTTTGCCGAGCTGAAGAAAGGAATACTGCGGATAATCTCTTCTGGACGCAGTATCTGGCGCCGAATTATCCGGTGCCTTTCTCCGATCAACTGAAGCAGTTGACCGAACTGCATAAGGCGGCCGAACTAGCCATGAAGGACGTAATTATCCGGCTGTGGCCCGCCGAGCCTATTCCAAGCAGTTACTTCGGGCTCGTGAAGCGGCTTGTCAGTGCCTGCCCTCGACTCGAGATCATCAAGCGGTTGGTCTGTATAGAAGGTGCGCGAATGGCCTTCGCCCGTGCAAAAGTGCATTGGGGGAAGAAGGATGCGGAAAAGCTGATGACCGAGGGACCGCCGGAGGGGAAGGAGCACCGCGCGCCCGAAATGTATTATGAAGGTGTCTTGAAAGGAGCCCGCCTTGCAGCAGAGCAATGCACCAAGGAGATTATATTTCCATGAAATACGGTCATGTTTGTCCCTTGTAATGTTTTAACAAGGTCATTTTTATTATTTATGCCCGTCATTTTATAATTGTTCCTCTTGTGTGGCCGTTTTATACATTAATACTGAGAGTTGGCCAGTCATCGGCTTCCGCCCCCACGCAGTGAATACGGGGGTGTTCGGGATAAACCTGAGCATTCTTTATCCCAGTTTTGGGTCCTTGAAGGAGGTGTTCAGCACAGCGAACCAGGCAATCGGACTATAGGGCTTTATCACTCTCACTTAGCCATAGGAAAAAGTATGGTAGGCGCAGCTCCTGGTGTTCGGAAAACCGTCCTGGGGGCTATATAAGCACCTGATCGGGAGAAGACCGATCCTTTGCACGCTGCATTGGTTATAGCATTATGCAGAAGAAATCCTTAAAGATTTGATAACCTCTCGAATAGCTGACCAGCTCTCGCCGCATCATGATAGTCAGTTTTTGGCTTTCTCTACTGAGGTGCTCGTCCGGAAGAATCGGGACACAATTGCAGTAGTTCTCCTAGCGCTACCTTAGCCGATATAGCGGAATGTAAGGTACCAAAACATAGGAGCCGGACAAACCCAACTATTGACCCAAGACATGAATCGGAGCTGATGCATATAATGCTATAAGTTCGGGGTGCCGAACTGCCGTGACGGTGTTCGGAGTTTTGTGCCGTAATGTGGGTATGATGAAGCCCCTGGCATACTAAGGCATATCGCGATAAGCAGCTGCCTTTCCATAAAAGGGTTTTGATAAGAAATAACAGCAGACTAGCATCATATAAACTCACATGCTGTATTTGAGTGATACGTCTAGGCGTATGAGTACAGGTATTGTGATAAAAAGAAATATGACTGTAGAACCTGCTAAGACCAGGCGGGAGGAGGTTGTATGCGGATCCGGAGTGTATTCGGATTATCAAAGAGAGGAGTATCTGTCGATTCCCTTACATGCCCTCGCTGCTTCCACGTCATCCATCCTGGCCTGTACAAAGGTGAACCTACAAGAAAAATGCAAGAAATGGTCTTTCGCCATGAAGTGGTTGAGCCGCTGTATGTGGCTTGTCTTTTAAGTTTTGCCGGAGAGTTTTTAGTTAAGCTCCGGATGGGCCGGTCTATCCCGCCGCACAGTAGTTCGGACTCCTTCTACAGAGTCCGTGAGCTTGGCCATCGACTTAAGGTTTGATTGAGAGGTGCCATTTGTTGCTCTTGTTGTGAAAGCTGTGGTAGATTCTTCGGCAGCGACGAGTTCGGTCCTGCCCTTAACCGTGATGACGCCCGTGGACCGGGCATCTTGAGTTTATTGTAGGCATAATGTGGCACCACATTGAACCGAGCAAACGCAGTTCGTCCGAGCAAGGCCTGATAGTTACTATGAAAGGGGACAATGTCGAAGAGTAACTCTTTGGCACGATGACCGTCCGGGGATCCGAAGATCACTTCCAGTGTGATTGAGCCCGTACAACAGGCATCTACACCTGGTATGACACCTTTAAAGGTGGTTTTTGTGGGTTTGATCCTCGAGGGATTGATGCCCATTCTGCACACTGTATCCTGATAGAGTAGGTTCATGCTGCTGCCACCGTCCATGAGGACTTGTGTGAGGTGGAATCCGTCGATTATGGGGTCGAGGACCAATGCGGTTGAATCGCCATGACGGATACTGGTAAGATGGACCCTTCGATCGAAGGTGGTCAGACAAAAGGACCATAAGTTGAGTTTTAGGGCGACTGGCTTTATTGCATGGGCGTCCCTTGATTCACGCTCCTGCTTGGGAGTATAAGTTGTGTGTATCTTATTCACTGTTTTCACCTGGGGAGGGAATTTCTTCTGTCCTCCCGCATTCGGTGATCTGGGCTCCTCGTCATCATCATTGCTTTGAGACCCCTTCCCCTTGTTTTCGGCACTCGACCTGACGGCTTGTCTGAAGACCTAGCATTATCTGTTGGTATGATTGGCTTGTGTTCCGGGGTGCCATGGATTTGGCACGGACGGTCGAGTATGCGATCCAAACTGGACGGGCCTGAATTGTTTTTGCTGAATGGCCTTTTTCGCTGACCGGACTTGGAGCCACTGAATCCGGCATTGACTGTCGTGTCTTCGGTGTTATCGCCGTTTTTGTGACGCTTATATTTATTGCGCCGTGGTTTATCGTTGTTATCCCTGGCTTTTGATGTGCCAGGGTTGCTTGTTGTGTTGTTGCTATGAGCCAACCAGCTATCCTCGCTGCACAGAAGCGGGTCATGAGTGTTGTGAGGGATGCCATGGACTTCGGCTTTTCCTGGCCGAGATGTCGGGCAAGCCACTCATCGCGGATGTTATGCTTAAAGGCCGCTAGGGCTTCGACATCCGGACAATCGACAGTTTGGTTCTTTTTAGTCAGGAACCGTGTCTAGAATTTCCTGGCTGACTCTTCGGGCTATTGTGTTATCTGACTTAGGTCATCAGCATCCAGTGGTCGCACATAAGTGCCCTGAAAGTTGTCAAGGAATGCGTCTGCCAGGTTCTTGATGGAGTTTGCCGGCAAGCTATTCAGCCAATGCCGAGCTGGTCCCTTATGTTTTAGCGGAGGTACTTGATGTGTAGATTGTCTCTGCGGGCCATATGAATATGGAGGAAGAAGTCTTCTATCCATACCGCGGGGTCTGTAGTACCGTCATATGATTCAATGTTTACGGGTTTAAACCCTCCTGGGAATTCATGATCCATTACTTCATCAGTGAAGCATAGGGGTTGTGCAGCTCCTCTATACCGGGCTACGTCACAACACAGTTCAAATGAGACTGGTCTATTGTACTCGGCCCGGCCAGATTTTCGTTTAGTGTATCTGGCGTGACGGTCATCGTCGCACTTTGTGGTGCGCCCCTATGATCCGTAGATCGATCTTGACTGTCCTGCTTTGTTTTCCAATACATCTCGCAGGTCCTTCGTGTGGCCCCCGGCCTGTGTGTTTTTGCTTGTTTGGCGACGGGGTGCGGTCTGGACTTTGGGCTTGTATGCTGCTTTGTCTCGGCCACGGTGTGGCCGGTCAGCCACATCATGCGCTTGTAGTGTGGGTTTTAATGCCTCCTCCTCGAGTTGAGGTAGCAACCTGCGCTTTGGGTAGCTTTTGCTAGGGCGCTCGAGTCCGTATTCCTCGGCAGCCAGGACTTCGGTCCATCTGTCAGTTAGCAGATCTTGATCAGCTTGGAGTTGTTGCTGCTTTTTCTTCAGGCTTTTTGCAGTGGCTATAAGCCGGCATTTGAAGCGCTCCTGCTCGACGGGATCCTTAGGCATGATGAATTCTTCATTGCCAAGGCTCACTTCGTCTTCGGAGAGAGGCATGTAATTATCGTCCTCTGATTCTCCATCTATCGCATGTTCCTTAGGGCTAGCTTGCCCATCCTCCTGCTCGCCCTGCTCGAAGCCTGACTGGGCAGGATTGTCTTCGTCTTCGGCACCATCTGGATTGTTATCTCTTGTGCCGGTATCACTGTTTTTGCTATGGCGGGGCTTGGAGCGGCGCCGCTGACGCCGGTGTCTGGATTGCTTCTCCAAGGGGTTACCTCCGTTGCCTTGTCGCCATTGCTTTCTTTGGGGGTGTCCACCATATAAGTATCATATGATGAGGTGGCAGTCCAGCGCCCTGTGGGCGGTGGTCCCTGTTCATCTCCTGCATCATCGTCCATACCGTCGATGTCTTCAGAGTCAAAGTCAAGCACATCTGTTAAGTCATCGACGGTGGCTATAAAGTGGGTGGTGGGTGGGGGGCGAATTTCTTCATCGTCTGCTCCCCACTCGGGCCGGACATAGTTCGGCCAAGAATCTCCTGACAAGGACAGAGATCTTAATGAGTTCAGCACGTCACCCAGGGGTGAGTGGTGAAAGATATCCGCGGCGGTGAATTCCATGACGGGTGCCCAATCTGATTCGATAGGCACGGACGCACGCGGTTCGGATCCTGCAGCCGGAGATGAGTCCAGGGGTCCGATAACGCCACTCTCAAGGGAGGTGGGATTAGTGTTCGGCTCCGACGCCGATGAGTGTGCGGCCTCCGTGGCAGGGTCCATACACCCGTCCTTGGAAGGCGTGATCTGCTCCGGATTGATTCCTGGTGCCAACGCGGGTGCGATCTCCCGCATACTGTCCGACGGCAGATTAAAGTCATGTCCGTCGTGACTGTTCGGCGCACTTGTCATGGGCTCGAATCCGTCGAAGATCAAGTCTCCGCGGATGTCGGCAGTATAGTTTAAACTTTCGAACCTAACGTGATGGCCAGGGGCGTAGCTGTCGATCTGCTCCAGATAGCCAAGCGAGTTGGCCCGTAGTACGAAGCCGTCGAATACGAAGATCTGTCCGGGAAGGAAAACCTCACCCTGGACCGCATCGTTGAAGATGATCGAGGGAACCATCAAGCCTTATCGCGACGGCACAATGGAACTCTCAATGAAAGCACCAATGTCGGTGTGAAAACCGGCGGATCTCGGGTAGGGGGTCCCGAACTGTGCATCTAAGGCTAATGGTAATAGGAGGCAGGGGACACGATGTTTTACCCAGGTTCGGGCCCTCTCGATGGAGGTAATACCCTACTTCTTGCTTGATTGATCTTGATGATATGAGTATTACAAGAGTTGATCTACCACGAGATCGTAGAGGCTAAACCTTAGAAGCTAGCCTATGATCATGATTATTCTTGTCCTACGGACTAAACCCTCCGGTTTATATAGACACTGGAGGGGCTAGGGTTACACAGAGTCGGTTACAGAGAAGGATATCTACATATCCGAATGGCCAAGCTTGCCTTCCACGCAAAGGAGAGTCCCATCCGGACACGGGACGAAGTCTTCAATCTTGTATCTTCATAGTCCAACAGTCTGGCCAAAGTATATAGTCCGGCTGTCTGGATACCCCCTAATCCAGGACTCCCTCACTCCCATTGATGTAAAAGTAGTTGCACCTATTAAAGTTGAAGAAAAGACTATCACTTATAATGATCCTATTGTTCCTACTACCTATATTGAGAAACCACCTTTCCCTGTTAGGATAAAGGATCATGCTAAAGCTTCAACTGTGGTTCGTAAGAGTAATACTAGAACACCTACACCACCTGAGCAAATTAAAGTTGAACCTAGTATTGCTATGGTTAAAGATCTCTTGGCTGATAATATTGATAGGCATGTTATTTACTTCTATGATGAAGCTGCTAAAATTGCTAGACCCGATACTAAAAATAAACATAGACCTGTTGTAGGCATGCCTGTTATTTCTGTTAAAATAGGAGATCATTGTTATCATGGCTTATGTGATATGGGTGCTAGTGCAAGTGCAATACCTCATTCCTTATACAAAGAAATTATGCATGATATTGCAACTGCTGAGATAGAAGAAATCGATGTTACAATTAAGCTTGCCAATAGAGATACTATTTCACCAGTTGGAATTGTTAGAGATGTTAAAGTCTTGTGTGGGAAAGTTAAATATCCTACTGATTTTCTTTTTCTTGGCTCCCCACAAGATGACTTTTGTCCCATTATATTTCCTAGACCCTTCTTGAATTCTGTTAATGCTAAGATAGACTGCAAACGGCATATTGTTATGATTGGTTTAGGGGATATGTCTCATGACTTTAATGTTGCTAAATTTCGTAGACAACCCCATGATAAAGAATTTCCTAGTAAGGATGAAATTATTGGTCTTGCTTCTATTGTCGTGCCTCCTAATGATTCTTTAGAACAATATTTGATAGACCATGAAAATGATATGTTTATGAATGAAAGAAGGGAGATAGATGAAGTATTCTTTAAACAGGGACATATTTTGAAACACAATTTGCCTGTTGAAATTCTAGGGGATCCTCCACCACCCAAGGGTGATCCCGTGTTTGAGCTTAAACCACTACTTGATACTCTTAACTATGCTTATCTTGACAAAAAGAAGATATATCATGTTATTATTAGTGCTAACCTTTCAGAGCAGGAAGAGGAGAAATTATTGAAAACTATGAAGAAGCATCGTGCTGCTATTGGATATACTCTCGATGATCTTAAGGGCATTAGTCCCACTCTATGCCAACACAAAATAAAATTGGAGAAAGACGCCAAACCAGTTGTTGATCACCAATGACGGTTAAATCCTAAGATGAAAGAAGTGGTAAGAAAAGAAATACTAAAGCTCTTGGAGGCAGGTATAATTTATCCCGTTGCTGATAGTCAGTGGGTAAGTCCTGTCCATTGTGTCCCTAAGAAGGGAGGTATTACTGTCGTTCCTAATGATAAATATGAATTGATCCTGCAAAGAATTATTACAGGTTATAGGATGGTAATTGATTTCCGCAAATTAAATAAAGCTACTAAAAAGGATCATTTCATTACCCTTTGCCTTTTATTGATCAAATGCTAGAAATATTATCCAAACATACACATTTTTGCTTTCTAGATGGTTACTCTGTGTCGGGGCCCGGACTCGTATCCGTGGCCTCGAGCACCTATGGGGCACTCGGGGGCCCCTTCTGGTTCGGCAGGGGGGCGAGGGCCGCGCGCAGAGCAGATCGAGGTCGAGCACGCGCGGGGAGACGGGCGATCTTTACCCAGCTCGGGGCTCTCCGGAGAGATAACACCCCTACTGCTGCTCTGAGTTGTTATAGAATCTAGCTCGAATGTGCGAGCATACGGTGGTGGTGCGGGTGTCGAATGAACCGAACCTCTTCTACGTGCGCATGGGCCTCCCTTTTATAGTCCGAAGGGGGTACCCACAGGTGGCAGCGTAGGAAGAGGGGGTAGAAACGTAAAAGCGCAGGTTGGTACAACAGTGCCCCTACCTAACTCTGACGGCAGGGGACAAGGGCATTAAATGCCCGTCCGGTCGCCCAATAGTGCAAGTGGAGTGACCGTTAGGTGAGCCTCAGGGTGCCACGATGGCGCCTCTGTCAGCTCCGTTTGCCACCTCGCTCTGCATGGTTGTGTACTATCCCGCCACGTGCTCTTGGGGGCGGCTCGGTGATGACGTCTGTGGTGCGCTGGAGTTGGGTGGCAGTTTTGCATGGTTCTTTGTCATGCCGCAAGCTTGCCGCCATCGACTTGTCGGGGCGCGCGGGGCGCCGCGGCAAGCTTTCTGGTGATGCCATAGTTAGCCCTCCCGGCAAGCTCTTCTTGCCGGGGCCTTCGTTTCCGGGCTGGTACTTTGTTCTTGAATGGCAGTGATAAGGAGTGGTGGGGAGCCTCGCCGGACGTCGGGCAAGCCTTGCCGCGGGGTGCTACGACCGCCCGTGCACAAGTTCGGGGTACTAAGGTGCCCCCCTACTTTAGTACACCGACAGAGCCCCGGGCCGGGCCATACACTCGGTACCGGCGTTGTTGGGCGAGCCCAAGTCGGTGCACGGCACGCAGCGTGGCCTTGGTCTACACAAAGAACGGGCTCGCGACTCCACCGCGCTCTCCCGAACGGCACACGCCGATTATGGCATAGTGGAAGCGTGGGTCTATACTTAATTCCGTGAAATGCGTTCGCTCATCTCCTGCTTATAAGCAGGGCGACCGGGGTCGTTCCCCCACTTTCGCCATCCACATCTCCTTCCTCCGAAAGCTCCGCTGTTCTCCCCTCATCTCCTGAACCGAGAGGAAAAAAAGCGCTTCGCCGCCCGTCGCCGTCTGCCGCCGCCCCGCTCATGGCTCAAAACCGGAAGGCTACGAAGGCCGCGAAGGCTGCGAAGGCCGCGAAATCAGCCGAGGCGATGGAGCTCGAGGCGCTGCGCAGGAAGCAGGTGCTCTTTCCCCCCGAGCTTACTCCGGAGGCGTTGCGGACGGAATTTTACCTTTTCTGGTCGACGGAAACGCGTGCGCATCCGCGCATGCCGGTGATTTCCGCGGAGGCCTCCAAATCGAAGAAGTGCCCCAGGGGGTACTACTTCTTCCCTGTGTTCTTCTACTGCGGGCTCTGCCCACCTTTTTCCGATTTCTTTTGTGATATCATGAACACCTACGGGTTTCATCTACTTGACTTCACCCCCAACGCCGTTCTGACAATGGCGGTTTTCGCGCATCTCTGCGAGAACTTCGTTGGTATCCTCCCCAATGTGGCCCTCTTCCACATTACTTCTCCCTCGGCTGAAAAGGGGAACCGCTGGCCGGTGGGATCGCGTGGACCTCTCGGATGGGTATGAAGGAGGTGTACTTGTCGGGCGAACTTCGCAGCAAGTGGGACGAGTGGAGGGCGGAGTGGTGTTGGATCTGTGATGACAACCCGCCGCTGTTCACCGAGCTGCGCAAGACTCGGGTGGTGCGTGGCAACGATCGAGCGCCTCTGTCGCCGACGACGCCAAGTTGCCGATCGCCACCACCCGAATCCTCGGGCTCAGCAGGCCGGGCTCACCATCGGGCGGTTGGCGCGGATTTCTCCGCTGCCAGACGCCTCGCAAGCGAGGGGCGGCTCGCCTGCAGTTCAGCGGCCGCAGATTTCATGAGGCTGCGCCCAGGCCTCAATTTCAACTTCACGGTCATGGAGCTCGGCGCGATGTTGAGGGAGATGTTCAAGCATGATCCCAATCATCCAGAGTGGTTCCAGTTGGCGCGGGGTGTCGTCCCTTTGTGCAACAATTCCCAGCGCGATCACATCTGCGCGATGATGCCAGAGTGTGATTCACATGGGATAAACGCGAATTGGATAGAGCCTGCTGCCGAGGTCGTGCAACAATTTTTCGACAACTTGTCGGAGGTGGCAGTCAACTCCGATGAGCAGAAACTCCTCACCCGCACCACCACTGCCAAAGAGCTAGCATATATTGCTAGCCGGGCCGAAGAGGCCGCCGCGGCGGGCGAGTTCGGATTTACGCTGGCGGAGGCAGACGCCGCGGCGGCGGCAAGCCTTGCCGCCCTGGAAGCGCTAGCCGGGGAGGACGAAGGCAAAGGAGAGGCCGAGGCCGGGACGGGCGAGTCCGCCAAGGGCGCGAGCGGCCAGCCGTCCTCGGGCGGCCCGCCACAGGCAGAGCCCACAGCGCAGCCCCAATTCCGTCCGAGGAGGCGTCTTTGTCGGGTCGGTGAGCTGACGGAGGAACAGCCGCCCGCAGCACAGCGTCGCGGACACGTTCTATCGGCGGGCGCCATGCTGGCGGATCCTGGCCGCGCTGCAACCGAGGCGGGTCTTCCCGGCCTCCACGCTGATCTCGTCGTAGCCTCAAGAAGCGCCGGAGGAGCCCACCCTTCACCACGCCGTGCCGAGAGGGTACGGAGTTCGACCTCTCCGCTGAGCTCACGCGGCGGCGAGGAGGAGGAAGAGGGGAGTAAGGCTTCCTTGCACCGTGCTTGTCCTTCTCTCAATCTTTCTTATTGCTTGTCGTGTATCTAACCTGCTTTCTCCAAACTCACGTTTGCATACAGTGACTTTGGCGGAGAGGGCGGCGAAGAGGGCCAAAATCCCGTGGTCAATGTTGAAGACGAACCTGCCGTGATAGCGAAGACACGCCCGAGACCATTTTGACGGACCCATTCCTTCTCCTCGCAGCAGCCCCAAAGACAGCCCTCGGCGTGAGCATCTTGATTCATCCTTCGCCGCTTCTTCCTCACCAACATCTTGATCTTTGGCTCTTTTGTATGTAGGAGGAGAGCAGGCCCACCAGGCGGCGGAGTTCGACGCCGAGGTGTCGCCGGCCTCTACTACACCATCGAGGGCCGACTCCCGGTGTGGGAGCCGTCTCCGACAAGGATGGGGTCTCCGCAAGGGGTGAGGCCGGCGAGCCCCTGCCAGTGGAGCCCGATTCTGAGTCCAGCGGGTGAGCTTTCTTGTCGGGTCCTTCCTTTGGAACCTGCTGCTCTCTTTAGTTTCTTCCGGTTGTTGATTATCTCTTTCTTCCCTACCTTGAGATGTTCCCCTTGGGGACCCGGCGGAGGCAGAGTCGCTTGTTGAGGGGGACGACCGTGGCAACGCCGGCGACGCTGCCGCCACCGAGGAAGGGGCCGCGCGAGGGGTCCACCGCGAGAGGGCCGCGGGGCCGCCAAAGACAGGGCCGGTGACCGTCTGCGACGGCCTTGAGGACGCAGGAGCACAGGGTGCTGCGCCGACCATCGATCCCACCGCTGCTGGCACGGTGCCGAGCTCAAGAGCTCCCACCAACAGATACCAAGGCCGCGCGGTGTGTACATCAAGCTCCTGGGCATCTAGCTCTGTGGCGCCAATTGAAGGAGAGGAATTCGATGAGGAGGTACTCGCCTCTGCTGGGCTGGCGGTGGTCGATAGGCCAAGCAGCAGCAGCGGCGAGTCAGAGGAGGAGGAGCTGCTCCGGAATCTGGTGTCGCTCTACCGCGCCCGGCAAGCGAAACTCGTGTCCCGGGAAGCGCTCGTCGCACAGGCGGGAGCTGACATGGAGAAGCACGTGGAAGAGCTCAAGAGCCGCAACCAGGAGGCCCTCCGGTCCATTGCCGAGGAGAGGGCGCAGCTCGATGAGGCGAAGAAAGCCTTTATTCTGGAGAAGGCCGAGGCTGAAGAGCTGCAGAGGATTGCCGCCGAGGAGCTGTCTAAGCGGGACGGTGAGCTGATATAGCGGAAAGCATACTTGGACAGCCATGATGAGGAGCTCACCGGCCGAGAACAGTCACTGGCCGGGGCGCTGAAGGAAGCAAAAGATGCCGCCGCGGCTGCCGAGACCGCCAAGAAAGAGCTGGAGGAGAAGGTGACGCGGCTGGAGGCGGACGCGACGGGGAAAGACGAGGAGCTTGCCGCACTCCAACGTGACCGCGAGGAGGACGCGCGCGCCCGCGGCGATCTGCAGGCCCAACTCTCCGAGAGGATTAAAGAGCTGGACGCCGCCAAGAAACGGGAAGATACCCTGAGGAAGGACCTCAAGGACCATGAGGAGCTACTGACGAGGGCCGTCGAAGCCCAGAACACCCTCAAAACCACAGTGGAGCTCTGGACGGAAGGCCTCGTCAACATTGCCGCGCTCATTGATGAGGAGTTGGCGGGGCTGAATTTGACGGCTTCGGGTACTCCACAGAAGCAAACGTCCAACCCAGCGCCAAGCTCACGCTTTTCTTCAGGGCGTGGTGACGGCGCTGCGCAGCTCCGGAAAGGATCCTGGCAGTTGGCCGCAGAGTCGCCCGCCTGTCAGGCCGGAGTTCGAGAAAGTGTTGGTGAAGGTCCTCTTCCGCAACCCGGACGTCGACCTCTCCCGCGTCACCAAAAAGCTGCCGGCGGGTGCTGATGTCGAGGGCCTCAGGGCCATCGTCGCACCCATCGTGGATAAAGTGAACGAGGTTAAGAGGCTCGATGGCGGGCGTGCGGATTAGGTTGCCCTTCCTTTCCCCTTTCCTTGCTGCTGTCATTTAGTTATGAGAACAATTTCAGTTAGTGCCACAATAAGTCATTTTTGTAATATAACTTAATCATGAGCACTGCTAGCCGCGCTATCCCCTTTATTTTGTTGCGTCCTTTGTATGCTTTTACCCTGCGCTTTGAGGGACCTTGCCGGGGCAAGCACACTTGCTGAGCGCGGAACATCGACAACCTGGCGGCGGTTGCCTCGCAAGGAATCTTGTCGGGGCTAGTTGCAGCTCACTCGTATTGTCGAGCGGGCTCGAAAACAACGCAGGGGCGCAACTTAGCCGCGAATCGATTCCTCTGCGCACAGGTTCGCCATACAAAGCACGATCGTTCAAGGGCTATAGCCGGAAAAGAAATTTAAATTTGAGCAGACCCAAATGTTAGCTACTTAGCTTTTCTGTCTTCGGCGTCCCGGCAAGGCTAGATTCCTTTGAACGTCACCTGTTCCATACTTCTACCCTCCCTTCCCTCCCCCCCGGCGAACTTGCGGGCGGAGGAATCTTCTGTCTATGAGAAGAAAGAAGAGAAAATAATCGTACGGATCCTCAAGGTACGCTATTGCTTACCGGGGTGGTGTGCTGCACAGAGTGTCAGGTATAGATGCAAAAAGGAAGATAATGCATTAGATTTGACGAGATGTGCGAAACACGCGAACTTTATTTATGCACGGGAACTGCGCCCGGCTTTGTACAAAGGGTTACATGCGACAGCGGCAATGCTTGTACAAAAGAGAGTGGTTTGCCGGAACGGGTCCGGCAACCGCGCCTCATGGGTAAAACTTGCGAAGATGTTCTATGTTCCAGGAGTTGTTCACTGGAACGCCATCTTCGGTCTCAAGGCGGACAGTGCCGGGCCTAGTGACTCGTTTCACCCGATAAGGGCCTTCCCACTTCAGCGTCAACTTGTTTGAATTCTTGGCGGATTGAACCCTCCGAAGAACAAGGTCGCCTTCCTCGAAGCTTCTGGCGTTAACTTTGCGGCTATGATAGCGGCGCAAAGCTTGCTGGTAGCGAGCAGCTCGCACAGCGGCCTGAAGACGATTCTCCTCGAGGAGCAGCGCGTCGTCTTGTCGCAGCTGCTCTTGCTCAAGCTCATCATAAGCGAGCACTCATGGTGATCCGTATACGAGTTCCGTGGGGAGAACTGCTTCTGCTCCGTAGACGAGAGCAAAGGGTGTCTGGCCGGTGGCTCGATTTGGCGTCGTCCTGATCGACCAAAGAACCACCGGCAGCTGCTCAATCCAATTTCTTCCGCACTTGTGCAGCCTCTCGAAAGTTCTGGTTTTGAGCCCGCGCAGCACTTCAGCGTTCGCCCTCTCCGCTTGACCGTTGCTTCTTGGGTGAGCAATGGAAGCAAAGCAAATCTTAGTGCCAAGATCCTGGGCGTACTGCATGAACGTGTGGCTCGTGAATTGTGTGCCGTTGTCGGTGATGATCCTGTTTGGGATTCCGAAACGGCAAACAATTGACATGAAGAACTTGATCTTCCCGTTGTCTTGTTGTCACCTTCCTCACTGGTTCCACTTCGTGCCACTTTGTGAACTTGTCGATTGCAACGCATAAGTACTCAAAGCCCCGACAACTTCGGGGAAAAGGGCCGAGGATGTCGAGCCCCGCACCAAAAATGGCCAGGACAAAGGGATTGTTTGGAGAGCTTGGGCTGGTTGGTGAATCTGTTTGGAGTGGAACTGCATGCTTCACACTTGGTTACTTGCACGCTTGCATCCTCGAGGGCTGTCGGCCGAAGAAACCTTGCCGGAGAGCCTTGCGGCAAGTGTTTTTCGCCAATGTGGTGACCACATATGCCTCCATGTACCTCTGCCAACAGTTCTTTGTCGATCTTCCCGGAAATGCACTTTAATTTCACTCCGCTGAATCTTCTTCAGATAGTACGCCATCGACAAACCGGTACATACTCGATTGCGGGCTACTCTCTCTGCCTCTTCTTGTTCCTCGAGAAGCTCCCCGTCTCAAGGAAATGGACGATTTGTTATGCCCATGCCGGAGCACGAGGCTCGGCGACAAGGACTAAAGGCGCAATGTCTGCCGCGGAAACATCCGCTTCTCGGCAAGAATCGATTCCGCCGAGCGTGATGCCTCCCGCAAGCGTGTCGGGGCACAGCTTGTCGGGAGCGTCTACTTCAATGAAACAAACCTTAGGGCTTGTCGGAGCAGCATCGCCTCGGCAATTTCTGTGTTGATCCCGGGACCTTGTTGGCGGCGGCTCCGGGAAGTTGTGCCGAAAGTAGTCGCCAAGACCAACTTTCTTTTGCTTAGTCCCGTTGATGGTGTTACGGACGGCCGAGTCAGCTTGAGCACAAAAGTACCGGTTCCACAGATAACTTGAGTGCGGCACACTTCGGCTGTGCCATCCGCAGGTCATTCTCGAGCTCTCGAACGTGTTCCATTTGTAGGCCGTCAAGTGCTCTTCTAACTTCCTCACTTCATCGATGTATGCTTCCATCAATGGACTCGATAATCTTTGTTAACTTGACGGACGACAAGCTGCGAGTCACCCCCGACAATAAGCTTCTTGATCCCAAGCTCTGCTGCTATCCTCGAGTCCGCAAGCAAGCCTTCATACTCTGCAGATTGTTTGTTGCTTGCTCCTTGGGAAGTGCATTTGGACCACGTGCTTGAGGTGCTCTCCGGTGGTGCGACGAGTAGTACGCCCAAGACCGGCGCCTTTGCAGCGAGAAGGCACCATCAAAGTACATGATCCATTCTTTGCTAGCTTCCTTGACGGAGATGCTCCTGTCCGGGGTTTCCTCGTCGGGTGTTGGCGTCCATTCTGCTATGAATTCTGCCAATGCTCGGCTCTGAATAGTTGAAGTACTTTCAAACTTGAGGCCAAAGCTTGACAATTCCAGTGCCCACTCGACGATCTCATGTGCTTGAAAGTAATGGCGCAGCTTCCTTGAGGCCACGAGTAGGCCGAAAAGCAACTTCTGCACACCAGAGTACCTTGATCTAGCCCCCTGCAGGAGGGAACTAACGAAGTAAACTGGGCGCTGCACCATTCTCTTTTGTTTTTCTTCCGGCGGTCGCGCAGATCCATCTTTGCCGGAGCTAGAACTTGTCGGGGAAGCCCCTTGCTTGTCGCTGGACTCGCTTGCCGCGGTTGCTGACTCGTCATCTGCCTCTCTCTCCGCAACCAACGCAGCACTAACCACCAGACTGGTTGCCGCTAGATATAGTAGCAATTCTCCTGTGGCTTAGGTGCGACAAGTGTTGGAGTGGAGGATAGGTATTTCTTCAAGTCCTGCAGTGCGGCCTCCGCTTCTGGAGTCCATTTCATTGGACCTGCCTTTTTCAAGATTTTGAAAATGGTAGGGCACGCCAGCAGACTTAGAGATGAACCTCTCGAGAGCAAAGAACACAGCCGGCAAGCTCACGACGTAACGCCTCGACACACCCGCCGGTGGTCGCATTCTGGCGGGATCTAGACGGCCCCACAGATCAATACTAGTCTTTTTCTGCGCACTTTGTCCTCACTCGTGCGCACCCGGAGCAACTTCCTCGGCCGGTCATCCATCCCGAAACTACTCCAAGCCGAGCACGCTTAACTTTGGAGTTCTCGTCTCAATGGGATCCCGGAAAAGAAGGAATTCCTTATTGATATGAGTAGTCTATCATCCCTAATAAGCCAGCTATCACATACACCCACACTCGGAGGAATCGACGCCCTCGTCGGGCCACAGAACGCTCCTCTTGGCACAACCGCTCGTGCATCCAACCGGTACATGTGCCATGCCGTGTGCCACGACGGGTCACAAACGACATGAACAACAAGACCGCAGACCTGTCCGCAACCATCCGTAAACGCGAGAACCTGGCTCGATACCAACTTGTAACGCCTCGACACACCCGCCGGTGGTTACATTCTGGCGGATCTAGACTCGCCCCACAGATCAATACTAGTCTTTTTCGCGACTTTGTCCTCACTCGTGCGCACTCCGGAGCAATCTTCGGCCGGTCACCCATCTGAAACTACTCCAAGCTGAGCACGCTTAACTTTGGAGTTACGTCCAATGGGATCCCTTAAAAGAAGGAATTCTTATTGATATGAGTAGTCTATCATCCCTAATAAGCCAGGCTATCACAGCACGTCCTTGACTCGGGTTGGTGCTTTGATCTGCTCAATTGCTTTGATTTTGTCAGGATTGGCTTCAATCCCTCTCTGAGTTACAAAGAATCCGAGAAGCTTGCCGGAAGGTACTCCAAACACACACTTCTCGGGATTCAGCTTGAGATTGATCTTGCGCAGATTTGTGAAAGTCTCGTCCAAGTCTTGGATCAAAGTCTCTTTATCCTTGCTTTTGACCACTATGTCATCCATGTAAGCTTCCACATTTACGTGCGCCAGGCTCAAAAGCGTGATCGACTACTCTCGAAATGTTGAACCAGCATTCTTTAGTCCGAAAGGCATCCGTGACGAAGCAAAGACGTGCCACATGGAGTAATGAATGCGGTCTTTTCTTCATCCTTTTCAGCCATGAAGACTTGATGATATCCCGAGTATGCATCAAGGAATGAAAGCAGATCGCATCCCGCCGTGGAGTCAACGATCCGGTCAATGCGCTGCAAGGGAATGGATCCTGGGACAAGCTTTGTTAACATCGCGAAGTCGATGCAAAGCCTCCACTTCCCATTCGCCTTTGCGTCGACGACCACCGGGTTGGCTAGCCACGCCGGATGGAGTACTCCACGGACCAGTCCCGCCGCTTCCAATTTCCGATCTCTTCGCTATGAACTCTTGCCGCTCTACCGCTTGCTTTCGACTTTTTGTTTGACAGCCGTGCGTGAGGGCGGCGGCAAGGTGGTGCTCGACATTTCGAACGCCGGGGATGTCGGATGGTTGCCACGCAAACACATCAACATTCGCCCGCAGGAAAGCAACGAGCGCGCTTTCCTATTTAGGGTCAAGAGTGGCACTGATGGTGAAGGTACCACCAGTACCGTCCTCCTTGGCGGCCACCTTCTTGGTCTATGGTGAAGCTACCTTCGCCTTTTTGCACTTGCCGGTGGAGCTCGATGGCGCATCCTCGACGGCAGCGCAGCGCTCCGGGGAGATGCGCTTGCCGGAGTGAGCACCAGAGCTGTCTTCGCCGGACTTGGTCTTCTTCTTCCCCGGGAGCTTCAATGCAAGTGGCTCGCGCTATGCCGCAGCAGCGCTTCCCGGTATATCTTGTCGTAGCAGATAAGTGCATCCTTCTTGTCGCCTTTGGATAGAAATGACACTCATCGGGCCAGCATCTTGAGCACATTGTATGCGTGGTGAGAGGCCGCCATGAACTTGGCGAAAGTCGGGTCGGCCGAGTATCCCGCTGTAGGGTAAAGGGATATCAGCCACGCCGAATGTGACCCTCTCGACCCCGAAGTTCAACTTCGCGCCGAACGCCACCGACAATGTGATCTTCCCTTAGGCTGGCTCCTTCCGGGTTTATTCCTTGAAGGTGCCGTCTCTTCAAGCTCGCCGTCGGGATCCGGAGCTTCTTGAGTATCGCGGAGGAAATCAAGTTCAGGCCGGCCCCGCCGTCAACCAACATCTTCGTGACCTTGAGGTTGCGGATCGTTGGTGAGACCAACAGCGGCAAACACCCGACCGCAGTGATGTGATCAGGGTGGTCCTCAACGTCGAAGACGAGGGGCGTGCTGGACCACTTCAGAGGCTCGGCGCCTCGACGGACGGCTCCACTGATTCACCTCCCGCACCCACTGCTTGAGTTGGCGGTGCGAGGTGTGCGAGGCGCCCGCCGACGATAATACCTCTGTCGCCTTCAAACTCTTGATCCTCGGCCTCATCTTCCTCCATCTCATCATCTTCATCTTCCTCCTCGTCCTTGTCGCGCCACGGGAGGCCTGTCTCCTGCCGCGTCTTGGCCTTGCCGTGGTTCCTCCCCAAGGGAAGCTTCTTGCCGGATCCTCCGCCACCTCCTGGGGTCTCTCCTTATCGCGCGCCAGATTCAGCTTTCTCGCAGCTCCGCCATCTGCTCTACTTTTTGCAGGTTTGGAGGTCATGGCCTTTGGTGCGGTGGATCTTGCAATAACGCTTGCCGGAGCTGCCCTGCTTGTCGGCGTCGCTACAGCCTCGCCGAGTCGCCGGTCTTGGCCTTGTCGGAGCCGCCTCCGTTCTTGGGAATGCTCAACGGCTAGCACATCCTTAGCTTTCCTCTTCCTATTGTTCCGCCTCGTTCTTTCTTGCCGGGCAGCATCCTCATTGCCGATCCTTCTACTCCGCAACCTCTCCGGGATTTTCCTCCCTCTTCAGCCCGTGCACACTTGTCGGCAAGAGCGTGAGCTCACGACATCTCGAATCTTTATCATCGCCATCTCCTCCCTCATCCTGCGGTTGCGACGTTCGATGAAACGCGTTGATAATCTGCGGCGAGGTGGACGCCGGGGATGTTGCGCTGCACCGGCTGAATCTTTGTATATACTTGCGCAGGGCTCCCCCTTCCGGGCGAGTAAATGGAGGTCACTTTCACGCCATGAGGCTTGTGGCCGCCCGTGAAGGCGCCGACAAACCGATGACACAGTCCGCCCACGAAGAGATGGAGCCGTCCGGAAAGTGCATGAGCCAAGATCTCGACGTTGGGCTTGAGTACCGGCGAAGTAGTTGGCGAGGATCTTCTTGTCGCGTCCTCCGCAGCCTGCACCGCGATGGTGTAGATGCCGAGGAACTCCGACGGGTGTATCCCGCCATCATACTTCTCGAACATCCGCTTGAAATTTTTAGTTTTGGGCCATCAACTTGCCGTAGCTCGCGGGTGAACGCAGGGCAACCTGCCGCATATGGCAAGTCGCCTGTTCTCCGGTGCGCGCGTCAACAGCGGGCCCAGCGCGATGGTCGATTGACGCGCGCTTCTCCGGCGCTTCGATACGAAGTTCGAAGCGTCTTCGCTGCCGTTTGGAGAACGGGCGCTGATCCCGGCGAAGTTCAAGGGTCCGGCGACGCGTGGAGTCGGCGTCAAGGTTGGTCCGTGAACTGGTGATCTTGGCTCGGGGGGCTGGGAGCGCATGTAAGCGGTACCTGCAGTTCCGGCGGCGCCGCCCCGCGCCGGCATCTTATCGGGCCTCGACGCTGCTCGACCGCCGGGTTTGTCACCATTGGCGGTTGACTAGGCTGTGTATGGCCATCCTCCGCCGTCGATCTTGTGCGGCGCCGAGGGAAGTCTAGGAGCAGCCGGGCTCGCCGCCGCTTTTCTTCGCAGCCTTGGGGAGCGGTGGTGATGGGCGGCGCAAGGAGCGAGACGTGCTCGGACTCCCAATCTGGTTGGGAGGAGCAACACCGCCCAGCGACCGTATTTCACTCGCACCAAAGATGCGTTCGTGCATGCGCCCGCCAGCGCCCTGCGACCCACCAGCTTGGTTTGGTCCAGCGCGAGCACGGTGCTTGGAGCACCGGGCGCTGTTGGCCTTGAACTTTGGGACGGGCGTGGCGTATGCACTGTCGCCCGACGCTTGGGGGCCTTGTTCTTGGATCTGGTGACGACACGAGACCCACCGGCGGTACCGCCGCCCGCGGCGCCCACCTCACCGCTGCTTGCTCGGCGGTGGCGGTAGAGTTGATGTAGATGGGCGCCACCTCCGAAGGCTTCTTCTTCGGTGGCATGTTGACGATGACGCTGATGTGGTGTGCGCGGAGACCGAATCAGATGTTCGCGACCTCGACGCCCCCTACCTGGCGCGCCAAAGATGTCGGGGCCCGGACTCGTATCCGTGGCCTCGAGCACCTATGGGGCACTCGGGGGCCCCTTCTGGTTCGGCAGGGGGGCGAGGGCCGCGCGCAGAGCAGATCGAGGTCGAGCACGCGCGGGGAGACGGGCGATCTTTACCCAGCTTCGGGGCTCTCCGGAGAGATAACACCCCTCATCGCTGCTCGAGTTGTTATAGAATCTAGCTCGAATGTGCGAGCATACGGTGGTGGTGTGGGTGTCGATGAATCAACCTCTTCTACGTCGCATGGGCCTCCCTTTTATAGTCCGAAGGGGGTACCCACAGTGGCAGCGTGGGAAGAGGGGTAGAAACGTAAAGCGCAGGTTGGTACAACGGTGTACAACAAAGGTGCCCTACCTAACTCGACGGCAGGGACAAGGGCATTAAATGCCCGTCCGGTTAACAAAGGCAAGTGGAGTGACCGTTAGGTGAGCCTCGTGGTGCCACGATGGCGCCTCTGTCGCCTCCGCTTGCCACCTCGCTCTGCATGGTTGTGTAGTATCCCGCCACGTGCTCTTGGGGCGGCTTTGGTGATGACGCTGCACGGGGTGCGCTGGAGTTGGGTGGCAGTTTTGCGCGGTAAGTGTCTTGTCGGTTCTTTTGTCGTGCTTGGCAAGCTTGCCGCCATCGACTTGTCGGGCGCTGGGCGCCGCGGCAAGCTTTCTGTGATGCCATAGTTAGCCCTCCCGCAAGCTCTTCTTGCCGGGCCTTCTTTTCGGGCTGGTACTTTGTTCTTGAATGGCGGTGATAAGGAGTGGTGGGGAGCCTCGCGGATGTCGGGCAAGCCTTGCCGCTGGGTGCTCGACGATCACTCAGGCAAGTTCGGGTACTAAGGTGCCCCCCTACTTTAGTACACCGACACTCTGGTTTCTCTCAAATACCTGTGTCAAAAGAGGATCAAGAAAAGACCACTTTTACTTGCCCATTTGGTACTTTTGCTTATAGACGTATGCCTTTTGGTTTATGTAATGCACCTGCTACCTTTCAAAGATGTATGACGGCTATATTCTCTGACTTTTGCGAAAAGATTGTTGAGGTTTTCATGGATGATTTCTCCATTTATGGATCTTCTTTTGATGATTGCTTGAGCAACCTTGATCGAGTTTTGCAGAGATGTAAGAAACTAATCTTGTCTTGAATTGGGAAAAAAATTCACTTTATGGTTAATGATGGCATTGTCTTGGGGAATAAAATTTCTGAAAGAGGTATTGAAGTTGATAAAGCTAAAGTTGATGCTATTGGAAAGATGTTGTGTCCTAAAGACATTAAAGGTGTAAGAAGTTTCCTCGGTCATGCCGGTTTTTATAGGAGGTTTATTAAGGACTTCTCTAAAATTTATAGGCCTCTGACTAATCTCTTACAAAAAGATATTCCTTTTGTCTTTGATGATGATTGTGTAGAAGCATTTGAAATACTTAAGTAAGCTTTGATTTCTACACCTATTGTTCAGCCACATGATTGGAATTTACCCTTTGAAATTATGTGCGATGCTAGTGATTATGCCGTAGGTGCTGTTCTAGGACAAAGAGTTGATAAGAAACTAAATGTTATTCAATATGCTAGTAAAACTCTAGATAGTGCCCAGAGAAATTATGCCACTACTAAAAAGAATTTTTAGTAGTTGTATTTGCTTGTGATAAGTTTAGACCTTATATCGTTGACTCTAAAGTAACTGTTCACACTGACTTATTAGATGGGTTCTCCTACTACAAGGATTTGATTTGCATATTATTGATAGAAAGGGAGCTGAGAACCCCGTTGCAGACAACCGGTCTAGGTTAGAGAATGTTCTTGATGACCCAATACCTATTGATGATAGCTTTCCTGACGAACAATTAGTTGTCATAAATGCTGCTTGTACTGATCCATGGTATGCTGGTTATGCTAAGTACATTGTTGCTAAATTTATACCACCTAGTTTCACATGCCAGCAAAAGAAACAGTTTTTCTATGATTTAAGACATTACTTTTGGGATGACCCACACATTTATAAAGAAGTAGTAGATGGTGTTATTAGACGTTGTGTACCTGAGCATGAATAGGAACATATCCTATGCAAGTGTCACTCTGAGGCTTATGGAGGACACCACGCTGGAGATAGAACTGCGCATAAGGTACTGCAATCCGGTTGTATTGGCCTAGTCTCTTCAAGGATGCCAATAAGTTTGTCTTGTCTTGCGATGAATGTCAAAGAACTGTTAATACTAGTAGACGTCTAGAAATGCCTATGAATTATTCTCTTGTTATTGAACCATTTGATGTTTGGGGCTTTGATTATATGGGACCGTTTCCTTCCTCTAATGGGTATTTTAGTTGTTGTTGATTATGTTACTAAGTGGGTAGAAGCTATTCCAACTAGTAGTGTTGATCATAACACCTCTATTAAGATGCTTAAAGAAGTTATTTTTCCTAGTAGAATTGAGTAACAGAGAGCTTAAATTGATTTTGCAAAAGACTATTAATAGATCTAGAAAGAATTGGTCCAAGAAACTTGATGATGCATTATGGGCTTATAGAACTGCATATAAAAATCATATGTGTATGTCTCCATATAAAATGGTTTATGGAAAAGCATGTCACTTACCTCTCGTACTAGAACATAAGGCATATTGGGCCATTAAAGAGCTCAATTATGATTTCAAACTTGCCGGTGAGAAGTGGTTATTTGACATTAGCTCACTTGATGAATGGAGAACTCAAACCTATGAGAATGCCAAACTGTTTAAAGAAAAAGTTAAATGATGGCATGACAAAAGGATACAAAAGTGTGAGTTTAATGTAGGTGATTATGTGTTGCTTTTCAACTCTCGTTTAAGATTTTTTGCAGGAAAACTCCTATCTAAATGGGAAGGCCCTTACGTTATCGAGGAGGTCTATCGTTCCGGTGCCATAAAAATCAACAACTTCGAAGGCACAAATCCGAAGGTGGTAAACGGTCAAAGAATCAAACATTATATCTCAGGTAATCCCATAAATGTTGAAACCAATGTTATGGAAACCGTAACCCCGGAGGAATACATAAGGGACACTTTCCAGAATGTTTCAGACTCTGAAAAGGAATAGGTATGTGGTACAGTAAGTAAATCGACTCCAAAACAGTTCTAATAGCGATTTCTCTCCGTTTTGGAATATTTAAGAAAATAGGAAAATAAGTAGTCTGGGAAGGACACTAGGCGTCCACGAAGGTGGAGGGCTCGCCCTACCCCCTTGGGCGCGCCCTCTGCCTCATGGGCACCTCGTGTGCTCTCCGGACTCCGTTTTCTTGCACGATACTTTTTTTTGTCGGTAAAAATTCATTATATAATCTCTCGAAGGTTTGACCACCGCACCATGCAAATATCTCTTGTTTTTGTTTCGAGCTATTTTTTGATAGATCTAGATCACCATGACATCTTCGAGTGCACCCAAGGACAAGTTCTTCGAGAAGGTCATCAACCCCTACCTCGAGGAGGTGCTGCAACACCCTCGAACCATTGAGATGCATAAGGGGGTGCTGCACATCCGCAATGTCGAGGGACCAAGGAGAACTGGAAGCATGGAGACAAGACTCGAAGCAATGGAGCAGCAGGTTTTCAAGTGCCTGAAGGAAATATGCCCTAGAGGCAATAATAAAGTTATTATTTATTTCCTTATTTCATGATAAATGTTTATTATTCATGCTAGAATTGTATTAACCGGAAACATAATACATGTGTGAATACATAGACAAACATAGTGTCACTAGTATGCCTCTACTTGACTAGCTCGCTTATCGAGAGATGGTTATGTTTCCTAGCCATGGACAAAAGAGTTGTCATTTGATTAACGGATCACATCATTAGGAGAATGATGTGATTGACTTGACCCATTCCATTAGCTTAGCACTTGATCGCTTAGTATGTTGCTATTGCTTTCTTCATGACTTATACATGTTCCTGTAACTATGAGATTATGCAACTCCGCTTACGGAGGAACACTTTGGTACTACCAAACGCCACAACGAATCGGGTGATTATAAAGGAGTACTACAGGTGTCTCCGAAGGTACATGTTGAGTTGGCGTATTTCGAGATTAGGTTTTGTCACTCCGATTGTCGGAGAGGTATCTCTGGGCCCTCTCGGTAATGCACATCATTATGAGCCTTGCAAGCAATGTAACCAATGAGTTGGTTACGGGATAACCAATGAGTTGAGTTATATTATGAGTTTATGAGTTTTGATGTACCGAAGGAGTTCGGAGTCCCGGATGAGATCGGGGACATGACGAGGAGTCTCGAAATGGTCGAGACGTAAATATCGATATATTGACGACTATATTCGGAGTTCGGAAAGGTTCCGAGTGATTCGGTATTTTTCGAGTACCGGGAGTTACGGGAATACGGGAAGAGTATTGGGCCTTAATGGGCTTTAGTGGAAGGAGCCAGAGGAGGCGCGCCCTCCCAAGCCCAAATCCGAATTGGACAAAGGGTTTGGGGCGCGCCCCCTCTTCCTTCCTTCTCCACTTCCTTCTTTCCCCTTGACCTAGTTGGACTAGGAAGAAGGAATCCTACTCCCGGTGGGAGTAGGACTCCTTGGCGCCCTCCTCCTAAGGCCGGCCTCCTCCTCCCTCCCTCCTTTATATACGGGGCAGGGGCACCCATAGACACACAAGTTAATCTACGGATCGCTCCTTAGCCGTGTGCGGTGCCCCTCCACCATATTCCACCTCGGTCATATCGTCATGAGTTTAGGCGAAGCCTGCGCCGTAGAACATCAACATCATCACCACACCGTCGTCTTGACGAACTCATCCCCGACACTTTGCTGGATCGAGATCCGGGATCGCCATCGAGCTGAACGTGTGCTGAAATCGGAGGTGCCGTGACGCTCGGTACTTGGATCGGTTGATCGTGAAGACGTCGACTACATCAACCGCGTTGTCATAACGCCCGCCACGGTCTACAAGGGTACGTGGACTAACACTCTCCTCTCGTTGCTATATCATCACCATGATCTTGTGTGTGCGAGGAAATTTTTGAAATTACTACGCTCCCCAACAAAGGGTATCGAGCCTCGGTTTTTTGGTTTGATGTTATTTGCACGAGTAGAACACAAGTGAGTTGTGGGCGATATAAGTCATACCGCTTACCAAAGATGTCATACTTTGGTTCAGCGGTATTGTTGGATGAACGGCCCGACCGACATTACGCGTCGCGCTTACGCGAGACTGGTTTTACCGCCGTGCTTTGCACACAGTGACTAGCGGGTGTCTGCTTTCTCCAACTTTAGTTGAACCGAGTGTGGCTACGCCCGGTCCTTGCGAAGGTTAAAACAGCATCAACTTGACAAACTATCGCTGTGGTTTTGATGCGAGGTGAGATTGGTTCTTGCTTAATCCCGTAGCAGCCACGTAAAATTTGCAACAACAAAGTAGAGGACGCCTAACTTGTTTTTGCAGGCATGTTGTGATGTGATATGGCCAAGACGTGATGCTATATTTTATTGTATGAGATGATCATGTTTTGTAACCGGTTATCGGCAATCGGCAGGAGCCATATGGTTGTCGCTTTATTGTATGAAATGCAACGCATACATAATTGCTTTACTTTATCACTAAGCGGTAGCGATAGTCGAGAAGCAATAGATGGCGAACGACAACGATGCTACGATGGAGATCAAGGTGTCGCGCGGTGACGATGGTGATCACGACGGTGCTTGGAGATGGAGATCACAAGCACAAGATGATGATGGCCATATCATATCACTTATATTGATTGCATGTGATGTTTATCCTTTATGCATCTTATCTTGCTTTGATTGACGGTAGCATTTTAAGATGATCTCTCACTAATTATCAAGAAGTGTTCTCCCGAGTATGCACCATTGCGAAAGTTCTTCGTCTTTGAGACACCACGTGATGATCGGGTGTGATAGGCTCTACGCTCAAATACAACGGTGCAAAACAGTTGCACACGCGAATACTCAAAGTTAAACTTGACGAGCCTAGCATATACAGATATGGCCTCGAACACGGAGACCGAAAGGTTGAGCGTGAATCATATAGTAGATATGATCAACATAGTGATGTTCACCATTGAAACTACTCCATCTCACGTGATGATCGGACATGGTTTAGTTGATTTGGATCACGTGATCACTTAGATGACTAGAGAGATGTCTGTCTAAGTGGGAGTTCTTAAGTAATATGATTAATTGAACTTAAATTTATCATGAACTTAGTCCCGTAGTATTTTGCAAATTATGTTGTAGATCAATAGCTTGCGTTGTTGCTTTCATATGTTTATTTTGATATGTTCCTAGAGAAAATTATGTTGAAAGATGTTAGTAGCAATGATGCGGATTGGATCCATGATCTAAGGTTTATCCTCATTGCTGCACGGAAGAATTATGTCCTTAATGCACCGCTAGGTGACAGACCTATTGCGGGAGCGCGTATGCGACGTTATGAACGCTTGGCTAGCTCAATATGATGACTACTTGATAGTTTTGTGCACCATGCTTTATGGCTTAGAATCGACTTCAAAGATGTTTTGAACATCATGGACCATATGAGATGTTCCAGAATTGAAGTTAATATTTCAAGCAAATACCCGAGTTGAGAGATATGAAGTCTCCAACAAGTTCTATAGCTAAAAGATGGAGGAGAATCGCTCAACTAGTGAGCATGTGCTCAGATTGTCCGGGTACTACAATCGCTTGAATCAAGTGGGAGTTATTCTTCCGATAAGATAGTGATTGATGAATTCAGATTCACCATCACCAAGTTAATAGAACTTCGTGATGAACTATAGTATGCAAGGGATGACGAAAACGATTCCCGAGCTCTTCGTGATGTTGAAATCGCGAAGGTAGAAATCAAGAAAGAGCATCAAGTGTTGATGATTGACAAGACCACTAGTTTCAAGAAAAGGGCAAAGGGAAAGAAAGGGAACTTCAAGTGGAAAGACAAGCAAGTTGTCACTCCCGCGAAGAAGCTCCAAGCTGACCAAAGCCTGAAACCGAGTGCTTACATCGCAAAGAAAATGGTCACTGGAAGCGGAAATGCCCTAAATATTTGGTGGATAAGAAGGATGGCAAAGTGAACAAGGGTATATTTGATATACAGGTTATTGATGTGTGCTTTACTAGTGTTTATAGTAGCCCCTGAGTATTTGATACTTGTTCGGTTGGTAAGATTAGTAACTCGAAACAGGAGTTACAGAATAAACAGAGACTAGTTGAAGGGAAAGTGACGACGAGTGTTGGAAGTAGTTCCAAGATTGATATGATCATCATCGCACACTCCCTATACTTTCGGGATTAGCGTTGAACCTAAATAAATGTTATTTGGTGTTTGCGTTGAGCATGAATATGATTTGATCATGTTTATTGCAATACGGTTTTTCATTTAAGTTAGAGAACAATTATTATTCTGCTTACATGAATAAAACCTTCTATGGTCATACACACCAACGAAAATGGTTTGTTGGATCACGATCGTAGTGATACACATATTCATAATATTGAGGCCAAAAGATGCAAAGTTAATAATGATAGTGCAACTTATTTGTGGCACTGCCATTTGGGTCATATCGGTGTAAAGCGCATGAAGAAACTCCATAAAGATGGATTTTCGGAATCACTTGGTTATGAATCATTTGATGCTTATAACCGTGCCTTTTGGGCAAGATGACTAAAACTCCGCTTCTTCGAACAATGGAACGAACTACCGACTTATTGGAAATAATACATACCGATGTATGCAGACCAATGAGTATGAAGGCTCGTGGCAAGTATCATTATTTTCTGACCTTCACAAGATGATTTGAGAAGATATGGGTATATCTTCTTAATGAAACATAAGTCTGAAATAGTTGAAAGGTTGAAAGAATTTCAGAGTGAAGTGGAAAAATCATCGTAACAAGAAAATAAAGTTTCTGCAATCTGATCACAGAGACAAATATTTGAGTTACGAGTTTGGTCTTCAATTAAAACAATGTGGAATAGTTTCATAGCTCACGCCACCTGGAACACCACATCGTTATGGTGTGTCCAAACATCGTAACCGCACTTTATTTAATATGGTGCGATCTATGATGTCTCTTATCAGTTTACCACTATCATTTTGGGGTTATGCATTAGAGACAGCTACATTCACGTTAAAAGGGCACCATCTAAATCCATTGAGACGACACCGTGGTTTAGCAGTAAACCTAAGTTGTCATTTCTTAAAGTTTGGAGTTGCGATGCTTATATGAAAAAGTTTTTCAACCTGATAAGCTCGAACCCAAATCAGAGAAGTGCGTCTTCATAGAATACCCAAAGGAAATTATTGGGTAATCCTTCTATCACAGATCCGAAGGCAAAACATTCGTTGCTAAAAATGGATCCTTTCTAGAGAAGGAGCTTCTCTCGAAAGAAGTGAGTGGGAGGAAAGTAGAGCTTGATAAGGTAATGTGTACCTTCTCCCAAATTGGAAAGTAGTTCATCACAGAAATCAGTTCCAGTGATTCCTACATCAATTAGTGAGGAAGCTAATGATGATGATCATGAAACTTCAAATCAAGTTACTACAGAACCTCGTAGGTTTTTCAGAGTACGGTCCGCACTAGAGTGGTACGGTAATCCTGTTCTGAAAGTCATGTTATTAGACCATGATAAACCTACGAACTATGAGGAAGCGATGATGAGCCCAGATTCCGCAAAATGGTTTGAGGCCATGAAATCTGAGATGGGATCCATGTATGAGAACAAAGTGTGGACTTTGGTGGACTTGCCCGATGATCGGCAAGCCATAGAAAATAAATGGATCTTCAAGAGGAAGACGGACGCTAATAGTAGTGTTACTATCTACAAAGCTAGACTTGTCGAAAAAGGTTTTTAACAAAGTTCAAGGTGTTGAATACAATGAGACTTTCTCACTCGTATCGATGCTTAAAAGTCTGTCTGAATCATGTTAGCAATTGCCACATTTTATGAAATTTGGCAAATGGATGTCAAAACTACATTCCTTAAATGGTTTTCTTAAAGAAGAGTTGTATATGATGCAAACAGAAGGTTTTTTCAATCCTAAAGGTGTTAACAAAATGTGCAAGCTCCAGCGATCCATCTATGGACTGGTGCAAGCATCTCAGAGTTGGAATATACGCTTTGATAAGTTGATCAAAGCATATAGTTTTATACTGACTTACATTGAAGCCTCATTTACAAGAAAGTGAGTGGGAGCACTACATCATTTCGATAAGTATATGTGAATGACATATTGTTGATCGGAAGTAATGTAGAAATTATTCTCGCAAAGCATAAAGGAGTATTTGAAAGGAGTTTTTGAAGAAAGACCTCAAGAAGCTACTTATATATTAAGCATCAAGATCTATTGAGATAGATCAAGACGCTTGATAAGATTTTCAATGAATACATACCTTGACAAGATTTTGAAATAGTTCAAAATGGAACAGTCAAAGAAGGAGTTCTTGCCTGTGTTGCAAGGTGTGAAATTGAGTAAGACTCAAGACCCGACCATGGCAGAAAATAGAAAGAGAATGAAAAATCATTCCCTATGCCTCACCATAGGTTCTATAAAGTATGCTATGTCAGTGAACTGCATATATTGTATACCTTGCTCGAGTTTGGCAAAGGAATACAATTTTGATCTAATAGTAGATCATCGGACAATGGTCAAGAATATCCTTAGTAAGGACTAAGGAGATGTTTCTCAATTATGGAGGTGATAAAAGAGTTCGTTGTAAAAGTTACATCAGTGCAAACTTTTACACTGATCCAGATAACCCTAAGTCTCAATCTGGATACATATTGAAAGTGGGAGCAATTAGCTAGAGTAGCTCCATGCAAAGCATTGTGGACATAGAATATTTGCAAATATACGGCTCAATGTGATGCATCTGCTGACTAAGATTCTCTCACGAGCAAAACATGATCACACCTTAGTACTCTTTGGGTGTTAATCACATAGCGATGTGAACTAGATTATTGACTCTAGTAAACCCTTTGGGTGTTGGTCACATAACGATGTGAACTATGGGTGTTAATCATATACAGATATGATTATTGGTGTTAAATCACATGGCGATGTGAACTAGATTATTGACTCTAGTGCAAGTGGGAGATCAAGGAAATATGCCCTAGAGGCAATAATAAAGTTATTATTTATTTCCTTATTTCATGATAAATGTTTATTATTCATGCTAGAATTGTATTAACCGGAAACATAATACATGTGTGAATACATAGACAAACATAGTGTCACTAGTATGCCTCTACTTGACTAGCTCGCTTATCGAGATGGTTATGTTTCCTAGCCATGGACAAAAGAGTTGTCATTTGATTAACGGATCACATCATTAGGAGAATGATGTGATTGACTTGACCCATTCCGTTAGCTTAGCACTTGATCGCTTAGTATGTTGCTATTGCTTTCTTCATGACTTATACATGTTCCTGTAACTATGAGATTATGCAACTCCTGCTTATCGGAGGAACACTTTGGTACTACCAAACGTCACAACGAATCGGGTGATTATAAAGGAGTACTACAGGTGTCTCCGAAGGTACATGTTGAGTTGGCGTATTTCGAGATTAGGTTTTGTCACTCCGATTGTCGGAGAGGTATCTATGGGCCCTCTCGGTAATGCACATCATTATGAGCCTTGCAAGCAATGTAACCAATGAGTTGGTTACGGGATGATGCATTACAGAATGAGTAAAGAGACTTGCCGGTGACGAGATTGAACTAGGTATTGGATACCGATGATCGAATCTCGGGCAAGTAACATACCGATGACAAAGGGAACAACGTATGTTGTTATGCGGTTTGACCAATAAAGATCTTCGAGAATATGTAGGAGCCAATATGGGCATCCAGGTCCCGCTATTGGTTATTGACCGAGAATAGTTCTAGGTCATGTCTACATAGTTCTCGAACCCGTAAGGTCCGCACGCTTAAGGTTTTGATGACAGTTATATTATGAGTTTATGAGTTTTGATGTACCGAAGGAGTTCGGAGTCCCGGATGAGATTGGGGACATGACGAGGAGTCTCGAAATGGTCGAGACGTAAAGATCGATATATTGGACGACTATATTCGAGTTCGGAAAGGTTCCGAGTGATTCGGTATTTTTCGAGTACCGGGAGTTACGGAATACGGGAAGAGTATTGGGCCTTAATGGGCTTTAGTGGGAAGGAGCCAGAGGAGGCGCGCCCCTCCCAAGCCCAGTCCGAATTGGACAAAGGGTTTGGGGCGCGCCCCCTCTTCCTTCCTTCTCCACTTCCCTTCTTTCCCCCCTTGACCTAGTTGGACTAGGAAAGAAGGAATCCTACTCCCGGTGGGAGTAGGACTCCCTTGGCGCACCCTCCTCCTAGGGCCGGCCTCCTCCTCCCTCCCTCCTTTATATACGGGGGCAGGGGCACCCCATAGACACACAAGTTAATCTACGGATCGTTCCATAAGCGTGTGCGGTGCCCCCTCCACCATATTCCACCTCGGTCATATCGTCATGAGTTTAGGCGAAGCCTCGCGCCGTAGAACATCAACATCGCCACCACGCCGCGTCGACGGAACTCATCCCCGACACTTTGCTGGATCGGAGTCCGGGATCGCCATCGAGCTGAACGTGTGCTGAACTCGGAGGTGCCGTGACGCTCGTACTTGGATCGGTTGGATCGTGAAGACGTACGACTACATCAACCGCGTTGTCATAACGCTTCCGCTTACGGTCTACAAGGGTACGTGGACGAACACTGTCCCCTCTCGTTGCTATATCATCACCATGATCTTGTGTGTGCGTAGGAATTTTTTTGAAATTACTACGTTCCCCAACAGTGAGGGATGGTGGAACGCGGACTCAATGCTAACCACATGATGATCGTGGAGTTCACCAACAACCACAAGCTGGATGCCAAGAACAATAGGGAGGCCATCTTCAGGCTTCACGAGAAAATCGAGCACCTCCAAGCCTAGATCTATGGCCTGCAAAACCAAAACTGTGAGTATGAATATAGATTCAAGAGGATGAGTTTAGCTGCAGATTTAAGGATCCCGGAGACTCGATCATCTTTCTATGATGGTGAGCCTATGCCTTGGAAGAGGGACGACAAGCCTTCATCATCCCCTTGGCAACTGCCAAGCTTGGGGGAGGTGCCCCGGTATCGTATCACCATCACACTCCTACCTTTACCGTTTTTCTTAGTTTGATCCTTTTGGTAATATCTTGATCTAGTAGAACAAAGTTTTAGAATGATCTAGTTTTAAGTTTTGCTTTATGATTCCTCTATGTAATCGAGTCCATGAGCTATATATAATAAAGATTAGTCTTGAGTAAAGGGCTTTGCTATCTTGCTATGATCTTGAGGGAATAAAAGAAGAAGAAAGAATAAAAAGAAACAAAGAGATCATATGGATCTTATGGAGAGTAATGACTTCACATATTAAGAGTATGATGAATAAAAGTTGTTGAGAGTTGGCAAACATAGTTTTGGTCATCGTTGCAATTAATAGGAATTAATAAAGAAAGAGAGGTTCTCACAGATAAATATACTATCTTGGACATATTTTATGATTGTGAGCACTCATTAAAATATGACATGCTAAAGAGTTGACGTTGGACAAGGAAGACAACGTAATGGGTTATGTTTTCTTATATCCGAAATAAAGTATATTGTCATGGATCATCCAACATGTTGAGCTTGCCTTTCCCCCTCATGCTAGCCAAATTCGTTGCACCAACTAGAGATGCTACTTGTGCTTCCAAAATATCCTTAAACCTGGTTTTGCCATGAGAGTCCACCATATCTACCTATGGATTGAGTAAGATCCTTCAAGTAAGTTGTCATGTTGCATGCAATAAAAATTGCTCTCTAAATATGTATGATTTATTAGTGTGGAGAAAATAAACTTTATAAGATCTTGTGATGTGGAAGCAATAAAAGCGACGGACTGCATAATAAAGGTCCGTATCACAAGTGGCAATATAAAGTGACGTTCTTTTGCATTAAGATTTTGTGCATCTAACCATAAAAGCACATGACAACCTCTGCTTCCCTCTGCGAAGGGCCTATCTTTTACTTTTGTCTTATACCTTTTAATAGAGTCATGGTGATCTTCACCTTTCCTTTTTACATTTTATCCTTTGGCAAGCACCTTGTGTTGGAAAGATCCTGATATATATATATATATATATATATATATATATCCAATTGGATGCAAGTTAGCATTAACTATTATTGTTGACATTACCCTTGAGGTAAAAGGTTGGGAGGCAACACTATAAGCCCCTATCTTTGTTTGTGTCCGATTAAAACTCCATACCCATAAGTATTGCGTTAGTGTTAGCAATTGTGAAAGACTAAATGATAGTTGAGTATGTGGACTTGCTGAAAAGCTCTTATATTGACTCTTTCCGATAGTTGAGTACGGGGAGCACCTAATATGAGCAACGGGGAGCCGTTGGATCCAAGATGCAGCAGCACACACGAGGCCTAAATGTTTTATTTGCAAAAAATTCTTTGGAGAGTTTGGAAATTGCGCATAATTACAAAGACTACTCCCAAGCCATTGGATCCCACTTCCAACGATGTAAAAACTCGTATCACCATATCATCTAAGCTGCGGGGTGGATGTGATATTCTATGCCGCTGTCATTTTTGTTCGTAAACTTGCAAAATACGTGTAACTCGTGTCGTTACTTGTCTAGCCGCGCAAAGTGTTTGTTCAAAAAAAACATCCTATACTGAAATATCGGGACAACCCACGGGGGTCCCACTTGTCATTAATCAAATTTGGACCTAAAACTAACAAATCTGAAAGACAAGATTCGAACTGGCAACCTGGACTACAAAGCGTAAGTCGATAGCCTGAAACAACAATGGTTTTTGGCTTTGTCCCATAACTTGATTTTATATAGTATTGCGTTGAGTAGAGTAGAGGGAGTGCCTCGTCAACATGTTCATGATTGTTGACTCACTTACTGGTGGGTCCCAGGTCTACGATCTCTCTCTCTCCTCTCCATCTTCTAACCTTTGCACGGGCACACACAAAGAGTGTTGCTAGCTTGCCGTGGTTTTATTATAACTAAAAAAGCTTGGAAAATAGAAGAATTGCCTAGAACAAGAGACGTTGTGGCTGGTCGAGACGGAGCTAACCACACCTATCCTCCGTGCCACGTTAGCATGATGAAGCTGTGTGGCTAGTGGGGTGTTTTCGACCGACTGGCTGGGTCTCGAGGTCGAACCATAGGTACATACAGTATATTTTTACACGCACATTTTTCCTCCGTGCCAAGACGTGGCACACCCTACCGCGCGGTTTCGGGGTCCTCCCGGGTGGTGCACGCATATATTCTTCCTGACGTGATACGCCCTACCGCGTGTTTTCTGGGTCCTCCTCGGTCATAGCGCCGAAGCAAGTAAATGGGTCGTCAAATCACGAAATACCACCTTTCCAGCCGAGTACATCAGTGAAGCACGGTGGCTAGCTAGTTGGGCTAGTTCAAATGATTAGCTAGGCCGCCGCCACATTTGTTTTTTCACCCCTTTTTTTATCTCCTTGCTATCAGGTAAATTTAAATATCCACTACAGCATTGCTCTGGTGTTTGGGTGCGGCAGGATTTTTAATTTTTTGTTTGACGGCAGCAGGCGCGGGAGGATTTATAATTTTTTGATTGACGAGAGCAAGCGTAGCAGCAATTAGTCATGATGACTCCGCCTGTAAAACCCACTGCTCCCTGATGTGAGAAGTCGTCGACTGGTGTTTTCCCATGGTGAAAACCAAAAGATTCCCCGTTCCTCGGCTGGCTCCCTCCGCCTTCCCAGAGATTGCATTGCCTTTTCAGCCATTTCGCCTTTTGCTTCCTCTCCCATTGCTTCTACCGTGCCATGGAGGCGCAGCAGATCACGGAGTCCGAGGTGAGGCGCCGACACAGAGCTCCATGCCAAGGATGCGGAGCTCGTATTAGGACGTGGAGCTCCGTGAGCTCAAGGAGGAGAGGAGTGCCATGCTCCTCCGTTATGTGCGGGAGTTCACGGATCTTCAAAAGCGGCAGGGGTCCACCACAAAGATGCTCGAGGCGTCAGTGACGTTGCTGCAGAAAGCAGGAAATACGATAGGTTGTCCGGGGAGCCGGTTGGAGCGCGAGCAGCCCGATCGTGACAAAGGTCGAGGATTGCCTAACCACTTGGTGAACCAAGTTGCCACGCACGTGTTGCGGCTGCGCGATGCCTACCGTCGTGCCAGCGCGACCATGCTGGCCGTCGGGCTAAACCCGTTCGACCACCCGGTCGACTTCAACGAGCTGCGGCTTCCTGACCTGGTCTCCTTCTTCACCTATATCTCTAAGGATCTGAGCCGTCTCTGCGCGATGGTGGGGGCGGAGGTAGACAAGGAGGGGTTGCAGGCTGCCGTCGCCATTGCCAGGCGAATCCTTTTAGGGCTCCATCACCGTAATCCATTCGTGCCATTGGACGCCGTCTTTGACGAGCTGGCTCCCGTCGACAGGGAGCAGCCTCTGCGGGTGGTTGCACCCTGCATCACCAACGTCGTGCGCCTCGAGAAGCAGAGGGACTTCGGTGGTGTTTAGGCGCCCTCTGCATGGGCATGTCCATGACTTGGCGCAACATGACCGTTGGATCAAACTCAGACAATGCAGATCAGTCACTGTAGCAGAAAGCGTGTGGGTGTATTTGGTTGCATTCTCATCTCAATATAGTTGTTCCCTCTTCATGTATTTGTGTTAACCTACTAGTGTGCACTCATGCACCCTTCATGCACTCTGCCAAACACCCAAAAGTGGGTCGAGAAGGGAACTTTTGCTCCCATCCCGTGCACCCTTCATACACCCTGCCTAACACTAATTCATGATTCATATGGTTCATGTTTCACGAAGTACTGTACCACTGTACTCTCCGTGCGTTGTAGACCTAGTTCTGTTAACATTGATCTCACTGTTCATTCTCGACCGGACTGTCAAAAAAGCGGTACTATGTTACTACATTACTGTTCATATAGTTGACATGCGCACAACATCATTTGTTATCGCCATATCTTACTACACTAGCAACAAGATTATGTAGTACTGACGTATGAACCACTGCACATGCCGGATACGTCCATTTTGCATCATGCTTTGATATTGATATCTATTGCATTATGGGCTGTTATTACTCATTATGTCACAATACTTATGTCCTTTTCTCTCTTATTTTACAAGGTTTACACGAAGAGGGAGAATGCCGGCAGCTGGAATTTTGGGCTGAAAAAGGAGCAAATATTATAGACCTATTCTGCACAACTCCAAAAGTCCTGAAACTCCACAGAAGTTATTTTTGGAATTAATAAAAAAATACTAAGCAAAGAAAATACCAGAGGGGAGCCACCCACCATCCACGAGGGTGAGGGCGCGCCCTACCCCCTTGGGCGTGCCCCCCTGCCTCGTGGGCCGCCTGGCAGGCCTCCGGTGCCCATCTTATGCTATATGAAGTCTTTTACCCTGGAAAAAATCATAAGCAAGCTTTCGGGACGAGACACCACCGCCACGAGGCGGAACCTTGGCAGAACCAATATACAGCTTCGGCGGAGCTATTCTGCTGGGGAAACATCCCTCTGGGAGGGGAAACAATCACCATCGATCCTCTCAGAGGGAGGGGGTCAATCTCCATTAACATCTTCACCAGCACCATCTCATCTCAAACCCTAGTTCATCTCTTGTATCCGATCTATGTCTCAAAGCCTCAGATTGGTACCTATGGGTTGCTAGTAGTGTTGATTACTCCTTGTAGTTGATGCTAGTTGGTTTATTCAGTGGAAGATCATATGTTTAGTCATGTGAATTTGGTATTCGTTTGATATTTTGATGAGATGTATGTTGTCTCTCCTCTAGTAGTGTTATGTGAACGTCGACTACATGACACTTGACCATTGTTTGGGCCTAGAGGAAGGCATTGGGAAGTAGTAAGTAGATGATGGGTTGCTAGACTGACAGAATCTTAAACCCTAGTTTATGAGTTGCTTTGTAAGGGGCTGATTTGGATCCATATGTTTCATGCTATGGTTAGGTTTACCATAATACTTCTTTTGTAGTTGCTGATGCTTGCAATATGGGTTAATCATAAGTGGTATGCTTGTCCAAGAAAGGGAAGTACCCAAGCACCGGCCCACCCACATACAAATTACTCCCTCCGTTCCTTTATATAAGGTGTATTTGTTTTTTGATAAAATTTTAGAATGTAAGGTGCATTTCTTCTAATTCCTCATAATTCCCCTGTTAGCCCTCTGGAAAAAAGGAAAGTATCTCTTTTCTGATTGTCTGTATCTCTCCTTGTAGCAAAAGAAGGAAAGTATTTCTTTGTCGATTGCATGTATCTCTTAGTTTCCTAGACTAACTGATTTACTTGCCATTAACCAACAAATTTGCCAAGGGTAATTTTGTCCTATCATGTTTATAATTATGTGCCTTGGTCACCGTGCCTAAAATAATACACTTTACATAAAGGAACAGAGGGAGTATCAAAGTAACGAACATGAATCATATGAGCGTGGTGAAAACTAGCTTGACGATAATTCCCATGTGTCCTCGGGAGCGCTTTTCTCTATATAAGAGTTTGTCCAGGCTTGTCCTTTGCTAGAAAAAGGATTGGCCCACCTTGCTGCACCTTATTTACTTTTGTTACTTATTACCCGTTATGAATTACCTTATCACAAAACTATTTGTTACCGATAATTTCAGTGCTTGCAGAGAATACCTTACTGAAAACCGCTTGTCATTTCCTTCTGCTCCTCGTTGGGTTCGACACTCTTACTTGTCGAAAGGACTATGATAGATCCCCTACACTTGTGGGTCATCAATGCCTAGTAGTAGGAGCACTGTGTATGTTCAAGTGGTTGCCGTGTTTCGCACTCCTTCGTCGTAAGAGTGGAAACGCTTGCTGTAATCATTTTTTCCTTCGGAAAAACAGTGGACACGCTCTACCGTGCGGATCCTCCTCCAGCCATGCACTAAATTACCCACTTTCGCCGACGTGTGGGACAACCAAAGATCGGCCCACCGCCATGCACTAAATTACTCAGAGTAGAGTGACGGTAGACTACCCCGATCGAAGCGCGCGACAATGCCCAATGAGCCAAATCACAAAACCCCTCCTTTCCAAAGAAGAAGTTGGATGACGAAGCAACCATCATTTCACTCTTCTCTCTCAGCTTCCTCTCTTGTAGAAAACCCCCACTCGCTTTGCTTCTCCCTCATCTCGTTCCTCATTTCACTCTTCTCTCTCAGCTTCCTCTCTTGGATGGACGCTGGAGCACCGGCCGACGTGATGTCTATGGCTCTGGCCAAAACCGTCGAGGCTCATGGTACGAAGAAGCGCAAGCACCTCGCCGAGACTACCGCAGACAAGCTCAAAGCCATCGCCCTGTCCAAGCCCCCCTCTCCGGGATCCCTCATTAAGCAAGTCCAGGTAATATCTCTTCTTGACGACCTTTTTCTCGATCTTGATCCAAATTAGCACTGATACTAAACTGTTTGGATGAGTCGCCTGGAACAAAGTCAACAAGCTTAGTATCATCAGCCGACTTAAACTTCATAACCGGCTCAGGCTCTGTGGTTGGTTTTTTCAAAGACGTCATATCCGCCGGATCAACATTGTCCTTGTAGAACTTCAACTCTTCATTGCCGCATCGACTCAAAGATAAGCCGCGTCGCCTTCTTCACATTCCAAGGCCACCTTCCGGCTTCCATGCACCGTGATGGTTCCCTTATGACCCGGCATCTTGAGCTGCAAATACACATAACACGGCCGTGCCATGAACTTGGCGTAAGCCGGCCGCCCAAACAAAGCATGATATGGGCTCTTGATCTTGACCACTTCAAACGTCAATTTCTCGGCCCTGGAGTCATATTCATCTCCAAAGGCCACCTCCAATTCGATCTTACCAACTGGATACACCGACTTACCAGGCACGACACCATGGAAAACAGTGTTGGACTGCTTAAGGCTTTTATCAGTTAACCCCATGCGACGGAAGGTCCCATAATAGAGGATATTGATGCTACTGCCTCCATCCGTGAGTACCTTGGTGAATTTATATCCACCAACCCGAGGGGCCACCACCAAGGCTAAGTGACCCGGATTATCAACCCGGAGAGGGTGATCTTTCCTACTCCATAGAATAGGCTGCTCAGACCATCTCAAATAACGAGGAACTGCCAGCTCAACAGCATTCACAGCCCTCTTGTGAAGCTTCTGGTCTTGTTTGCACAAACTGGTGGTAAACACATGATATTGCCCATTATTCAGCTGCTTTGGATGGCTCTGGTATCCACCTAGCTGTTGTTGCTGCTGCTGCTGACCACCCTGGCCAGATTGCTGGTTATAACCACCTTGATTGCCTTGAAATTTTGAAAGTTGGAATTTGAACCGCCACCCGGGCCATCAAAACCGCCGCCACCTGAGCCGCTGCCCCGCCCATTATTATCGTCGAACATGTTGGAATTTTTGAAGGCCTTCATGATCGTACAGTCCTTCCATAAATGAGTAGCCGGCTTCTGCTGAGTGTCGTGCCTTGGATAGGGCTCATTCAGTAACTGCTCAAGGGTGGGGCCTGACCCGCCAGACCAGGGAGGTGGTCTCCCCTTACACCGTTGGTTGTTACCCTGTGCATTAGTGTTAACCACAAACTCCAAACTACCATCAGCCTTATGTTTATTACCTCCTTGATTTGTCGGGTTATGCTCAGGGCCCTTGCCGTTGTTGTTCTTCTTTCCCTTCCCTATCTTTTCATCATCAGACTCGGGATCCTTGGTACTATCAGAGTCGGCGTACTTGACCATAGCTGCCATCAGCGTGCCCATATCATTACAATCGCGCTTGAGCTGCCCCAGCTTTTGTTTCAAAGGCAAAAAAACAACAATTTTTCTCCAACATTAAGACCGCAGAGCCGGCATCCATCTTATCAGACGAATGTATTATGGCCTTAACCCAGCGCACCCAATGGGTTGTAGACTCGCCCTCCTCCCGCTTGCAATTCGTCAAATCCACGATTGACATGGGCTGCTTGCACGTATCCTTAAAATTCTGGACGAACCAGGCTTTTAGCCCCGCCCATGAACTGATTGAATTAGGTGGCAGGCCTTTCAACCAAGTGCGGGCGGTCCCATCCAACGTCATGGTAAAGTACTTGGCCATCACAGCATCACTGACCTCCAATAACTCCATAGCCATCTCGTAACTTTCAATCCATGCCCCAGGCTATAAGTCGGCCGTGTAGTTCAGAACCTTCCTAGGTCCCTTAAAATCCTTGGGTAAACGCTCGTTACATAGAGCTGGCACTAGCCAGGGGACACCTCCGGTCCTGGTGGCCACACCTGCCTCGATAGAAGTCGTCGAATAAACCAGATGCGGCTGGTAAGCCGTCAGTTGAGCCACCTACTCAACCTCTTGACGTATTCTGTCTTGATCTACCAAGTTAAATGCTCCATGGCGTGCCGGGTTATGCTCACCTGGCTAGTTACAGCATCGGATGTTGCTTGAAATGGCCACTGAATCCATGTGCCGACTATAACTTGGGCTTCGGCTTGGACGAGGGGTTGAATGAATCCTGTCCCGCCTGTATCAGTAAGCCTCCTATTGTGCTAAAGCCATCTGAAGAAGTTCTCTAACCCGGCAGGTTTCAACCGCCGCCGGAGAGTCGCCATCCATTGGGAGAGCCACCAGCCGCGCCGCCACCGTGATCATGTTCTCCAACAGGTTAGAATAATGACCCGGAGGTGTTGATACATACTGAGGTGGAGCAGTACTCATGCGGGGAGGCCCCATCACATGTGGCTGAACCGGTGCCCTGACCCTGGGTGTTGCAACCCGGTCTGCCTCAGTACGCGGGGAGAGCCATGGCGGGTTACTGGGCCCTGCACCAGGTGTGTGAAAGAGGTTTCAAGGATCATAAACCGAAGGGAGTCGAGACTGAGTCTTCTGATGTCTTCTCCTCATGACCTCATTAGACACGTTCTGATCTTGCGTGAGCCGGAAGGTCTGTGCTAGAATCCGCTGAGCCTGAGCATCCAGAGCCGCCCGCTCTGCGGTTATCCTGACATCTTCCACTGCTAAGTCTTCCTTAGCCTGCACCATATCCAATTTTAACTGTGCCACTTCCGCGTCATGTCAAGCTTGATCCGCCGGGTTGACCACGACGGTTAAAAGAGCGGTCATTTTATCTGTGAGATCCATCAACACCTGAGCCGATGAGTGCACAGGGCCTCCTGCCCAGGCTGCTGCTGACCCGGAGGTTACGACCGCTGCAGTTGTGGAGTCTTGGATAGGTTGTGTGCCGTCCATGAAGATTCCGACGCTGCTCGGCGGCTCGAGGCAATCTGGAATACTGCTGCCATTGGTGCAGCCCCCAAGCCCGCCGTCTTGCAGTTGATACAATGAATCTGTCTCACCTGTGGACGACTCGCCATCAGAGTAGATGGTCGTCTCGCTGCCAGATGCAGATCCTTCAGAGAGCCCTCCGTGGATGCATCCCACGAAGGCACGCTTCACAGCAGGCGGAGCCCGGGCGGGTCTCGCACGTTGAGCCATCTCGACGAGGTCGGTGCAGACGTCCGTCCTAGGGCCTGGCTCGCTGATCTTGCCGATGAAGACGTGAATTCCGTCAAAGGGGACCCGGTACCCATACTCAATTGAGCCGGCGTCGGGGCCCCAGCCTGCATCATCGATGTAGAGCTTGCCGCGACAACTCTTGGTCATCCGGCCCATAGCGTATCCCTTGAGCCCTTCGAAGTTGCCCTTCAAGAACTCAAATCCACCGTGCGCTGGCCCCATGGTGGGCTCCAAGTGTCGTGGAATTGTCACGACAAATGTCCTAGTGAAAGGACTTAGTCGTGGTGCCATCGCAACTAGGAACCTTAAAGGGGTTAATCGGGACAAAGGACACGAGGTTTATACTGGTTCAGCCCCTTACGGTGAAGGTGAAAGCCTATGATCCAGCTTTGAGTGGGACTACTTATGTCTCGATAACCAGGGAGCGAATCGCTTGACCTAGCTCTCGACTTGATGTTACTTGCCCTGAACCGCCGCCGGGTCGTCCCTTTATATACAAAGGTCGACGCCCATCGGCTCTACAGTCTCGGTCAGTTCATAAACAGTGTCCGGCTCGGTCTCTTAACTATTCTTGCCTTACAATACAAGTCACGCATACATGGCGGTTTATCACTACGGGCCTTAAGTCGCCTCTGGGCTTTGGGCCCTTTCCTGAACCGCCATCTCTATCCTGGGTCTTGGGCTTCAAGAATATTTGTAAGTATAACCCGGCCCCTCCTGGGCGGGTCATACCAATAGTTATATCCCCAACATTGATCGTGTTTTTTCATCTAACATGAAGTACTAGTACTACTAGTACACCTTTCTGGGTGATCTTGCATGTGATTTTTGTGTGCCAAATGACGGTTCTAAATTCCTCTTTTGACCAAAACATGCGAGAAGTTGACACCGATTTCTTATAGATTACTTTCAACTACTCCTTCTGTCCCAAAATTCTTGTCTTAGATTTGTCTAGATACGGATGTATCTAATACTAAAATACATCCGTATCTAGACAAATCTAAGACAAGAATTTTAGGACAGAGTACTTTATGAACATTAGTGCTACCTTTGAAGAGGGTATATTTGCCTCAGTAACATGTGTTATAGATATTGCAAGTAATCCCTCTGCTCTCATGCCTTTGAAGACATGTTCAGATGTTCTAGTGTCTTTGTTCACTCATTTATGTGCATATATGTAGTCATATATGGAGTATAATATCAAAAATCATCTTATATTTCTGAACGGAGGTAGTAATAAAATATGTTTCTGTTTGAATTAGAATCAGGTCCGGGGTGGAGATGAAGTTCTCAAAGTCATGTCATGTGAACTTGAAGACCTGAGGATGAGTTCTACTGCTAAACTATCCAACTGTTGTGTCCTTGTCGCCACGTGTCCTGAACTAGTGTTTTCCTGTAGCATTGTTGTCAGGCGTGTTCTCGAGGTTGTACTTGACCACAACAATTTCCTGGTTGTGCCTTCGATTACGAAGGGTGTGGTTCTTGTAAAGCTTCCTGACAAATCTGATGGGGCCTGTCTTCATCATCATGTTTATGAGTGGAAAGACCACTCTGTTAGGTTCTCCATGGTTGACGAGATGGTGATGGTGCAGGTAGACATGTCTCACAAATTCCATGGCCTAGTCAGTTATGCGGGGTTCATCCCATAGGTCGCTGGCAAGAAATAGTTTGCAGAGTTTAATTAGTGCAACTTTGCTTGTCTGTAGTAAGTACTATTGTTCACTACTTGATTTGTGTTTGTGAACCCGGTATTGTTTAGTACTGCCGCCTTTGATGTGTGGTGAGTCCTGAGAACAGTCTATGTTAATGTATGTCCACTCAATTCAGTCTGTATATTTTGAAGTATCCAGATCATCATTTTTATGAGGACGGTTTATCAATTATGGTTACACTCCAATATCTGTATGCATTGCAGCCCTTAGGGCACCGTTTAGACTTTGGGTTTTCTTTAGATTAGAAGTTCGCCATAGCTGCAACTTCGCGTACTTCGTTTGTGTTCAACGACTGCATAAAGGCGCCAGAACCCCACCTTGATCAATAAAGCTTTCATCTTATATTCACAATATCCAGATTGCAATCTCAGTTTCTTGCTTGTTCTTTGTTTGCTCGCAGGAAATGCACTCGTGGTCGAGTTGATCATGCTCGCGTGGTCAATAACCTCTCGGAGTTGGTTTAGCGATTGCTAAGGCACGACGCCCTCACATCGTTCAGTAGTCGGGTCGCCAAAGTCGACTTCCACCAAAGCGATATCCATCATCTCATCAAAAGACGGACACCTTTGCCTCTATCAAGTGGTATCGATTTCCAGGTTGCTCGGTGAGATTTTACAGTTTTTCGTAGTTTAAATCGAGTCGGTTCTTCATACCTACAGTCCACGAAAAAGCCACAAAAAAAATTAGGGTTAGTTCATCATATCCGAACCAATCTGAGCCTTTGCATAATCTTTTTAGGGTTTTACTTTGTTGAGTTTGCGGTTGCATCGTCGTGTCTAGTTGCTGGTCTTAGCGTCTAGTCCTTTAGAGTTTCGAGTTCTGTCACAGTTTGTCGCACCGCCGCCGCACCATCTTCATCGTTGTTGCCATATACCACCACCGCTGCCATATCCCACCAACGCTGCCTTATACCACCACCGCTGCCATATACCACCACTGCTGCCATATCCCACCAACGCTGCCATATACCACCGATCCATATCCATATACCACCACCGCTATCATATACCACCGCCGCCGCCATATCCTACCACCATATATCCACCACCAATCCGAGTTCTTTTCGTAGTAGGTTTGTTTCCGAGATCCATCTATTTTCCGATTCGTGTTTCCTTGCCTGAGTAGGTTTCAGAAAAAAAGTCTGGAGACCCCCGGGCAGTTTTTAGGCCAAAATTTCGGCAACCGAAAATATTTTTTCCCTGTCCTATTTTTAGGTCCCCAGGAGTGTTTTGAGACATTTGCCATCATAGTGATTTTTTTGTCGCACTTTTTCGTTGTCGCTGCCCTGATTTCCAAAAGAAAAAATTGTCAAAAAATTTCGTGCCCATCTTGTCAGTTTGACCTGGGAAGAGTTTTGAGACACTCGCCATTATAGTGATTTTTCACAATAAAAAGAGCAGCGCAAAAAAAAGAGCGAAAAAAATTCCAGAGTGTGCTTTTCCCTTGTTTAAGTGCAGCGCCGTGATTTTGTTAGTGTTCTAGGCTCGCGTCTCTAGCACGGTCTAGCCTAGGACCAGCACAGTATCGTCGTTGAGCGTTTATTCAACTTTGCATCTCTGAATTGATTATTGCCGATCCTTTTTGCTACCATATTATAAGCCTTACTAGCTCCACATACATTTACGTCGTGTGTTTGACTCTCCCTGGTAATCGCTCTATCCAAGCTTTGAGAGTTTTGACTACAACGGTTGCCGATCACCGCCTGCTGCTGGGTAAGAACTGGTAAGAATTTGAGTTTTGCTTGACGGATTTGTGACACCCACCACCGCCACTTGTTAGTAGTCTGTAGGATCATATTCTTGTGTGTTTCTATTGTCGCTAACCATGCCAGGATCACAAGCCGACGAGATTGACTGGGAGAACTTAACGAACAAGGAGCTTCATGATAAGTTTCAGTAAATGATGAATGAACAGGTGCAAGATGTGCTGAACAATTTGGAAGAGGCCACGGAGAAGATCAATGGCCTTGAGAAGACGTTCGAAACAAAGCTCGATAAAAGATTTAATGAACTGCTTGCGCATCTTCCATCGGCTGCACCTGCCGCACCTCTGCAACAACAACAACTACTACCTCCACGTCGCGAAACAGCCCTTCGCCGAGCGAGCCGTGTCCTTCTTCAGCCTGGCCAAACTATTGGTGCTGCTGTTGATACTTCTGTGGCTCTTACTGCTGATGCAGAGGATGATTATGCGAGAGATTACGAGGATGAGGTTGATCAAAATAAAAACTACATGCAACCACCAGCACCACAACCACCAGGTCATCCACATGCAAATAATCACAATGGTAGGGCTCTCCCTCAAGTACGAGATTATGACCATCTTCCTAAACTGAAATTGAATATTCCGCCATTTGAGGGTAGATATGTTCCTGATATATATCTTACTTGGGAGCTAGAAACTGAACAACGATTTACATGTTTACAATATCCTGAGGAGACACGTGTTCCTACTGCTGTTTGTGCTGTCACTAGCTTTGCATGTGTTTGGTGGTCTGAACATTGCAGATTATATCCTATTCCAACTACTTGGGCTGCTTTGAAAACCGCTATGCGTACTCGTTGGGTTCCACCATATTATCAACGTGGATTGCTTCAAAAATTGCAGTGTTTGAGACAAGGAAAAAATTATGTAGAAGAATATTATCAGGAATTATAAACTGGCATGATTAGATGTGGTATTGTTGAGGAGAATGAACCTAGGCTTGCACGTTTTAAGGGTGGATTAAATCGAGAGATTCAGACCATTCTAGAGTATAAGGAGTATAATAATATCACTCATTTATTCCATCTTGCTTGTAAAGCTGAACGCGAAGTGCAGGATCGACAAGCATTGGCGCGAACTAACTTTTTTGCAGGTCGACCATCATCATGGACACCGCGTGCATCTTCTACTTCCACTGCACCAGCACCTCCATTAGGTGCCACCTCCAGCCGTGATACAAGAAAGCAGGCACGACCACCACTATCTGCCAAGAGCGCACCTGCCGGGCCAACACAGAGCTCTTCTTCTTCCATGGCATCAACTGGCACACAAGTGATATTATTTGTCGTTGTTGTAAGGGAAGAGGTCATTATGCGAGAGAATGCAAATCTCAGCGTGTGATGATTGCTGCTGAGGATGGTGGGTATGAGTCCGCTAGTGACTATGATGAGGAGACGTTGGCTCTTATTACACGTGAAGAACACGGTGGAGATGATTCTGATCATGAGACGCAATACATGGCTCCTGAAGACGCTAACAGGTAGGAATGTTTAGTTGCTCAACGTGTTTTGAGTGTGCAGGTCACACAAGCTGAGAAAAATTAGAGGCATAATTTGTTCCATACAAAGGGAGTTGTGAAGGAACGTTCTGTGCGCGTCATCATAGACGGAGGGAGCTGCAACAACTTGGCTAGCATGGAGATGGTGGAGAAGCTCTCTCTCACCACAAGACCACATCCACATCCTTACTACATCCAATGGTTCAACAACATCGGCAAGGTTAAGGTAACACGTATTGTTCATGTGCATTTTAGTATCTCTACATATGTTGATTGTGATGTGGTACCTATGCAAGCATGTTCCTTATTACTTGGTCGACCATGGCAATTTGATAAAAATTCTGTCCACCATGGTAGAAACAATTAGTATACTCTTGTTCGTAAGGATAAAAATATTACTTTGCTTCCTATGACTCCTGATTCCATTTTGAAAGATGATATTAATAGAGCTAATAAAGCAAAACAGGAGAAGAATAAGAGTGAAAATCAGATTGTGGCAAAAGAATTTGGGAAACAAATGAAGCCTAATAATAAACCATCTAGTGTTGCTTCTGAAATTAAATTGAAAAGTACATGTTTACTTGCCACTAAATCTGATATTGATGAGCTAGATTTTAGCAAATCTGTTTTCTATGCTTTTGTGTGCAAAGAGGCATTATTTTCAATCAAGGACATGCCTTCCTCTTTGCCCCCTGCTGTCACTAACATTTTGCAGGAGTTCGCTGACGTCTTCTCACAAGACGTGCCACCGGGATTACCACCTATTCAAGGGATTAAACATCAAATTGACTTAATTCCTGGTGCATCGCTACCCAACCGTGCACCATACCGTACCTATCCAGAGGAGACGAAGGAGATTATGCGTCAAGTACAAGAGCTTCTCGACAAAGGTTATATATGTGAATCCCTTAGTCCTTGTGTTGTTCCTATTATTTTAGTGCCAAAAAAGGATGGTACATCGCGTATGTGTGTTGATTGTAGAGGCATTAATAATATTATTGTTATCGTCATCCTATTCCTAGGCTGGATGATATGCTTGATGAATTGAGTGGCTCTACAATATTCTCCAAAGTTGATTTGCGTAGTGGATACCATCAAATTCGTATGAAATTGGGGGATGAATGGAAAACAGCATTTAAAACTAAGTTTGGATTATATGAGTGGTTGGTCATGCCTTTTGGGTTAACTAATGCACCTAGTACTTTCATGAGATTAATGAACGAAGTTTTACGTGCTTTCATTGGACGATTTGTGGTAGTTTACTTTGATGACATATTGATTTATAGCTGAACTTTGGAGGAACATTTGGGACATTTACGTGCTGATTTACGTGCTCTACGTGATGCACGTTTGTTTGGTAACCTTGGGAAGTGCACTTTTTGCATCGACCGAGTTTCTTTTCTTGGCTATGTTGTTACTCCACAGGGAATTGAAGTTGATAAAGCCAAGATTGAAGCTATTGAGAGTTGGCCGCAGCCCAAAACGATCACACAAGTGAGAAGTTTTCTTGGCCTTGCTGGATTCTATAGGCATTTTGTGAGAGATTTCAGCACCATTGATGCACCTCTTAATGAGCTTACAACGAAGGATGTGCCTTTTGTTTGGGGTACCGCACAGGAAGAAGCCTTCACGGTATTGAAAGATAAGTTGACACATGCTCCTTTACTCCAACTTCCTGATTTTAATAAGACTTTTGAGCTTGAATGTGATGCTATTGGAATTGGATTAGGAGGCGTGTTATTACAAGATGGCAAAACTGTTGCATATTTTTCTGAAAAATTGAGTGGGCCTAGTCTGAATTATTCTACTTATGATAAAGAATTATATGCTCTTGTTCGGACTTTAGAGACATGGCAACATAATTTATGGCCCAAAGAATTTGTTATACATTCTGATCATGAATGTTTGAAACATATTAAAAGTCAAGCTAAACTGAATTGTAGACATGCTAAATGGGTTGAATTCATTGAGACTTTCCCTTATGTTATTAAACACAAGAAGGGTAAAGAAAATGTTATTGTTGATGCATTGTCTCGTCGCTATACTATGCTTTCACAACTTGACTTCAAAATATTTGGTTTGGAGACCATCGAAGATCAATATGTGCATGATGCTGATTTTAAAGATGTATTGCAGAATTGTAAAGAAGGGAGAACATGGAACAAGTTCATCATTAATGATGGATTTGTGTTTCGTGCTAACAAGCTATGCATTCCAGCTAGCTCTATTCGTCTTTTGTTGTTGCAGGAGGCGTATGGAGGGGGATTAATGGGACACTTTGGCGTGAAGAAGACTGTGGACGTACTTGCTACACATTTCTTTTGGCCAAAGATGAGATGGATGTTGAGCGTTTTATTGCTCGCTGCACTACATGTCAAAAAGCTAAGTCATGACTCAATCCTCATGGCTTATATATGCCTTTGCCTGTACCTAGTGTTCCTTGGGAGGATATATCTATGGACTTTGTTTTAGGTTTACCTCGAACAAAGAAGGGGAGGGATAGCATATTTGTTGCCATGGATAGATTCTCGAAAATGGCACACTTTATACCATGTCATAAAAGCGATGATGCCGTTAATGTTGCTGATTTGTTCTTTCGTGAAATTATTCGCTTGCATGGTGTGCCCAATACTATTGTTTCAGATCGGGATACTAAATTTCTTAGCCACTTTTGGAGATGTTTATGGTCTAAATTCGGGACTAAACTGCTTTTTAGTACTACTTGTCACCCCCAAACTGATGGACAAACTGAAGTAGTCAATAGAACATTGTCTACTATGCTTAGGGCTGTTTTGAAGAATAAAAAGAAAATGTGGGAAGAATGCTTGCCTCATATTGAATTTGCTTATAATCGTTCATTGCATTCTACTACTAAGATGTGCCCTTTTGAAATTGTGTATGGTTTCCTACCTCGTGCACATATTGATTTGTTGCCTCTTCCATCTTCAGAGAAGGTTAATTTTGATGTTAAACAACGTGCTGAATTGATTTTAAAAATGCATGAGTTAACTAAGGAAAACATTGAGCGTATGAATGCTAAATATAAACTTGCTGGAGATAAGGGTAGAAAACATCTTGTGTTTGCACCTGTAGATCTTGTTTGGTTACATTTGCGTAAGGATAGATTTCTTGATTTGCGCAAATCAAAGTTAATGCCACATGTTAATGGTCCTTTTAAGGTGTTGGAGAAAATAAATGATAATGCATATAAACTTGAGCTGCCTGCAGATTTTGGGGTTAGTCCCACTTTTAACATTGCAGATTTGAAGCCTTATTTGGGTGAGGAAGATGAGCTTCCGTCGAGGACGACTTCATTTCAAGAAGGGGAGGATGATGAGGACATCAATACCATTGATACATCCACAGCCCCTACTGCTACATATACTGGACTAATTACTAGAGCTCATGCACGCCAATTAAATTATCAGGTACTTTCGTTTCTTGGTAATGATTCTAATATTCATGAGAATATGATGCTGCCTAAATTGGATACATTTGTTTTGCTTACAAATGAAGGGCCTAGCTTGGAGAAGGATGAACATTGGAGCAAGAACAAGCATGGAGATGATGGCATGCGCAAGGGGAACAAGAACGGAGTTACAAGTGATGATTTCAGGACTTTGAAGCCACCATAATGGGCGCATGAAGCCTTGGACGAAATATACAAGATGCCACTTCATAAATTTCGTCCAGAGGCTATTCTAGGTATTGCGTCACCTTATTATTGGGCCAGGCCCATGTAATTTCGAAATACATAAGTATAGGCTATTTTTAGAGTCCGTATGTGTGGGGAAACAAGAGATGGGGTTAGTTTCGGACCCCTCCACCATGGGCCACGAAATTCACCCCCTCTTCCTCCATATATACAGCCCTTAGGGCACCGTTTAGACTTTGGGTTTTGTTTAGATTAAAAGTTCGCCATAGCTGCAACTTCGCATACTTCGTTTGTGTTCAACGACTAGACAAAGGCATCACAGAACCCCACCTTGATCAATAAAGCTTTCATCTTATATTAACAATATCCAGATTGCAATCTCAGTTTCTTGCTTGTTCTTCGTTTGCTCGCAGGAAACAGACCCTCGTGGTCAGGTTGATCGTGCTCCGGCGTGGTCAATAACCTCTCGGAGTTGGTTTAGCGACTGCTAAGGCGCGACGTCCTCGCACGTTCGTAGTCGGGTCTTTAAAGTCGACTTCCACCAAAGTGATACCCATCATCTCATCGAAAGACGGGACACCTTTGCCTCTATCAGCGGGGGCCCTGCATGCCACCCGTAGTTGTATGATCAATCCTTTGTTTAGTACTTCAACATAGTGATTTCCTGGTAAGGATTCACTTGTGTCACATCAAGTAAATCTTATTGATTTATTGTCTAAATCTTATTGATTTAATGTCATGTTTTCTTTCTTTTCCTACAATTTTACGATGCAAGTTTTGCCATGTGACATTCATCACAGAATAAACCGTTTGGTTTGCTCTACGATGGCTATTTTTGCAGATTTCACTTCTTATGTTGTGTCAGTAACGAAGGCACTGTCCATCACTTATATTACTGGAAAAAATTGGATCAGTCTATTGTCTGAGTACAAGGTGAATCCCTATGATGAACTGCAGTTTGGTTTAACAACAACGCCACAATTAGTCCTTCTCGCGTTTAAAAGAAATGAAGAAAAAAACTGTATCACGGTCATGGAGCCTAGTCAAGTTAGAAAGCTGATCATAGCAGACCAGACACGATCGCCGCTATCTCGCACATCGGTACCACTTTGCAACGGACCGAGCACCGGTAGTTGCTCTAGCACTGACAGCGGCAGCATCTCAGTCTGATCCAGCTGAGGATTGGGCACCGCCGTGTCAGCAGATTAGGCTGATCTACTGGAGGATCGGGCATCAACACCGGCACCTGCTCCGACACCGGCACCAGCTCTACAAGGAGCACCATCTACGGCAGCGGCGGCGGCACTACCAGTTGCACCGGCACGAGCACCAGCAACGGCTTCGGCCCCTGCACCAACACTTGCACTTGCATCTGCTCCGGCCCGTGCAGTGGCAACCGAATGAGGAGTTGCACCGGCAACAGACTGGGCTGCAGTTCGCACTTCATATACCAAACTCCTTACAAAAACCGACATGTCCACCTTCTCGGTAAGCATTGGCCGCCCAAGTGCTTCGTTCTTTTTTCTTTCAATGTTGTTTCACATGATTCACTGTGTTGATCTAACTGTTTGCGTATGTCTTCTTGTTTGCAAATAGAGAATTCCTAGAGCAACGAGGGAGTCGTTCAACAATCCGGGCGACCGTGGCCAAGTTTCTCTTACCATGCGCAGCCTTGGTGTGAATGAACCTGCTCAATATACCATAAGTACAAAGGATGGTCGCATGATGATTGATGGTAAAGGATGGTCAAGGTTCAAATCTAAATCATCTTGCGGTGGGGGATGATGTCAAAATTGAACTTTCTCGGCAAGGAGAGCTGGTCCAAATCAACTTTGAAATTCTTCAGTAGCAGCACGCAACTGCCAAACCGATCTATCCTCCGAGAGATTTTGATGTAATAATCTGGCATGGTCAAACAAGTGTCCTGTGTGTACTAGTACGACAGTACTCCCTCTGTCCTAAAATAAGTGTCTTGAGCTTAGTACAAATTTGTACTATAACTAGTACAAAGTTGAGACACTTATTTTGGGACGGAGGGAGTATTATTTATCACATGGTATATCGTTGATAGAATTGCAACTCTCATTGCTGGTTAGGAACTGTCGTTTGATTTCATTCCAATAGCTGCCATGCTTTATTCAATTTTGTGTATTTGCCTTGCGACAGCATCTAAAATCAGCGCCGTACCGATTGCTTGCAATATGAAAAGCGCTCAGGTAGAACACATGGGCCCCCAAACATGCAGGGTGGGCCTACGGCCCAAAGTCCCGAACCATGAGCCTGTCTGAGTATTATATTCTGAGCTGAACCCCCATATGCTTGTGCATTGCACGTAACATCAAGATGCATTTGTATGAGTATTTTATCTTGTGAGAGAAAAGGATGAATGAGGGAAGGCCTTATTTGCAAATGTGGAGAGGTGTGTATGTACCTTTTTGCAAAATTGCCATAGTTTCCTTCCTATCCGTCAGATATAGATCGGACGGCCTATATTGCAGGATGGCAGGCACACCATCATCACCAACTCGTCTATACTGTGTTAAAAACAACTCCGTTTTTTATAATTATATATGTTATATATATTCCCCTTGATTTTTCTTATGTATAAAGTTGTGATATAAAAGATTTTATATTTCTTTACAAAGGGAGTATCTCTCTGTCAGAAATATATTTATGTGTAACTAGTTACTCATGTCTTTCTACTTCCTTTCGCTGATATGTGGGGCATCCGGCAACGGGGTCCACATGCCATATGCACCAAATTAGAGTGCACAACTGCACGGTAGACACACCCCGGTCGTAGCGCCGTAGTAATGCCCAATGAGCCATCAAGTCACAACCCCCCCCCCCCCTTTCCAGCTTTAGTAGTAAGCTGGATGGACGAAGCGGCAATATTTCACTGGGCCTGAATCCCCTTCTCCCTCGTCTACTTGTTCGGAGAAAAACCCCTCTCAGCGATTGCACAGGGTTTTCTCATGAAGAACCAGGTATGAATTCTTCATCCATCCCCGATAAATCCAAGTCCCTTGGTCGCGGGTAATCCTAGGATGGCAGCCGCCGCCGTTGATGCATTTTTCTTCCTACTGAATCTAGTGTGTTTCATTTGTAGTGCCCAAAGTGCGAGGACCCTACAAGTTTCTGCACCCTCGACGAGACGCCACACTTGTTCCTTCTCATCCTAACATTGGACTTAAAACACGCACAGTATGTTCCTAGAATCCTCTTTTCTATCCGGGAGGGTGGGGTTTTTTGAACATGATGTCGAATAATTTGGAAATTTGGATTGGTATATTTGGATAAAAGGTACTACTAGTACGACGGTCAACACTGACGTGAAGGAGGAAATTATTTCTAGATTTGGATAGGGAATACATTGTGTTCTCATATTATTTTTCCTACAGTGCATTATTTGCTCTGCCAGAACACATATACTCAAGATGCTCGGCCTTGCCATAACTGAATACACCAGTTTAATGGTCACAGTGAAGACAAACCATGGATATAAGTTCCGAGTTGGGTTCATGAACCAAGAAGATCGCTGTTTTTTTATGGCCGAACTTGGATAAACTTTCTCAAGTGCTACAGACTGAAAGTTGGTGCACGAATGTTAATGGAAATAGCAGAACCTGGTCTCATCTTCACTGCGATCTTCCACCCCGACGTCGTTTCAATTGTTCAGCCATGTTAGTTTTGTATCTGGTTCTTGCTTGTTGCCTCGATTACTTCTTAGTCCACCTATTCTGTCTAACTAATCATAATTTAACTTTAGAAGTAGCAACGAATCTCTCACGAAGATGCTACTTCTAACTAATATTTTCTTATAATTGGTGGCACGTGTAGGTTTTTTCAGAGTTAAGCAGGCTGCTCGTTTGTTGTTCTATAAGAACTCGGCTGTTACTAATGGCACTAAAGTTGACTAGGACAACATCCACAAGTTCCTACACTTTATTGATCGTCTTGAGGTCCTTGTGGGGCGTTTCAATGGTGGAAGGCCACGTGGGATATGTGTGCCACCGCTGCACTTGTTGAACAGGTCCAACTATGTCGAGAAACTTATGGTACGAGTTGTTTTCTATTATATATGTTGTTCATAAACTATTGCTTATATACAATTTTACAGCTATGATCTTCTTGAAACAGAAACTGCCCAGTTCTATTGTTCCTATACAGATGCCTGACCATGGTCGGGTCAGGCTAGCACTTGGTCACAACATGATGATTATGTCAACCTACTCCATTCCTCTTGGAGGTGAAAAGATACTTATTCATGGATGATCTCAAATAATGAAGGCCCGTCCATCTTGGAGAATAGGACAAAAGATTATGTTCCTGCTTTTCCATGTCTCTAAAGCGAATATCCTATTTGTTGACCACATTGCGAGATGAAGCCGCTTTCAGAAGGTTGTGGATGCGCGGGGTGGCGCCTAGGCCTTGTCCTGGGGCTTGGCGACCTCACCCTTGGTTAACTATAGGCAAAGTAGCACTGTTCAAGGCATGCTTTGTACGGTTGAACCTGTATAAGTACTCATACTGCTTTCAGCTATGGTTGTTAAGTGCCCCTGCTGGTTTCAGTTAAGGTTGTTAAGTACTCCTGGTGCTTTTACAGTCTGTTGTGTTTCTTTAGTCCTGTCTTCCTCCAGCTGCCAAAACCAAACCAGCGCCTGCGGGGCCGCCTACTTCCGCCTCCCACGGCTGGCTGCGCCTCAGCGCATGCATCGCCGCCCCACCGTCTCCTAAATCATTAACACCGATGTCCGAGGCCTCGTCATCATCCTCTGCGCGCTTTGGTGCGCTCGCCGCGGCGCCGCCCTCTCGCGTTGTCAACATGGTCAACAAACAACAGGAATCGGCAGAAGTACGTGGAGAAGATGACAGTAGGGGCCCACCATGTCAGTGTATGGAAAAAATGTTTCCTCCTAGTGGTTTCCTGACATCTGGGACCCATGATATTGTGAGCGTATATAGTCAATAGACAAGAGAACAAAGACAGATCGCCGACACTGGGGCGAGCTGCTCGAAAGCAAAGATTTTTTCTTATTGTTGAGACGGAGCAGGGTTTGAACTGGGTTGTGGCCCGTCTAGCCCAGGCTTATATTTCATGTTCACCATGTGACCAGCCCAGCTATTTTTTCTTTGTGATAATGAGCCCAGTTTATTTTTTCTGAAGAATACCCAATCTAGGCCTACTTATTTTTCTACGCCCTGATGGGTTGCAACTTTTTCAAGACGCCTGCAAATCTTGAAAGTAATATGAAATGGGTTGTAAATATAAAAATAGATGACAAATTGGCAATTACTTTATAATTTCTGAATTTTTTTCACATTTTCAGATTCCTATTTCACTGGGCTTTAACCTAATTTAAATATATCTTCAAAGTACTTTAAATCTGGCTCGACATTTCGGTATTAAAAATAGTTTGGAACCCACAGAAATATGCGAAATTTCGCTTAAATTTTTAACCCTGGCCCTAGCCAAAAAAATAGACTGCAATAAATTGCATAAGAAGTTGCAATGAGCTATATATAAATTTTTAAAAAAAGAGGGAATGGTCTAACTTGTGGGTCTATTAATTTGACGCGTATGCAAGATTTTTTTTAGTTATTATATACGTCAACAAACGATTCTAGTAGACGTAACCGTTGGATATCAATTAAACGGTTGTCCTGTTTCTTCAATCTCTGATCTTCTTGCTCCAGCCGCCAAATCCAGTAGCCAAGGGACCGGCTTTGCTCCTCGCCTCCCGTGGCGGGGTCTTTGTGCAAGAGACTCACCTCCCCCTACTACTCCCACCGCTGGCCAAGGCATCCCTCTAAAGGAAATATGCCCTAGAGGCAATAATAAAGTTATTATTTATTTCCTCATATCATGATAAATGTTTATTATTCATGCTAGAATTGTATTAACCGGAAACATGATACATGTGTGAATACATAGACAAATCAATAGTCACTAGTATGCCTCTACTTGACTAGCTCATTAATCAAACATGGTTATGTTTCCTAACCATAGACATGTGTTGTCATTTGATTAGTGAGATCACATCATTAGGAGAATGATGTGATTGACATGACCCATTCTGTTAGCCTAGCACTTGATCGTTTAAGTATACTGCTATTGCTTTCTTCATGACTTATACAAAGTTCCTGCAACTATGAGATTGTGCAACTCCCATTTGCCAGAAGAACACTTTGTGTGCTACCAAATGTCATAAAGTAACTGGGTGATTATAAAGGTGCTCTACAGGTGTTTCCGAAGGTACATGTTGGGTTGGCATAATTTGAGATTAGGTTTTGTCACTCCGATTGTCGGAGAGGTATCTCTGGGCCCTCTCGGTAATACTCATCACCTAAGCCTTGCAAGCATGTAACTAATGAGTTAGTTATGATATGATGTATTACGGAACGAGTAAAGAGACTTGCCGGTAACGAGATTGAACTAGGTTTTGGATACCGACGATCAAATCTCGGGCAAGTAACATACCGATGACAAAGGGAACAACGTATGTTGTTATGCAGTTTGACCGATAAAGATCTTCGTGGAATATGTAGGAACCAATATGGACATCCAGGTCCCGCTATTGGTTATTGACTGAGAATGGTTCTAGGTCATGTCTACATAGTTCTCGAACCCGTAGGGTCCGCACGCTTAACGTTACAATGACAGTTTTATTATGAGTTTATAAGTTTTGATGTACCGAAGTTTGTTCGGAGTCCCGGATGTGATCACGGACATGACGAGGAGTCTCGAAATGGTCGAGACATAAAGATTGATATATTGGAAGCCTATGTTTGGACATTGGAATGGTTCCGGGTGAAATCGGCATTTTATCGGAGTACCGGGAGGTTACCGGAACCCCCCGGGGGGTTATTGGGCCTACATGGGCCTCGAGGGAGAAGAGGGAAGGAGGCAGGAGGGGGCCGCGCACCCCTCCCCTTCCTAGTCCGAATAGGACAAGGGAAGGGGGGCGGCGCCCCCCCTTTCCTTCTCCTCTTCCTCCTCTTTCCCCCCTTCTCCTACTCCTACTTGGAAAGAGGGAGTCCTACTCCCGGTGGGAGTAGGACTCCCCCCTTGGCGCGCCCTCCTTGGCCGGCGGCCTCCTCCCCCCTGGCTCCTTTATATACGAGGGCAGGGGGCACCCCATAGACACACAAGTTGATCTACGGATCGTTCCTTAGCCGTGTGCGGTGCCCCCTTCCACCATATTCCACCTCGGTCATATCGTCGCGGAGTTTAGGCAAAGCCCTGTGCCACTAGAACATCATCATTGTCACCACGCCGTCGTGCTGACGGAACTCATCTCCGGAGCTCGGCTGGATCGGAGGCCGGAGATCATCATCGAGCTGAACGTGTGCTGAACTCAGAGGCTCCGTACGTTCGGTGCTTGGATCGGTCGGATCGTGAAGATGTACGACTACATCAACCGTGTTGTGCTACGCTTCCGCTTACGGTCTATGAGGGTACGTGGACGAACACTCTCCCCTCTCGTTGCTATGCCATCACCATGATCTTGCGTGTGCGTAGGAAATTTTTTGAAATTACTATGTTACCCAACAGTGGTATCAGAGCCAGGTTTTATGCGTTGATGTTATATGCACGAGTAGAACACAAGTGAGTTGTGGGCGATACAAGTCATACTGCTTACCAGCATGTCATACTTTGGTTCGGCGGTATTGTGACTGAAGAGGCCGGACCGACATTACGCCAGACGCTTACGCGAGACTGGTTTCACCGCTCTGAGCACTCGTGCTTAAAGGTGGCTGGCGGGTGTCTGTCTCTCTCACTTTAGCTGAATCGAGTGTGGCTACGCCGGTCCTTGCAAAGGTTAAAACAGCACCAACTTGACGAACTATCGTTGTGGTTTTTGATGCGTAGGTAAGAACGGTTCTTGCTAAGCCCGTAGCAGCCACGTAAAATTTGCAACAACAAAGTAGAGGACGTCTAACTTGTTTTTGCAGGGCATGTTGTGATGTGATATGGTCAAGACGTGATGCTATATTTTATTGTATGAGATGATCATGTTTTGTAACCGGTTATCGGCAATGGCGGAGCCATATGGTTGTCGCTTATTGTATGAAATGCAAGCGCCTACAGTAATTGCTTTACTTTATCTCTAAGCGGTAGCGATAGTCATAGAAGCAATAGATGGCGAAATGACAACGATGCTACGATGGAGATCAAGGTGTCGCACCGGTGGCGATGGTGATCACGAGCGGTGCTTGGAGATGGAGATCACAAGCACAAGATGATGATGGCCATATCATATCACTTATATTGATTGCATGTGATGTTTATCCTTTATGCATCTTATCTTGCTTTGATTGATGGTAGCATTTTAAGATGATCTCTCACTAAAATTATCAAGAAGTGTTCTCCCTGAGTATGCACCATTGCCAAAGTTCGTCGTGCTGAGACACCACGTGATGATCGGGTGTGATAAGCTCTACGTCCATCTACAACGGGTGCAAGCCAGTTTTGCACACGTGGAATACTCAGGTTAAACTTGACAAGCCTAGCATATGCAGATATGGCCTCGGAACACCGAGACCGAAAGGTCGAGCGTGAATCATATAGTAGATATGATCAACATAGTGATGTTCACCATTGAAAACTACTCCATCTCACGTGATGATCGGTTATGGTTTAGTTGATTTGGATCACGTGGTCACTTAGATGACTAGAGAGATGTCTGTCTAAGTGGGAGTTCTTAAGTAATATGATTAATTGAACTTAAATTTATCATGAACTTAGTACCTGATAGTATCTTGCTTGTCTATGTTTGTTTGTAGATAGATGGCTTGTCTTTGTTGTTCCGTTGAATTTTAATGCGTTCCTTGAGAAAGCAAAGTTGAAAGATGATGGTAGCAATTACACGGATCGGGTCCGTAACACGAGGATTATCCTCATTGCTGCACGTAAAAGTTACGTCCTAGAAGCACCGCTGGGTGCGAACTGCTGCCGATGCAACCGACGACGTTACAAGCGTCTGGCGAGCAAAGTCGATGACTACTCTATAGTTCGATGTACCATGCTTTACGGCTTAGAACCGGGTCTTCAACGACGTTTTGAACGTCATGGAGCATATGAGATGTTCCAGAGTTGAAGTTAATATTTCAAGCAAATGCCCGGATTGAGAGATATGAAGTCTCCAATAAGTTCTATAGCTGCAAGATGGAGGAGAATAGTTACGTCGTGAACACATACTCAGAATGTCCGGGTATAATAATCACTTGATTCAACTGGGAGTTAATCTTCACGATGATAGTGTCATTGATGAATTCTCCAATCACGCCACCAAGCTACAAGAGCTTTGTGATGAACTATAATATGCAAGGGATGAACAAGACTATTCGAGCTCTTCGCAATGCTAAAAGCATGGAGGTAGAAATCAAGAAGGAGCATCAAGTGTTGATGGTCAACAAGACCACTAGTTTCAAGAAAAGGGCAAAGGGAAGAAGAAGGAACTTCAAAAGAGCGGCAAACAAGTTGCTGCTCAAGAGAAGAAACCCAAGTCCGGACCTAAGCACGAGGCCGAGTGCTTCTCTGCAAGCGGTCGTCACTTTGGGCGGAACTGCCCCAAGTATTTAGCGGATAAGAAGGATGGCAAAGTGAACAAAGGTATATGTGATATACATGTTATTGATGTGTACCTAACTAGAGCTCGTAGTAGCACTGGTATTTGATACTGGTTACATTGCTAATATTTGCAACTCAAAGCAGGACTACTGAAATAAGCGAGCACCGCAAAGGACGAGGTGACGATGCGCGTGGGAAAGCGGTTCCAAAGTCGATGTGATCGCGGTCGGCACGCTACCTCTACATCTACCTTCGGGATTAGTTTTAGACCTGAATAATTGTTATTTGGTGCCAGCGTTGAGCATGAACATTATATCTGGATCTTGTTTGATGCGAGACGGTTATTCATTTAAATCGGAGAATAATGGTTGTTCTATTTATATGAGTAATATCTTTTATGGTCATGCACCCTTGAAGAGTGGTCTATTTTTATTGAATCTCGATAGTAGTGACACACATATTCATAATGTTGAAACCAAAAGATGCAGAGTTGATAATGATAGTGCAACTTATTTGTGGCACTGCCGTTTAGGTCATATCGGTGTAAAACGCATGAAGAAACTCCATCTTGATGGACTTGGAATCACTTGATTATGAATCACTTGGTACTTGCGAACCGTGCCTCATGGGCAAGATGACTAAAACACCGTTCTCGGAACTATGGAGAGAGCAACAGATTTGTTGGAAATCATACATACGATGTATGTGGTCCAATGAATGTTGAGGCTAGTGGCGGATATTGTTATTTTCTCACCTTCACAGATGATTTGAGCAGATATGGGTATATCTACTTAATGAAGCACAAGTCGAAACATTTGAAAAGTTCAAAGAATTTTCAGAGTGAAGTGGAAAATCATCGTAACAAGAAAATAAAGTTTCTACGATCTGATCGTGGAGGAGAATATTTGAGTTACGAGTTTGGTTTACATTTGAAACAATGCGGAATAGTTTCGCAACTCACGCCACCCGGAACACCACAACGAAATGGTGTGTCCGAACGTCGTAATCGTACTTTACTTGATATGGTGCGATCTATGATGTCTCTTACCGATTTACTTGATATGGGCCGCATTCACGTTAAATAGGGCACCATCAAAATCCGTTGAGACGACGCCTTATGAACTGTGGTTTAGCAAGAAACCAAAGTTGTCGTTTCTTAAAGTTTGGGGCTGTAATGCTTATGTGAAGAAACTTCAACCGGATAAGCTCGAACCCAAATCGGAGAAATATGTCTTCATAGGATACCCAAAAGAGACTGTTGGGTACACCTTCTAGCACAGATCCGAAGGCAAGACATTCGTTGCTAAGAATGGATCCTTTCTAGAGAAGGAGTTTCTCTCGAAAGAAGTGAGTGGGAGGAAAATAGAACTTGATGAGATAACTGTATCTACTCCCTTATTGGAAGGTAGTTCATCACGAGAACCGGTTCCTGTGACGACTACACCAATTAGTGAGGAAGCTAATGATATTGATCATGAAACTTGAGATCAAGTTTCTCTGAACCTCGTGGGTCTACGAGTAAGATCCGCACCAAAGTGGTGCGGTAATCCTATTCGGAAGTCATGTTACTTGACCATGATGAACCTACGAACTATGAGGAAGCGATGATGAGCCCAGATTCGCAAAATGGCTAGAGGCCATGAAATCGAGATGGGATCCATGTATGAAAACAAAGTATGGACTTTGGTTGACTTGCCCGATGATCGGCAAGCCATTGAGAATAAATGGATCTTTAAGAAGAAGACTGACGCTGATGGTAATGTAACTGTCTATAATGCTCGACTTGTTGCGAAAGGTTTTCGACAAGTTCAAGGGGTTGACTACAATGAGACTTTCTCACCCTTAGCGATGCTTAAGTCTGTCCGAATCATGTTAGCCATTGCTGCATTTCATGATTATGAAATTTGGCAAATGGATGTCATGACTGCATTCTTGAATGGATTTCTAGAAGAAGAGTTGTATATGATGCAGCCGGAAGGTTTTTTTGATCCAAAAGGTGCTACAAAGTATGCAAGCTCCAGCATTCCATTTATGGACTGGTGCAAGCATCTCGGAGTTGGAATAAACGCTTTGATAGTGTGATCAAAGCATATGGTTTTATACAGACTTTTGGAGAAGCCTATATTTACAAGAAAGTGAGTGGGAGCTCTGTAGCATTTCTAGTTTTATATGTAGATGACATATTATTAATTGGAAATGATATAGAATTTCTGGATAGCATAAAGGGAAACTTGAATAAAAGTTTTTCAATGAAAGACCTTGGTGAAGCTGCTTACATATTGGGCATCAAGATCTATAGAGATAGATCAAGACGCTTAATAGGACTTTCACAAAGCACATACCTTGACAAAATTTTGAAAAAGTTCAAAATGGATCGAGCAAAGAAAGGATTCTTGCACTGTGCTACAAGGTGTGAAGTTGAGTCAAACTCAATGCCCAACCACGCAGAAGATAGAGAAAATGAAAAATGTTCCCTATGCTTCAGCCATAGGCTCTATCATGTATGCAATCTCAGTGTACTGACTGACGTATGCTTAGCAATAAGCTTGGCAGAAGGTACCAAAGTAATCGAGTGGATCATCGGACAGCGGTCAAGAACATCCTAAAATACGAAAAGTACTAAGGATATGTTTCTCGTATATGGAGGTGACAAAGAGCTAGTCGTAAATGGTTACGTCGATGCAAGCTTTGACACCGATCCGGACGATTCTAAATCGCAAACCGGATCGTGTTTTATTAAGCAGTGGAGCTGTAAGTTGGTGCGATTCTAAACAAAGCGTCGTGGCGGGATCTACATGTGAAGCGGAGTACATAGCTGCTTTTGAAGCAGCGAATGAAGGAGTCTGGATGAAGGAGTTCATTTCCGATCTAGGTGTCATACCTAGTGCATCGGGACCAATGAAGATCTTCTGTGACAATACTGGTGCAATTGCTTTGGCAAAGGAATCCAGATTTCACAAGAGGACCAAGCACATCAAAAGGCGCTTCAATTCCATTCGGGACCAAGTCCAAGTGGGAGACATAGAGATTTGCAAGATACATACGGATCTGAATATTGCAGACCCGTTGACTAAGCCTCTCTCACGAGCAAAACATGATCAGCACCAAGACTCCATGGGTGTTAGAATCATTACTATGTAATCTAGATTATTGACTCTAGTGCAAGTGGGAGATCAAGGAAATATGCCCTAGAGGCAATAATAAAGTTATTATTTATTTCCTCATATCATGATAAATGTTTATTATTCATGCTAGAATTGTATTAACCGGAAACATGATACATGTGTGAATACATAGACAAATCAATAGTCACTAGTATGCGTCTACTTGACTAGCTCATTAATCAAAGATGGCTATGTTTCCTAACCATAGACATGTGTTGTCATTTGATTAGTGAGATCACATCATTAGGAGAATGATGTGATTGACATGACCCATTCCGTTAGCCTAGCACTAGATCGTTTAAGTATACTGCTATTGCTTTCTTCATGACTTATACAAAGTTCCTGCAACTATGAGATTGTGCAACTCCGTTTGCGGAAGAACACTTTGTGTGCTACCAAACGTCTGGCGTGAATCGGGTGATTATAAAGGTGCTCTCTGGTGTTTCCAAGGTACATGTTGGGTTGGCATAATTCGATATTAGGTTTTGTCACTCCAATTGTCGGAGAGGTATCTCGGGCCCTCTCGGTAATACTCATCACCTAAGCCTTGCAAGCATGTAACTAATGAGTTAGTTATGAGATGATGTATTACGAACGAGTAAAGAGACTTGCGGTAATGAGATTGAACTAGGTATTGGATACCGACGATCAAATCTCGGGTAAGTAACATACCGATGACAAAGGAACAACGATGTTGTTATGCGGTTTGACCGATAAAGATCTTCGTGGAATATGTAGGAACCAATATGGACATCCGTGTCCCGCTATTGGTTATTGACCGAGAATGGTTCTAGGTCATGTCTACATAGTTCTCGAACCCGTAGGGTCCGCAACTTAACGTTACGATGGCGGTGTTATTATGAGTTTATAAGTTTTGATGTACCAAAGTTTGTTGAGTCCGGATGTGATCACGGACATGACGAGGAGTCTCGAAATGGTCGAGACATAAAGATTGATATATTGGAAGCCTATGTTGGGACATCGGAATGGTTCCGGTGAAATCGGCATTTCTTGAGTACCGGAGGTTACGGAACCCCGGGGTTATTGGGCCTACATGGGCCTCGAGGAGAAGAGGGAAGGAGGCGGGGAGGGGCACGCCTCCCCCTTCCTAGTCCGAATAGGACAAGGGAAGGCGGCGCCCCTGAGGAGTCTGGACTAGGGGTGTCCGGACAATGGGACTATCAATATCCGCCGGACTCCAAGACTACGAAGATACAAGATTGAAGACTTCGTCCCATGTCGAGATGGGACTTCCCTTGGCGTGGAAGGCAAGCTTGGCAATACGGATATGTAGATCTCCTACCATTGTAACCGACTCTGTGTAACCCTAGCCTCCCCCAGTGTCTATATAAACCGGAGGGCTTTAGTCCGTAGGACAACATACATTACAACAATTACACCATAGGCTAGCTTCTAGGGTTTAGCCTCCTTGATCTCGTGGTAGATCTACTCTAGTAATACCCATATCATCAATATTAATCAAGCAGGACGTAGGGTTTTACCTCCATCGAGAGGGCCCGAACACAGGTAAAAACATCGTGTCCCTCGTCTCTGTTACCATCCGCCTAGAGCGCACGATTCGGGACCCCCTACCGAGATCCGCGGTTTGACACCGACATTGGTGCTTTCATTGAGAGTTCCTCTGTGTCGTCACCGATAGGCTTGATGGCATCTTCAACCAGCAACGCTGTCGAGCGAACTTTTCTCCCGGACAGATCTTAAATTCGGCGGCTTTGCCTGCGGGTGCCAATTCACTTGGCCATCTGGAGCAGGTCGAAGCTTCGCCCGGCCGGCAGGTCGATTTGAAAGCTTAAACTTCACGGCCAATGTCGCGGAGACTTGATCTTGACGGACTCGAGCCACAGCCAAGCGCGCGCACTATGACAACGGGCATGATCTAGCTCGCCACCGAACAATGCCTTGGTGGCGCTGCGGACCCGCTTGACCATTAGCGGGCCGATCACCCGGATCGAGGGCGGTGGATGAAGCGCGCCACAGGGGCTTCAACATCCGCAGCGATGGAGCCGAACACTAATCTTGTCCCCTGCGAAACTCGTGATTCCGAGGCGCCGGACTCCTTGCCGGACTCCGAACCTCCTGCGCCCCTACCCATCGATCCGGATTGGGCGCCGGTTATGGAATTCACCGCCGCGGACATCTTCCTACGCTCGCCTTTCGGCGATATCTTGAATTCACTAAAGCATCTCTCGTTATCGGGAGAGTCTTGGCCGGACTATGGCCAGGATGGTTGGGGTACGGACGACGAAGAAATTCAGAGCGCACCCACCACCCACTTTGTAGCCACTGTCGACGATCTAACCGACATGCTAGACTTTGACTCCGAAGACATTGGCGGAATAGCGACAATGCTTTGAGCGAACAAGCGATGCCTATAAGGCGCGGAGGACTACCTCATCACATGACATATATATGGTAGACACCCCAAAGGAGAGCGATACTTGAGAACCAGCGGGCGTGGCGAAGATAACCCGTCGATAAGCGACCAAAAGCGGCGGCGCGGCGCCGCCCTAAGTCCCGCCTCGACAACAACGCCCCAAGGAGCCCGCAATACGGCGGGGCTCACAAGCGGACGACGAACACGCAGATAAGCAACCGTCCAGACCATGGCGAGTCGATAATCAGTCGAGGCGGTGAAAACAACGGTCCGGACGACCTCATGCGGACACACCGCGGAGAGCAAGAACCTTCGGAAAAGACTCGTCGATCTTGCAAAAAGCACGAAGAAGGAAAAGCGGAGGCTCAAAACAACGGAAGACACACTCAGAATGAGATGGAGCAAAGTGCTCAAAACCGCAGAGATAAATCTGCAATAGCCACCAATCAAAGAGCTACCGGCATAAGTTGTTACCAGAATTCGACGAGGAGGCCATAGAGCCCCCACCTTCCCAAAATAAAGGGGATGCCTGGTTGGATAGACGGCTAGATGATGGGCCAAATTCTGACAGCGGCGCCACACATAAACCAACCAACAAATTCGGAAGGATAGATGGCCCAGCCAGGTCCATTTACGGGCCAAAGGAGAAGGCCCCAAGAAGCAAGGCAACACGTCAAGTGTCCGATGATAGCGGCACACACAAATACAGGGGCGCCGCACACCCACTATGTTTCACCGATGAGGTGCTGGACCATGAATTCCCAGCAGGATTTAAACCCATCAACATAGAGGCCTCACGATGGAACAATGCACCACAGATGCGGATAGAAGATTATATACTACATATACATATGGCGGAGGAGACGATCTCTACACCATAAAATACCTACCCCTCAAGCTCAAAGGTCCAGCCCGTCATTGGCTTAAAAGCCTCCCAGAAAACACTGTTGGAAGTTGGGAAGAGCTCGAGGATGCGTTTAGAGCAAATTTTCAAGGGACTTATGTCCGTCCTCCGGATGTAGATGATCTAAGTCATATAACGCAACAGCCGGAGAGTCGTGTGAAATTTCTGAACAGGTTCCTTACGAAAAAGAACCAAATAGTCATTGTCGGGCGCCAAGCCTTAGCAGCTTTCAAGCACAATGTCTTAGCGAATGGCTGCTTGAGCACCTCGGTCGAGAAGCCGAGGACAATGTCCGCACTAACAAGCCTCATGACCCGCTTACATGCGGGAGAGGATAGCTAGTTAACAAGATGTAGCACCAGCGACCCAAGTACATCCGACATAAGAGATGGAAGCGGAAAATCACGGCGCGAGAAAAGAGCAGCGCCGAATAAAGAAAAAGCCCAAAAAGCGCGGCGGTCGATGCGATTCAAAAGCTCATGACCCAATACTAAAACACAGCCTCTCAAGGATGACAATGATGGTGTCCAACTTAACAAGGTTTTGGGTGGGATATGTCAAATCCACAGTACCCGGAAGGCCTACAAATCACACCCACGAGGATTCTTTGGTTTTTAAACAGTCCGGCCGACTAAATGCGAACACAAGGGGCTCGGCGCGTCAAGCAAAGAAGATAAACCCCACCAAAGAGCAGGAAAACAAAAGACTTTCCCACAAGGGGTCAAAGCGATAAACTCACTTCATGTGATAATCTGGAAAAATAGTGCGACACTTTCTAAAAAGAGCTTCGCGCAGATTACAATTTACTCATGTCCTAATGGACGGAGGCAGCGACTTAAACCTGCTGTATTCAAAAACAATCCGTAGGATGGGGATAAACCCTGCTAAAATCCGACACAGCCGCACTTCCTTCAAAGGAGTGGCGCCAGAGCCCTTCGCCAAGTGCACAGGGCTCCATATTACTAGAAGTCGTGTTCGGATCTCCGAACAATTTTTGTCGCGAAAAATTAATTTTTCATATCGTCCCATTGGAAAGTGAATATCAAGCACTCTTGGGGCGAAAGGCTATTGTCGCTTCAACGCCATACCGCATTCGCGTCTCTTACTGAAGATGCCGGTCAAGCGTGGCGTCATTTTAGTCTTGGGTCACTTAAAGACCCGGACTCGGATAAACGAATCCGGCCCGGCGAAAGGCTAGGGGCTCCCTAGCCGCATACCCCTTCACAGTGGTTGCGCGCGCTAAACAACCGCGGGTTCATACAAACCCTACTTTAATTATTTATATTTCTTATTTTACACATATTTTTTACGCGAATTGTCTCCGCAACTAAACGTTCCTCTCTTTCTCTGATGAACAACGTGCATACCCGTCGAGGATAACGGCGCAGCGGAGACCTGGTAGCAGACGTCTGATAAGGGACCCGTTGTGAGGATTCTTTTCAGATTAAGACCTGCGTAAACCTTTTTCTTGTCTCTTGTTGTTATTCTCCTTGGCTTCTTCCTATAGCCAACGCGAACTGACGTTTTGGCATCGGCGCGTCGAAAGACCATGCCGTACACGGACACTAGGGGCTTAGGGCATCTCGCCCATTATTATAAAGACCGAACACCTTAGGGAGTGTTCGGCGTCTCGAGATTAGGCATTATATGCATCAGCTCGAATCATGTCTTTGGTCAAATGTTGGGTTTGCCCGGCTCACGTGTTTTGCTGCCTTCGTTCCGTATCACGGCTAACACGGCACCGGAGAACTCTGCGATTGTGCCCCGATTCGGCTGGCGAGCACCTTAGTAGAAAGCGGCCCGATCATCATGATCTGATGAGAGACTGGTCGACCACTCGATCGCCTACCGAATGTTTAGAATTCCGCTTTGACGAAGGACCATTTCGGTCGAGCACATCGCACCCGAATACGGAGATGTGCGGTGCCACCAGGGCTATATCGTAGCCCCACCCTCGAGCTCAGCGCTAAGTGAAAGTGATAAAGCATTATAGTCCGGATTGCCTAGTTAAGCTCGCTACCACCTCCTTAAACAGGACCGAGGCGTCCGGATTAAGTGTGAAAGCGCTATTTTTGCGAACACCCGCACCACGTGCGTGGGGTTGAAGCCAAAGACTGCAATCTTTCAAGTTATACAAATGTATCGTGGCGGCCGCCTGGAGAAGTTTCACTACTTGGGCGCACAAGTATAAAAAGCGGTTATAACATAATCATCGTTTTACAAGCTAATCGTTCATTTGAGCGTGATATTTTCGAAACTGCGCGACTCTATTACGGGGCGCCACGCATAACTTCCCAGTAGTGCTCGGTAGGGAGCGGCTTTCATCCGAACCACAGGAGGCAACAGCGGTGGCATCCATCTCCGGACAATGCGCCTTCACGGGCAAGAGCCATCCGCGCCCTCGTGCAGCCGACCGCTTCATGTCCTTTATATGCGGCACCGCTCCAAGGAATTGCTGCGATGGCGAAGTAGCTTCGTCGCCTTGGACCTCTACGGCGGACATGGGCCACGATGTCGATCATGGCAAGTCCGGACAATCTATTTAGCTCGGCCCACTTTCGGCCGCGGTCTGTCAGCGGAAGTGGCGATCCGGACAGGAATTGAGACCAATATAGCTCTTAGTCTCGTGATCCTCCTGCCCCGGAAGTGCTTAACGGCATCGGCCGCACTTGCAACTAAGTCCATATCTGATCCTCCGGACTCCTGGCCGCTCAAATTGAGCATACTTTCCATCCATAAACCGGCGACGCAGCGAAAAGGCTTGCCGCCATGATCTCTCCGACTGGCGCGATTCCTCCTTCATAGCCCGCATTGCGAGCGGGCATCCTTAACCGGCGGTGGCCTTCTTCAGGTCTTCCCGCTGCGATAAGCGCTCATTTTCAAGAGCCTCATTGCGGTCCTTTACTTTCATGGCCAATTCGGCCACCTCCGCCCAACTTAGGTAGTGCGCAGCCTTTTCGGCTTGCAACTCTTCGGCTGCCCTCGAGGCAGCCGCGTCACTCCTTCGGGCTTGATCCTTAGCTCGAGCAAGTTCGGCCCGAAGGCTCTCCATAGCAGCAGCACTGTCTGTACAACAGCATACAATTTATCAGAGGAGGGCTTCGACCCCCTTAAATAAAGCGACTGCGGAGAATTTATTTACCTTGCGACTCGTCAAGTCGCCGGTTGACAAGTGCGATATCAGCATCCGCCATGTCAAGTTTCCGACTTATTTCGGCAAACTCATTAGTCCGGCTGGCCCTCGGACTATCCGCCACCTACACAGGGACGGCGGTATTCATTACTTGAGATATCGATCCTCGGCACGCTGTCGTTTCCGACAACCTACCAAGTCTCAGGGGCTACTATCTATACAGGGCGCATTTTTATGTGCAAAACTGTTAAAAGACAAAAGGATGCGTCATTCTTGCATACCTCAAATCCCGCCAGCAAACTCATGGCGGCATTACGCAATCCGCTCTCGGCGGACGAAATCCTTCCAGCCACCATACGCATCAGCGCACGGTGATCTTCTGAAATGGACGCCCTCTCAAGCAGATTCTTTAGTTCTCCCGGCCGGATACTAGTGGGTGCCGAACTCTCTGGCCCCTCCGGACTCGGGGATACCCTCTGCGATGATACTTCAGGCTCGCCCGCCTTATCTGGCGGCGCTGCAGACGGAGGCGTATCACTCTCCATCATCTCCGGAAGAAGGTCTCCCGAAGACGAACTCATCTGAGAAGGCTGCAGGTCCGAACTGCAATATAAATATTTCGGTCACAGAAGCACAAATGAAGGTATTTCCTTACTAATTAATTCCCTCTTTTCATACTCACGGCTCGTTGGAGGGCTGGTCTTTTAGCGATGATTGTGCGTCCGGATTCTCTCCGGACGCCGGACCCCCCCGGTGAAGATCTCTTCCCGCGCTTAGGGGCTTTGGCCTCCGGGTCTTCGGAGGCGGTCCTCTTTTCCCCATGGAGGGAGGGGTTCTTGATTCCCCTCTCCTCGAACGCCCCTTTGGGCGAAATGTTAGCTCCTCTATTTTCCCCTTTGCCCCCTTCTGTGGGCGCAACCTCCAACATTCGACCAAAGACGGGCTCCGGTCACGGTCTCTGGGAGGGGCGGACACCTTATCGGCCTTGATCGCGCCACCCATTCCTGTAAAGAACAAAGGGTCGAGGCGAACTCTAGAAAGGCACATAAGCAGAATGTCCGGACTCGAGCTATTTACACGAGTGTCCGGCGATCGCGCTTAGGCTGCGTCCTCGGCTAAATCCGGACCGCCACTGCGGTCCAAGAACAACTTGTACATCTCCACGGGTGTCGCACCCATAAAGTGTTGGAGAATCGAGGTCCCTCGGGTTGAACTCCCATAGGCGGAGAGGGCGGCGTTTGTAGGCGAAGGTGCACGATTAGCATAACTGCATCACCTTGATCAGGTCGATCTCCTCGCTTGGAGATCTCGAATCCGCCTCGCAATGAGGCACGTCTTGAACGGCCCCAGTTGAGCCCTTGGTTGACCCACGGCGTTAGGCTGGCGTGGAGCTCCCGGACGGAATGAAGGCGGCGGCTTTTGCTGCTGCCCTTCGGACGGTGATATAGAACCACTCTGTTGCCACGGTCAGAGTTCCTCTTGGAAGGAACCTTGACCCACGAGGCATCGGCCTTTTGCTTATGGCCGCCCGCCGCCTCGCTTGCGCCCCGATCATCTTGGCTCCACCTTGAAGGTCTTCACCACGGGCGAAGTGGGGAGTGATCACGGAGGAAGGCTTCATGACGATAATGAATGCGGAGATGTGGAGGATGGACTCGGAGCCAAGTCGTGAAAGTCTAGCCCATAGTAGAGCAGAGCCCTCTCACGAAGGGGTCCGTCGGGAAGCCTAAACCCGGCGGAGGTGGGATCTGAGACAGCGTATTCACGGGCTCGAGGCGGGCACGGCCTGCCCTTGGGCAGGCAACTGTCTTGAAACCTCGTGGGCTAGGTACTTGGCTTCACGTAACTTCAATATGTCCTCCTCCGTGATGGAGGAGGGCATCCACCGACCCTGGAGGTCGGAGCTGGACATGGTTGAGGATCCGAAGCGCTCGAATCTGAGGCTCTAGGTGTTGGAACTGGGAGCGAGGAAGAGATTCGATGCGAGATTGAAGAACAAGGACGAGCCTTGGTCCTCTTATAAAGGGGATGAAATACCAAGGGCCGTCTCCATGACCGTTTGGGGTTCACCTTCGATAGAGGAGGCGTGGAGACGGGAACGGTTGGGTTACCCACGCATGTATTGATGAGAATCCCGGAATAAGGGGAACACGATCTCTGCTTCGACAAGACGTGCCAAGGAAACCGCTTCGCTAAACGTGCTGAGGTGGTATAGTAAAAAATGATTCAAACAAAGGCTTGGTAGCGGTGTGATGTCACGCCGCGTAATACGTCAGCAGATTGAACTAAGTGTACATTTTATTCTCTCTATGGTGGAATGTGGAATTTATTTTGCAGAGCCGGACACTATCCTGGTGTTCATGATCTTCTCTGGATTATTCAAGGGAGGAACCCGCCTTGCAATGCCGAACATTGTGTGCGCCGGACTTATCGTCATTGAAGCCTGGTTCAAGGGCTACTGAGGGAGTCCTGGACTAGGGGGTGTCCGGACAGCCGGACTATCAATATCCGCCGGACTCCAAGACTACGAAGATACAAGATTGAAGACTTCGTCCCGTGTCCGGATGGGACTTCCCTTGGCGTGGAAGGCAAGCTTGGCAATACGGATATGTAGATCTCCTACCATTGTAACCGACTCTGTGTAACCCTAGCCTCCCCCGGTGTCTATATAAACCGGAGGGCTTTAGTCCGTAGGACAACATACATTACAACAATCATACCATAGGCTAGCTTCTAGGGTTTAGCCTCCTTGATCTCGTGGTAGATCTACTCTTGTAATACCCATATCATCAATATTAATCAAGCAGGATGTAGGGTTTTACCTCCATCGAGAGGGCCCGAACACAGGTAAAACATCGTGTCCCTCGTCTCCTGTTACCATCCGCCTAGGCGCATAGTTCAGACCCCCTACCCGAGATCCGCCGGTTTGACACCGACACCCCCCTTTCCTTCTCCTCTTCCTCCTCTTTCCCCTTCTCCTACTCCTACTTGGAAAGAGGAGTCCTACTCCCGGTGGGAGTAGGACTCCCCCTTGGCGCCCTCCTTGGCCGCGGCCTCCTCCCCAGCTCCTTTATATACTGGGGCGGGGGCACCCCATAGACACACAAGTTGATCAACGGATCGTTCCTTAGCCGTGTGCGGTGCCCCCTTCCACCATATTCCACCTCGGTCATATCATCGCGGAGTTTAGGCAAAGCCCTGCGCCGGTAGAACATCATCATCATCACCACGCCGTCGTGCTGACGGAACTCATCTCCGGAGCTCGGCTGAATCGGAGGCCGGAGACCGTCATCGAGCTGAACGTGTGCTGAACTCGGAGGCTCCGTGCGTTCGGTGCTTGGATCGGTCGAATCATGAAGACGTACAACTACATCAACCGCGTTGTGCTAACGCTTCCGCTTACGGTCTACGAGGGTACGTGGACGAACACTCTCCCCTCTCGTTGCTATGCCACCACCATGATCTTGCGTGTGCGTAGGAAATTTTTTGAAATTACTACGTTACCCAACACCCTCTACTCACCCACACCCCCTTTTATTCTGCGGCAACGGCAGCCTCACACCGCAGCCGAACCAGTGAACCCTCGTACTTCTCTTTGCGCGGGCTTCCACTGTCGCGTCTTCCCCGGCTTCGTGTCGTCCCCTTCCTAAGCGTCGCCATGTCCACCGCCCTGGTGCTCTCGCGCGGCGTGGTCAACGTGGTCAAGGAACGACTTCCATCGGAAGAGTACTATACAAGGAGAGGCTGACAGTTGGGTCCATGGTGGCCGCAAGGAAGTGACTCCTTATTACGCGCAAAATAATTATTCCTCCACCTGACAGCAGGGACCCACCGGACGGGCCACCATATTTCACGAAAAAAACGTTCCCCCCTGACTGCTGGGATCCACCAGCTACATCTTTGCACGCAAGGAAGTGCATCCATATTACAAGCATAAAAATGATTCGCCCCCCTGATTGCTGGGACCCACCAGCTACATCTTCGCACACAAGAAAGTGCCTGACAGTCAGGACCCACTTGGTCGAAGCATAAGTAGCGTTGTCATTCTGTTCGCGAACGTGTACGTACATACTGGTCGATGTAGAGTTGTGCACGTGTCGTAGTAGAGGCGCGCATGTGTCGTAGTAGAGGCGCGCACGTAGCATGTACACATGCGTACATCGGCCAGGGTGCAAGAAAGAAAATACGGCCACATACGTACATACGGGCAGCGTCTCGAACGCCTACTCGCGCATATGTACGACCAAGGCTCGTGTACATGGATGGGTCAGAACAGAGAAACTGCGTCGTCATCGTGTTCATGGGTAGCCAACCGGCTGGGTCGAAACGAAATGCATCGTCGTGTTCATCAGGGGGGCTTGGATGGAACAACCGTTGGAAACAAGGCTTGGTGTACCGCAGAACATAGGAAACAGCCTTGTGTTCGACCGGCCACGGTCGAAACGGGATCCTGTTCATCGGGAGGGGTCTGGCGTACCACAAAACGGAGGAAACAAACTTCTGTTGGACCTCCTACGGTCGAAATGGGGTCCTGTTGATCGGGAGGGGTGTGGCATACCGCAAAACGAAGGAAACAGATTTGTGTTGAAGCTATACGGTCGAAACGGGGGTCCTGTTCATCGGAAGGGGTGTGGTGTACCACAAAACGGGACTCCACGGGATATTGTTCATCTCCACCGTCAACATCCTCCAGCCTCCACGGGCTACTGATCATCCACCGTCGACCTCCTCCAGCCTCCACCTGCGACTGTTCATCCACGGGCTCCTGTTCATCCAGCCTCCACCGCGTGCTACTCCACCGGCTACTGTTCAACCACCCCTCTCCATGGGCTACTATTCAACCACCCCTCCACGGGCTACTGTTCATTCAGCCCTCCATCGGCTATTGTTCAACCAGCCCTCCACGGGGTCATCCTGTTCATCCAGCCCTCCACGGGGTCCTGTTCATCCAGCCCTCCACGGGGTCCTATTCATCCAGCCCCAACCGGCTCGATCGGGGTCCTGTTCATCCAAAGGCAACACCACGGGGTCCTGTTCATCCACCCCCACCGGGAACTGTTCATCGAACCCTCCCCCCAAGCAACGCTCACTGTTCATCGAGAGGCAGCATCGATCGGCTTCAGTTAGCAGCAGTAGCGAAGGAATTGCTCGATCGCTTTCGGGTTCGATGTCGTAACTGCAAAGTCGCTCGCGGGTTCGAGTTAGGCGACGCCTTGCTCAAGTTCAGTTAGAGCCCAACTGTTGGGAACGTTGCAGAAAATTAAAAATTTTCCTACGGTTTCACCAAGATCCATCTATGAGTTCATCTAAGCAACGAGTGATAGGAGTGCATCTACATACCCTTGTAGATCGCGAGCGGAAGCGTTCAAGAGAACGAGGATGATGGAGTCGTACTCGCTGTGATCCAAATCACCGATGAACAAGTGCTGAACGGACAGCACCTCCGCATTCAACACACGTACGGAGCGGATGACGTCTCCTCCTTCTTGATCCAGCAAGGGGAAGGAGAGGTTGAGGAAGAAGACTCCAGCAGCGAAGACGACAGTGGTGGTGGTGGAGAAGAAGCGATACTCGGCAGGCTTCCCAAGCAACATGGAGGAGGAAGAGGTGTAGCAGGGGAGGAGGCGCCAAGACTCGGGGTGCGGCTTCCTCCCTCCCCTCCTTTATATAGGCCCCAGTGGCAGCTGCCCTAGAGATGGGATCTCTAGGGGCGGCGGCAAGGGGTGGAGTGCCCCCAAGGCAAGTGGGCGCCCTCCCCTAGGGTTCCCAACCCTAGGCGCAGAGGGGGGCCCAGGGGGGCGCACCAACCCACCAGGGCCTGGTCCCCTCCCCACTTCAGCCCACTGGGCCCTCCGGAATGGGTGGCCCCACCCGGTGGACCCCCGGGACCCTTCCGGTGGTCCCAGACAATCTGAGGCGACCGAAACTTTCCCGATGGCGAAACAGCACTTCCTATATATAATCTTCACCTCCGGACTATTCCGAACTCCTCGTGACGTCCGGGATCTCATCCGGGACTCCAAAAAACATTCGGTAATCACATACAAGTCTTCCTAATAACCCTAAGCGTCACCGAACCTTAAGTGTAGACCCTACGGGTTCGGAGACACGCAGACATGACCGAGACGGTTCTCCGCCAATAACCAACAGCGGGATCTGGATACCCATGTTGGCTCCCACGTGCTCCTCGATGATGTCATCGGATGAACCACGATGTCGAGGATTCGATCAACCCCGTATACAATTCCCTTTGTCAATCGGTACGTTACTTGCCCGAGACTCGATCGTCGGTATCCCAATACCTCGTTCAGTCTTGTTACCGGCAAGTCACTTTACTCGTACCGTAATGCATGATCCCGTGACCAAACACTTGGTCACTTTGAGCTCATTATGATGATGCATTACCGAGTGGGCCCAGAGATACCTCTCCATCATACGGAGTGACAAATCCTAGTCTCGATCCGTGTCAACCCAACAGACACTTTCAGAGATACCTGTAGTGCACCTTTATAGTCACCCAGTTACGTTGTGACGTTTGGTACACCCAAAGCACTCCTACGGTATCCGGGAGTTACACGATCTCATGGTCTAAGGAAAGGATACTTGACATTGGAAAAGCTCTAGCAAACGAACTACACGATCTTGTGCTATGCTTAGGATTGGGTCTTGTCCATCACATCATTCTCCTAATGATGTGATCCTGTTATCAACGACATCTGATGTCCATAGTCAGGAAACCATGACTATCTGTTGATCAACAAGCTAGTCAACTAGAGGCTTAATAGGGACATATTATGGTCTATGCATTCACATGTGTATTACGATTTTCGGATAATACAGTTATAGCATGAATAAAGACAGTTATCATGAACAAGGAAATATAATAATAATCTTTTATTATTGCCTCTTGGGCATATTTCCAACAGTCTCCCACTTGCACAAGAGTCAATAATCTAGTTACATTGTGATGAATCGAACACCCATAGAGTTCTGGTGTTGATCATGTTTTGCTCGCGAGAGAGGTTTAGTCAACGGATCTGCGACATTCAGATCCGTATGTACTTTGCAAATATCTATGTCTCCATCTTGAACATTTTCACGGATGGAGTTGAAGCGACGCTTGATGTGCTCGGTCTTCTTGTGAAACCCGGGCTCCTTGGCAAGGGCAATAGCTCGGTGTTGTCACAGAAGAGTTTGATCGCCCCGACGCATTGGCTATGACTCCTAGGTCGGTGATGAACTCCTTCACCCAAATTGCTTCATCGCTGCCTCCGAGGCTGCCATGTACTCCGCTTCACATGTAGATCCCGCCACGACGCTCGCTTGCAAATGCACCAGCCATCGCTCCACCATTCAACATATACACGTATCCGGTTTGTGACTTAGAGTCATCGGATCGTGTCGAAGCTAGCATCGACGTAACCCTTTACGACAAGCTCTTCGTCACCTCCACAAACGAGAAACATGTCCTTTGTCCTTTTTAGGTACTTCAGATATTCTTGATCGATGTCCAAGTTCCTTGCGGGATTACTTTGGTACCTTCCTACCAAACTTACGACAAGGTTTACATCAGTCCGTACACAAAGATGGCATACATAATAGATCCTATGGCTGAAGCATAGGGATGACACTCATCTCTTCTTTATCTTTTGCCGTGGTCGGGCATTGAGATGAGCTCAATCTCACACCTTGCAATACAGGCAAGAACCCTTTCTTGGACTGATCCATTTTGAACTTCTTCAAAATCTTATCAAGGTATGTGCTTTGCGAAATACCTATGAGGCGTCTCGATCGATCCCTATAGATCTTGATGCCTAATATCTAAGCAGCTTCTCCAAGGTCCTTCATTGAAAAACACTTATTCAAGTAGGCCTTAATGCTATCCAAAAGTTCTATATCATTTCCCATCAAGAGTATGTCATCTACATATAATATGAAAATGCTACAGAGCTCCCACTCACTTTCTTGTAAACGCAGGCTTCTCCATAAGTCTACATAAACCCAAACGCTTTGATCATCTCATCAAAGCGAATGTTCCAACTCCGAGATGCTTGCACCAGCCCATAAATGGATCGTTGGAGCTTGCATACTTTGTTAGCATCTTTAGGATCGACAAAACCTTCCGGCTGCATCATATACAGTTCTTCCTTAAGATATCCGTTAAGGAATGCCGTTTTGATATCCATCTGCCATATCTCATAATCATAGTATGCGGCAATTGCTAACATGATTCGGACGGACTTCAGCTTCGCTACAGGAGAGAATGTCTCATCGTGGTCAACCCCTTGAACTTGTCGATAACCCTTAGCGACAAGTCGAGCTTTATAGATGGTAACATTACCATCCGCGTCCGTCTTCTTCTTAAAGATCCATTTGTTTTCTATCGCTCGCCGATCATCGGGCAAGTCTGTCAAAGTCCATACTTTGTTTTCATACATGGATTCTATCTCGGATCGCATGGCTTCAAGCCATTTGTTGGAATCTGGGCCCGCCATCACTTTTTCATAGTTCGAAGGTTCACCGTTGTCTAACAACATGATTTCCGGAACAGGTTGCCGTACCACTCAGTGCGGAACGTGTCCTTGTGTACCCTGAAGTTCAAGAGCAACTTGATCCAAGTACCTTGATCATCATCATTATTTTCCTCTCCAGTTGGTGTAGGCATCACACGAACATTTTCCTGAGCTGCACTACTTTCCTGTTCAAGAGGTAGTACTTCATCAAGTTCTACTTTCCTCCCACTTACTTCTTTCGAGAGAAACTCTTTTTCCAGAAAGGATCCGTTCTTGGCAACAAAGATCTTGCCCTCGGATCTTAAGTAGAAGGTATACCCAATGGTTTCCTTGGGGTATCCTATGAAGACGCATTTTTCTGACTTGGGTTCGAGCTTTTCAGGTTGAAGTTTCTTGACATAAGCATCGCATCCCCAAACTTTTAGAAACGGCAGCTTAGGTTTCTTCCCAAACCATAATTTATACAGTGTCATCTCAACGGATTTAGACGGTGCCCTATTTAAAGTGAATGTAGCTGTCTCTAGAGCGTATCCCCAAAATGATAGTGGTAAATCGGTAAGATACATCATAGACCGCACCATATCCAATAGAGTGCGATTGACGTTTGGACACACCGTTCTGTTGAGGTGTTCGGTAGGCGTGAGTTGTGAAACGATTCCACATTTCCTTAAGTGCGTGCCGAATTCGTGACTTAAATATTCTCCTCCACGATCTGATCGTAGGAACTTTATCTTTCGGTCACGTTGATTCTCTACCTCATTCTGAAATTCCTTGAACTTTTCAAAGGTCTCAGACTTGTGTTTCATCAAGTAGACATACCCATATCTACTCAAGTCATCAGTGAGAGTGAGAACATAACGATATCCTCCACGAGCCTCAACGCTCATTGGACCGCACACACCGGTATGTATGATTTCCAACAAGTTGGTTGCTCGCTCCATTGTTCCGGAGAACGGAGTCTTGGTCATCTTGCCCATGAGGCATGGTTCGCATGTGTCAAATGATTCATAATCGAGAGACTCCAAAAGTCCATCAACATGGAGCTTCTTCATGCGCTTGACACCAATGTGACCAAGGCGGCAGTGCCAGAAGTATGTGGGACTATCGTTATCAACTTTACATCTTTTGGTATTCACACTATGAATATGTGTAATATTACGCTCGAGATTCATTAAGAATAAACCATTGACCATCGGGGCATGACCATAAAACATATCTCTCATATAAATAGAACAACCATTATTCTCGGATTTAAATGAGTAGCCATCTCGTATCAAACGAGATCTAGATATAATGTTCATGCTCAAACTTGGCACTAAATAACAATTATTGAGGTTTAAAACTAATCCCGTAGGTAAATGTAGAGGTAGCGTGCCGACGGCGATCACATCGACCTTGGAACCATTCCTGACGCGCATCGTCACCTCGTCCTTCGCGAGTCTCCGCTTATTCCGCAGCTCCTGCTGTGAGTTACAAATGTGAGCAACGGCACCGGTATCAAATACCCAGGAGTTACTACGAGTACTAGTGAGGTACACATCAATTACATGTATATCAAATATACCTTTAGTGTTGCCAGCCTTCTTGTCCGCTAAGTATTTGGGGCAGTTCCGCTTCCAGTGACCCTTCCCTTTGCAATAAAAGCACTCAGTCTTAGGCTTGGGTCCATTGCTTGACTTCTTCCTGGCAACTGGCTTACCAGGTGCGGCAACATCTTTGTCGTCCTTCTTGAAGTTCTTCTTTCCCTTGCCCTTCTTGAACTTGGTGGTTTTATTGACCATCAACACTTGATGTTCTTTCTTGATTTCTAGCTCTGCCGAATTCAGCATTGAAAATACTTCAGGAATAGTTTTCACCATCCCCTGCATATTGTAGTTCATCACAAAGCTCTTGTAGCTTGGTGGGAGCGATCAAGGATTCTGTCAATGACCGCCTCGTCAGGAGGTTAATGTCCACTGGGACAAAGGTGGTTGTGCAACCTGACATTTTGAGTATGTGCTCACTTGATGAACTATTTTCCTCCATCTTACAACTGTAGAACTTGTCGGAGACTTCATATCTCTCGACCCGGGCATGAGCTTGGAAAACCATTTTCAGCTCCTAGAACATCTCATATGCTCCGTGTTGCTCAAAACGCTTTTGGAGCCCGGTTCTAAGTGTAAAGCATGCCGCACCGAACGAGGGAGTAATCATCGAGACGTGATCGCCAAGCGTTCATAATGTCTTGGTTCTCTAGGATGGGTGCTTCACCTAGCGGTCCATCTAGGACATATGCTTTCTTGGCAGCTATGAGGATGATCTCGTGTTCCGGACCCAAATCGTATAGTTGTTGCCATCATCTTTCAGCTTGGTTTTCTCTAGGAACGCGTTGAAGTTCATGTTGACATGAGCGTTGGCCATTTGATCTACAAGACATATTTGCAAAGGTTTTAGAATAAGTTCATGATAATTAAGTTCATCTAATCAAATTATTTCAATGAACTCCCACTCAGATTAGACATCCCTCTAGTCATCTAAGTGTTACACGATCCGAGTCGACTAGGCCGTGTCCGATCATCACGTGAGACGGACTAGTCATCATCGGTGAACATCTCCATGTTGATCGTATCTTCCATACGACTCATGTTCGACCTTTCGGTCTCTGTGTTCCGAGGCCATGTCTGTACATTCTAGGCTCGTCAAGTTAACCCTAAGTGTTTTTGCATGTGTAAAACTGTTACACCCGTTGTATGTGAACGTAAGAATCTATCACACCCGATCATCACGTGGTGCTTCGAAACGACGAACTTTAGCAACGGCGCACAGTTAGGGGAGAACACTTCTTGAAATTATCATAAGGGATCATCTTATTTACTACCGTCGTTCTAAGTAAACAAGATGCATAAACATAATAAACATCACATGCAATTATATAGTAGTGACATGATATGGCCAATATCATATAGCTCCTTTGATCTCCATCTTTGGGGCTCCATGATCATCTTCGTCACCGGCATGACACCATGATCTCCATCATCATGATCTCCATCATCGTGTCTTCATGAAGTTGTCACGCCAACGACTACTTCTACTTCTATGGCTAACACGTTTAGCAATAAAGTAAAGTAATTTACATGGCGTTCTTCAATGACACGCAGGTCATACAAAAATAAAGACAACTCCTATGGCTCCTGCCGGTTGTCATACTCATCGACATGCAAGTTGTGATTCCTATTACAAGAACATGATCTCATACATCACAATATATCATTCATCATTCATCACAACTTTTGGCCATATCACATCACAAGACACTTGCAGCAAAAACAAGTTAGACGTCCTCTAATTGTTGTTGCAAGTTTTTTAGTGGCTTCTATAGGTGATCTAATAAGTACATTTTCTTACCTACGTTAAAGCCACAACGTGATTTGTCAACTTCTATTTACCCTTCATAAGGACCCTTTTCATCGAATCCGCTCCAACTAAAGTGGGAGAGACAGACACCCGCTAGCCACCTTATGCAACTAGTGCATGTCAGTCGGTGGAACCTGTCTCACGTAAGCGTACGTGTAAGGTCGGTTCGGACCGCTTCATCCCACAATACCGCTGAAGCAAAATAAGACTAGTAGCGGCAAGAGAGTTGACAACATCTATGCCCACAACAAAATTGTGTTCTACTCGTGCATATGAGAACTACGCATAGACCTAGCTCTGATACCACTGTTGGGGGACGTTGCAGAAAATTAAAAATTTTCCTATGGTTTCACCAAGATCCATCTATGAGTTCATCTAAGCAACGAGTGATAGGAGTGCATCTACATACCCTTGTAGATCGCGAGCAGAAGTGTTCAAGAGAACGGGGATGATGGAGTCGTACTCGCCGTGATCCAAATCACCGATGACCAAGTGCTGAACGGACAGCACCTCCGCGTTCAACACACGTACGGAGCGGATGACGTCTCCTCCTTCTTGATCCAGCAAGGGGGAAGGAGAGGTTGAGGAAGAAGACTCCAGCAGCAAGAAGACGACAGCGTGGTGGTGGTGGAGAAGCGATACTCGGTGGGGCTTCGCCAAGCAACCATGGAGGAGGAAGATGTGTAGCGAGGGGAGGGAGGCGCCAAGACTCGGGAGTGCGGCCGCCTCCTCCCCCTCCTTTATATAGGCCCTGGGTAGCCGGCCCTAGAGATGGGATCTCTAGGGGGCGGCCAAGGGGTGGAGTGCCCCCAAGGCAGTGGGCGCCCCCCTAGGGTTCCCAACCCTAGGCGTAGAGGGGGGCCCAGGGAGGCGCACCAGCCCACCAGGGGCTGGTCCCCTCCACACTTCAGCCCACGGGGCCCTCTGGAATGGGTGGCCCCACCCGGTGGACCCCCGGGACCCTTCCGGTGGTCCCAGACAATCTGGGTGACCGAAACTTTCCGGTGGCAAAACAGCACTTCCTATATATAAATCTTCACCTCCGGACTATTCCGGAACTCCTCATGACGTTCGGGATCTCATCCGGGACTCCGAACAACATTCGGTAATCACATACAAGTCTTCCTAATAACCCTAGCGTCACCGAACCTTAAGTGTGTAGACCCTAGAGGTTCGGGAGATACGCAGACATGACCGAGACAGCTCTCCGACCAATAACCAACAGCGGGATCTGGATACCCATGTTGGCTCCCACGTGCTCCTCGATGATGTCATCGGATGAACCACGATGTCGAGGATTCGATCAACCCCGTATACAATTCCCTTTGTCAATCGGTACGTTACTTGCCCGAGACTCGATCGTCGGTATCCCAATACCTCGTTCAGTCTCGTTACCGGCAAGTCACTTTACTCATACCATAACGCATGATCCCGTGACCAAACACTTGGTCACTTTGAGCTCATTATGATGATGCATTACCGAGTGGGCCCAGAGATACCTCTCCGTCATACGGAGTGACAAATCCCAGTCTCGATCCGTGTCAACCCAATGACACTTTCGGAGATACCGTAGTGCACCTTTATAGTCACCCGATTACGTTGTGGCGTTTGGTACACCCAAAGCACTCCTACGGTATCCGGGAGTTACACGATCTCATGGTCTAAGGAAAGGATACTTGACATTGGAAAAGCTCTAGCAAACGAACTACACGATCTTGTGCTATCCTTAGGATTGGGTCTTGTCCATCACATCATTCTCCTAATGATGTGATCCTGTTATCAACGACATCTGATGTCCATAGTCAGGAAACCATGACTATCTGTTGATCAACAAGCTAGTCAACTAGAGGCTTAATAGGGACATATTATGGTCTATGTATTCACACGTGTATTACGATTTCCGGATAATACAGTTATAGCATGAATAAAGACAGTTATCATGAACAAGGAAATATAATAATAATCTTTTATTATTGCCTCTAGGGCATATTTCCAACACCAACGCCTTGCACCCACGCGCGTACGGTACGAGAGAAACACGCATTGCTCGGCCCCCGACCACCCATCGTAACCGGGAACTTCCTGATATTTTCCTCGCCCCTCGCTTCTACCACGGTTTTTTCCGTCATGGACGGCCCAAAGAATGTCATGCAGGTGCGTCTCCGGCCCGCCCAGGACGAAAAGCCCATTTTCTGTCATGATTTTTTGTCATAGAAGTAGGAGCCCACCACATCTATGATGATACCGGGTTTTGTCACAATTATCATCATAGAAGTGTCATAAGTATGACAGAAAAAAATTCGTTCGGCCCAAAATGTCATGGATGTGTCTTTTTTTTGTAGTGCTCGAACCTGCAGGGTCACGCGCTTAACATTCGTTGACGCTAGAGTAGTATTGGGATATTTGATGATTGGTAATCGAATGTTGTTCGGAGTCCCGGATGAGATCCTGGAAGTCACGAGGAGTCTCGTAATGGTCGATAGGTAAAGATTTATATATGGGAAGTCATATTTTGGGTTTCAGAAAAAGATGCAGTTTTTTTGGTATTGGGTCGTGAAGCTTCTATAAGGTTCCGGAGGATTCCGAAGGGGTCCGAAAGTCCACAAGTGGGTCCACCATGACCCAAGTGCTAGCATGGGTTGAGGGGAGATGCCCTGGCCTTATTGGGCTAGGCGCACCAAGTCCTCAAAAGCCCATGTGGTTTGGGGAGGGAAAATAAAGGGGAGTCCTAGTAGGAATATGATTGGACTTGGAGTCGAAGTCCTCACCCCCTTAGCTGCACCCTAGGACTTGGAGGGGTTGTTCCCCACGGCCCTCCACCTATATATAGAGGGGAGGGGGAGCCCCCAGAGGACACACCAAGCCCTTGGCGCCCCTCTCTCTCCGGTAACTACGTAGTTCCTCTGTCCTCGTTCTAGTAGCGCTTGGTAAAGCCCTGCTGAACTAGCTCCACCACCACCATCACCACCACGCCATCGTGCTGGTTGTGATCCGATCTACTTCTCCGTCTTCTCTTGTTGGATCAAGGACGAGGAGACGTCATCGATCCGCACGTGTGCTAAACTCGGAGGTGTCGTTCGTTCGGCACTAGATCGGTTGGATCGTGATCGGATCGCGAAGAGTACAACTATATCAACTACGTTATATACGTTTCTACTTTCAGTCTACGTGGGTACGTAGACACACTCTCCCCTCTCGTTGCTATGCTTCTCCTAGATAGATCTTGGGTGTTCGTAGGATTTTACTTATTTATTTTCATACTTCGTTCCCCTTTAAAAATTAGCCAGATCGTTTAATTGTTTTTCCAATGCATACCATATTTAGAGACAAAAAATATCTAGACTACAAGCTATTCAAACTGAAGTTCGAACTCATGTGCACCCGGCTGAACAGTGAAATCAAGAAATAATAAAAAAAGTATGATATGTTTTTACAAGAAACAAGTTATGTGCTCAATTCGTGCATTTTTTAAGAAATAACATTTGTTGTGCTCTACACAAAAGAAAAGAAAAATAATTGGTGTTTTATAAATGTTTGACATTTTTGGTGCCCTAGAAAACAAAATCAGTTTTTAAAAAGATTAATTTTTTTATAGCAATGATTTTTTTAGAGCACCAAAAAGAGCACTTACTTACAAAAATTTGCACACAGTTCGAACACACGCACATGTTTCTTGCTTAAAAGAAGATTGTTTGATTTATTTATTTATTCTTTTTATTTTTTGTTCTTCTGGGGGCATATGAGCTCGGGAGCCGAACGTCCTCCCCACTACTTATTTTGATGAAATCAAGCTATAAAAGGTAGACCTAGGCATACGTCGAGCGGAAATAGTACTAATTTGGTATTTTAAATATCAAAAATATTATTACTTATTGTGTGTGTTGCTCCCTAGCTCACGAAGGATCATATTAAAGTCATTGTTATTCTATTTTGGGTTGTTGGATGAAGATCTGGCGGTCCAGGTTAGAAGTGGCTAATGCAAATGTTTATTAGGTACCTCACAAATGGAGGCTCCCCTTGAAAGATGAAGAACACGAGCTTCAAATGGAGGGGCCAGAGGAGGAACAAGGTGTGCTTCTTCCCACGGGTTATTCTAATTGTGAGCAAGATAGAGAACGCGAGCTTCAAATGGAAAAATGAGAGGAGCAAGAAGGTGTCATTCATCCCACGGGTGATTCTGTCCGCCAGAAAGATGAAGAAAGTGACCTACAAATGGACAAAGCAGAGGAGCAAGAAGTCGTGGTTCTTCCCATTGGTGATTTTAATGTGAGCAAGATCAAGCACGTGAGGTCCAAATTGATGAACCCGACGAGGAAGAAGTTAAGGTGTGGTTATGCTTCCCTCGTCTAGCTCTGTTCGCCAGCAAGATCAAGCACGCGAGGTTCAAATGGAGGAAGAAGGTTAAAAGCAAGAAACTAAAAATATAATAGTGTCGGAGGACTTGCGGGTGAAGTGGGCATTCGTGCGGAAAATCTACGTCATCATCTCAATTTAGTTTATGTTCATCACCGCGGCCGCCTTGATAGCCAGCAGGTTCACCATGCCCTCCCCGAAGCCCTGCCATATTTGTGGACGTCGTTGCTGGGCCACATGGATATGCATTGTGGAGCTCATCCTATCCCTGTGGCTGGTACCGTTCATCCTACACAAATATACGCATAAACGGCTTGTGAATGTGGATTTTGGCTGCTTTTACCATCTGCAATATGGGCAGCAACGTCGCCAAATCACAAGTTTCTCTGGTACGTATATAACAATTATTTCTATTGATTTGTTTGTTTGTTTTTTTTCGTTGTGAAGACAATGAGTTTTGTGATGGGCTCCAAAAGCGGCATATAACACCGCAACTCTTCATGTCCCTCCAGAAAAATCCTTCTAGGATTTTCCTTGGGCTGGGGGGGGGGGGGCATAGCCCCCTCACCTATACACATAGCTACACCCCTACATCTCAGTTCATTGTATGTCATATTAGTTTACACATTCATGATGGGATCCAAAACCCTCTATGTACATTGTATGTCGTACTGGTTAGGATTTTATTAACTTTATTATTTGTTATTGCTAACTGATGAAGCAATTTATGTACCTGCTCATCTTAGTGCGGCTGCCATTACAAGCCTTCTGGTTTTCACATTTTGGGTGGCAAACAAGCGATACAGTCTCACCTTCTGCCCACCCTTCCTCATTTGCAACTGCACGGTCGTGATAGTCTACACCGCACGTGAAGTAAAGATAACACCCCCGCCCATTTTTTTGTTTCAAATTTAATATATCCATTTTAATTCTAATTATGAAGATCACTTGGTAGATTGGGACAATTAGCAACACCTTTTATTCTCTTGCATCTCCATCGTTGTATTGTGCGCCTTGGTGGTGGATGACACGAAGGAGATGGTGAAGAAGAATCCTTTTATCTGGCTCCAAATATCTTTCACGATATCAATAGGCTCTGGATCATCTTCCCAGATCTCCACATTCACCACAACCGCTTTTCTCTTCAGACCAAAACAAGGATATCCTCCCACTTGCACAACATTAATGTGTGGAGGGAACTTAACCAAATATGATAAATCATTAAGCTCCCTTATTTTCCTTGGCCACTTTGTCTTATATATATCTTACGAAAATCTCCTTAGCTAGATCCTCCGTAGTAGCCTCATCATCCTCTACATAAACTACTCCCCTATTCTTGGTGAACAACACATGCATCACATCAGTTTCACTAATCTCTACATGGTAAAAGCCCAACCCTATTGTAGCGCTTCCAATGTACTTGGCCATATGGCGAGGGTTCTTCCTAAGAGGAAGACCTCAACCAAATGAGCAGAGATTTGGCAAATAAAACACACTTGCCCTCTAGGCCAGCCTGCCTTGTGATGACCAAGCCCCCCACAACTATAGCAGTGAACCTCAACATATTTAGTTGGAGCACCAGATGTAACTACAACATTTTTTGTTCTTCCTCTGAACATGCTTGCTTTGTTGCTTGATATTCCAGTTATTTAAAACATCATTATATATTAGGTACCCAGTTTTCTAGGTAAAAACATTTCCTTATCTCTACAATAATGGGGGAATATAGGTTATTATTTAATTTGGAAATTATATCACTCGAAGTGAGCGTATTATATTGAATCAATGTTAATGATAATAACACAACCTTATTTTGTGTTTGCACAACTATGATGTTTTTGTGGGGCCAAAATAAGCAAGATCGTTTAAAAAAAATCTAATGCATACTAGCTTTAGTGACAAAAAAATATCTACAATGCAAGATATTCAAACTGGAGTGAAAACTCATGTGCACCCGGATGAACGGTGAAGTCGAGAAATAGTAAAAAATAATAATATAAAGAATTGATTTTTTTTTTTTGCATCAAACAAGTTCATGTGGTCTCAATTCATGATTTTTTTTTGAAGAAATAACATTTGTGGTGCTCTACAGAAAAGAAAAGAAAAAACATCGGTGTTTATAAATCTTTACATTCTTGGCGCCCTAAAAAACAAAATCAGCGTCTAAAAAGATTCACAAATAGGTTTTATAGCAACAATTTTTTTAGAGCATAAAAAATTTCATTTATTTAGGAAAATTTGCACAGAGTTCAAACACGTGAACATGTTTGTTGCTAAAAAAAAGCATATTTCTTTGATTTATTTTATGTTTTTCTTTCTATTATTTTGTTTTTCTGGGTGCAGATGAGCCTCGGAGCCAAAACGTCCCGCCCACTACTTATTTTGATGAAATCGAGCCATAGAAGTTAGACCTAGGCATACCTCAGGCGAAAATAGTGCTAATGCAGCGTTTAAATATCAAATAAGTATTCTCTCCGTTCTATAATATAAGAACGTTTTTAACACTAGTCTAGTATAAAAAACCCTCTTATATTATGGGACGGAGGGACTACATTATTGCTTATGGTATGTGTTGCTCTCTAGCCCTCCAAGGATCACATTGAAGTCATTGTTGTTCCACGGTGATTTCGTCAAATTTGAAGGGCAGTGACAGGCGCCGGCGCACCGGCCCAAATTTCGACCGGTCGACTGCCGAGCGTACGATACGGACTTTTCCAACCATACGATACAACTTTTGCTCTGTCTCTAAAAAGTCAACCACGCTGGAAAAAAAGGTAGCGAGCAAAATCCACGCTCGCCGGCCAGAATCCGCACACTCGCTGGCCAGAATCTGTGCGCTCGCCGGCCACCCACACTTGTCCTCGGCATCTCGTGCTTGCCGGTCACCTGTGCCACTGCGCTCGCGCCATTGCGCTCGTCTTGGCTGCCTCCGCTCGCCATGGTTGCAGCTCGAACACATACGGGTTCCAGCATGTGGTCACCATGGTTGCAGCATCTCCGGCGTCTCCGTCTACGGTTCGCCGCCATCATTGACTTGCACCGCCACCGCCATGTCCAGCAAAAACAAATCTAAAAAGCAACAAAAATTTTCAATACACGGTTGAAGCAAAAAGATTAGCTGGTTCCAGCAAAACTTGATGCTATTTCCAGCAAAAATCGAATGCAACAAAAACCTCTGGTACACGGTTGAAGCAAATAAATTTGCCGGTTCCAACAAAACTTAATGGTGGTTCCAGCAAAAATCTTAGCAGCAAAAAACGATAAGCCAATTGTAGCAAATGAATTAACCAGTTCCAACAAAAAGTAATGCTAGATCCAACAAAATAGCCTCATGCAAAAAAAAAAGACTAGTGCCCATTGTAGCAAAAAAAAGACGGTTCCAGCAAAAATAAATGCTTGTTCCAAAGAAAAATCGTCACCTGCCCAAAGACGCTGCGTGTTCCAGATCGGGGACACTGGTTCCAGCATCCTCATGTGCCGGTTGTAGCTCCCTAGTCCGCTGGTTCCAGCATCGCTGCGTGAGCAGGAACTGGTCGCCGTTGTCGCGTACCATGGTGACGTAGCGGGGTGCGCGAGCTTGCAGCCCAGTCGTCGGGCCCCTTGGTCGCAGCTCCAAGGAGCCGAGCATGTGTGAGCAGCATGTACTTGAGCTTAACGTCGTGGATCCATGGCGTATTGCACAGGACATGAGAGAGAAAAGCAAGAAAACACGAACGAGCTCACCCCTCTCATGGATCTATGGTGGAAAAAATCGCGGGGAACAAATAAGGCAACAAAAACGAACTCAACTTCATGAAGATTGGGTGTGGATTCTTGAAGAGAGAGCACAAGAAGAGAGGGGAGAGAGATTGAGCAAGGGGGATTGAAGGACGAGACGCCTCCTGCGATCTCCAGAATATGCGAGGGGATAAGGTGAGAGCGGTGGGGATAGACTTAGCTTTGTGGGTGGTGGGCCAGGTCTGGGCCAGGACTGTGTAGTGACGCGAGCGTGGCGACCGGCCGAACGCTTGGCTGGTGCACCGTTTGCAAATGTTTACCAATTTGAAGCTCCACGACTCCGGCTTTAGTATAGACAACGTGTGAGTGCATGGGTATAACTGCGTGCGTGTACGTACTACATCAGTGCTCGGTGTTTCTGGAAAGAAAAATACACTTGGCATTTTCTATGAGAGTTATGCAACGTGCAACCTAATTACACATGTGTAATACTCCCTCCGGTCCTTTTTACTCTGCACATTGGATTTGCGGAAAGTCAAACTTAGCTAAGTTTGACCAAATTTATATTAAAAATTATTAGCATCTATAATATCTAATAAATATAATATGAAAATATATTCCGAGATGAATCTAATGATATTGGTGTTGTTAGGTAAGTGTCAATAATTTTTTATATAAACTTGGTCAAAGTTGGATGAGATTGACTTCAGAAAACCTAATATGCAGAGTAAAAAGGACCGGAGGGAGTACTGTACAAACGGCGATGAACATATGCATATACCCAGCAGTAGATCATGCCCAACAAGGACAGATGACGCACATGCCACTGTTGGACCTGGACCGGAGATTGATGGACAGTAGCTTGCACATAGCGCTACGTACAACCACCATGAATTTTACTCGGAAAACACAGCTCCCGATTATCATGGGCAGCCACATATGACATAGTACGACACGCAGCTCCAAAGGTGGGTGTCGCCATCTCTCGCCCACAGCCCCGCCTGCTCTTCGGTCCATACTCCGATGCACGCACCGTGAGCTTCAAGCAGCTGAAGTAGTTGAGCTCCGAGCTCGCGCGCCGCCCCGCCCAGCCATGAAGTCGTCGTCCCAGAGCCACAGCCCCAGGACCCCGTCGCCGCGCGCTCGCGGCACGGCAGCGGCCTATGACGCCGACCACGCGCGCTCCTCCTCGGAGCCGTGGGTTCTGGCATGCGTGGACGACACGTGCGTCAACGACGTGGAGAGCTTCGCGCGCACCGTCGCCGCCGTGAAGTCCAAGCCCCGCCCCGACCTGCTCCCGAGCGTGCTGTCCCACTACGCCGCCAAGTGGCTCCCGGACGTGGCCACGTCCGCGTCCGGCCGCTTCCTGCCGCCCCCGGAGAGCCCCACGGCTACGTGGCTCAAGAAGCGCCTGCTCCTGGAGACCCTCGTCGCGGCGCTCCCGCCGGACCCGCCCAGCGGCGCGGCCGCCGACGACGGCATCACGTGCGACTTCCTGCTGAAGCTGCTCCGGGCGGGGAGCATGGTGGGCGCGGACGCGGCGCTGCTGCGGGAGCTGGAGTCCCGCGCGGCGCGGCGGCTGGACCAGGCGACGCTGGCGGCCGTGATGATACCGGCGTTCGGGCACGCGCCGGGCGGGTCGACGCTGCTGGACGTGCCGCTGGTGCTGCGGCTGGTGCGCGGGTTCCTCAAGGAGGGCGGCAAGGGCGCCGGCGGCGGCGCCGGGGCCAGGGTGGCGAGGCTGGTCGACGCGTACCTGGCGGAGGCGGCGCTGGAGGCCGAGCTGCGGCCCGCCGAGCTGGAGGAGCTCGCCCGCGCCGTGCCCGCCCACGCGCGCGCGGCCGACGACGCGCTCTACCGCGCCGTCGACACCTACCTCAAGGTGACCATGCATGCATGCTTACTTAACTCCGTTTCCATTTTTATCTTTCTACGATGCTGCGCTTTGTACTTTCGGTCAACCGCCAGAAGACTGCGTGAAAACTTGCGAGGCGCGTAGTACTACTACATGTGTTTTTGCGTTTGACCGCTCCATTTTGCATGGGACAGCGCACCAGCGTCGTAGGAGTACATGGTAAACCACTATAGATTACTGTAGTAATCTCCATGCTGGCATAAAGATCATACTAGCAAAAACAAAAAGTTTACTGATATGGTAAATAACCCAACTTTAGGATGTCAAACTGTGAGAAGCTATAACCAAACATCATTCATATGCATGCAAAGTACACATCACATGATTGAAAACACTGTTTTACATCCTCGTCCGCATTCATCTGTCGCGGACACCAGGAGATCTTGTCATAAAACCAAACTGAAAACGCCTTATCATCAGCCGGAGTTACTCCTATGTCTTCCCATGTCTGTTGGTGTGTTTGGTCACGGGAGCTCCGACTGCTAGACAACAAAATGTTACCTGTTGGTCACGCACGGGAATAGGCGCATATATCTAATTAATCCCTCTCGTCTATAGCCCGGTGCCCTTTTGTTCTCATCCACGCCACTGTTTGTCCTTTGTTTTCCCCGTGTAATGGCAACTTCAGTGCTCACACTCACAGTACAATATTCCCTTCGGATTCATCTCATAATGTGCGGACGAAGTTGTCAGGCTGGGGATCTTGCAGGCACGGCCAGAGCATGTTCTGTAGATATTTACAGCCATATATACGTAGCTGCCATAGCAGACATGATTCATCTTTTAGTTTCATGGGCATTGCCGCATGCGTATCACAAGTTCAGAGCTTTTCGGATCGAAATGCATCCCGACAAATCAAAGTGGATGTCATCTGCTGCTCCATTGTTCTTCGCATTTCACAGTGTTGTGTTGTCCCTATCATGTATATCTGGCCATGGGCCGGGGCGGGCCGGACTTGGGCCGGGCCTAAAAAAGCCCATGGCAGAAAACTGAGGCCCAGGTCCTCCCAGGCCCTACCATCGGACCTACTTTTCAAGCCCAAGCCCGGCCCATCCGGTAGGAAGCCCTGAAAAGCCCTTAGGGCTTAGAGCCGTGGGCCGGGCCTCTTCCTTAAAATGCCAATATGCCAAGCCCAAGCCCGTCCAGGCCCTGCTGGTGGGCTCAAAACTCAGGCCCAAGCCCGGCCCACAGGCAAGCCCATCGGGCCTAAGCCCTGGATTTTAGGGCCGGGCCTGGGTGGGCCGACAGGGCCGGGCCTGAGATGGCCAGGACTACTATCATGTCATCCATCCCAAATGTTGGCATGCGTTGCTGCTCTCTGGAGAGAGACGGATTCGCGTGCAAAATTAAGACAATAAAAAGAAAAGATGTTCATTTAAAAAAATAGTGGACTGAAGCATGTTCAGTTCAATGTTGGCATTTTACAGTTTCTCAGACTTTTAACTTGAGGTAAAGGCTTAGTTCACCTCTAGTTGGTGACCCTTCTGAATTTATATTATAAATAGTCTCTTCCTCCGAAAAAACTTGTCCCTCAAATGGATGTATTTAGTAGCATGTGCTAGATACATTTATTTGAGGGACAAACTTTTCCGGACGGAGGGAGTATCGGATTTATCCCTCTCTACTCTGTCGAATCCATTCTTTGATCTGATAGAATTCACGTGTTTTAAAATCATGTTGGAATTCTTTCTACATTTATATATTCCTGCAATCCAAAGAATCCACAAAGGGGTTGGAATTCATTGGGAGTGGCAGATGATAAAATTTCCCTGCAGAACGAACAGGCGATGGGGCTCCTTGCCTCTCGGCGGCGATGACACTAATCTGCCTCATCTCCTGTGGCCTCGGGGCCATGGAGGTGCGATGCATCTTGGTTCTTACCGGCAGGAGGGGTTCAAAGTTTTTTTAGTTTGATAGGGTTTGTGTCTTGCTTAAGAAGGCGAAGCAACGATGGCTCCGGCTTCCTGAAGATGGAATATGGTTCTCCCCGCATGGCACCCCCGTCCCGACGGTGCGTCTAGAGTCGTTGGAGGGTGTGTGGCGGTGTGTCTTCGACGGAACTCATGTAATTCAGTCGATGTTGGTTTTGGTGGATCCGCTTAGATCTGGTTTGCGTTCATGTGTCTACGGGTGTGCTATTCTAGTGCATTGGTCATGTGGGACCTTACCACAACGACTTCATGATTGCCTACTACAATAAGATTTGTCTGACTTCGATCAGGGAGGGCAGTGGTGGATCTAGAACACCAATGTGGGTGCAATCATGAACATCAATTTAATGCCTAGAAAAATATATACACTAACTACGTCAAAATAAGTATATGAAGGTCAAACATCGCTAAAATACTCCCCCGTTCTTAAATATAAGTCTTTCGAGATATTTCAATATGAACTACATACGAGGTGTATATAGACGTAGTATAGAGTGTTGATTCACTCATTTTGCTTCTTATGTAGTCTAGGAAGGGGTAACGATGGCGATGCTCACTAGGTGGTCAAATGACCTAAATGTAATTTGTTTTACTTTTGATGTTATTTGTACTTCCATAACATTAACAATTGAGGAATTTCACGAATACATAAAAGATAATCAAAAAAAATTTTGTTCATTCCCATTTTCGACTGATGTACCAGGCACATCCAGGCGCCGCGAAAGAGGACCGCAAGTCGTTGTGGAGGCTGATCGACGCCCGGAAGCTGTCGGCGGAGGCGGCGGCGCACGCCGTCCAGAACGACCGGCTGCCGGTGCGCTCCGTGATGCAGGTGCTCTTCTCGGAGCACGGCAAGCTCAACCGCCTGGCCGACCTGGGCGCCTCCTTCAGCGGCGCCAGGGTTCCCTGCAGCCCGGCGGCGGCGCTGGACCTCCACTCCGGCAGCGGCCGCTGCCCCTCCAAGCGCGAGGCCCTGGCGCAGCACCAGGAGATGCGCCGCCTGCGCGAGGACGTCGCCAGGCTCCAGGTCCGTTCGCTGGACGTTTTCCAACTCCGATGGCAGCTCTCATCAGGCGCGCTTACGGTGACACGTCTGGGCTGCAGGTGCAGTGCAGCGCGCTGCAGGAGCAGGTGGAGAGGCTGGGCTCGGAGAGGAGGCGCCGCGGCGGCGTCGGCGGCGTCGGCGGGTTCAAGTGGAGCACGCTCTGGTTCGGCGGCGGCGGCGACGTCGCGAGGATCGAGGACTCGGAAAGCGGCATGGAGCGGCGGACGCCGGCGAGCGGGAAGAAGGGCAGGGCCAGCCTGGCCACGGCGACGCCGACGCCGACGCGGCGGACGCCCAAGTGGCGCAAGTCCATGTCATGAGAGGAATCTGAAGCCCGCAGCGGCGCTCATGTTTACTAGGGTTCTTCTTAATTTGTCTCTCCTTTGGTTACAGAATTACAGTTTCTAATTTGGTAATAGATCAAGAACTATATGAATTTAACAGTTTATAAGTCTCTCTTTCTTCACAAATCATGAAATAGTGGTACACACGCCGATCTGGTTGCTGCAGATCACTTGCTAGAAAACGTTTCAGAGATTACTGACAGAGTTCTTCAAACCTTTTCGAAACAGAGAGTTCTTCAGACTATGCCCCTCACTCACAGAAACATACTTATAATGTAAGAATTGGGTACTATCTTTTTTTCACAGATCAACAAATAGTTGTACACACACACACACACCAATGTGATCACAGGTGATCACTAAACTAACCACAAATGTTTCACAGGCAGAACCTCAGACAGTAGTAGTCTGCAAGCTATGCATCACTAACTTATTCAGCTACAGAAACAAATAATAGCACTTCACACAAATGTAACAGACACCACATGGAAAAGAATAAACACAGGGCTGAGATTGCCTCATTTGTGTACGGCTTTCTTGATCGCCTGCTTGCATTTGCTGAGGAACTTGCTGCTGCTCGTAGACACCGAATCCTCGTAGCCGTATCTGCGATCATCATCGCCACCCACCTTAGGTTTCCTGCCTGCACAGTCTGAGCCTCTTCTCATCCCCAGGATCTTGGAAGGAGATGATGGCAGGGACCGGAAACCCCTACCGCTGTCGGACCTCGGGAACCAGATCTTCCTTTCCACTTTCTCCTCCTTGATGTCAAAGCTATCCCTGCATCTTGGGGTGCCATGGTGAGTTGCAGCACTCTCACCACCGACATCAACACATTCAGTGATCTCATCAACACATTCAGTGATCTCATTCCTGCAGCTCTCGTCTTCGTCATCAATTCTACTTCGGATTTCCTGCCCATCATCCGAACCGTTCTCCTCAGCGGCATTGTGATCTTCCGAGGAACGGTACACCGCTTCATTTCCTTCCTGTTGGTCCTCCATGAGCATGTGAAGCCACTTATCAACATGGCCCTTGCCTCTGTAGTTCATGTTTTCATTGTCTTCTGCTCTGGCAACACGTCGAGGATGAAGCATTTCATCATCCTTTTGCACTGGTAGTGACTGCTCTGTGTGGTACCTCGGCGTCCCGTACACGCCGGTTGCTCTATATGGAGGAGTTGGTGGAACCGAGGGGGTCCTTGGAAATGAGACTGTCTGGCTTGCATGATGAGACCTTTCAGTCTCGGACTCGAGCATTGCCGCCTTGCCCTTATTATCTCTTGACCTGGCAGGTGTACCAGCACCCCTTGATGCCATGGCTTCCTTTCTTTCCCTTCCCCTGCTACGGTGCCGCTCTCTGATCGCCGATTGTTCTAGCTTCTCCCTTACCGAGGCTCTTCCTCTTTCAGTGTAACTCTTGTTTTCATCAGTCGAGATGGACCTTCTTGGGAAGCTGATCACCTTGGAAGGTTGCTCGGTGTTGACATAACTCATTGTTGAAGTCCCTTCTCCAATCTCTCCCCCCTCCAGGGAAATGTTGTATGCATCTGAAGTCCTCTGAGCCTCCTCCAGGAAAACCCTCAGCTCCTGTTTCAGAGGGCTGCTCCTCGACACTCTTTCTGGCAAGTACCTGAAACTCTCACTCTCACAGTGCCTTTCCTCTGGGATTTCATCGTCGACCCGGTACCTCTTCCTTGCTTGATCAACGAAAGGCTTCACCTGCCTCTCCAGATCATCCCTGTGCTGGTACTTCTTGCGGAGCTCGGTTTCAGATGAGTCACACATTGCTCTCTGAGCCTCCAGTCTCGCCATGAGAGTACTGGTTGCAGCCTGGTTCAGCCTGAGTTGTTCCTTGTACACAACGCTCCTGCATTTTGCACCACAATGGAAAATTAGCACCAGTTGTTAATCAAGATTCTGCAAAGAAACCAGCAGCTCTTGGTTTTATAGGATCATCATCCTTACTGGTGCATGGCGTCTCTGATCATCTTCTCGAGCACTGTCTTGTAGTTGGCCTGGGCGTCTGCCAAGCGACGGCACTTCTCCACTCGCCGACGCCTCTTGATCAGCTGGGCCTCCAGGTCCTGGATGGCTACCCTCTCCTCCTCATTCTTCTGCTGCATCTCGGCCGCCTCGTTCTCCAGTTCAGCGAGCTCAGCTTGCTTCTTCTTCGCCTCTTCTCGTTGCCTCAGCGAGTCCCTAGCCATGGCTATGGACAGGTAAGGATTGCTGATGTAGCCGTCGACATCTGGGTTGTTGTTCTCCTTCATCATCGAGTTGCCACCATGGCCGTGGGCTGCTAGGTTCTCGTCCTTTTCGCCGGAGAATTTCTTTGCAGCTACAGAAAGAGAACTCAATCATCCATAGCTCATATGCAGATGTTGCACAAACGAGGGAAATTAATGCAAGAAATTCTCTGACAACCGCATACCGATCAGGGGGTAATTGGACCTCACTGGTCTGTTGGCGTCGACTGATTTGAGCACCGAACTGTCGGAGCCCCTCGCTGAGACAATGGCGGCGGGCGCGAGGCCTAGTTTCTTCTTCATGTCGGCGAAATGGTGCGGGAACGCGTGCGCCTCCACCGCCTGCAGCGAGCTCAGCTCCTCGTTGGCCCCGTCGGCGAACAAGAACGCGAATGCTCTGTTCCTGCACATACAACAGTTTCAGAACAATCCGTCAGTTCGCCTGAAACCTGTTGGGGTCAGCAAAGGGCGTCGGACAGGAGCTCACCTGAAGTCGGTGTTCTTGGAGGCGAAGACGGAGAGGAACTGGTTGACGGAGATGCCGAGCTGCAGATCCCACCAGGGGACGAGGAACTCGAGCTTGTTGTGCTTCTTTCTGGACGCCTGCAGCTGCATGATCCGCAGGTTGCTCGGGACCGTCCTCCCTCCCCCTGCAGGTCGATGAAGACCCAGCATCAGAACTCAGTTCAGAAGACAGATTGACAGAACCGACACCTCCGTCCCGGAGGAACAGGGAATTAATACTAGATTCTTCTTACTGGCGCAGGGGAACCAGTGGTGGACGTCCCAGGCGAGCGGCGAGGCGGCGTCGGCGTGTAGGTAGAGCACGTTCCCGTAGGGGTCGACGCGGAAGAGCGCCGGGTCGAAGCCGGCGTTGCCGAGGTGGTCGAGCTGCTTCCAGAGCAGGTTGGCAAAGCCGCGCGGGTTGGCGGTGGGCGCCGCCTCCGCGTCCACCACCGGGAACGTCTCGTTCAGGTCCTTTGCCCGCAGCGCCTGCACGCACCAGATCAGATCGGATCACGACGCGGCGGAGGTCGAAGCGGGGCGAGCGGATCTGCGGGGGAGAAGGCAGGCAGGCAGGTACGTACCTCGTGGGGCTGGAGGACGTAGGGGAGGAAGGCGCCGGGCGGGCCGTGGGCGTAGGGCAGGCCGAGCGCGCCCCCGCCGGCGCGGCAGAGCCTGGCGTAGGCCCTGGGGTAGCCCAGCGCGTCGTCCACCGCCCTCTCCTCCTCCGTGAACGCCGCCATCGATCCGCGAGCGCCGCCGGCGAACCTAGTACTAGTACAGTCTACGGAGCAATGTTGACTGATGTGTCGGGAATCGGGATCAGGTGCCTGATGACCGAGGTGTGTGCGGGCTGCGGAGCGGTGAAATACAGCTGAACTTTTTTGGTTTGTTTCGGAGGAGCGTTTGCCTGTGAGTCTCTCTGCGCAACGGTCGACCGGATGGGGACGGACGGGAGCTGGTGGGGAGGGGGAGGAGAGAGCCGTTGGGCTGGGGCTGGTTCAAACTCGGCACGTGAGGGCCACGTGGGGGCACGGCGAGTGAGGCTGGCTTGCGGGGCGGCGGTGACGCCGGGGCGACTGTGTACTGTGCACAGCTGGCGTACCAGTACTGTACGTAGTAAGTATACGTACTTGTACGGGATTGTATACATGTATTATTTCTCCTTATTTATGGCGATGATTAATTGCGGATTGATGTGGGGAAATGCTTTGATGAGTTGGCATTGATTGATTCATACGTGCGTGTCAGAAGGACACAAGATGCAGAGTGGGGCCGCGGAGTTTTATTTAGGACGGCAGCCGGTCCACACAGCTGGATTTAAAATCCATGGTTTTGTTTCTTTCGGCCGGTTTGAAATCCGTGGTGACCACGAGCCCAACACGACGCCACCAACTCGCGGGCGCGCAAGCCTATCGTTTCGTGCGTGTAAAGCGCTTCAGAGGCCAGCGACGACAGCCGCGGTAGCCCAAACGGCTGGCCTGGATCATCGTCTCGGCCTGCAGGAGCCTACAGCAGAGCTGTGCAAAGTCCCTTGCAAGCTGAAAGGCAAGTGCTCGCCGGGCAAAGAAAACAGTATAAGTGCATTACTTACTAGTACCCGAGTGAAGTCTGATTTAAACCTTGAGGTTGTATGCTTCGTCACAAATGAACCTTCACCTTCGAATCCCTGAAATCTGTACCCTATCCTTTGTAATCCCAGTCGTTTTCAACCGTATGCCAACCCTAGACCTGTTTGTAAGCACAATCCCGGTTGGGATCACTCGTTTCTCTCACTGACAATCCAGACCTACATGTCATCTCCATCTTCTTCATCTATCGCTTCTCCTTTCTTTCTCCCGCCGCCACGTTTGCATGGATGCCGAGATCCGTCTTCCCCTACCCACTATTTTTCACCTGATCCCGATCCTGTGATTCCTTTCTATAGATCCATCCTTGAGCACATCCTCTCCTTCGCCCGTCTCCGTTGTCCTCGCCTTAGAGCTCCTCCGATGATTCCCCATGGACCACGTTGTGGTGCCGTCTGTTACCTCGTCACGGATGATGCGGCTTGCGTGGCCTCATCCTCGGCAACTCTAGTCCGTCGGCATCGATCGCCACTCCGCCGATGGACCCGCGCTCGAGGGAGCTCAGACTTTTCGCTCTGCCACGCAGCAGGCACGACCACGAGGACCTCCTGCGGTCTGCCCGCCCCGTCCATGGCGGCCGGCTCGCCGATCTCCTCACACGGTTGCTTCCCATCTCCCCAACACGGCCAAGCGTCGTCGTCCCCGGCCGAGGCCCCAGATCCTCTTCCAAATCAAGGCTAAGGGACGCAGAGCACGCTAAGAACTCCCTCGCGCCAGCGAAGAGTCCACGACCATCAGCGACCTCACTGGCCTCTCCTCCGCACCTTGGCGCCTTCAGCCCTCTCTCTCGATTCTTGCTCATCTACATCGGTTGCACATCTCCATCCTCGGCGGGCCCGGCCGCCCGCCCCCGGCCCCGGCCGCCCGCCCGCCCCGACCTCCGCGCCCCCCGCCCGCCCGCCGACCTCCGCCCGGCGTCCGCCCCTCCTCCCGCCGCCTCCCTCCCGCCGCGCCCGCCCTCGCCCGCCCGCCTCGGCCGTCGGGCCCCTCGCCCCGAGTCGGCTCCGCCCCTAGCCGCCTCCGCCTCCCAAGCCCTCCGGCCCCAGCCGAGGCAGCCGGCCTCAGGCCTCCTCGAGCCTCCGCGCCAGAGGCCAGGCGGGCCAGAGGTAGCCGCGCCGCCGCCCCGAGCTCCCCGCAGGTATGCTTCCTTTTCTTTCTTTTTGTTTTATTTTTTCCTTTTTGATTCATTGTTGGCACTCACAATTTATTGTTTGTTGTATTGTGTAGATGGAGGTGAACAACAACGACATGGACTCGTTGTCCGATTTGTCGGGTTGGTCGTCATCTGACGATTCGGACATCGATGAGTTGTTGCAAGACGACGACGTCGAGATGATGAGCCTCCTCATCGACGTGCAATCCTTTGAAAACCGCGTGAAGCTGATGGATCAGAGGAGAGGGTCGAAGATGGGGCGAGTCACCATCTACCGGAACCACGCTCTCGGACACGAACATTTGATGGAAGACTACTTCTTCGAGGTACCTACATACCCTTCTCGTCTTTTCCGCAGAAGGTACCGAATGCGGTGTTGTTTGTTTGTGAAGATTGTCACCGATTGTGAGGCCGCCTCATATTACTTTAAACGTCGTAGATCCGCCGCCGGTATCATGGGGTTTAGTGCATATCAAAAGATATCGGCGGCAATGCGGGTACTCGCTTATGGCATACCCGCGGATTATACCGACGAGTATCTTCGCATTGGGCAAGATACAACCACGGAGTCAGTCCGTAGGTTTGCCAAGTTGGTCATCCGATTGTACGGTGAGCAGTATCTTCGGGCACCAAACGAGGAAGATACAAAGAGATTAATGGAAATGAATGAAAAAAGGAGATGGCCGGGGATGCTAGGTAGTCTTGATTGCATGCATTGGAGGTGGAAAAATTGCCCAAAGGCATGGCACAGAATGTATTGCGGTAAAAGTCGTGATGCTACCATTGTGCTTGAGGCCGTAGCATCTCAGGACACAAGGATTTGGCATGCATTCTTTGGGTTGCCGGGAACACTCAATGGTATCAATATCCTCAATAGATCTCCTTTGTTCAAAAGTTTAATTCCTGGGGATGCTCCAGCTTGCAACTACAAAATCATGGACAATGAGTACTCAATGGGATACTATCTCACCGATGGCATCTATCCCAAATGGGCAACTCTTGTGAAGTCCATCAAGGAGAAAAATGGGGTGCCCTTAACAAGAAAAGAGGCTCATTTCACCAAGGCACAAGAGGCAGCCCGCAAGGATATTGAGAGAGCTTTCGGTGTTTTGCAAGCAAGGTTTGCCATAGTTCGTGGTCCAGCCCGGTTTTGGGACAAAAAAATCTTGATGAACATCATGAAATGTTGTGTGATTCTACACAACATGATCCTAGAGGATGAGAGAGGGTTAAACCTCCCTTGTTTCTATGACAATGTTGGTACCCGTGTGCAACTGGAAAGAAACCCTTCTCGCATACACGCTTTTCTTCAAGCACATCGTCAGATTGAGGATGCAACCACTCATGGTCGGCTCCGGGATGATCTAGTAGAGCACCACTGGCAGTTGGATGGGCGGCGCATTGGCCCATGATGTATCTTTGTTTTACTTTTCTATGTCCTATTTGATTCGAACAATTAGTGTAATTTGCTCAAACATTGTTGTAATAATTTGAATGATTATTGTTTTATTCGGTGTTGTAATAATAACTAGAATGATTATTGTTTTATGTCAATTGTGATGGAATTTGTGATATGTCATATGATGAAATGTGATGAAATGTGTGATATATGAAATGACAGTTTTAAAGGTTGGGGTTGAGGCAAAGATGTAAGTGCATCTAGTGCCCCTTAGTGATTTTGGTGTATTGAAGACTTATAGGTTAAATGGCGATGCGTTTGTGAGTGTACAGGACTATAAGTCTATGAGGAGTTTGATATTCTGAGAGAAAGTCGACCCTAAAAATGAAGTTCTTCAATGAAGACTTTGATATTCGAAGACTTTACAAGACTTTGAAAGTGAAGAAATTGGTGTGACCATGAAGACTTGATATTCATTCGAGGAATATGGGCGTGAAGACTTTTGTTTTCGTAGTTTCATTTTCTCTTTCTTGAGTCATAGGAAACACCGTCTTCGTTAAAGGGGTCGAGGAAATACTAAGGAAAAATTTCCAAGTGATGCTCAACTCAAAATCCTACACCTACCAATCCCTTGAGTGAAGCCATTGGAAATCTCATACTGATTCAGTCAAATTCTTGATGGATGAGACGCAGTTCTTCTAGTCATCGATGACTTTGCTCGACCGAGGAGTTAGGAATTCGCCAAAGTGTGAATTGCCTACAGTGGAGAACATGATAGCCCCGAGGACTTTGAAAGTCAAAGTTCCGACCGTTGCTATCTTCTACACGCGCGACCAAAATATCTTATCCACCTAACGGTCATATCATTGAAGGGCATTTATGTCTTATCATGTCGGGCTGCTCCTAGGCTATAAATAGCCGCCCCCTTCAACCACTAGCTGGTTGGCTGCTCCGAGAGAACTTGACACTTGTCATTTGAGAGCAGCCCATCCTCTGAGGACTTTGAGCGAAAATCATCAAGTGAGGAAAATCCCAAAACCAAACCCACAAAACCCCAAGTGATTGAGCATCATCAAGAAATTGATCTGCGTGGATCCGACGCTTGTTACCTTTGAAGATCGTGCTTCTTCTAGGCGGTTAGGCGTCAAGGTCTAGAGCATCCAAGAGGAATTGTGGATCGCCGAGTGACCAAGTCTGTGAAGGTTTGGAAGTCACCAAGACTTACCACGAGTGATTGGACGAGGCTGCGTGGTCTTAGTTCAAGGAGAATACGGTGAGGATGGGTGTCCCGAGTTGCGGCTCGAGATCGGGTGTCCGGATCTGTGTCCTCGAGTTTAAATACTCACCGCTCCAACCAGACGCATAACCGAGACAAAGCGCTTGAACTGGTCTACCAAATCATTGTCTTCACCAACCGACCGGTTCTATTTCCTCAACTCATCCATTTCCTCATTACATGTTGCATGTTGTTCATATCGTGCTTGAAGACTTTGATCAAGACTTTCACAAATTCCTCAGTTCAATTTCTTGATCTGTTTGTCTTCATCTTGTTATCCTGTGTTTACGCTTCCGTACTGCTTTCTAGTCTTCATTTCATCATCTTGACTATGTGTGTAATCTGTTATGTTTACCTCTGAGTACATATTCATTGCAAATAGTTCTTCGCTAAGGAATTTCCTCACCGCAAATTCCTCGAAGAATTTTCATAAAATCGCCTATTCACCCCCCCTCTAGTCGATATAACGCACTTTCAATTGGTATCAGAGCAAGGTACTCCCTTGTTCTGTGTGATTTTGGTTTAACCACCTGGAGTTCTAGTTATGTCGACCGCAGTATGAAGAAAGTGACATGCCCAATCTTTGACGGTCATGATTATCCCAAGTGGAAGGCCATGATGAAGAAGCGCCTCATGGCAAAGAACAAATGAGTGTGGACCGTCATCGAGATTGGTCTTACAGATCTATGCAAGATGGCGAATGCTGATGATATTCGCAAGTACACTCGACTTGATCTCATAGCGAAGGATATCATCTGCTCCTGCCTATCCAGAGACCAATTCAGGCAAATTATGCATCTGGGCAATTCAAAGCTCATCTGGGACCGAATCTCTGATGTTTATGAAGGACATCGAACATGTCATGATCCCTGTTTTGAGGACTTCAAGAAATCTCTCAAAACTATGACTTTCGAGCCAGAATCATCATCGTCTACGCCTTGTCTTATGGCAAAGGGTGCTGAGGTAACCGAATACTCCTCATCCGAGTCTTGTAATGATGAATCTGATGATTATGAATCTGATAATGATGAATCTGATGATGACATTGAATCCTGCTATACCAAACTCATTTGTGTTGCCACTAAACAACAAACCATTTTGGAACAAACTCAAGATATGCTAGAAAGAAGTGATAATATGTTGCGCAAGGAAATGGATCAGTCAAAAGCCTTGGGTGAATGTCTTCAGAGAATTCACTCCAAGCTTGACGCTCTTCAAGATCAGCATAACACCCTCTTGACTGATCATGAGAAGCTTTCTCTTGAAGCTATTCAAAGAAAGGCAGACCTTGAAAAGCTAAGAGTATGTTATGAAGATCTTCAGAAGGAGCGCGATTCATTACTAGCTCAACAAATCAGCACTTCTCAGGAAGAATTTGTTCCTCCATGCTTAAAGTGCATTGAACGTGAATCTGCTAATTCATCACCTGAATGTTCAAATGCTTCAACTGTTACAAATTCTTCATCTGCCTCTGCTATCACAAATTCCTCATCTGAGGACATTGCTAGTATCACTGACAATGCAGGTCTGAAGGAATTGTACATGACAGGCATGTACAAAAGCCTCAAAGGGCATCAAACACTTTGTGATGTGCTCAAAAAGCAGATCCTCAACAGAAACCCTAGGAAAGAGGGTATTGCCTTTGAGAGGAAACTAAATGCCGATGGAACATATTGGAAACCTAAGCAGTATCCCAAAACCTCATGGGTTGCTGCAAAGGGACCTCCAGTTGATCCATCTAACTTATCTGGCTTTACATGTGAATCTCCTCATTCCACTGATGAGTCATTTGACTCCAACTATAAACTGTTCAAAAATCAGGATGGTGAAGTATTTGCTAGATATGTTGGCACTAACTGCAGGAACGGTTCCCCTATGAAGAAAATCTGGGTTCCCAAAAGCCGTGTTGAAAGTCTTCAGGTGAATGTCCTCATGACACCACCAGTGAAGAACAGGAACCCCAGATCAAATTCTTCATATGAACCAAACTCTTCATATGAACCAAACTCTTCATATGGATCCAAATCCTCATATGGACCAAATTCTTCACGAGGATCAAATTCCTCAACTGGATCAAAGTCCTCATATGATTATCATCGTGCTAACAAATCTGTCTCGCAGGGTAAAGCTAAGGGCTATGAATATGTGCATTATTCTTCAAACCATTATGTTCATAAGTCCTCGAAGAATTATTCTGCTTATTCATATGCTTACCCTAACCCCTCCTATGCTAAGCGAAATGGTTTGGCATCTTTGCCACCTTTCTCACATGGTGCTCGCAGAATGATGAACTCTTTGCCACCCCTCCAGATGTGGGTGGTGAAGAAAAGGAACTAATCATTTATGCAGGGTCAGGTCTCCAGACGTGCTCGAACGTCTGAAGAATTTGCTGGGGACCTGACAAAATTGCCTGAAAGGACGCAGGCGAATCATGATGAAATGAACTTTCATTTCACATGTCCTCATGCTGCTATATCTGTTTACTGCTTGATGAGATTCATCTGATGAACTTGATATCATATTCTTCACTGATGAAGCATATGAGATTGTAAGTTACACTAAATCATCTGCAGGATGATCAACCCAAAACCACTGAATGGGTCCTCGATAGTGGGTGTACAAATCACATGACTGGTGACAAGAATCTATTGATGGATGCTCCTTTATCACCGTCACCTCTGAAGCATATCATATTCACTGACAAAGGCAAAAGTCAGTGCAGGAAGTCTTCAAACGATTTTCCTCGAGGGCTTCAACCAACTTTGGTGTGAAGATCAAGCATATCAGAAGTGACAATGGAACTGAGTTCAAGAATTCTGGTCTTGATGCCTATCTTGATGAACTTGGTATTACTCATGAATTATCTCTCCTTATACTCCTCGGCAAAATGGCGTCGTGGAGCGCAAGAACAGACTCTTGTTGAGATGGCTCGCACTATGCTTGATGAATACAAAACGCCTCGGCGCTTACGGATTGATGCAATTGACACCGCCGCCACATCATCAGCAGAGTATATCTTCACAAATTCTTCAAGAAGACGCATATGAACTCCTCACCGACAAGAAACCCAATGTGAGTTATTTCAAAGTCTTGATGCTAAATGTTGGATTAGAGATCCTCACCACAACTCTAAATTTGCACCGAAAGCACATGAAGGCTTTATGCTTGGTTACGGAAGGACTCGCACACCTACTGAGTCTTCAACACTGTTCTTCACAAGATTGTTGACATCAGAGATGTGCGGTTCGATGAAACTAATGGCTCGCAAAGAGAGCACCTACCTTCGTGTTAGATGAACCAGCACTGAGGATGCTATCAAGCGCAAAGGCAACCGAGGATGTCATTCCCATCAAGAATCGGTGAAGAATTCATTCCTGTTCGTGAAGAACGCCGAGTGATGCGCTTTGAAGAACGTGATGAGGAAATTGGTGTCAAGAAAATGCTGGTCAAAATCCTCGGCGACAACCAGCTCATCCACGCGTTGCAAAAGAAGTGCAAGTGGAGAAGATCATCGATGACATCAACACCAGTCCTCTCACCCGCTCAAAAGCCTCACACTTATCTAACTTTTGTGGGCACTATGCTTTTGTCTCTATCTCAGAGCCCACTAAGGTAGATGAAGCATTTCGAGCCGAGTGGATTCAGGGCTATGCAAGAAGAATTACATCGCTTTGAGCTGAACAATGTCCGGAATTGGTCAATCGCCTAGATCCTCGCAAGCATAATATCATTGGCACAAAGTGGATCTACCGCAACAAGCAAGATGAAAATGGCCTTGTTGTGAGGAATAAAACACGACTAGTAGCTCAAGGCTACACAGGTTGTCAAGGAATTGATTTCGATGAAACTTTTGCACTGTTGCTAGACTTGAGGCTATTCGTGATTTTACTTGCATATGCTAACCATCATGATATCATCTTATATCAAATGGATGTGAAAAGTGCATTCCTCAATGGTAAGCTTGAGGAAGAAGTATATGTTGCTCAACCCCCAGGTTTTGAAGATCCCAAGAATCCTGACAAAGTCTTCAGACTAAATAAGGCCCTTTATGGCCTCAAGCAAGCCCCTCGGGCGTGGTATGATACACTGAAGGAATTCTTCGTGAAGAATGGCTTCACACCCGGTTCACTTGATCCTACTCTATTTACAAAATCATATGAGGGTGAATTGTTTGTGTGCCAAATATATGTTGATGATATTATCTTTGGCTGTACTAACCAACGATATAGTGATGAATTTGCCTACATGATGAGTGAATAATATCAAATGTCTATGATGGGAGAGTTGAAATTCTTCTTAGGTCTTCAAATTAAATCGAAAGACAATGGCATATTCATATCTCAGAGAAATACCTCAAAGATGTACTGAGGAAATTCGGCATGCAAGATTGCAAAGGCGTCAAAATTCCTATGCCCACAAATGGTCATCTGAGCACTGATGAAAATGGTACTGACTTCCATGGTATACCGCTCCATGATTGGTTCTTTATTGTACCTATGTGCATCTAGGCCAGATATAATGCTTAGTGTTTGCATGTGTGCCCGATTTCAAGCTGCACCGAAGGAATCACACCATAAGGTCAGAAGCATATTCTTCGATATCTAGCTCACACACCAACACTAGGATTATGGTACCCCAAGGGCTCTGCTTTTGATCTCATTGGATATTCTCGACTCGACTATGCCGGTGATCGTGTGGACCGCAAGTCAACATCCGCACTTGTCATTTCCTCGCATTTATCTTTGGTCCGTTGGTCCTCGAAGAAATGTAACTGTATCACCGTCATTCCAAGCTGAATATATTGTCTTCTTTGGGTCATGCTGTGCTCAATCGCTTTGGATGAAGCAAACCCTCAAGGACTATGGCGTCAACGTGAAGAATGTGCCTCTCCTCTGCGACAACGAGAGTGCTATCAAGATTGCTCACAACCCGCCAAAGCACTCGAAGACTAAGCACATCCAGATTCGTCATCATTTTCTTCGTGATCATGTGTTGAAGGGCGATATCTCCATCGAGCATGTGAAGACTGAAGAATAGCTAGCTGATATCTTCACTAAGCCCTTGGATGAGAAGAGATTTAGCAAGTTGCGGTGTGAGCTAAATATCTTAGAATCTTCGAATGTTCTTTGAAAAGGACACACATCCTAACCCTTATGCATAATTGATGACTTAGATGTGCAACACATGAAGAAACGTTGTTCCTCAATCAATGAAGAATAACACTCTAAGTGTGAAGAAATCAATGAAGAATTTGATTCTCAGAACCCTACGACAATTGTACGCGGTGTCTGAAATCATCATTCTTATACGGTGGGCTACGCCACCACAAAAGTTGAAAATCTTCAATTTGAGTTTTTCCTCGTTTTTGAAATTCCTCATTTTTCAAATTCTTCAACCTTGCAAATTCTTCAGTATTTCGTCGTCTTTCTTCATTGGCTATATATACATATATGAGTTTATGTCCTCTTCAGCATTCACTTATTGCTAATTCTTCAAGTTGCGATTTCTGCTAAGTGAATGTGATCGGACCCTTCCCCTCTATGCTATACTCAATCCAATCTATTCACAAATTCTTCATGTGCGTTACGATTGAAACTGCGTTCAAAGTCTTCACCGGTCCTTGATAAATGAAGAAATTGCGAATCTAAACTTTTAACAAATCTTATCCAAAACTTTCGGTTTTACCGCTCAAACCGCTCCGCATCCCACGATGTATTAGTTTAATCACCCACGATCTTACACGATCTCATCTGCACAGTACGTGGGTGACACACGTCGCGTGAAGGAGAAAGGGCAGGGGCATGTTCGTCAAAAATCTTCAGGTGAACCATTTTTCACCGTGGCTATAAATACCCCTTTAGCCTCCTCACTTCATTTACTCCGCTCGATCGCTGTCTCTCGCTCGAGCTCTCCTCAAACCCTAGTGCCGCCGCTACTCCATCACCGCCGGTGAGGAAAAGCTTCACCGCCTCGACCTCATCGTTGTCAGACTTCGCGCCCGGCATGGAAATCTTCACTTCGCCGCCCGTAGTCGCCTTCCTCTCGCCAAGTTAGGGCGTGGAAGATTTAAGGTGACGAACTTCTCTCGCTCATCTCTGCTACGTCGTGTTCTTGATTCGGTAATTAAAAGTCACTTTTATTACTCGCGTTGATTCTCAAATCTTTCTGAAAATCTTCAAAGGTGTTTTTACTCTTCAAAATCTTCGCATATGAACACCTCGCACACTGTATGTTCTTGATTTATCTCCCTAAGCATTCATTTCTTCAAGATTCCTCATTTGTGCGGATTTTCGATCTGTACAACTCTGGAACCTAAGACGAAATGCTTAGTGTCGGGGATATGCCCCGCGGTGTAAACCGGCCGGAAGGATAAACCGGCCGGACTTGGCGATTCACCGGTGACCTACACATACCAGATGGTTTACAGCTCATTGGTAATCCGGCAGGCGGGCCAGAGGTGCAACAAGACCCGGTGGCCTGACGGGCGGTTCATGAAGGCCGGTTCAACTATGGTGGGCCGGTTTAAGAGGAAAGGCATAAGGAATATTTGTCTTACAAGGAGTTAAGACCGGGACTTGTATCCGATTTGTATTAGAGATAGACTAGTCCTAATCTTAATGGGACTCCACATGTAAACCGCCCCTTCAACATATATAAGGAGGGGCAGGGCTCCCCAAAGAGGGACGAGTTACAAGCAAGAAGAAACAATATCTAGGGCTAGACACAAAGAGGATAGCCGGTTTACGGCGACTCCCCCATGAGCATAATGAGATCTAGCCTCAAACAAAGATGTAGGGTTTTTACTGGGATGATGTTTCCGGGGCCCAGTCGCTAAACCCTTGTCTTCGTGTTGATCCGCCCTGCGTCTCTCGTCCGCCTCAACCCCTCTCAAGCTACCACATAGATGCGTTGGCTTCGCGACTAAGTCCTGACACTAAGGACATCTGACGTGACAAATCCACGACAGTTGGCGCCCACCGTGGGGCTCGCGCACGGTGGTGTTGAGTTCTTGAAGGGATCTCTCACAGGGATCGAGAAGTTCGTGATTGATCAGTTGAAGAAAAGATTGTCTGTGGTCAGAATCATGATTAACTTTGGAGTTTACAACACAAAGTTTGAGATCAAAAGGTTAGGGTTCCTTCATCTACGCCGCCAGACGTGACAAGGTGATCCGTTGAAACCACTTCTATGCCAAATCCGAGTTCGACAAAGAGTTGATATACTGCATGTATGTCACAAATTCCAAAGTTACGGCCGGATCCGCCGAGTTCCATAAAATAGCTGCTGCTGGATTACAGGCAAAAAATCCCATGGAAATCAACTACCAAGTGCGACTAGTACTTTGCAAAACCAATCAGTAAGCAGTACGGGCTGGATCGGAGAAAATACTCAAAGAAAGGAAAGTCCTGGTCGAACGGTTGGTCCATAAAAAAAATCAAAACAACCACGACCCGGATTGGATGGGGACGAGGGCTTGGACTCGTTCCACCGGCCGGCGTTGAGCTTCAGCTGGTGAGCCGCCCCGGCCTTGAGTTGTCTTCGCCCTGCAGTCTGTCCGCCTCCGCACGCCGCCGAGCGCCGCGACCCGCCCGACGTCTCCACAAGCTGCCAGCGGCCGTCTTCGAGCGTGCCTACGAGCTACTGTTCGCACATGAGCCGCCCGTTGGCCTCTAGAGCCGCGGTGCCGCCGCCACCGCAGACCCGTGAAGTCGCCTGTTTCCAAGGCGTCGTCGTGGCGTCGTTCCGCCGTAAGCCGCCGGCCGTGGTCTTTGCCTGCGTGCCGCCGGTTGTCGTCACTGCCTGTGAGCCACCGGATTCCTCCAAATTGCTAGTCGCGACCCAACCGCGCCGAGCCGCACTACTTCTTCACGGTTCCGAGCCGTCCTCACCGGCGGTTCTAAGCCACAGCAGCGGCCCGTTTCGGCCTCATGGCTCTTGTGCTGTGGCTGTACCAAGCTGCCCAGGATGAGCGGCCTCACCTCTGCTTGACCGAGCCGCCCTTGCACCTTGCCACTTCATCGCCGCTCGAGGCCGCTGTTCACTTCGAAGCCGGCCCCGTCTCCGCCTGCGAGCCTTGTCCGACCCAGAAGATGCGGGGATGGATTCGCCTCGCCTCCTCGACCACGACCCGGAAACAGGACCGGCCAGGACCCGGGTTCCTCCATGATCCGCGCTCGCGAACTTGCCTCGAGGCGCCCGATGAATTTAAAGATGCCTGTGACTGCAGTTCTGGCATATTGATGGCGACAGTATACATGGCACCTACGTCAATGCTTCATAAATGATCAACAAATCATGGTTCAAGAAGAAGACTGCTAGTAGTACTATTGCTATTCGTACAATTCTCAAGAAATATGACAAAGTGGATGGTTCTGTTAGCGCAACGCCAGGTCCATTGACTGCTACTCTGCTATTGAGCCATTGCCGTCGCCTTGAGCCGCCGGCCGTCTCTGCCGTTTCCGCTCCGAGTCACTCCGGCCCCGGTGTCACCTGGCCGAGCCGGGTCTTTCCTGTGCTACTGCGTCTCAAGTTTTATGGGCAAGTGGTATCGCTGAAGATGATATATTGTACGCAGTATCCTAAAAAAAGTGGGAAGGAGCTGCGGCAAATTCTGAAAAGGCCCTCGAGGGGGTTAAATGCAAAAATCCTTTGGATGTACATAAGGATCAAACGGAATTCAGTAAACAGCGCTGAAAGGTTACCTACGGGCGCTACGTATGGATCATCGGTCGGCCGAGCAAAATCAGGTGATATCCATCTAAGTTTATTTTAGTAGCACATGTTGTTCTTATCAAAGAACAGTTTATCTTTGCATTGGCCTGCAACATTGTTTATGTATGGCAATTATTTATGACAAAAAGTGATATTATACCGCGGAGATGGAGGCACGCCAACATCTTGTGGCACAGGTGGTCGTCGTTACTCAACGGACTCCTGCGCCGGCTTACAACGCCGTGGCCATCTCTCGCGACCGCGCCGGCTTACAACGCCACGGACGACTCACCCGTCCGCACTCGCGGCCGGTTCACGCGTCCGCACCGGCTTACAACAAGGAGGACGACTCGCCCGTCCGCACTGGTTTACAAACGGTGCGGTTGATTCATCTGTCTGCTCCCGCGGCCGACTCACCCGTGAGTGATTTCAACTTAGCCTAGTGATCATCAACTTCATGGCGGATTATTTCTGGCCTGACACATCAGGTGATATCTATTTTAAATATATGTATGGGCACATATTATTTTTGTCAAAGAGCAGTTTATCTTTGCCTTGGTCTGCAATATTGTTGATGCAGGACAATTGTTCACTACATCAAAAGCGGCGTAGTTAACTTTCGCCTGTCCGCGCCGGTTTACAACACCGCGGCCGGTTCATCTGTTTGAGCCGCCTATGATGCTGAGGTCATCTTTTCCGTCCATTTCTCACGGCCTGGTCTACATCAACATACCGGGCCGCACCTGTCTGCATGAGCTGTTTATTGAGTATGGGCAAGTCACAGCTTGGGTAGCCCGGTTTTCTTTCAACAAATGGAGGCAAATTATCATCAACCGCTGTTTGCACTGGATGGCTCAATGGGCAGGCGCACAAGTCACCGACACTACAGTTTTGGTTAAATTCAAATCGCTAGTTGGAAGGAACCATTGGCCGAGTTGCTGACACGGCTCATACGGGATCATTTATAACCCGCCGCAGTCACCTCAACTTTCTGTGGATTCACATCATGCTATCAACACCAATGATATACAAGTTATGCCGGTTTATATGACGGTCAAATATGGAGAATCTCAAGCCAACTCTTCGAGTCACCTTGAGACTCGGGGGCTACGATGATATGACGCAACAAGTCTTGCCAGTTTTAGCAAATTTAAAAACCCAATGACAATGGAGGGAAAGATAACCCGGTCCCGGAGGCTACTGTTATTTGAAGGCCGTCAGATAATTTCCGGTTTAGAAAGTATATGACAGTTATAAAATCCCAGCTCAATGAAGAAGTTCTAGGTCATCAGAAAGGATTCCGGTTTAAAATCCGGTTCAAGGGAAGTCAGTCTCACTGAAGCTCTCAAATATCCGGTTTACAATCTGGTTCAAGGGAAATTTGTTCTCCCACAAAGCTTTGAAGCTCTCAATATTCGGTTCAAAGATCCCGGTTCAAGAAGAATTTATCTCTTGCAAAAAGTTAAAAATTACCGAAGAGGACCTACTGCCATGATGCACGGTTCAAACATGGGTATCCTGCCTTTATTGGCCTAACATATTGATCACATGGGGGCTTCTGCTTCATAAAGCGGGGTCTCTGTTCTTTTTTACATCATGCGTGGTTACACGGAGGTTCTGTCTTAAAGCGGCCTCCGGTTTACCCCTTGACATTTGTTTTTTATCACTTGGGGGCTTGGTCGTGTCCGAACCAATGCAACACCTCTTGATAGGCGAAAGCCACCAGATCATTTGGGGACACGGTCACGTCTGAACCGGTCACGCCTCTTGGTCGGCCAATAGGGCCAGAGTCATTTGGGGGCTTGGTCGAACCCGAACCAATGTCATGCCACCTCGCCGGCGTACTCGCCAAGAGTCTTTTGGGGACCTGGCCGACTGGCACCATCGCTACGCCTTCGGGGAGCTTGGTTGCGTCTGACCATGGTAATGCCATCTGACCAGCTCAGTAAAGCTTTTCTTTTGCAAAAAGTTGTTGCCTTTGTTGCCATATTTTTTCATAACTGTTATTCGATTTTTGTTGCGTTTTTAAACCGACAACGTTTTAATCCGGTTTGACTATCAATTGACGGAACACGGTCAATTCTTAATCCGGAGACTATCTGCCCGGTTTGATTTTCTGTTACCATCCTATTATGGAGTAAACCGGTGTTTATCAACCCGGCTCAGCTTTCAACTACAAGTTGTCAGTACACGATCAAGTTATAATCCGGCGATTATTAACCCGGTCTGGTTTGACTACGAGTCGCCAGTATTATATATTGTTAATCCGTGTCTATCATAACCCGCGGTTTTATCATAAACCGCACAATATGGAAGGAGTTATCAAGACTCAAGATTGGGATTATCACCCTTACTACAAAAGTTGGTAAACCAACAATGTGATTCAATGTCACGGTATGATATATTTTATATTTGATTATTCTTAAGTGCAGATATGATCTCGTCCGTGATAAACCGCCAGACACTTTAAACTTGTTGTATGCGTAAACAGGTTGAATAAAGCATGATTATAAATTATCCGTGTTTATTAAACTGGCCTCGGCTTGGACTATAAGTCGCCAAGATATATTTGGATTGCGCCATTGGAATTATGCGCTTATAAATCATTGGGTATATTATTCAAATAGCCAACATGGCTGGATTTTTGTTATGGTTATCAATAACCAAAGATATGATTAAGGTTTTCAAAGTCGCTTTAGCGCAATGGATATCATATTATCAATGGATATGGCTTTTATTCTACAATTGAAGGAATAGTCCCGAGTTGCTGGCAGCTTACAACCCGGCACTTGGGGACTACATTATTAAAGTTGAGATTACATCAAATATGCAAGTCTCATGTCGCTGCAAGCATGCACCATGACACTTGGGGGCTAATGCAAAGTCATTCTTTGTTCATCTTATTGAAGACCCGACTCATCATATTATAATGAGCCGGCCCTTGGGGGCTACCAATTGCTCATGTCAATAATTCAAGGTACACAAATTTTTCATTATATTGAAGGGCCCGTCTGCTCAGTTGGTAAAGCACAAGGCTCTTAACCTTATGGACGTGGATTCAAGCCCCATGATGGGGGTTACATCATATGATGTTATTTTCATTGAAGGATATATCAAATCCCAGCTCAATACTGTCTTACTGAGCCGGCCCTTGGGGGCTACACATCATTGCTCAAATCTACATGATTATATTTACAAAGTCCCTGCTCATTATTGCATAATGACCCGGCCCTTGGGGGATACATTGGTTGAAGTTTTATGGGCATCAGTCAATTACAAGTCCCAGGTTGCTGCAAGCATGACAACCCGGCACTTGGGGGCTACATAATATGGAGTATTCAGTTTTTACTAGTGACTGGGATGAATATGGATTTCTTCGAAAGTGGCATTTATATTGAAGCAAGTCTTAAGCCATCGCTTTGTTCTGCTCAAGACATGGGGGCTACAGGTATTATATTATTATCAAAGAAATATTTTCAAATTCTCTGATTGAGCAAACTAGGTCAACCCGGCGTCACCAATCGTTATGACCCTGTGGCTCCAACCCGGCGTCATCAATAATCATGAACCGGTGTTGGCAACGATCATGACCCGGAATTATCAGTTTCTATAACCCGACAATGGTGGTAATCATAAACCGGCAAGTTCTACATCTTCAAACCGGTTGAATATCAGATGAGTATTTCAAGACCAATATTTATTAAACCGGTGCTTTGGAAGCCGATTCAAGTGGATTATTCTTCACAATATTTTTTCTATAAGAAGCCAACATCAGCAATTTGAGTATGAAGCTGGTTATTGACCCGGATTTTCTAGAAGGAGGAAATGACAAGAACTTAAGGACGATCAAAAGCGGTCTACAAGAATTCTTAACCGGAGCACAACTCACAAATTTGTTCGGTGTTTATTTGCGAAGATAAGTTTACTATGGATAAATCCAAGCTAAACTTGGGGGCTAATGTCGGGATATGTCCCATGGTGTAAACCGGCCGGAAGGATAAACCGGCCGGACTTGGCGATTCACCGGTGACCTACACATACCGGATGGATTACACTCATTGGTAATCCGGCAAAGGGCTGAGGTGCAACAAGACCGGTGGCTTCGACGGCGGTTCATGAAGGCAGTTCAACTATGGTGGGCCGGTTTAAGAGGAAAGGCATAAGGAATATTTGTCTTACAAGGAGTTAAGACCGGGACTTGTATCCGGTTTGTATTAGAGATAGACTAGTCCTAATCTTAATAGGACTCCACATGTAAACCGCCCCTTCAACATATATAAGGAGGGGCAGGGCTCCCCAAAGAGGGACGAGTTACAAGCAAGAAGAAACAATATCTAGGGCTAGACACAAAGAGGATAGCCGGTTTACGGCGACTCCCCCATGAGCATAATGAGATCTAGCCTCAAACAGCATGTAGGGTTTTTACCGGATGATGTTTCCCGGGGCCCGAAGCTATCTAAACCCTTGTCTTGCGTGTTGATCCGCCCTGCATCTCTCGTCCCACTCAACCCCTCTCAAGCTACCACATAGATGCGTTGGCCTCGCGACTAAGTCCTGACACTAAGGACATCTGACGTGACAAATCCACGACACTTAGTGAAATTCCTCAAGGCTCAAACTGGTCAAATTCCTCAAAACTTGCTTCTTTTAAAAAAAATTCTTCTGAGAACACATATGACCTCTCCAAATTCCTCGCACCTACACTCTGTTCACAGGTACTCATGTCCGCTGCTGAATCACTAGGTTCTCATCAACTTAACTCATTTGCAGCGTTCCTCGAAGAAAAACTGCATACTTCTTCAAAGTGCTCAATTGTTCAAATTCCTCACCAATAAAATGGCGTAAGGCAAGAGACCTCGTAAGGGAGGAAAGAAACCGAAGTCATGATCGCTTTTGAAATTCCCGAGGAAATATACAAAGACTATCGCACACCGATGAATCCAAGTTTGGCAAGGAGACCAAGAACCAGCGCAAAGTGCGCATCAGAGAATAGAAAGGAGATGGGCACGAGAATGGCGAGAATATCGCTATGTCACTCCTAAGTACATGAGGAAATTCGCTCAATCCTCCATGCCCAAGAGCTCCTCCGCACTGGCCAATTGCTAATCCCACCAGCGTCAAGCGTGGTGAGGACTTTCTGAAGAATGGTCCAGCGCCAAGCCAAATTGGCAAGACAGGCCAAGGAGGCAAGTGAGGAAATTCAATGAGGATATTCTGCTGCTGCTGCTGCTGCTTCTTGAGCCCTCGGTCAAGCCGAGAAATCAATGCCAAAGAAGCTGCACGCAAGCCAAGTGCTTCACCGTCAGCGCCCTCATGGCCCAGTTCTCACCGCGCCCTCACAAAGAAATTCCTCGATCGCTGCTTTGCTCATTCAAAATTCTCAAGAGCTCCTCCAAGTCCTCAACACCTGTGCATCTTGCAACTTGTCAAAGGACTCAAGGATTCTCCATTGCTTCTGGTATATCAGCAAGTTCCTCAGCTGCACCAATGTCCTCAACAGGTCCCACTCTGCTGAAGACAAAAGCAACTGCTGGACGCGGTCCTCGGCCGAGTCCGAAGAAGAAACAGGTTGCATTTAATGTTCCCTCTGACGATGAAGCCTCTGATGAGGAACTTGAAGAAATCGTCAGAGACAGACTGACCAAGGCCGCTAGAGCCAAAGGAACAAGTGTACCTCTGCTTTTGGATCCAAAGAAGGTCCTAGACTTCATTGACCTGTGGCATCAGGATCCACACACTCCTCTTCCGGATCTGCCACTGACTCCTGGTCAAAGTCACATGCTAAACCATTTCATCGCCAAGAGAAATGGAAATTTGAAAAGGCTCGTGAATTGAAGAGAGCAAAAGCAAGAAAAGAGAAGCTTCGAGGAAAAACATCATCAACTTGTCTCTGAAGAACTTCTTAAAGCTCAATCAAATCAAGCACTCAGCAAGGATTTTGATGCTTACAATCTTGTTGGCAAGGAGCCAAGGTGAGATTCGTCACTCGACGAAGAAAATGTCATTGTTGCAGCTCCATCGCAACAAGAAAATCCTCGGTCAAGAATGTGCTCATCCTGGCGATGAACATGCCAAGACTGGCTGATGACTTTCAGCGTCTTGATGAGAACACAAGTTCGGTGATGACTCCATTCCACCCCGAAGAAATTCCTGTGGCATCCACTAGTGGTGCGCTGAAGAAATCGAAGGAAGCAGGCAACTGCACTTGCGCTGAAGAAAATGAACCACGATCCTCGGCTCCTCCTGCACCAACACCAACTCCAATTCTTCCTTCGCCTATGAAGTGAAGAAGACAAAGGCTGCAGAGAGCTGCGGTGAAAAAAGGAAGGCATCACCGCGTCAAATTCTTCGGCTGCGAAGAAAATGAAGCCAATGACCAGCTCGATTGAAAATCCTATTGATGCCATTCCCATCTCCTCCATGTCGTCCAAGGAATTGGTTCCCTTTGGAGAAGAATATACGATCCCAAGTGGATCAGATGAAGAAAATCATTCTGTTGCTACTTCAGAACAGCTTGATGAAGAAATTGAAGTGGAAGCTTTCCCTTCAACTCCTGTTGTTTCCTCACCCGTGCCTCGGTTCATCTGCTGAAGAGGCAGTGTCGAGAAATTGAAAAGAAGATCAAGATGTGGATATTGGGTGCACTACACCAGAATGAGCGATGACTTTTGGGAAAGTCAGCACCCCAATACTCCTCTCTTCACTCCGCTTCAACAAGTTCCTCAGTCACCAACTACTACTATTCAAATGAGCTCTGAAGAAACTCATCCCACATCATCTGTCAACGAAGAGATTCCAGCCACTAGCTTTGAAGAACCAACTCTTGATCCTCAAACTGCACAAGGAGAGGAACCAGAAATTCCTCAGCCTGAAGAACCTGAAATTGCGATTCCTGAAGTTGTGCTGCAAATCACAGATATTCCTCTGCCCAAGCCAACGAATCCATTTTCAAGCAAACAAAAGTTCAAGGCTGAAGACTTCTTCTCTGAGCACGTGTTCTTCACTGCTTATAATCCCTATGACTCTGCTCGGATGAGGAAAAGACGCTCGACTCCAACACAAGCAAATTTCTATTCCTCGCTATTCGACAAGGACAAGATCTTCGACCATGAGCACATTCCTCATGTAGATATGGAATCACTACCATGCTTGAGCCAAGATCCATGTTCTTCACGATGCGGGGCTGTTTAAATTTCAGACCGACATATGTGATCGGAATGAAGAACTCATTCTTCGCCTCTATGCCACCTCGCACATCACCGGAGATCTTTGAAGACATCAACTCATGGGTTCTGGATTGGATGACCGAGAATACTCACTACAAGGCACCAAAGAATGAATTGCTTCGTGTCCTTCCTCTTGATCCTCCCCATGAATCGCTTCTTTGCTGTACAATGATCGTGAATCGTCGATCACTTCATGCAAGTCTTGATGAAGCCATTGAAGCCAAGCCAAGCTCCTCGAACCAAATTCCTCGTCAAGGATTTGCTCTATGTGCCTCGAGCGTATACGTAATCTTGGCGAAGACTATGAGTCCAATCAAAGGCCACGACTCAAATGAAGAAGATGTCGTAGGCATCATGAAGAACCTACTTTTCAATATTATTCATGGCGTTCCTGTCAACTTCCATGATTTCTTCATGAGGACTCTGGCCAACGTTGCAATGTCACCTTTTGAGCTGAAGCCATATGCGCCTTGGATCATGCGATTCATAAGGGCAAGATCTTCACTGAATTACAAGGCTGACACTCTGAACCATGGCAGCTTCCTGCCGCCCATTGAAGTCCTCAGCGACCAATTTCATCATCGATGACAAGGGCAAGGCAGCAGTTGTAATTGATGAAGGCACTCGTCCATTGGATGGTCGGTTTATAAAAGCGCATCTTACTCCACCAATGACGATTCGCAACGCATGATACTTGCCGCAAATACCTCAACCAAGCAACAGCCTCAAGCCACAGCACCAAGGGTGATGACTGATCGTGAGCTACTCCTCAGTCTTCATCAGAAGGTTGAACGCAATCAGAAATGGGTGAAGCGCCAATTTGCTGCAATTCTTCACAATATGACTTCAACGCATAATGCAGTGAAGAAAAACCAGTACTACCTTCATGAAACCCTCAACCGCACTTGGGCTGTTCTGAATCATGTCTATTCCACGGAAGAATTGAAGACCATGGGTCTTCAGGAAGCTTATGACTGGTCTGCACCACCTCCGAAGAAATTCAAGAGAGTCAAAGTTCCTGACTTGGTGGCCAGCTCTTATTCTTCATCGCGCGACACTGATGAATATGAAGATTTGGAAGACACTGCGGCCGGCCCTACTTCAACAACAAACCCTGACAACGCTGGCGCTCCTTCATCAACTTGAATATCTTCAGGGGCGTTAGTCCTCAGTTTCGATCCTTTTGGTCATTTGATGACAAAGGGGGAGAAATCTGAGTTAGTCTTCAAGCGGGTTTATACTATGGGCGTTTTTATTAAGTTACAACTCTCGTTCTTCAAACTTTTATTGGATCGAGTTGTAATCTTAACTCGATGGTGCCTCGATACTTTTGATCGTGCATTGTCTTTGACTTTGCATCGTGCTCTAATACTTTTAATCATGCTTCGATGCTCGATTTTGATACGTGTTATGCTCTGATGCTTTTGAAGCACTAAGCTCTGAATGTGATATTTGAGCTCTGATACTTTTGATGTGATATTCCGCATGCTCATTCCTAGTCAACACTATTGCATGCATGCATAATCTCATCAGGCACCATATTTCATCATGCATTTCAAATTCTTCATAGTATATATATCAAATGCATGTATGAATTACAAGATATAGGAGGAGATCTCCATGATTCAATTTCTCAAATGTGCATTGCCTCGAAAGCAAATTCCTCATTATGCACATATTCAGGGGGAGTTCTTCTATATCTTGCAATCAAATTCCTCAATACCAGTATTTACACTTCATATGTTTATTCCCGTTGAAAACTTAACCTATGTTGTCATCAATCACCAAAAGGGGAGATTGTAAGTGCATCTAGTGCCCTTAGTGATTTTGGTGTATTGAAGACTTATAGGTTAAATAACCGATCGCTTGTGAGTGTACACAGGACTATAAGTCTATGAGGAGTTTGATATTTACAGAGAAAGTCGACCCCTAAAAATGAAGTTCTTCAACTGAAGACTTTGATATTCTGAAGACTTTATGAAGACTTTGAAAGTGAAGAAATTGGTGTGACCATGAAGACTTGATATTCATTCGAGGAATATGGAGCGTGAAGACTTTTGTTTTCGTAGTTTCATTTTCTCTTTCTTGAGTCATAGGAAACACCGTACTGTTAAAGGGGGTCGAGGAAATACTAAGGAAAAATTTCCAAGTGATGCTCAACTCAAAATCCTACACCTACCAATCCCTTGAGTGAAGCCATTGGAAATCTCATACGATTCAGTCAAATTCTTCAAAGGATGAGACGCAGTTCTTCTAGTCATTGATGACTTTGCTCGACCGAGAGTTAGGAATTTGCAGTCTTGAATTGCCTACACAAGGAGGAACATGATAGCCCCGAGGACTTTGAAAGTCAAAATTCGACTGCGTTCTTTGTCTTTCTTGGCCGGACCAAAATATCTTATCCACCTAACGGTCATATCATTGAAGGGCATTTATGTCTTATCATGTCGGGCTGCTCCCTAGGCTATAAATAGCCGCCCCCTTCAACCACTAGCTGGTGGGCTGCTCCGAGAGAACTTGACACTTGTCATTTGAGAGCAACCCATCCTTTGAGGACTTTGAGCGAAAATCATCAAGTGAGGAAAATCCCAAAACCAAACCCACAAAACCCCAAGTGATTGAGCATCACTGAAGAAATTGATCCTGCGTGGATCCGACGCTTGTTACCTTTGAAGACTGTGCTTCTTCCAGACGGTTAGGCGTCAAGGTCTAGAGCATCCAAGAGGAATTGTGGATCGCCAAGTGACCAAGTCTGTGAAGGTTTGGAAGTCACCAAGACTTACCACGAGTGATTGGGCGAGGCCTGCGTGGTCTTAGTTCAAGGAGAATACTGGGGGGGGCGGGTGTCCTGAGTTGCGGCTCGAGATCGGGTGTCCGGATCTGTGTGTCCTCGAGTTTAAATACTCGGCCGCTCAACCAGACGTATAAGCCGAGACAGCGGTTGGAATTGGTCTACCAAATCATTGTCTTCACCAACCGACCGGTTCTATTTCCTCAATTCATCCAATTCCTCATTACATGTTGCATGTTGTTCATATCTGTGCTTGAAGACTTTGATCAAGACTTTCACAAATTCCCAGTTCAATTTCTTCATCTGTTTGTCTTCATCTTGTTATCCTGTGTTTACGCTTCCCGTACTCTGCTTTCTAGTCTTCATTTCATCATCTTGACTATGTGTGTAATCTGTTATGTTTACCTCTGAGTACATATTCCACAAATAGTTCTTCGCTAAGGAATTTCCTCACCGGCAAATTCCTCAGTGAAGAATTTCATAAAAATCGCCTATTCACCCCCCCTCTAGTCGATATAACGCACTTTCAGAGAGTCAGGAGGCATGTAAAGAAACATCTTCCTTTGCGCTCTTCACAAACAACTCGCTAGCCATGAAGAACTCATCGGTATCAACTGTTGCACCACAAGCAATGACTTCGTCCATGACCGAGGTGACACAGTGCGCCTCATCTTGCTTTAGGAAAGACTGAAATGACGAGTGAGAAGCCTCGGCAATGTCACCAATCCTTGTAACTTGCTCACACATCACTTGTGCAATCTTGGGTTTCTTGTACTTTTCTGGAATGATGATTCCAAGTCTCACTTTAGATGAAGTAGGTGTTGCCTGAGATGCTTGTTCTTCCATATCATCCAGATCAAGGTCCTCGATCTCGTCAACATTGATGGATTCTTTTAGTGCCGCACTAGAGGGGGGAGGTATGCCAGAAAAGGGATTCCAATGGTATGTACCATCAGTTGTGATATCTCCAAAACTCATCATCTTGTTACACGATGTTGTTCACATAGTCCCATCCGGCTCCGGTCTCCCGAAACTTGAGTTTCTTGAACAAGGTGAAATCAGCTTTAAGCTTGTCCCATTTGTTATTCAATTGGGTATGTGTGTAGTCAAGCCCGGTTCTCATCTTAAATTGTCTTGTCACCTCATCAAATGCATTTGGGGTCAAATAATTGTCTGGCCTATTTCCAGCGTCCACTTGCTCAGCTAACAACTCACACACAATCTGAGTGTTTTCAACACTCCATTCAGCAGTCATGCTTGACACTTATCTACGAAAATGCATGTCACATTGGTCCTCACATGTACTAGCATAATATGTAAACTGAAGTTTTTTGCAAAGCCAAAATCATGTCATATCTGAACAACACTTCACAAAGCAACTAATATCTTAGAAGTACAGCTAATATCTTAGCACTACACAATTCAAACTGTTAATATGCTACTAGTACTACACTTCACAAATTACATTCACCCAATTAGGCAGGCACTAGTTCATACTGTATATATCTTAGCAGTACACATACAACATTGCACAAAAATTCAGTTTCCATTAACAGTACAGGGGCACCAAGTCTGACATAGGAGCTCAAAAATTTAGTTTTTATTAACAGTACAGGGGCACCAAGTCTGGCATAGGAGCTCACCTTGTGGTTTGGGCGAGGGGGCTCGGCCTCCGGGCTGCTGCTCCTGGCTCCGACATCAATGGCGACCTGCTGAGTTCGCCATTGTCAAGGGCTCGCTGCTCCAACCTGGTGCCGGGACGAGCACCGCTGAGCAGGGGATCTGGCGGAAAAGAGGCCGGGATGGCCGGATCTGTATGCGCTGGAGGGGATTCGGCCGGTGATGGGGGCAGCGGGTCTGGCGGCGCGACTGGCGGCGGCGAGGGTTCGAGGAGGGAGCAGAGGAGCGAGAACGGTTCGAGTCTGGGCTTCTCTGTTCTATACGCGAGCCGTGCAAGGAGGGTGTGTGTGCCAATCATTTTCCTGGGCGGTGGCAAAGCGCTCTAAATACAAGGAACTCCAGATTCTGTCGATTCATGAAGCTGGGTTTTCCTCGCTCTGCAAAAATGCACTACGGCCCATCCCAGCTTCGCCATTTCAGCTTCTTGGAGCTAATGCGTTCGGCTTCGTTTTTCACGTGGAGTTTGGGAAGCTCAGAGTGGGAGAGTTCCAGAACAGGCCCTAAAAGTGAATTTATTGCTCAAAATGGACAGAAAGCTCCAGACAAAGTTGTGGTACATTAGCAGGGCTAGATTTGAGCCAGACTGTCATCCTAGCTACTACACGGCCGAAAGAAGCTAACATATGATGGCGACATTTTTGTGCCGACTAATGTGAGTAATAGAGCAACCCCTTTCACTGAGAAGTGTCCTCATTTGCTGAATCAACATCGCATTCTGCCATTTGTCCTCACCTCGTGCATGGATAGAGCCCACAGTAACTTGACTGTCCATCTCTACATCCACTAGGAGTGGGGCCATTGCATAACAAATTTCAGACCTTTCAAGTAGGCTATTGGCTGCTAATATTTTTTTTAGGGTAACTAGGGTATTTATTCAAGGATCGGATGTCCAGAATACAAGCAATGTCTGGTAGAACCCCTGGCCACACATGGCGGCCCACCGGCAGAGACTCAGCTCCTTTTGCTACCGAGTGGGCCTCGAAATTATTCTCTCTACTTTTAAAATGGAAAATAACAAAGGAAAAAAGTTTCTACTAAAATAGATTTTATGTAGGATTGGCGCATAAACCGGCGAGGCTTCTCTATTGATATTTGAAATCACCTCTAAGCAATCTGAAGCGATCATGAGATCATGCAAATTCAAGTCCTATGCAAGGGCGAGAGCCTCACTACATGCTTGCGCCTACATGCTCGCCGGGTCGATCAAGCCTTCAAATACCACTGCTGATGCTCCTAGGAACTTCCCTGGCTTGTCTCGACACACAACAGTCGTTTCTTCGTTCTCCCCAAGAGTGGAGATTGCACCATCACAGTTCACCTTCGTGGCTTCTCCCATTGGCGGCAACCATGCACGTACCCTCGGAGTTGCAGAGAGAGTCGGCTGCGCTCGCGATGTTTGAACAACTGCAATATCTAGTTCCTCTAGAAATCTCCTGATAAAGCTCATTGTTGACAACGGACTCTGGAACTCGTTCTCATGAATGGCTTTCCGGCGAGCCCACCATATTTCCCACATCGTTACGAGTACTCGAGTAAGGTCTTGTTGGTTTGTGGATTCAAACAGCCAGAACAACCAAAGCTTTGCATCAGCATTTTGATTTGAGATCACATGCTCAAGCAGCTCCTCATCACCCAAAGCCCAAACACATCTGGCCATGCGACAGCTAAGTAAAGAATGTCACCAAGTATCCTCCTCTGCACCGCATATGGAACATGCTGGGGTGTCAGCCATATTCCTCTCATGATGCACAAGACCCGTAGGAATCGAAGTATGCGCTAGCCTCCACACAAATACTCGGACTTTGCATGGGACCCTCACTTTCCATAGTTGAGACCACGAACTCTTATCTGCTGCAATATTGGAGTGCCCCGGCTGGTGATCTAGCCAGTCCTCCCTCTGAGTTTTGATAGAGGAGATCATCCTATATGCCGAACGTATAGAGAAGACTCCTCATTTGTCATAGTGCCAGGCCCAAAAAATTATCTTGTGTCCGGGTGCTGAGAGGTATATTCAGTACGACTTCAGCATCGGGAGCAAGAAGGTGCTCCATGAGTACTTGCTTACTCAAAACCCTGGTGATAGGATCAATGAGTTCCGAGACCAAAACTGGGGGATTAGTCAAACATGCACAAATCGGTTTAAGGTTGTAATTCCTTGGCAACCAGTTCTCGTTCCCTATGTTACTATGTAAACCAGATCGAATTCACCTTTATCAGTCCTTGTGACAACACCTCCCTGCCCTCGAGGATAGAGCACCAGACCTAGGAGGGTGCCGCTCCCAAGGTGGCATCTAGCAAGGACAATCCGGAAAGGACCTAGCTTTAAGAACACGTGCACTGAGCGAATCCGGCTCCTATAGCAATCTCCATGCTTGACGTGTGAGTAAAGCTAGATTAAACAGCTCTACATCCCTCAAACCCAAACCGCCCATGAACTTTGGTTTTGTCATAGTTTTGCACAACACCAAAGCAGATTTCCTCTGGCCATCCTTACTTCCCCACCAAAATTTCCGGATTATACTATTAATATGATTGCACAGACCCCGCGGCAGTTTGAAGCATGATATAGAATAAGTTGAAATGGATTGAGCCATTGACTTTATAAGTACCTCCTTCCCTCCTGCTGATAAGCACTTCTCCATCCACCCTTGAACCTCCTTCCAGATTCTGTCCTTTCAAGTATTTAAACGACCCTTCTTTTGCCCTACCAACATCCGAAGGCAAACCCAAGTATTTTTCAGATAAAGATTCATTGTGGACAACAAGGATGTTCTTGATGGAGTCACGAATAGAATCAGCTACACCTTTGCTGAAGTAGATAGATGTGTTTTTCCATATTAACCATCTGTCCAGAAGCGTTACAATATATCCTTAAGAGCTCGTTCACACGTATGGCACTTGCATCATTGGCCTCGAAGAAGAGTGAACTATCGTCGGTGAAGAGTAGATGATTAAACGAAGGGGCGTTCGACGCTAATGATATCTCCCGAACTCCTCCTTGAGCCTTCAACAAGCATGAAAGCCCTTCAGCTACAAGCAAGAACAGATATGGCGAGATGGGCCCCCCTGCCGCAAACCTCGGGTAGGTCTGAAAACATCTAAACTACCACCATTAAATAAGACTGAGAAGGAAACCGAAGACAAACACCTCATTACTGTCTCGGTAAACCGGGGACTAAAGCCCATCTTAAGCATGACTGCTCTTAAATAGGACCACGCCAAATGATCGTACGCCTTCATCATGTCGAGCTTAAGAGCACAATATCTATTGCCTTTCACCCTCTTGGTTTTCATATAATGCAAACATTCATAAGCTGTAATAAAGTTATCTGTAATGAGATGTCTAGGGACAAAGACTGACTGCTCTTTGAAAATGATCTCGGGAAGAATAACTTTCAACCTGTTTTCTAAGACCTTTGATGTGATCTTGTAGATCACATTACAAAGACTTATCGGCCGAAATTGTCCTAAAACTTTTGGACTTCCTATCTCGGGAATCAAAACAATGAACGTGTTGTTTATCTCCTCCGGTGAATCCACTCCATCAAGCACTCTGATAATCATCCTTGTGACCTCATCACCACACAAATCCCAATGTTTCTGGAAAAAATGTGCGGGAAAACATCCGGGGCCTTGGTCAGAAACATCTGAAAAAGAGCTTCTTTAACCTCTTCCTTACTATCCTTTCATTGAGCCGAACATTCATATTGCCATCAGAGGAATGTGGGATAAGACCTCTTCCATACCCGATAGTACCTTCAGAGGTGTATAGGTTAGAGTAAAAGTCGGTGGCCATGCCCGCCAGCTCACTGGGATCCATACAAGTTGATCCATCATTCCGGTTTAGCTGCGTTAGAGCATTACTAGTAGAACCCTCAAACCCTCAAACCCTTATAGCAGTTTTAAGGGTTGGGAAGTGCCAGTTTTTGACACTTTTAAGGGTTAAAAAAAGGGGCAAAGACTAGAACCCTCAAACCCAACCCGTAAACTGCTTTAAGGGTTGGATTTGAGGGTTCTAGTCTTTTGAAAGTGCGTTATATCGACTAGAGGGGGGGTGAATAGGCGATTTTTATGAAATTCTTCACTGAGGAATTTGCCGGTGAGGAAATTCCTTAGCGAAGAACTATTTGCAGCAGAATATGTACTCAGAGGTAAACATAATAGATTACACACATAGTCAAGACGATGAAATGAAGACTAGAAATGAGTTCGGGAAGCGTAAACACAGATAACAAGATGAAGACAAACAGATCAAGAAATTGAACTGGGAATTTGTGAAAGTCTTCAACAAAGTCTTCAAGCACGATATGAACAACGTGCAACATGTAATGAGGAAATGGATGAGTTGAGGAAATAGAACCCGGTCGGTTGGTGAAGACAATGATTTGGTAGACCAGTTCAACTCTGCTGTCTCGCTTATACGTCTGGTTGGAGCGGCCGAGTATTTAAACTCGAGGACACACAGCCCCGGACACCCGATCTCGAGCCGCAACTCAGACACCCATACCTCACCGTATTCTCCTTGAACTAAGACCACGCAGCCTCGGCCCAATCACTCGTGGTAAGTCTTCAGTGACTTCCAAACCTTCACAGACTTGGTCACTCGGCGATCCACAATTCCTCTTGGATGCTCTAGACCTTGACGCCTAACCGTCTGGAAGAAGCACAGATCCTCAAAGGTAATAAGCGTCGGATCCACGCAGATCAATTTCTTGATGATGCTCAATCACTTGGGGTTTTGTGGGTTTGGTTTTGGGATTTTCCTCACTTGATGATTTTCGCTCAAAGTCCTCAGAGGATGGGTTGCTCTCAAATGACAAGTGTCAAGTTCTCTTGAAGCAGCCAACCAGCTAGTGGTTGAAGGGGCGGCTATTTATAGCCTAGGAGCAGCCCGACATGATAAGACATAAATGCCCTTCAATGATATGACCGTTAGGTGGATAAGATATTTTGGTCCGCGGCCAAGAAGACAAAGAACGGTCGGAATTTTGACTTTCAAAGTCCTCGGGGCTATCATGTTCCTCATCGTGTAGGCAATTCAGACTGGCGAATTCCTAACTCCTCGATCGAGCAAAGTCATCGATGACTAGAAGAACTGCGTCTCACATCAAGAATTTGATTGAATCGTATGAGATTTCCAATGGCTTCACTCAAGGATTGGTAGGTGTAGGATTTTGAGTTGAGCATCACTTGGAAATTTTTCCTTAGTATTTCCTCGACCCCCTTTAACAGTACGGTGTTTCCTATGACTCAAGAAAGAGAAAATGAAACTACGAAAACAAAAGTCTTCACGCTCCATATTCCTCAAATGAATATCAAGTCTTCATGGTCACACCAATTTCTTCACTTTCAAAGTCTTCAGAAAGTCTTCAGAATATCAAAGTCTTCAGTTGAAGAACTTCATTTTTAGGGGTCGACTTTCTCTGTAAATATCAAACTCCTCATAGACTTATAGTCCTGTGTACACTCACAAACGCATCAGTTACTTAACCTATAAGTCTTCAATACACCAAAATCACTAAGGGGCACTAGATGCACTTACAATCTCCCCCCTTTTGGTGATTGATGACAACATAGGTTAAGTTTTCAACGGAATAAACATATGAAGTGTAAATATCTGGTATTGAGGAATTTGATTGCAAGATATAGAAGAACTCCCCTAATATGTGCATAATGAGGAATTTGCTTTGAGGCAATGCACATTTGAGGAATTGAATCATGGAGATCTCCCCCTATATCTTGTAATTCATACACGCATTTGATATATATACTATGAAGAATTTGAAATGCATGATGAAATATGGTGCCTGATGAGATTCTGCATGCATGCAATAGTGTTGACTAGGAATGAGCATGCGGAATATCACATCAAAAGTATCAGAGCTCAAATATCACATTCAGAGCTTAGTGCTTCAAAAGCATCAAAGCATAACACGTATCAAAATCAGAGCATCAGAAGCATGATTAAAAGTATTAGAGCACAGTGCAAAGTCAGCACAATGCACGATCAAAAGTATCAGGGCACCATCGGAGTTAAGATTACAACTCGATCCAATAAAAGTTTCAGAAGAATGAGAGTTGTAACTTAATAAAAACGCCCATAGTATAAACCCGCTTGAAGACTAACTCAGATTTCTCCCCCTTTGTCATCAAATGACCAAAAGGATCGAAAGTGAGGACTAACGCCCCTGAAGATATTCAAGTTGATGAAGGAGCGCCAGCGTTGTCAGGGTTTGTTGTTGAAGTAGGGCCGGCCGCAGTGTCTTCCAAATCTTCATATTCATCAGTATCGCGCGATGAAGAATAAGAGCTGGCCACCAAGTCAGGAACTTTGACTCTCTTGAATTTCTTCGGAGGTGGTGCAGACCAGTCATAAGCTTCCTGAAGACCCATGGTCTTCAATTCTTCCGCGGAATAGACATGATTCAGAACAGCCCAAGTGCGGTTGAGGGTTTCATGAAGGTAGTACTGGTTTTTCTTCACTGCATTATGCGTTGAAGTCATATTGTGAAGAATTGCAGCAAATTGGCGCTTCACCCATTTCGATTATGCTCAACCTTCCGATGAAGACCGAGGAGTAGCTCACGATCACCATCACCCTTGGTGCTTTGGGCTTGAGGCTGTTGCTTGGTTGAGGTATTTGCGGCGGTATCATGCGTTGCGTAATCGTCATTGGTGGAGTAAGATGCAGCTTTGCTAAACCGACCATCCAATGGACGAGTGCCTTCATCAATTACAGCCGCTGCCTTGCCCTTGTCATCGATGATGAAATTGGTCGCTGAGGACTTCAATGGGCGGCAGAAGCGCCATGGTTCAGAGTGTCGACTTTGTAATTCAAAGAAGATCTTGCCCTTATGAATCGCATGATCCAAGGCGCATATGGCTTCAGCTCAAAAGGTGACATTGCAACGTTGGCGAGTCCTCATGAAGAAATCATGGAAGTTGACAGAACGCCATGAATGATATTGAAAAGCAGGTTCTTCATGATGCCTACGACATCTTCTTCATTTGAGTCGTGGCCTTTGATTGGACTCATAGTCTTCGTCAAGATTCTGTACACAGTTCGAGGCACATAGAGCAAATCCTTGGCGAGGAATTTGGTTCGAGGAGCTTGGCCTGGCTTCAATGGCTTCATCAGTACTTGCATGAAGTGATCAGACATTTCACGATCATTGTACAGGCAGAGAGCAGATTCATGGGGAGGATCAAGAGGAAGGACGAAGCAATTCATTCTTTGGTGCCTTGTAGTGAGTATTCTCACCATCCAATCCAGAACCCATGATTTGATGTCTTCAAAGATCTCCGGTGATGTGCAAGGTGGCATAGAATCGAAGAATGAGTTCTTCATTCCACCACATATGTCGGTCAGAAATTTAACAGCCACGCATCGTGAAGAACACGAGTCTCGGCTCGAAGCATGGTAGTGATTCCATATCTACATGAGGAATGTGCTCATGGTCGAAGATCTTGTCCTTGTCGAATAGCACCGAGGAATAGAAATTTGCTTGTGTTGGAGTCCAGAAGCGTCTTTTCCTCATCCGAGCAGAGTCATAGGGATTATAAGCAGTGAAGAACACGTGCTCAGAGAAGAAGTCTTCAGCCTTGAACTTTTGTTTGCTTGAAAATGGATTTGTTGGCTTGGGCAGAGGAATATCTGTGATTTGCAGCACAACTTCAGGAATCGCAATTTCGTGTTCTTGGTGAGGAATTTCTGGTTCCTCTCCTTGTGCGGTTTGAGGATCGGCAGTTGGTTCTTCAAATAGTAGTAGCTGGAATCTCTTCGTTGACAGATGATGTGGGATGAGTTTCTTGAGCCCATTTGAACAGTAGTAGTTGGTGATGAGGAACTTGTTGAAGCGGAGTGAAGAGAGGAGTATTGGTCTTGACTTTCCCAAAGTCATCGTTCATTACTGGTGTAGTGCACCCAATATCCACATCTTCATCTTCTTTTTCAATTTCCTCGACACCTGCCTCTTCAGCAGTGAACTGAGGCACGGGTGAGGAAACAACAGGAGTTGAAGGGAAAGCTTCCACTTCAATTTCTTCATCAAGCTGTTCTAAAGTAGCAACAGAATGATTTTGTTCATCTGATCTGCTTGGGATCGTATATTCTTCTCCAAAGGGAACCAATTCCTTGGACGACATGGAGGAGATGGGAATGGCATCAATAGGATTTTCAATCGAGCTGGTCATTGGCTTCATTTTCTTCGCAGCCGAAGAATTTGACGCAGCTGATGCCTTCCTTTTCTTCACTGCAGCTCTCTCTGTAGCCTTTGTCTTCTTCACTTCATAGGCAGAAGGAAGAATTGGAGTTGGTGTTGGTGCAGGAGGAGCTGAGGACTGTGGTTCATTTTCTTCAGCGAATGGTGCAGTGCGGTTGCCTGTTTCCTTCGATTTCTTGAGCGCACCACTAGTGGATGCCACAGGAATTTCTTCAAATACCGGAATGGAGTCATCAGCCCTGGAACTTGTGTTCTCATCAGCACGCTGAAAGTCATCAGCAGTGCTGGCATGTTCATCAGCAGGCTGAGCAGATTCTTCAGCCTGAGGATTTTCTTGTTGCGATGGAGCTGCAACAGCTGACATTTTCTTCGTCAGAGTGACGAATCTCACCTTGGCTCCTTGCCAGTCAGCATTGTAAGCATCAAAATCCTTGCTGAGTGCTTGGATTTCTGATTGAGCTTTAAGAAGTTCTTCAGGAGACAAGTTGATGATGTTTTTCCTCAGAAGCTTCTCTTTTCTTGCTTTTGCTCTCTTCAATTCACGAGCCTTTTCAAATTTCCATTTCTCTTCAGCGATGAAATGGTTCAGCATGTGACTTTGACCAGGAGTCAGTGGCAGATCCGGAAGAGGAGTGTGTGGATCCTGATGCCACAGGTCAATGAAGTCTAGGACCTTCTTTGGATCCAAAAGCAGAGGTACACTTGTTCCTTTGGCTTTAGCAGCCTTGGTCAGTCTGTCTCTGACGATTTCTTCAAGTTCCTCATCAGAGGCTTCATCGTCAGAGGGAACATTGAATGCAACCTGTTTCTTCTTCTGACTCGGCGAGGACCGCGTCAGCGCTTGCTTTTGTCTTCAGCAGAGTGGGACTGTTGAGGACATTGGTGCAATGAGGAACTTGTGATATACGTAGCAATGGAGAATCCTTGAGTCCTTTGACAAGTTGCAAGATGCACAGTGTTGAGGACTTGGAGGAGCTGCCGAGAATTTTGAATGAGCAGCAGCGATCGAGGAATTTGCCGTGAGGGCGCAAATGAGAACTGGGCCGTGAGGGCGCTGACGGTGAAGCACTTGGCTTGTGTGCGTGCTCTTTGGCATTGATTTCCTCGGCTTGACCGAGGGCTCAAAGCAGCAGCAGCAGCAGAGATCCTCATTGAATTTCCCCACTTGCCTCCTTGGCCTGTCTTGCCAATTTGGCTTGGCGCCAAAGCGATTGAGCACAAAGATGACCCAAAGAGCAATATATTCAGCTTCAGCGATGAGCGATGATACACAGCTCTGTTTCTTCGAGGACCAACAGACCAAAGATCGTCCAAGGAAATGACAAGTGCGGATGTTGACTTGCGGTCCACACGATCACCAAAGATAGTCGAGTCGAGAATATCCAATGAGATCAAAAGCGAGCCCTTGGGGTACCATAATCCTAGTGTTGGTGTGTGAGCTAGATATCGAAGAATATGCTTCACAGCCTTATGGTGTGATTCCTTGGTGCAGCTTGAAATCGGGCACACATGCAAACACTAAGCATTATATCCGCCTAGATGCACATAGGTACAATAAAGAACCAATCATGGAGCGGTATACCTTGTGATCTAAGTCGATACCATTTTCATCGATGCTCGATGACCATTTGTGGGCATAGGAATTTTGACACCTTTGCAATCTTGCATGCGAATTTCCTCAAGACATCTTTGAGGTATTTCTCTGAGATATGAATATGCCATTGTGTTCTTTTAATTTGAAGACCTAAGAAGAATTTCAACTCTCCCATCATAGACATTTGATATTATTCACTCATCATGTAGGCAAATTCATCACTATATCATTGGTTAGTACAGCCAAAGATAATATCATCAACATATATTTGGCACACAAACAATTCACCATCATATGATTTTGTAAATAGAGTAGGATCAAGTGAACCGGGTGTGAAGCCATTCTTCACGAAGAATTCCTTCAGTGTATCATACCACGCCCGAGGGGCTTGCTTGAGGCCATAGAGTGCCTTATTTAGTCTGAAGACTTTGTCAGGATTCTTGGGATCTTCAAAACCTGGGGGTTGAGCAACATATACTTCTTCCTCAAGCTTACCATTGAGGAATGCACTTTTCACATCCATTTGATATAAGATGATATCATGATGGTTAGCATATGCAAGTAAAATGCGAATAGCCTCAAGTCTAGCAACAGGTGCAAAAGTTTCATCGAAATCAATTCCTTCAACCTGTGTGTAGCCTTGAGCTACTAGTCGTGCCTTATTCCTCACAACAAGGCCATTTTCATCTTGCTTGTTGCGGTAGATCCACTTTGTGCCAATGATATTATGCTTGCGAGGATCTGGGCGATTGACCAATTCCCAGACATTGTTCAGCTCAAACTGATGTAATTCTTCTTGCATAGCCTGAATCCACTCCGGCTCCATAAATGCTTCATCTACCTTAGTGGGCTCTGAGATAGAGACAAAAGCATAGTGCCCACAAAAGTTAGATAAGTGTGAGGCTTTTCAGCGGGTGAGAGGACCTGGTGCGCTGATGTCATCGATGATCTTCTCCACTTGCACTTCTTTTGCAACGCGTGGATGAGCTGGTTGTCGCTGAGGATTTTGACCAGCATTTTCTTCAGCACCAATTTCCTCATCACGTTCTTCAAGCGCATCAGCTCGACGTTCTTCACGAACAGGAATGAATTCTTCACCAGATTCTTCAGTGGGAATGACATCCTCAGTTGCCTTGTGCTTGATAGCATCCTCAGGTGCTAGTTCATCTAACACAGAAAGTAGGTGCTCTCTTTGCGAGCCATTAGTTTCATCGAACCGCACATCTACAGTGTCAACAATCTTGTGAAGAACAGTGTTGAAGACTCTGTAGGTGTGCGAGTCCTTTCCGTAACCAAGCATAAAACCTTCATGTGCTTTCGGTGCAAATTTAGAGTTGTGGTGAGGATCTCTAATCCAACATTTAGCAATCAAGACTTTGAAATAACTCACATTGGGTTTCTTGTCGTTGAGGAGTTCATATGCGATCTTGAAGAATTTGTGAAGATATACTCTGTTGATGATGTGGCGGGCGGTCAATTGCACTAATCCGTAAACGCCGAGGCGCTTTTGTATTCATCAAGCATAGTGCGAGCCATCTCAACAAGAGTCCTGTTCTTGCGCTCCACGATGCCATTTTGCTGAGGAGTATAAGGAGCAGATAATTCATGAGTAATACCAAGTTCATCAAGATAGGCATCAAGACCAGAATTCTTGAACTCAGTTCCATTGTCACTTCTGATATGCTTGATCTTCACACCAAAGTTGGTTGAAGCCCTCGAGGAAAATCGTTTGAAGACTTCCTGCACTTCATGTTTGTAAGTAACAATGTGTACCCATGTATATCGAGAATAATCATCAACAATGACAAAACCATATAGAGATGCATCATTAGTGACTGCTGAATAATGATTAGGTCCGAATAGGTCCATGTGAAGCAATTCGAATGGACGAGTAGTGGTCATGATAGTCTTGGCTGGATGCTTGGCCTTGGTCATTTTTCCGGCTTCACATGCTCCGCATAAGTGATCCTTGAGGATTTTGACATTCTCAATGCCAATGACATGCTTCTTCTTCGCAAGCGTGTTCAAATTCCTCATGCCTGCATGACCAAGTCGTCGATGCCATAGCCAGCCTTCTGAAGCTTTTGCAAGTAGACACATGGCTGGTTGTGGTCCTGTAGAGAAATCAACAATATACAGATCTCCTCTCCTAAAGCCTTCGAAGACTTTGGAATTGTCAGTTTCCATAATCACAACACAGCGATATTTGCCAAAGACAACAACCATATCGAGATCACAAAGCATTGAGACTGACATGAGATTGTATCCTAAGGACTCAACAAGCATGACTTTGTCCATGTGCTTATCCTTAGAGATAGCAAGCTTACCAAGACCCAATACCTGACTTTTGCCTAATCACAACAAAGCGAATATGATATGCTTCAGAGGTGACGGTGATAAAGGAGCATCCATCAATAGATTCTTGTCACCAGTCATGTGATTTGTACTCCCACTATCGAGGACCCATTCAGTGGTTTTGGGTTGATCATCCCGCAGATGATTTAGTGTAACTTACAATCTCATATGCTTCATCAGTGAAGAATATGATATCAAGTTCATCAGATGAATCTCATCAAGCAGTAAACAGATATAGCAGTATGAGGACGTGTGAAATGAAAGTTCATTTCATCATGATTCGCCTGCGTCCTTTCAGGCAATTTTGTCAGGTCCCCAGCAAATTCTTCAGACGTTCGAGCACGTCTGGAGACCTGACCTTGCAGAAATGATTAGTTCCTTTTCTTCACCACCCACATCTGGAGGGGTGGCAAAGAGTTCATCATCCTGCGAGCACCATGTGAGAAAGGTGGCAAAGATGCCAAACCATTTCGCTTAGCATAGGAGGGGTTAGGGTAAGCATATGAATAAGCAGAATAATTCTTCGAGGACTTATGAACATAATGGTTTGAAGAATAATGCACATATTCATAGCCCTTAGCTTTACCCTGCGAGACAGATTTGTTAGCACGATGATAATCATATGAGGACTTTGATCCAGTTGAGGAATTTGATCCTCGTGAAGAATTTGGTCCATATGAGGATTTGGATCCATATGAAGAGTTTGGTTCATATGAAGAGTTTGGTTCATATGAAGAATTTGATCTGGGGTTCCTGTTCTTCACTGGTGGTGTCATGAGGACATTCACCTGAAGACTTTCAACACGGCTTTTGGGAACCCAGATTTTCTTCATAGGGAACCGCTCTGCAGCTTAGTGCCAACATATCTAGCAAATACTTCACCATCCCGATTTTTGAACAGTTTATAGTTGAGTCAAATGACTCATCAAGAGAATGAGGAGATTCACATGTAAAGCCGATAAGTTAGATGGATCAACTAGAGGTCCCTTTGCAAAGAACCCATGAGGTTTTGGGATACTTTGCTCGGGTTTCCAATATGTTCCATCGGCATTCAGTTTCCTCTCAAAGGCAATACCCTCTTTCCTAGGGTTTCGTTGAGGATCTGCTTTTGAGCACATCACAAAGTGTCTCGATGCCCTTTGAGGCTTTTGTACATGCCTCGCATGTACAATTCCTTCAACCTGCATTGTCAAGTGATACTAGCAATGTCCTCGATGAGGAATTTGTGATAGCAGAGGCAGATGAAGAATTTGTAACAGTTGAAGCATTTGAACATTCAGGTGATGAATTAGCAGATTCACGTTCAATGCACTTTAGGCATGGAGGAACAAATTCTTCCTGAGAAGTGCTGATTTGTTGAGCTAGTAATGAATCGTGCTCCTTCTGAAGATCTTCATAACATACTCTTAGCTTTTCAAGGTCTGCCTTTCTTTGAATAGCTTCAAGGGAAAGCTTCTCATGATCAGTCAAGAGGGTGTTATGCTGATCTTGAAGAGCGTCAAGCTTGGAGTGAATTCTCCGAAGACATTCACCCAAGGCTTTTGACTGATCCATTTCCTTGCGCAACATATTATCACTTCTTTCTAGCATATCTTGAGTTTGTTCCAAAACAGTTTGTTGTTTAGTGGCAACACAAATGAGTTTGGTATAGCAGGATTTAATGTCATCATCAGATTCATCATTATCAGATTCATCATCATCAGATTCATCATTACAAGACTCGGATGAGGAGTATTCGGTTACCTCAGCACCATTTGCCATAAGACAAGGCGCAGACGATGATGATTCTGGCTCGAAAGTCATAGTTTTGAGAGATTTCTTGAAGTCCTCAAAACAGGGATCATGACATGTTCGATGACCTTCATAAACATCAGAGATTCGGTCCCAGATGAGCTTTGAATTGCCCAGATGCATAATTTGCCTGAATTGGTCTCTCGGATAGGCGAGAGCGAGATGATATCCTTCGCTATGAGATCAAGTCGAGTGTACTTGCGAATATCATCAGCATTCGCCATCTTGCATAGATCTGTAAGACCAATCTCAGTGACGGTCCACAGCTGGCTGTTCTTTGCCATGAGGCGCTTCTTCATCATGGCCTTCCACTTGGGATAATCATGACCGTCAAAGATAGGGCATGTCACTTTCTTCATACCGCGGTCGACATAACTAGAACTCGGTGGTTAAACCAAAATCACACGTAACAAGGGAGTACCTTGCTCGATACCAATTGAAAGTCGTTATATCGACTAGAGGGGGTGAATAGGCGATTTTATGAAATTCTTCACTGAGGAATTTGCCGGCGAGGAAATTCCTTAGCGAAGAACTATTTGCAGCGGAATATGTACTCAGAGGTAAACATAACAGATTACACACATAGTCAGCATGATGAAATAAAGACTAGAAACAGAGTACGGAAGCGTAAACACGGGATAACAAGATGAAGACAAACAGATCAAGAAATTGAACGAGGAATTTGTGAAAGTCTTGATCAAAGTCTTCAAGCACACATATGAACAACATGCAACATGTAATGAGGAAATGGATGAGTTGAGGAAATAGAACCAACGGTTGGTGAAGACAATGATTTGGTAGACCAGTTCCAACTCTGTCTCGGTTATGCGTCTGGTTGGGCGGCCGAGTATTTAAACTCGAGGACACACAGTCCGGACACCCGATCTCGAGCCGCAACTCAGACACCCAGCCTCACCGTATTCTCCTTGAACTAAGACCACGCAGGCCCGTCCAATCACTGTGGTAAGTCTTGGTGACTTCCAAACCTTCACAGACTTGGTCACTCGGCGATCCACAATTCCTCTTGGATGCTCTAGACCTTGACGCCTAACCGTCTGGAAGAAGCACAGTCTTCAAAGGTAACAAGCGTCGGATCCACGCAGGATCAATTTCTTCAGTGATGCTCAATCACTTGGGGTTTTGTGGGTTTGGTTTTGGGATTTTCCTCACTTGATGATTTTCGCTCAAAGTCCTCAGAGGATGGGTTGCTCTCAAATGACAAGTGTCAAGTTCTCTCGGAGCAGCCCACCAGCTAGTGGTTGAAGGGGTCGGCTATTTATAGCCTAGGGAGCAGCCCGACATGATAAGACATAAATGCCCTTCAATGATATGACCGTTAGGTGGATAAGATATTTTGGTCCGCCGGCGCGCAGCACAGCAACGGTCGGAATTTTGACTTTCAAAGTCCTCAGGGCTATCATGTTCCTCACTGTGTAGGCAATTCGCACTGGCGAATTCCTAACTCCTCAGTCAGAGCAAAGTCATCAGTGACTAGAAGAACTGCGTCTCTGTCACTGAAGAATTTGACTGAACTGTATGAGATTTCCAATGGCTTCACTCGAAGGGATTGGTAGGTGTAGGATTTTGAGTTGAGCATCACTTGGAAATTTTTCCTTAGTATTTCCTCGACCCCCTTTAACAGTACGGTGTTTCCTATGACTCAAGAAAGAGAAAATGAAACTACGAAAACAAAAGTCTTCACGCTCCATATTCCTCGAATGAATATCAAGTCTTCATGGTCACACCAATTTCTTCACTTTCAAAGTCTTCAGAAAGTCTTCAGAATATCAAAGTCTTCAGTTGAAGAACTTCATTTTTAGGGGTCGACTTTCTCTGTAAATATCAAACTCCTCATAGACTTATAGTCCTGTGTACACTCACAAACGCATCAGTTACTTAACCTATAAGTCTTCAATACACCAAAATCACTAAGGGGCACTAGATGCACTTACACTCTCGGAAGGGTTGGTTGCGTAGGAAATATAACTTGAAGTATGCGAAGTAGTTAGTTTATATTCCATCTATGTGTATACTTCAAGTTATATTTCCTACGCAACCAACCCTTTGCTATCAAAACTATTTATGTCTTTTATGTTGAACCCACTTCTTAAAGTATGGGAACTACTTGATACCATTCCATCTACTTATGTAGGCTTATGGAACCATCTTTTATGTCTATGTTGTTTAACCTAGTGTTTGTTATTTATCTATACATTATGTCTATGTTGTTGATCCAGTAGATGCTAACTTGTGTTTCATATGTTGGTGATTGTTTATATGCAGATGTCATCGGATAGTGAAAGTGATGATGACACTAATTATGAAAGAAAGAAAATTATGGTTTTACAATATCAACTACTCTTGTAGAGAAGTTCAACCGGCCCCACTCTTCCAAGCGCAATACCATAGAGAGAACCTTTGGTGTATGGAAGATGAAATGGCAAATCTTGCTCAAGATGCCAAAGTACTCGATTGCAACACAAAATATGATTGTTGCGGCTACCATGACACTACACAACTATGTCCGCCTCCATGACAAAGACGATCTCCACTTTCTTTGGTGTTAGAGGGATCCAGATTATGTTCCAACTATTCCTGATAGATACAAGAAGTATGCTATTCCTTCAAATGCATCGGATGCTTCAACAACGGTAGAAAGCGGTCCTAACATGGATTTATTTAGGCATGAACTAGCTACAACCATTGCTCTTAGTTGGTGAAGAAATCATGTTCATGATTTTCTATGCGTGACCATATTGATTTGCAAACTTTGGCAAATGAAGCTTTTGTGGCATGAACAAGTTTTTCTGCTAAATTATTACCTATGTTAGCTCCGAAAATTTGGGACCTTTCGAATATTACATGATTGCTGTATATTTGTTGCTCCATGTACCTAACGGCGATCTCTCTGGACATGTTTCTGTACAGCAAAAGTAGCTGCAGTAGCTACTGTATTAACAAGAACTTTGCATGCTATAAGCCCAAGGCACCACGTACAGCCCCGCCCAGCCATATGTGTATCCTTGTTTTTAACACGCCAAATGTGTGTATCACCACGTACCGCCTTTTTTTAGGTGAAACTAGGGATTTTTATTCAAAGTTCAACACGGAAGGAATACAAATGATATCCGGGAGGATCCCTAGCCACATGTGGCGACCCGACAGGAGCGACGACGCTGCCTTAGCCAAAGCGTGCGCCTCAAAGTTTGACTCCCTACTCTCAAAATAGAAACTAATTTTAACAAAATCATTCATCCTCTCATTAAAATCTCGAAGCACAAAAGCATACGAGGAACTAGCACCTCACTTGATATCTGTGACGACTTGCATGCAGTCCGATGCAACTATCACATGTGATATATTGAGGTCCCTTGCCAGAACCAGAGCTTCATTGCATGCGTGAGCTTCTAAGCTTGGTGCATCGACCAGTCCATCGAGAACAATTGCCGAAGCGCCCATATAATTTTCAAGTCTATCTCTGCAAACTGCCGCTGCCGCCCCTGTGGTTCCTCGATGAGAGATAGCGCCATCCACATTTAACTTCACACACGCATCATCATTAGGTGGCCGCCATCTTCCTGGCCTCTGCTGGACAGCCAGACTTGTAGTCATCGTTCTTCCAAGATTTGCCACTTCAAGTTCATCAAGATATCGATTGACAAAACTGAACGTTGATAATGGACTTTGAAACTCATTGTCATGGATAGCTTTCCGCCGAGGCCACCATATAGCCACATCATAACTAGGATCTTGGAAAGATCATGCTGATTTGTGGTTTCAAACAGCCAGAAGATCCATAGCCTCGCATCCTCGGTTCTGTTGGATAGCATATGCTCAAGGCCATCTTCATCACTCAAAGCCCAAACACACCTGGCCATGCGACAATCAAACAAAGAATGCCGCCAAGAGTCCACTTCTTCATTGCATATTGAACATGCTGGTGAGTTCGCCATCTTCCTGCTATGGCGCACGATACGTCTCTAACGTATCTATAATTTTTGATTGTTCCATGCTATTATATTACCCCCTTTGGATGTTTCTGGGCTTTATTTTACACATTTATATCATTTTTGGGACTAACCTACTAACCGGAGGCCCAGCCCGTATTGCTGTTTCTTTTTGCCTATTTCAGTATTTCGAAGAAAAGGAATATCAAACAGAGTCCAAACGGAATGAAACCTTCGGGAGCATGATTTTTGGAACAAACGTGATCTAGAGGACTTGGAGTGCAAGTCAAGAAGCAATCGAGGCAGCCAGCAGATAGGAGGGCGCGCCCACCCCTCACAGGCGCCACTGCCTCTCTGGGCCTCGAGGCGACCACCGACGTACTTCTTCCTCCTATATATACCCACGTACCCCCAAAACATCCAGGGAGCCAACAAAAAAGAACTTCCACCATCATAACCTTCTGTATCTGCGAGATCCCATCTTGGAGCCTTCGCCGGTGCTCCGCTGGAGGGGGAATCGACCACGGAGGGCTTCTACATCAACACCATAGCCCCTCCGATGAGTTGTGAGTAGTTTACCACAGACCTTCGGGTCCATAGTTATTAGCTAGATGGCTTCTTCTCTCTTTTTAGATCTCAATACCATGTCCTCCCCCTCTCTTGTGGAGATCTATTCGATGTAAACTCTTTTTGCGGTGTGTTTGTCGAGATCCGGTGAATTGTGGGTTTATGATCAAGTTTATCTATGAGAAATATTTGAATCTTCTCTGAATTCTTTTATGTATGATTGAGTTATCTTTGCAAGTCTCTTCGAATTATCAGTTTGGTTTGGCCTACTAGATTGATCTTTCTTGCCATGGGAGAAGTGCTTAGCTTTGGGTTCAATCTTGCGGTGTCCTAACCCAGTGACAGCAAGGGTTGCAAGGCACATATTGTATTGTTGCCATCGAGGATAAAAAGATGGGGTTTATATCATATTGCATGAGTTTATTCCTCTACATCATGTCATCTTTCTTAATGCGTTACTCTGTTCTTTATGAACTTAATACTCTAGATGCATGCTTGGATAGCGGTTGATGTGTGGAGTAATAGCGAGAGATGCAGGTGAGTCGGTCTATTTGTCACGGACGTGATGCCTATATACATGATCATGCCTAGATAATCTCATAATTATTCGCTTTTCTATCAATTGCTCGACAATAATTTGTTCACCCACCGTAATACTTATGCTATCTTGCGAGAAGCCACTAGTGAAACCCATGGCCCCCGGGTCTATCTTTTATCATATAAGCTTTCAATCTACTTTTATTTGCATCTTTACTTTTTGCATCTATATTATAAAATACCAAAAATATATTTATCTTATCATACTATCTCTATCAGATCTCACTTTCGCAAGTGGCCGTGAAGGGATTAACAACCCCTTTATTGCGTTGGTTGCGAGTTCTTTGTTTGTTTGTGTAGGTGCGTGGGACTTTTGAGGAGCCTCCTACTGGAGTGATACCTTGGTTCTCAAAAACTGAGGGAAATACTTACGCTACTTTGCTGCATCACCCTTTCCACTTCAAGGAAAACCAACACAAGCTCAAGACGTAGCAAGAAGGATTTCTGGCGCTGTTGCCGAGGATGTCTTCACTCAAGTCAAGACATACCAAGTACCCATCACAAACTCATCTCCCTCGCATTTACATTATTTGTCATTTGCCTCTCGTTTTCCTCTCCCCCACTTCACCCTTGCCGTTTTATTCGCCCTCTCTTTCCCAATCTTCTCCTCCCTTTTTCGCTTGCCTTTTTCCGTTTGTTCGTGTGTTAGATCGTTTGCCTTGCCGTTATGGCTAGTTCCTTATCCGCTCCTATATCTCCCGAGTTTGAAGTTCTTCACTTCAAGCAGAGGCAAGGAGAAAACTTAAAAGATGCTTGGCATAGGATGATGGAATTTTATTGCAAGTGCACCCTAGAGGTGAACTTTAGAATTCTTCTTCGCAATTTTTATGTTGGGCTAAATATGACGCATAGACAACTCTTGGATTGCATTGCCAAAGGAAATTTTATTGAAATTGATCCTAGTATTGCTCATGAAATTATAGAGGGAATAGTGGGAACACTACCCCAAAAAGGGGGATCACATCCTACCCAAGAAGAAACACAAGTGTTTGGAAATATTTGCGAAGTAACAAAAATATTACAAAAATCTCTTGAGCCTCTTAAAAGTGTTAGCGGAAATCTTCACCGCATGAATATGTTGATTACTCTTTGCAATAAGCGGTTCGATTCTTTAGATCTAAAAATTTCCGAGTATGAAGGGAAACGTAAGGAACCTTCTGCTACAAATGAATTTCTTGAATTTTTACCTAAAGGTTTAGTCATTGCTAAAAAGGGAGAAACCCCTAAAAATTATAAGTGCTCTATTGAGGATTTGAGTGCCAAAGAGGGCACTACTTAGATCTATCTTCGCTTTTATGCCTAGCTAGGGGCGTTAAACGATAGCGCTAGTTGGGAGACAACCCAATTTTATTTGTGTTTTTTGTTTTTGTTTCTGTTTAGTAATAAATTTTTCATCTACCTTCTGTTTAGATGTGTTTTTATGTTTTAATTAGTGTTTGTGACAAGTAGAACCTATAGGATAACCTATGATGATAGTTGATTTGATTCTGCTGAAAAACAGAAACTTTGCGCGCACGAATTTAGTTTTGTTAAATCACAACAAAGCGAATAGGATAACCTACAGGGCGCGCCCCCTATCTCCTTGGCCCCTCGGGCGGCCACCGACGTACTTCTTCCTCCTATATATACCCACATACCCCCAAAACATCCAAGGAGCCAACGAAAAACAATTTCCACCGCCGTAACCTTATGTATCCGCGAGATCCCATCTTGGAGCCTTCGTTGGTGCTCCGCCGGAGGGGGAATCGACCAGGGAGGGCTTTTACATCAACACCATAGCCCCTCCGATGAGTTGTGAGTAGTTTACCACAGACCTTCGGGTCCATAGTTATTAACTAGATGGCTTCTTCTCCTTTTTTGGATCTCAATACCATGTTCTCCCCCTCTCTTGTGGAGTCTGTTCGATGTAAACTCTTTTTGCGATGTGTTTGTCGAGATCCGGTGAATTGTGGGTTTATGATCAAGTTTATCTATGAGAAATATTTGAATCTTCTCTGAATTCTTTTATGTATGATTGAGTTATCTTAGCAAGTCTCTTTGAATTATCAGTTTAGTTTGGCCTACTAGATTGATCTTTCTTGCCATGGGATAAGTGCTTAGCTTTGGGTTTAATCTTGCGGTGTCCTTACCGAGTGACAGCAGGGGTTGCAAGGCACGTATTGTATTGTTGCCATCGAGGATAAAAAGATGGGGTTTATATCATATTGCATGAGTTTATCCCGCTACATTGTGTCATCTTTCTTAATGTGTTACTCTGTTCTTTATGAAATTAATACTCTAGATGCATGCTGGATAGCGGTCGATGTGTGGAGTAATAGTAGTAGATGCAGGCAGGAGTCGGTCTACTTGTCACGGACATGATGTCTATATACATGATCATGCCTAGATAATCTCATAATTATTCGCTTTTCTATCAATTGCTCGACACTAATTTGTTCACCCACCGTAATACTTATGCTATCTTGAGAGAAGCCACTAGTGAAACCTATGGCCCCCGGGTCTATCTTTTATCATATAAGCTTTCAATCTACTTTTATTTGCACCTTTACTTTTTGCATCTATATTGAGTAAAGTCTATTTTAAACCTTAAACTCGTAGAGCTGGTCAGAATCGGACCTCAACCTTTGAATCCCTGAAATCGGTACCCTCACCTCTCTGATCCCGGTCAAAATCAACCCTACACCGATCCTAGACCTGTTTGTCGCACTGGAAAACTGCAATCCCGGGCGGGATTACAGGTTCATTGCAAGTCATATCCATCTTCTTCCCCTCGGTCATCGCGCCGAGCTCGCCAATGATGTTTGCAACAGCCAACCTTGTGATGCATGGCAAACTCCACGGCATGCTCCGACACCCGCCGAGATGCGAAGCGAGTCAAAGGCCGTGCTCTCGGGCGTACTCATGGCGTCCATTGAGCGGCAGCTAGCTGAGTTCCGCGATGCAGATCCATCAAGCTAGCGGCGTCTAAGTCACTACGTCGTTAGCTAGCTCATGGAAAATCCATCCACATGTCCACCGCTTCAAAGTCGGCTTCTTCATGAATACGCTAGAATACCAAAATCGTGTGAGTCGGCTTTGCACAATAGTGTTCGCCGCAGAGTACTCAACGATGACTCGGCGTCTTGAGGCTGTGTGGAATTGCCCATGGTGGCATCTTGGACACGGTCATCGCCCCTGGCGGAACCAGCTCGAGCTTTGTTCCTCACAATCAAGATGCGATTAAATCGCACATGCATGTACAAGTGCACAAGGTCCCTTGTGAGCTCGCCTGGTGAGATGGAACCGCACCCTCATCTTGTCGTGCTCCACCGGCATGCCGCCACTGGGAGCATGCCGACATCGTCTCAAGGAAGAACCCGAGTACCTTGGTCATCGTTCATGGCGCGCCGCAGCACGTAGTCGCCAACTGATGTGATTACCGAGGACTCGAGCATGAAGTCGATCAGGCCCGTGCAGCGATGTACGCGCTCATCGTGCACCTCTCTGGTTCGGCAACGTCGAGGCGCCATTGGCGGCCGGCAGTGGCGCAGTTGAGGAGGAAGTGGATGAGGCGCTGATTTTCAGATGGAACGGAGGGGATTGAGGATGTATATGACATGTGGAGCATGGACGTCAGCGAGACTAGACTTTGATCCTGGGCGGGATTGATATTTTCCCGGTGTGCCTAACAGATTCAAGGTTGATATTAACCGGGATCAAAAAGGTGAGGGTGCTGATTTCAGGGATTTAGACGTCAGGGTTCAATTCGGACAAGCTCTACGAGTTCAAGGTTTAAAATAGATTTTACCCATCTATATTATAAAATACCAAAAAAATATTTATCTTATCATACTATCTCTATCAGATCTCACTTTCGCAAGTGGCCGTGAAGGGGTTGACAACCTCTTTATTGCGTTGGTTGCGAGTTCTTTGTTTGTTTGTGTAGGTGCGTGGGACTTTTGAGGAGCCTCCTACTGGATGGATACCTTGGTTCTCAAAAACCGAGGGAAATACTTACGCTACTTTGCTGCATCACCCTTTCCACTTCAAGGAAAACCAATGCAAGCTCAAGACGTAGCAGCGCACCGTCCCCGTTGGCAATCACATCTAGGCCAATCTCCAAACAAATACTCTGACCTTTGATGGGATATTCACTTTCCAAATCTTTTTCCATGATTTCCTCTCTGCCTCCTTGTTGGAGTTGCTCGCACAGTGTTCAAGCCACTCCTCTCGCTGATGTTTTATACCTGAGATCATCTTGTAAGCAGACCGTACAGAAAACACTCCCCTCTTATCATAGTGCCAAGCCCAAAAATCTTGTTGCACTAGAAAACTAAGTGAGATACTCATAATTACATCAACATCAGGATTCACAAAATGCTGCATAAGGACTAGTCTATTCCATGTCCGTGATGTTGGATCGATAAGCTCCGAGACAGTTTGAGGAGGATCAGGTTATCATGCCATATGCTTGTGTTCTCCCCCGAGCCTATCCTCTTTATTAAGCCCAAAGCTAGCACATCTCGCCCTTCTATCAATGATCACCATACCTGGGAGGGATGATCTCCCAAGGTCGCCTCAAGAATGGATCCATCCGGGAAGTATCTCGCCTCAATGAAGAATCCTCCACACCTGGCATGCTAGTAGTGCAAGATTAAAGAGCTCAATATCGCGAAAACCCATTCCTCCCATGAATTTTGGTTTGCACATTGTTTCCCATGATACCCAAGCCGGCTTCCTCTGCCCTTGCTTGCTGCCCCACCAGAACTTCCTAAGAAGACTGTTTATATGCTCACATAGACCACGCGGTAACTTGAAGCACGACATAGAATACGTTGGTATTGCTTGAGCGACCGATTTAATAAGGACTTCCTTCCCTCCCGCAGACAAGCACTTCTCCATCCAACCTTGGACATGCTTCCAGATTCTGTCCTTGAGATATTTAAAACATCCTTCCTTGGCTCTACCAACATCACTTGGTAAGCCCAAGTATTTGTCAGACAACGCCTCATTATGAACGTCCAACACGTTCTTAACTTCCAGCCGGGTAGCCTCAGAAACTCCCTTACTAAAATAAATAGATGATTTATCCATATTTATTCGTTTTCCTGAAGCATCACAATATACTTTCAGCAACTCATTCACCTTGGCAGCACTCTCGGTGGTTACTTCAAAAAATAAGAGGCTATCGTCGGCAAACAACAAATGGTTCACAGATGTGCAGAAGCCGCTACTGAGAGGCCCCTCACGCCACCTCCGTGTGCTTTCAACAAGCATGAGAGCCCTTCTGCTGCCAAAAGAAATAGATATGGGGATATTGGGTCCCCCTGTCGCACTCCTCGGGAGGGCGTGAAATCATCTAACCTTTCACCATTAAACAGAACGGAGAAAGAAATTGACGAAACGCACCTCATGACCACTTCCGTGAACACTGGACTAATACCCAGTTTGAGCATTACAGCTTTAAGATAAGGCCATTCTAGCCTGTCATACGCCTTCATCATATCGAGCTTCAATGCACAAGACCGATTGTACTTGATCTTCCTTGACTTCCTGTAATGGAGACACTCGTATGCCGTTATGAAGTTGTCAGTTATTAGACGGCCAGGAACGAAAGCGGATTGCTCTTCAGAGATCACCTCGGGGAGGATTACTTTCAGCCTATTGGCTAAGACCTTTGACGCTATCTTGTAGATGACATTGCAAAGACTTATAGGCCAAAACTGTCCTAGAATTTTCGGACTTGCAGTCTTGGGAATTAGAACGATGAACGTATTGTTAATATCCTCCGGTGAGTCCTCTCCATTCAACACCCTCTTGATCATGCCTGTTATCTCATCTCCACAAAGCTCCCAGTGCCTTTGGAAAAAATGTGTGGGAAAACCGTCAGGACCGGGAGCCTTGGTCGGGAACATCTGAAAAAGTGCCTCCTATATCTCCTCATTCATATAAGGCGCATTGAGCTTAGTGTTCATATCTCCATTAACTCTCACAGAGATGTGAGATAGCACCTCCTCCATGCCAATTGTACCCTCTGATGTATATAGATTCTTATAAAAATCCGTTGCCATACCTGGCATCTCCTCCAGATCCAAGCTCATCGAGCCATCCAGTCGCTGGAGCTGAGCTATTTTGTTCCTTGCCCTCCTTGCACTTGCTTTTTTCTGAAAATATTGTGTGTTGCTATCTCCTTCCGAAAGCCATTTTATACGTGAACGCTGTCTCATCATGATTTCTTCTCTGTATGATAGCTCCACCATCCTGTCTTGGACTTCCTTCTCCTCAACGCTCGGCCCGACCCGGTCCGGTGTAGCTCTCAGGGCTGCTAGCTTCGACCGAAGCTCCCTCAGCTCCTGGCGGACAGACCCAAAGGTCCTGCGTCCCCAGTTTTTCAGTTGAGTTGCTACCGTACTAAGCTTTGCTGAGAGCATTGCAACTGTGGTAGCTGGATGCTGCTCCGTCCAGATTTGCTCAATGTGGGTTTTAAAGCTCGGCTCCCTCTCCCACATGCATTCATACTTGAAAGGTTTCCTCATAGCCAGCCGTACCTCAGTTGTGTCAAGCTAGGTGCTCAACAAAATAGGGCTGTGATTTGACTTTGACGCCGTCAAGTGCTCCAACGTGGCAAACGGAAACATTGATGACCATGTTGGGCTTGCCAAAGCACGATCCAGCCGAACACGGCAATAATCACCGCCCACAATCCGTTTCTCAAAGGTCCAATCTAGTCCCTTGTATCCTAGATCTGCTAGCTCGCAAACATCAACTGCCTCTCTGAAGCCATCAATCTGAGCAGCATCTCGCTCGTTTGGTCCAAATTGCTCCTCCGGCCTCAAGATCTCATTGAAGTCGCTAATGCAAACCCAAGGCAGTGAGCTCTCACCACGTCGAATTTTCATAGTGTCCCACGTTTTATATCTTAAACTCCTATTAGCAGCCCCATAGAAGCCTAAGAGCCGCCAAGGATCTTTCCCTGGTTCCGTCACCACCGAGTCGATGTGATACCGTGAGAAAGTTTTTATTTCAACATTGACATTATTCTTCCAGTACAGGCATAAACCTCCACTCCTTCCAATACTACCTACTCCAAAGCTACTATCAAAACCTAGTCTACCCGCCAAGCCTTCCACCCGGTACTTTTACAATTTGCGTCTCCACAATACATAGCACCATCGACGCACACGCCTCCACAAGATCGTGGAGCTCATGAACCGTCGCGGGATCGCCAATTCCACGACAGTTCCAACATAATGTCTTCATTGGGCTCGGCGGTCCTCCTCGCGAGAGGCCGCCACTGAAACATCCATGTCATCCGTCTCCTCCCCCCATCCTGCTTCCTCCTCTTGATCACTTGGTTCTTCTCCTTTTTCCTTCTGAAGTAGAGCCCTCAATCATAAGCACATTCCCCGCAACCCTACCAGCAAGATTAGGCACCGGCTGACCCCTGATCATGAGTGTGCCATCTGCAGCAACAAGGCGCTTGCATGCCCCCTTCTCCTCTCCCTTATTCCCTACCTGATTCCTCACGTCCATCCCTGCTGTGCTGGCCATCCCATCCTCCCAGCCTACGGTTGGCCCTCCCCTACCTCCTGCTACTCCCGCACCTCTCCCGCCTCTGCCTCCTCTTTCACCTCTTCCTCCCATCCTTCCACAACCTCCCCCATCATCACCAGCCTGACTGTTCCAAGGGCGATCTGCTGGGTTCTCAGCATCCCATAATAGCCAATCACCCCACTCAAAGGTCCTCGGATCATGAACTCCGTCGCCACACTCCTCGGCCAAGTGACCCACCCGGCCACACGCATAGCAAAAGTCAGGTAGCTTCTCATAGTAGACGCTAAACTTCTTGTGTTCTTTCAGCGCAATAGGTACAAAACGGACCAGGGGTGTATTGACATCAAGAAACACCCGTGCCCGCAGAGTGCTTGGGGGGTTTATCCTTCCCTCATGGACAATAACATTAAACGGCGGCTCCCCAATCTTCGATGCCAATCTTTCTGCAAGCTCCTTCCTCCTCGTTAACCCATCCGGCAGTCCTTTAACTCGAGCCCACACAGGAAACTTGTTTAGCCTGTACTTTGTAACATCTGAAAAGCCATCATACTCCTGCAACACCACCGGAGCCCTCTTGAACAGCCATGGCCCGCCTTCCATGATCTTCTTCCAATCCCCTAAACAATGGCACTGAACGAGAAAAAGGTTTGGTCCCTTGACGTTGAAAGTGACCCCCTGAGCTGCCATCCATGCATTCCTCATATGAGTCAATAGAGCCCCATGTGAAAGGATCGATATGGTTGACTAGAGGGGGGGTGAATAGGCAACTAACAATTTTTAAGCTTTTCTTTACCAAATTAAACTTTGCAACAAACAGGTTGTCTAGATATGCAACTAAGTGAGCAACCTATATGATGCAATATCAACTAGCACGCAAGCAAACAAGAGATGTAACAATAAGTAAGCTTGCGAAAGTAAAGGCACGAAATAACCAAGAGTGGAGCCGATGGAGACGAGGATGTGTTACGGAGTTCCTTCCTTTTAAGGAAATACGTCTCCGTTAGAGCGGTGTGGCGCACAATGCTCCCCAAGAAGCCACTAGGGCCACCGTATTCTCCTCACGCCCTCACACGATGCGAGATGCCATGATTCCACTATTGGTGCCCTTGAAGGCGGCGATCGAACCTTTACAAGCAAGGTTGGGGCAATCTCCACAACAATCGGAGGCTCCCAACAACAACAACACCACGAAGCTTCACCACAATGGAGTATGGCTTCGAGGTGACCTCAACCGTCTAGGGTGCTCAACACCCAAGAGTAACAAGATCCGCAAGGGATAAGTGTGGGGAATCAAATATCCTTTGGTGGAAGTGTAGATCGGGCCCTTGTCACCCAATCCCGAGCAAATCAACAAGTTTGATTGGCTAGGGAGAGAGATCGGGAGAAAATGGAGCTTGAAGCAACAATGGAGCTTAGAGGTGGAAGAGGTAGTCAACTAGAGGTAGAAGACATCCCTTATATAGTCGTGGAAAAAATCCAACCGTTATCCACAAGTTCTGCCCGCGACTCACGGTACTACTGCTCCAAGGAAGCGGTACTACCGTGGAAGACCACGGTACTCTCAGGCACTGCCACAGCCGGAACAAGCTCGACGAAGGAGCAATACTACGCTTGCGTGGTACTACCGCTCCCCTTGCGGTACTACCGCAAAGCGAGAGGGTCACGGTTTGGGAAGGGCGCGGATGAAATAAATTACATCCGTGCCTACTTCCGAGAAACTAGGGTGGTGCAAAACCCGACGCGGTACTACCGCCTCACGAGGCACAGTACTACCGTGGTCGGCGCGATGTAAAATTACATCCGCGCCTACTACCGCGACATCTTCTTGGTACTAGGCGAAGGGCCACGCAGTACTCGACTCCAAGGGAGCGGTACTACCGTATTCCCAGCAATACTACCGCTACCGACGAGCGGTAGTACTACCGTGAGGGCGCGGATGTAAAAATTACATCCGCCTACTATCAAGACCGAGCGGCACTAGGCAGGTGCATGGTACTACCGCACCAAAGGGCGGTACTACCATGAGGGCGCGGATGTAAAAATTACATCCGCCCTACTACCGCACCGGGCGGCACTAGGCAGGTGCAGCGGTACTACCGCACCAAAGGCGGTACTACCGTGACGCGCTGTGGTACTACCGCTTGTACCTGCGGTACTACCTCAAGTACAGCAGTAGTTGCCAGTTTTCCACACAACCAAGATAACGACGGGTAGCTCCAAAGTGCAAGGAAAGGAGGGACAAGTGTACGTGTGATACCACCCTACCTTTCCTACGCGGACCCCCTCTTAATAGTACGGCTCTTCTACGACTCAACTCCACCAAAGAGAAACGTAGAACAACGCCGGCTTTAACAGTCTCCGAGGGGCACCGAAACGTCTTGTGCCAAATGATGAAGTATCTGAGGGACTCAAGGCACACGATTAGTCCGCACAAGCATTGTCATCAATCACCAAAACACTAAGGGATAAATATGCCCTTACAATCTCCCCCTTTTTGGTGGATTGATGACAACACGGGATTTGCACAAAGATAAGATAATTTAGAGCAGGGCAAACCCCACCTCTCTAAAATATAGAAGGGCTCCCCCTAGATGTGTGCAATTTAGATGAATGCTTTGGACTGCATGGCACACAGAGTAGGATCAACACTCCCCCTATATTTTAGAGACCAAGACATGATAATAAGCACAGCAAAGCATGAAGATAGCACAATATAATACAAGCTTGCTAGGATAGATAGAGTGCATATGTCTTACACCATACGAAGTAAGATAACCAAGGTTCAAACGAGAAAAACAGCAAAGAGTTCAACTAAGAAAGCAGCAAACACACGACTCGCAAACTCGCAAATCCCTACACTCTCTCCCCCTTTGGCATCGAGACGCCAAAAAGGCAGAGAGGACACCTACACACACAAGAGGTGGCTCAAGCAGAGAAGTCGTCCCAAGCCTCTTCGTCAGACGCCTCTGCAGCTGGAATGGACTCCTCGACCTCCTCCTTAGAATCAGTCCACCTGTATCCTTGCTTCTCCATCCACTCGGTCTTAGGAGTGATGTGCTCCTCAGACCCACCAGACACATCCTCGCCATAGAGCTGCAAGACCTTGTTGTGCCGGCGACGACTCTCCTTGGACTCCATGTGAGCCCTGTACTGGCCCTTGGCTTGCATGCAGAAAAGAGACTTCATCTTATCCTTCAACTTCTTGGCCCAAGATGGCCTAGAGTCACTCTGAGAGGGCCTAGCAGAACGGTCCTCGGCGCCAGCAACATCCTCATCAACAGCAGCAGCCCTAGCAGCAGACGCCTCAGCATGAGTAGCGGTGTTGGCCCAGTTGGATTTGATCCGCAGACAAATGGGCTCATGGCGAATCCAGTCTGGAGCCAGGAACTCCTCCTCAGGGTACATCTTCTCCCACGTCTTCGAAATCAGCAGAAATAGGCAGGGCCCATAAATAGGTACCTTGCGATTGAACACCGCAAACCGAAGCTCACACCACATGATGTGAGAGACATCAAGTGGCTGAGTCTGAGACGAGCGAGCCTCCTGGCAAATAAGCATCATGTCCACCATATAGGCATGAACCTTGTCTTTGTCCCCGATGCGTGGGAACAAGGAGTTGCGGAAGATGCGGTACATGATATCTAGGAAGGGGTTGAGAACCAAAACTTTCTTGCCAGTGGCGAGCGTCTTCTCAACCTGGAACAGGGTGAGCTTGTCCTTGTTGGCAGAGTCAGCATTGCCATGAGGGCGAACACCCACTAGAGTGTCAAGCCCATCATCAGGAACCTGAAGCAAATCCATGAACTCCTTCCAGGTAGCAGACAGTTGGCGGCCATTGGTCATCTAGGTCATCCTCCTTTCATCATTGGTGTGAAAAAACACTGAGGCAAAGAACTGACAGATGATCTCAGGGTCATAGTCCAGGTGGAAAGAGATCACATGCTCAATCCCAAACTGCTCCACCAAATCCAGAGCCTCCCCAAAGTAGTCACGAAACTTGTCCTTCCTCATGTGGTGCATATCAATCCACTTCACCTCCACATAGGTATTCTGCTTGTTCTTGATGACATCCAAGTAGATTTGGGTTTGGGTCTTGTTCCAGAACAGCTCACAGCCTCTGATAGTGGAGCGCGGGTGCACATAGGGGTGAAGTTGCCTGAGACGAACATACTCAGTATGGCCTATCTCATCCATACCCCTGGCGGGCTCCTTGTGCTTGCTAGCTGTGGTCTTGACATTACGCTTGGGCCTTGAGCGATCCCTCGAACTTCTCTGGGTTGTGCAGACGCTTGGAGCCAGTGTCACGAATGGGATTGGACCGGCGAGAGCCACCACCTGAGACACACACGCAAAGCACCAAAACAAAAGGCGAAAAGAATCAATGCAAAGGCCATAAGACAACACATGAAACCCATAGAAGATAAACGAGAAAGTTGGCATGCGATAGATGTGAGTCATGGTAGATCTGCCATGGTTTGCGGTACTAAAGGCTTAGTACAGCTCGAGCACGCTGTAGTACTGCGGCGGGGTCACGCAGTACCGTGGCTGGGGCAGTAGTAAACTTTAGTACCGCGCGCTGCTGGTAGTACCGCGCCCTAGGGCGATAGTACCGTGCGGCGGCGGTAGTACCGCTCCACGGGCGGTAGTACCGCGTCGCGTCGAATCTAACAGATTTGAATCAAAAGCAACCACGAAGCCATGGTGGTGCTACGGTGATCAGATCTAGCGCAAGACAACAATACAAGTGTAAATCCTATGCAATACCACACTCCTTCATCCTACTCTTGCAGAGATTTAGTCTAGGAATCTCAAGAACATACAAGCCTCCCCCAAGACCTAGAAGAACCAAAACACAATCAAAAAGAAGAAGGATTTGGGGAAAAACCTTGGTCCATAGCAAGAGCACGTGGTGGGGAACGATCCCACCGGACGGAATCACGGGAGGGCAGCCGGTGGAGGAGATCCGGCGACGAACGCCGGCTCCGTTCGTGAGCACGAGAGAAGAAAAGACGATGTGGAGAGAAAGAGGACGAATGGGTATGGGGAGTTAGAACTCCCCCTGCCCGGCCTTATCCCCACGTGCTCGAACCGGCGCGGTAGTACCGCGGGTCATTGCGGTAGTACCGCTCGGGCGGAAGTACCGCACCGAGGCGGTAGTACCGCTCAACCAGGCGGCAGTAAAAAATTACTGCCGCTTGGGGACGGTAGTACCGTGCTCCCATAAGCGGTAGTACCGTGGCTGGCCGCGGTAGTACCGTGGCCGACCGCGGTAGTACCGTGAGCTCACGACACCGAAGGTTTCAAACAAGAGAAAAAAACGCCTTTGCACGGAAAAATAGACACACACAAGCAACCACAAGAGAAAAAGCAAGAAACCATCAAGTGACAAATTCTCTCGAGGAGAGAGGGCGGTGGCTGAAGCCACCTATGTTTGAGTTGAAAGGTATGGCACCGCGAAGAATTATCCTTGGGCCCATGACCAAAACTCATCTTTGAAGCACAAGTACCATAAAAAATGGCTAATGTGAAAGAGGTGATCTATTTATGCATAATGGGGGGAGGGAGAGTTCATTGAGAGAACAACACTCCCCCTATGTCCATGCCTACACCTAAACTAGACAACAAGTTAAGTGTGGTGGGGGTGCACGGGTTCAAGTCACATTGCTCAAATCAATGATATTTAGCTCATGTCTTAACTCGCGAAATCTTGCTTCATCCAAGGGCTTTGTGAAAATATCTACAAGGTTATCATGAGTGTTGACATACTTGAGCTCGATCTCCCCTCGCCTAATGTGATCTCGGATGAAGTGATACCGAATCTCAATGTGCTTCGTCTTGAAGTGTTGCACCGGGTTGAGAGAAATCTTGATGGCACTTTCATTATCACACCAAAGAGGCACTTTGTCACAAATGACACCGTACTCCTTTAAAGTTTGCCTCATCCATAGGAGTTGAGCACAACAACTACCGGCCGCCACATACTCCGCTTCGGTGGACGAGAGAGACACACAACTTTGCTTCTTGGAAGACCAACTTACCAAGGAGCAACCAAGAAATTGGCACCCTCCGGAAGTGGACTTCCTATCCACTTTGTCTCCATAATCGAATCCGTGAAACCTTCAAGCTTGAAGTTTGCTCCTCTTGGGTGCCATAAGCCAAAGTTTGGGGTATGAGCCAAATATCGAAAGATTCGCTTGACCACCACAAAGTGACTTTCCTTTGGTGCGGCTTGAAAACGTGCACACATCTCCACACTCAACATGATATCCGGTCTAGATGCACAAAGGTAAAGCAAGGAGCCAATCATGGAGTGATATACCTTTTGATCCACCGCTTTACCATTGGGATCGATGTCAAGTTGGCACTTGGTAGGCATTGGTGTAGTAGCCGGCTTGACATCACTTAGCTTGAATCTTTTAAGCATGTCTTGAGTGTATTTGGCTTGGTTGATGAAGGTTCCTTCTCTTCTTTGTTTGATGTCGAAACCAAGGAAGAACTTCAACTCTCCCATCGAAGACATCTTAAACTTGGAGGTCATGAGGCGGCAAATTCTTCATTGAAAGCTTTGTTAGGGGAACCAAAGATAATATCATCAACATATAGTTGGCATACAAACAACTCCCGTTGACCTTCTTAGTAAAAAGAGTGGGTCGATTAGCCCTACTTCAAATCCATGATCTTGTAACAACTTCGGTAAGGTGGTCATACCACACACGTGGGGCTTGTTTAAGGCCATAGAGTGCCTTATCGAGTTGATACACATGATCCGGAAAGTAGGGATCCTCGAACCCGGGGGGTTGCTTGACATAGACCAACTCATTAATAGGACCATTAAGAAAATCACTTTTCACATCCATTTGTTGCAACTTAAAGTTGTGATGGGAAGCATAAGCAATCAACAAACGAATGGATTCAAGGCGAAGCAACGGAGCAAAGGTTTCACCGTAGTCGATACCCTCGACTTGGGAGTAGCCTTGTGCTACCAATCTTGCCTTGTTGCGAATGATGTTCCCATGAGCATCTTGCTTGTTCTTGAAGATCCACTTGGTTCCGATGACGTTGTGGTTCCCGGATGGTCTTGGCACCAATCTCCACACCTTGTTGTACTCGAAGTTGTTGAGTTCTGCATGCATGGCATTGAGCCAATCCGAGTCTTCGAGCGCCTCATAGACCTTTTGGGGTTCGACACAAGAGACAAACGCGTGATGTTCACAATAGTTTGCCAATTGTCTATGAGTGCTTACCCCCTTTCTTAGGCTTCCAACCACATTTTCCATGAGATGGCCTTGGGTGGTGAGATTGGAAGCAATCTTCGCGGCTCGACGCTCTAATTCCTCCTCGGGTGTGGAAGGTGGAGGGTTGACTTGATAATCTTGAGCGCCGTCTTGAGCTTGTTCTTGATCTTGAACTCGCTCGAGGGGGAGAACTTGACCTTGGGCATCATTTGGTGGTTCACCACCGTCTTGAGGTAGATCTTTCCCTTGGTCTTGTTCACGAGGTTGAGGGCCTTCACTTTGTTCTTCGGAAGCGTGTGGGACTTGATGAAGTGATGGCTCTACTTGAGTAGAGCATTGTCCTTCTCCTTCGGCCACAAGGGGTTCCTCAATGGGTAGGATTTGACCAATACCCATTCTTCTTATGGCTCGGGGAGGAATTTCATCACCTATATCACAAGTACCACTTTGCTCCACTTGGGAGCCGTTATTTTCGTCAAACTCTATGTTACATCGTCTCCTCAATGAGTCCGTGGACTTGTTGAGGACACGATAACATGAGAGTTTGTAGCATAACCAATAAATATGCCCTCATGAGCTCTAGCCTCAAATTTAGACAACCGAACACCTTTCTTGAGAATGAAACACTTACAACCGAACACCCGGAAGTACTTGAGATTGGGCTTGTTGCCGGTGAGAATCTCATACGGAGTCTTGTTCAAGCCTTTGCAAAGATAGAGCCGATTGGATGCATGACATGCGGTGTTGATGGCTTCGGCCCAAAAGTTGTACGGAGACTTGAACTCCGCCATCATGGTCCTTGCCGCATCCATCAACGTCCGGTTCTTCCTCTCCGCAACACCATTTTGTTGAGGGGTATAAGGTGCCGCATATTGATGCTTGATCCCCTCATCACTAAGAAACTCATCCAAGGTGTAGTTCTTGAACTTCGGTGCGTTGTCGCTTCTTATTGTCAAGATCTTTGCATCATATTGACGTTGAGCTTCATTTGCAAAGTTGATGACGGTTTGTTGGGTCTCACTCTTCCTCTTGAAGAAGTATACCCAAGTGTATCTTGAATAATCATCCACAATCACCAAGCAATTCTTTCTTCCTCCAAGACTATCAAAAGATGGAGGCCCGAAGAGATCCATGTGAAGGAGCTCCAAGGGTCTCTTCGAGTAAATGATGGTTGAGGGAGGGTGAGCCTTTTCATGAAGCTTTCCTTCTATACAAGCACTGCAAGCACGATCTTTGGCAAAACTAACATTTGTTAGTCCACGGACATGGTCCCCCTTGAGAAGACTTTGCAAAGATCTCATATTGATGTGGGCTAAACGACGATGCCAAAGCCATCCCACGTCAACTTTAGCCATTAGGCATGTCGCGGTCTTAGTGGGTTGCTCCGAAAAGTTAACCACATAGAGGCCGTTCTCGACATGCCCAACAAAGGCTACTTTAAGAGTCTTGCTCCACAAGAGGGCCATGGTATCAATATCAAAGAATGTAGCAAATCCCATGAGTGCAAGTTGACGAACAGAAAGTAAACTGAATGCAAGGGACTCAACAAGCATGACTTTCTCGATCGTTAGATCATGAGAAATGACAACCTTGCCGAGACCCAATACCTTAGAATGTTATGCATCACCCCACTCGACATTGGTGGGCATAGATGGAATCTTTTGCACGTCCACCACCAAGTCCTTGCTCCCGGTCATATGATTTTTTGCTCCACTATCGAGCAACCATGATCCCCCACCAGAAGCAAACACCTACACGAGATCAATGCTTGGTTTTAGGTACCCATTTAGTAATGGGTCCTTTGATGTTAGTAACAAGGGTCTTGGGAACCCAAATAGACCATTCAATGTACTCATAAGAAGAACCAACAAATTTAGCATAAACATGTCCATCACTAGCACGACACAACACATATGAAGGGTTAAAGTCGCCGGCTTTGTTTGAGGAGATGCTTTTGCCCTTTTGGACATCAACTTCCTTCACTTTCTCCTTCTTCTTCTTGGAGGCACCCTCTCCCTCTTTCACGAACGTTTGTTTGAGAGGAGGAGGACGATTGGCCTTGTTGTTCTTCTTCTTCTTGCTCTTGGACTTGGGTGCAAACCCAATTCCTTCTTTGGCCACAACTTCCTTTTGATTGCTCAAAAGGTTGTTGAGGTTTTTCTCACCTTGAATGCAAGTCACAAGGCCTTTCTCATGTTGATCCTTCAACTTGGCATTTTCCTCCACAAGATGCACATGCTCACAACAAGGGTTAGTAGCACATGCATTATCAATTAATACCATATGAGGAAAGGTGGCCTTTTCCTTGATTAGCTTAACTTGGAGTTGAGCATGAGACTCTTTGAGGCTAGCATGAGTACCCTTCAAGACCTTGTGGGCCTTGTCAAGTATCTCAAACTCCTCTTTGAGTCTAGCATGATCAACCCCAAGTTTAGCCTTCTCGGAGGTTAGCACACGAGACATGACAAGAGCATGATCAAGATCTTTCTTTAACTTAGCATGGTCATCATTGTGTGACTCCTCAAGAGTCAAACGATGCACACGCTCTTCCTCAAGAGCATTAGAGATCCGATATCTCATCGGCATAGTCACGACTATGACCTTCCATCTTGGAGATGGTTTCTTCGTGAGCCTCGATCATGTCATTAGCCTCACCAAGTTGTTCCAAGAGAGCAACAAAGTGCTTCTTGGACTTTCCCTCGAGCTTACTCATAAAAGACTCAAATTCATTCACTTCCTCATTAGACTCAACATGTCCATCAATGCAATCCTCCACGGAGGATTAGTAATGATGGTGGTTGTGATGTTGGGGGTTACCTTGTTTGAAGCCTTAGCCATGAGGCATCTAGCGGTGATGTTTTCGTTGGGTGATTCGAAGAGAGACACCCGGGGAGTAGCAATGGCAATGGATGCCATGGCCGTTGCTTCTTCATTCTCATCATCATTGTCATCCTCTTGGTATTCTTCTTGAACCACCAACCCACGAGTGGGAGTCTTCTTGGCGAAGTTGTTCTTTTTGGGGAAGGACTTGGCTTTGTCTTTCCGAATGAACTTGCCACCATTGTCTTCCAGCTTCTCGTAAGGACAATCGGCAACGAAATGGCTCACATTGCCACAGTTGAAGCAAGTTCTAACTCGTTGCTTGCCCTTGACGCCACTTGAGTTGTTCTTGTTGAAGTTGGGTCTTGAGCTCTTCTTGCTCCAAAATTGTCTTGAAGCAAGGGCCATGTGCTCATGGTAGTCAAACTTGGTGTCTTCGGGGTTGCTTTCCTCATCTTCCACTTCTTCCTCTTCTTCCACAATAACCTTGGCCTTCAAAGCAAGGTTAGGCTTCTTTGCTCTTTGAGAACGGAGCACCGCATTTTCGGCGGTCTTGTCCAAGATGCTCATTGCAACGAACTCATCCAACACTTCACTTGAGGTCATGGTGTGGAAGTCCGGTCGTTGACGAATGACGGAGGACATGGCTTTGTTGTAGGGCATCATGGCCTTGAGGAACTTCCGCTTGATCCAATTGTCATCCGTGTCCTTGCTTCCATGATCTCGAAGTGCCACCGCGAGTTTGGTCACTCTTCGAAAGAGCTCACGAGGTTCTTCATCTTCTTTCATTGCAAACTCATCGGCTTCATCTTGCACCACTTCATAGTTGGACTGTTGAATGCTAGCACTTCCACGATAGAGACCCTCAACACATTTCCATGCTTCTTTAGCCACGACATGGGGTCGAAGGTGAGGGAGATCTTCGGGAAGGATTGCATCTTGGATGATGAAGAGAGCACTCTCATTGAATTGATTGTCCATGGCTTCTCAAGGGGTGAAGTTGCTTGGGTCATGAGGATAAAAACCTTCTTCAATGATTCTCCAAAGGTTAGTGTTCACATGTTTCAAATGACGCTTAAAGCGATAGACCCAATTATCAAAATCTTCATGTTTCTCATATTTAGGAGGTGGACCGGCATGATTCAAATGAGTGGAGGGGATAGGCCCTCCATAAACCGGGGGTTCCACATGGGCAAAGATGCCGGTGCCATTTCTAACACTAGTAGAAGGACTCTTTTCATTGTTAGCTTCCCCCTTGTCGGAGATAGCATCCGTCACCTTGTTAGTAGGATCACCCACTTTCATAGGCGCGGTAGATAGTTTAAGTCCCTCTAGGAAATCATTAAACATGCTTTTAACCTCGGCCGTCATGGAGGTTTTCAATGTGTCTAAAGCCACATTGAACTCCTCACGAGACCGAGGTTCCCCCTCGACGAAGATGAGATGGGATTCACACGAGTGTTCCTCCACACCATCGTTGGCGTCAACCATACTCTTGGACGGCAAAGTCCTTAATAAAGAGACGAGGCTCTGATACCAATTGAAAGGATCGATATGGTTGACTAGAGGGGAGGTGAATAGGCAACTAACAATTTTTAAGCTTTTCTTTACCAAATTAAACTTTGCAACAAATAGGTTGTCTAGATATGCAACTAAGTGAGCAACCTATATGATGCAATATCAACTAGCACGCAAGGAAACAAGAGATGTAACAATAAGTAAGCTTGCAAAGTAAAGGCACGAAATAACCAAGAGTGGAGCGGTGGAGACGAGGATGTGTTACCGAGTTCCTTCCTTTTAAGGGAAGTACGTCTCCGTTAGAGCGGTGTCGAGGCACAATGCTCCCCAAGAAGCCACTAGGGCCACCAGATTCTCCTCACGCCCTCACGATGCGAGATGCCGTGATTCCACTATTGGTGCCCTTGAAGGCGTGAACGAACCTTTACAAGCAAGGTTGGGGCAATCTCCACAACAATCGGAGGCTCCCAACAACAACAACACCACGAAGCTTCACCACAATGGAGTATGGCTTCGAGGTGACCTCAACCGTCTAGGGTGCTCAACACCCAAGAGTAACAAGATCCGCAAGGGATAAGTGGGGGGAATCAAATATCCTTTGGTGGAAGTGTAGATCGGGCCCTTGTCACCCAATCCCGAGAAAATCAACAAGTTTGATTGGCTAGGGAGAGAGATCGGGCGAAAATGGAGCTTGGAGCAACAATGGAGCCTAGAGGTGGAAGAGGTAGTCAACTAGAGGTAGAAGACATCCCTTATATAGTCGTGGAAAAAATCCAACCGTTATCCACAAGTTCTGCCCGCGACTCACGGTACTACCGCTCCAAGGAAGCGGTACTATCGCGACGCCACGCGGTACTACCGTGGAAGACCACAGTACTACCGTGGCACCTGCACAGGCCGGAACAAGCCTGACGAAGGAGCAGTACTACCGCTTGCGTGGTACTACCGCTCCCCCTTGCGGTACTACCGCAAGGCAGGAGGTCACGGCACGAAGGCGCGGATGAAATAAATTACATCCGTGCCTACTTCGCGAAACTAGGGTGGTGCAAAAACCCGGCGCGGTACTACCGCTGCGGCGCGCAGTACTACCATGGTCGGCGCGATGTAAAAATTACATCGCGCCTAGTACCGCGACATCTGCGGTACTAGGCGAAGACCCACGGTACTACGACTCCAAGGGAGCGGTACTACCGTGGGTCCTCAGCAGTACTACCGCTACTGGACGAGCGGTACTACCGTGAGGGCGCGGATGTAAAAATTACATCCGCCCTACTACCGCACCGGGCGGCACTAGGCGAGTGCAGCGGTACTACCGCACCAAAGGGCGGTACTATCGTGAGTGGCGCGATGTAAAAATTACATCCGCCCTACTACCGCACCGGGCGGCACTAGGCGAGTGCCGCGGTACTACCGCACCAAAGGGGCGGTACTACCGTGACGCGCCGCGGTACTACCGCTTGTACCTGCGGTACTACCGCAAGTACAGCAGTAGTCGCCAGTTTTCCACACAACCAAGATAACGACGGGTAGCTCCAAAGTGCAAGGAAAGGAGGGACAAGTGTACGTGTGATACCACCCTACCTTTCCGACCCGGACCCCCTCTTAATAGTACGGCTCTTCTACGAGTCAACTCCACCAAAGAGAAACGTAGAACAACGCCGGCTTTAACAGTCTCCGAGGGGCACCGAAACGTCTTGTGCCAAATGATGAAGTATCTGAGGGACTCAAGGCACAGGATTAGTCCGCACAAGCATTGTCATCAATCACTAAAACACTAAGGGATAAATATGCCCCTACACCATGGCTAAATGGCTTCGTGGTATGGACACGAAACAGAGCCAGCCAACGTACATCTTTCACCAGATGCTCAACCTCCAACGAGAAATCGAGGTCTTGTTCCCCTCCGTGCAACCTCATGCCAGCAAATTGGTCTTCCAGGTCAGGTGAGGTCCTAAGAACTCGCCAAAAGCTTCCTCCTCCTGTTCTGATCTACCTCCTCCCCCCAAGCCACCTCCCGGCCTGCTTATGTCCTCCATCCTCCCGCCACGTGCCTAAAGGAATTGTATTAACCGGAAACATAATACATGTGTGAATACATAGACAAACATAGTGTCACTAGTATGTCTCTACTTGACTAGCTCGTGAATCAAAGATGGTTAAGCTTCCTAACCATAGACATGAGTTGTCATTTGATTAACGGGATCACATCATTAGGAGAATGATGTGATTGACTTGACCCATTCCGTTAGCCTTGCACTTGATCGTTTAGTATGTTGCTATTGCTTTCTTCATGACTTATACAAAGTTCCTACAACTATGAGATTATGCAACTCCCGTTTACCAGAGGAACACTTTGTGTGCTACCAAAAGTCACAACGTAACTGGGTGATTATAAAGGTGCTCTCAGGTGTCTCGAAGGTACATGTTGGGTTGGCGTATTTGAGATTAGGTCTTGTCACTCCGATTGTCGGAGAGGTATCTCTGGCCCTCTCGGTAATACACATCACTTAAGCCTTGCAAGCATTGTAACTAATGAGTTAGTTACGGGATGATGTATTATGGAACGAGTAAAGAGACTTGCCGGTAACGAGATTGAACTAGGTATTGGATACCGACGATCGAATCTCGGGCAAGTAACATACCGATGACAAAGGGAACAACGTATGTTGTTATGCGGTTTGACCGATAAAGATCTTCGTAGAATATGTAGGAGCCAATATGAACATCTAGGTTCCACTATTGGTTATTGACCAGAAATGATTCTCGGTCATGTCTACATAGTTCTCGAACCCGTAGGGTCCGCACGCTTAACGTTACGATGACAGTTTTATTATGAGTGTATAAGTTTTGATGTACCGAAGATTGTTCGGAGTCCCGGATGTGATCACGGACATGACGAGGAGTCTCAAAATGGTCGAGACATAGAGATCGATATATTGGACGACTATATTCGGACAACGGAAATGTTCCGGGTGATTTCGGAGAAAACCGGAGTGCCGGAGGGGTTACCGGAACCCCCCGGGGAAGTATTGGGCCTTAGTGGGCCTAAGGGGAGAGAGAGGGCAGAAGCTCAGGAGGTGCCCCCCCCATGTGGAGTCCTAATTGGACTAGGGAGGGGGGCGCGGCCCCTCTTTCCCTCTCCCTCTCCCTCTCTTTCCTTCCCCCTCTCTCTTCCTAGTTGGACTAGGAAAGGGGAGTCCTACTCCCACTAGGAGGTGGACTCCCCCCTCCTTTGAGCGCCCCCTAGGGCCGGCCGGCCTCCCCCCTTGCTCCTTTATATACGGGGGCAGGGGGCACCCTAGAACACACAAGTTGATCTTCGTGATTGTTCCTTAGCCGTGTGCGGTGCCCCCCTCCACCATATTCCACCTAGGTCACATCGTCGCTGAGTTTAGACGAAGCCCTGCTCGGTAGAACATCATCATCGTCACCACACCGTCGTGCTGACGGAACTCATCCCCGACACCCTGCTGGATCGGAGTCTGGGGATCGTCATCGAGCTGAACGTGTGCAGAACACGGAGGTGCCGTACGTTCGGTGCTTGGATCGGTCGGATCGTGAAGACGTATGACTACATCAACCGCGTTGTCATAACGCTTCCGCTTACGGTCTACGAGGGTAGGTAGACATCACTCTCCCCTCTCATTGCTATGCATCACCATGATCTTGCGTGTGCGTAGGAATTTTTTTGAAATTACTACGTTCCCCAACAGTGGTATCAGAGCCAGGTTTTATGCATTGATTTTATATGCACGAATAGAACACAAGTGAGTTGTGGGCGATACAAGTCATACTGCTTACCAGCATGTCATACTTTGGTTCAGCGGTATTGTTGGATGAAGCGGCCCGGACCAACATTACGCGTACGCTTACGCGAGATTGGTTCTACCGACGTGCTTTGCACACAGGTGGCTGGCGGGTGTCAGTTTCTCCAACTTTAGTTGAATCGAGTGTGGCTATGCCCGGTCCTTGCGAAGGTTAAAACAACACTAACTTGACGAACTATCGTTGTGATTTTGATGCGTAGGTAAGAACGGTTCTAGCTCAGCCCGTAGCAGCCACGTAAAACTTGCAACAACAAAGTAGAGGATGTCTAACTTGTTTTTGCAGGGCATGTTGTGATGTGATATGGTCAAGACGTGATGCTATATTTTATTGTATGAGATGATCATGTTTTGTAACCGATTTATCGGCAATCGGCGAGAGCCATATGGTTGTCGCTTTATTGTATGAAATGCAAATGCCACATAATTGCTTTACTTTATCACTAAGCGGTAGCGATAGTCGTAAAGCAATAGTTGGCGAGGCGACAACGATGCTACGATGGAGATCAAGGTGTCGCGCCGGTGGCGATGGTGATCATGGCGGTGCTTGGAGATGGAGATCACAAGCACAAGATGATGATGGCCATATCATATCACTTATATTGATTGCATGTGATGTTTATCCTTTATGCATCTTATCTTGCTTTGATTGACGGTAGCATTTTAAGATGATCTCTCACTAATTATCAAGAAGTGTTCTCCCGAGTATGCACCATTGCCAAAGTTAAATCGTGCCTAGACACCACGTGATGATCGGGTGTGATAAGCTCTCGTCCATCTACAACGGGTGCAAGCCAGTTTTGCACACGCGAATACTCGAGTTAAACTTGACAAGCCTAGCATATGCAGATATGGCCTTGGAACACAGAGACCGAAAGGTCGAGCGTAAATCATATAGTAGATATGATCAACATAGTGATGTTCACCATTGAAAACTACTCCATCTCACGTGATGATCGGTTATGGTTTAGTTGATTTGGATCACGTGATCACTTAGATGACTAGAGAGATGTCTATCTAAATGGGAGTTCTTAAGTAATATGATTAATTGAAATTAAATTTATCATGAACTTAGTCCTGGTAGTATTTTGCAAATTATATTGTAGATCAATAGCTCGCGTTGTTGCTTTCATATGTTTATTTTGATATGTTCCTAGAGAAAACTGTGTTGAAAGATGTTAGTAGCAATGATGCGGATTGGATCCGTGATCCGAGGTATATCCTCATTCTTGCACGTAAGAATTATGTCCTTAATGCACCGCTAGGTGATGCGGACCTATTGCGAGAATGATGCGACATTATGAGCGCTGGCTAGCTCAATATGATGACTACTTGATAGTTTAGTGCACCATGCTTAACGGCTTAGAATCGGGACTTCAAAGATTTTTGAGCGTCGTGGACCATATGAGATGTTCCAGAATTGAAGTTAATATTTCAAGCAAATACCGAGTTGAGAGATATGAAGTCTCCAACAAGTTCTATAGCTAAAAGATGGAGGAGAATCGCTCAACTAGTGAGCATGTGCTCAGATTATGCAGGTACTTCAATCGCTTGAATCAAGTGGGAGTTAATCTTCCGATAAGATAGTGATTGATGAATTCTCTAGTCACCGTCACTAAGTTACTAGAACTTCGTGATGAACTATAGTATGCAAGGGATGACGAAAACGATTCCCGAGCTCTTCGTGATGTTGAAATCGACGAAGGTAGAAATCAAGAAAGAACATCAAGTGTTGATGATTGACAAGACCACTAGTTTCAAGAAAAGGGCAAAGGGAAAGAAAGGGAAACTTCAAGTAGAATGGCAAATAAGTTGTCACTCCCGTGAAGAAGGCCAAAGCTGGACCAAAGCATGAAATTGAGTGCTTACACTGCAAAGGAAATGGTCACTGGAAGCGGAAATGCCCTGAATATTTGGTGGATAAGAAGGATGGCAAAGTGAACAAGGGTATATATGATATACAGGTTATTGATGTATGCCTTACTAGTGTTTGTAGTAGCCCCTGAGTATTTGATACTTGTTCGGTTGCTAAGATTAGTAACTCGAAACAGGAGTTACATAATAAACAGAGACTAGTTGAGGGGAAGTGACGATCAGTGTTGGAAAAGTTCCAAGATTGATATGATCATCATCACACACTCCCTATATTTTCGAGATTGGTGTTAAACCTAAATAAATGTTATTTAGCATTTGCGTTGAGCATGAATATGATTTGATCATGTTTATTGCGATACGGTTATTCATTTGAAGTTAAAGAATAATTGTTATTCTATTTACATGAATAAGACCTTCGATGGTTATACACCCAATGAAAATAGTTTGTTGGTTCTCGATCGTAGTGATACACATATTCATAATATTGATGCCAAAAGATGCAAAGTTAATAATGATAGTGCAACTTATTTGTGGCACTGCCGTTTAGGTCATATCGGTGTAAGGCGCATGAAGAAACTCCATAAAGATAGATTTTCGGAATCACTTGGTTATGAATCATTTGATGCTTGTCAACCGTGCCTTTTGGGCAAGATGACTAAAACTTCGTTCTCCGGAACAATGGAACAAGCTACTGACTTATTGGAAATAATACATACCGATGTATGCGATCCAATGAGTGTTGATGCTCGTGGCAAGTATCGTTATTTTCTGACCTTCACAAGATGATTTGAGCAGATATGGGTATATCTACTTGATGAAACATAAGTCTGAAATAGTTGAAAGGTTCAAAAAATTTCAGAGTGAAGTGAAAAAATCATCGTAACAAGAAAATAAACTTTCGCGATCGATCGCGAAATGAATATTTTGAGTTCTGAGTTTGGTCTTCAATTAAAACAATGTGGAATAGTTTCACAGATTCACGCCACAGAACACCACAGCGTTATGGTGTGTCCGAACGTCGTAACCGCACTTTATTGGATATGGTGCGATCTATGATGTCTCTTACTGATTTACCACTATTGTTTTGGGGTTATGCATTAGAGTCAGCTGCATTCACGTTAAAAGGGCACCATCTAAAATCTGTTGAGACGACACCATATGAACTGTGGTTTAGCAAGAAACCCAAGTTGTCGTTTCTTAAAATTTGGGGCTACGATGCTTATGTGGAAAAGTTTCATCCTGATAAGCTCAAACCCAAATCAGAGAAGTGCGTCTTCATAGAATACCCAAAGGAAACTGTTGGGTACACCTTCTATCACAGATCCGAAGGCAAGATATTCGTTGCTAAGATGGATCCTGTCTAGAGAAGAAGTTTCTCTCGAAAGAAGTGAGTGGGAGGAAAGTAGAACTTGATAAGGTAACTGTACCTTCTCCCGAATTGGAAAATAGTTCATCACTGAAATCAGTTCCAGTGATTCCTACACCAATTAGTGAGGAAGCTAATGATGATGATCATGAAACTTCAGATCAAGTTACTACAGAACCTCGCAGGTCTTCCAGAGTACGGTCGCGCACGAGTGGTACGGTAATCCTGTTACGAAAGTCATGTTACTAGACCATGGTAAACCTATGAACTATGAGGAAGCGATGATGAGCCCAGATTCCGCAAAATGGCCGGAGGCCATGAAATCGAGATAGGATCCATGTATGAGAACAAAGTGTGGACTTTGGTGGACTTGCCGGTGATCGGCAAACCATAAGAAATAAATGGATCTTCAAGAGGAAGACGGACGTTGATAGTAGTGTTACTATCTACAAAGCTTGACTTATCGCAAAAGGTTTTGACAAGTTCAAGGTGTTGACTACAATGAGATTTTCTCAAGCATAGCGATGCTTAAGTATGTCCGAATCATGTTAGCAATTGCCACATTTTATGAAATCTGGCAAATGGACGTCAAAACTGCATTCCTTAATAGTTTTCTTAAAGAAGAGTTGTATATGATGCAACCGTAAGGTTTTGTCAATCCTAAAGATGCTAACAACATGTGCAAGCTCCAAAGAATCCATCTATGGACCGTGCAAGCATCTCGAGTTGGATACGCTTTGATAAGTTGATCAAAGCATATAGTTTTATACAGACTTGCGGTGAAGCCTATATTTACAAGAAAGTGAGTGGGAGCACTACAACATTTCTGATAAGTATATGTAATGACATATTGTTGATCGGAAATAATGTCGAATTATTCTGCAAAGCATAAAGGAGTGTTTGAAAGGAGTTTTTTCAAAGAAAGAACTCAGTAAAGCTACTTACATATTGAGCATCAAGATCTATTGAGATAGATCAAGACGCTTGATAAGATTTTCAATGAGTACATACCTTGACAAGATTTTGAAGTAGTTCAAAATAGAACAGTCAAAGAAAGAGTTCTTGCCTGTGTTGCAAAGGTATGAAATTGAGTAAGACTCAAATCCCGACCACAATGAGAAAATAGAAAGAGAATGAAAGTCATTCCCTATGCATCATCATAGGTTCCATAAAAGTATGCCATGCTATGGACCGACCTATTGTATACTCGCCCTAGTTTGGCAAGGAGTACAATAGTGATCTAGAAGTAGATCCTTTGGACATTGGTCAAAATTATCCTTAGTGGAATAAGGATATGTTTCTCAATTATGGAGGTGACAAAAGGTTCGTCGTAAAAGGTTACGTCGATACAAGTTTTGGCACTGATCCACATGACTCTAAGTCTTAATCTGGATACATATTGAAAGTGGGAGCAATTGGCTAGAGTAGCTCCGTGCAGAGCATTGTAGACATAGAATATTTGCAAAATACATACGGCTCTGAATGTGACAGACCCGTTAACTAAACTTCTCTCACGAGCAAAACATGATCATACCTTTGTACTCTTTGGGTGTTAATCACGTAGCGATGTGAACTAGATTATTGACTCTAGTAAACCCTTTGGGTGTTGGTCACATGAAGATGTGAACTATGGGTGTTAATCATATATAGATATGAATATTGGTATTAAATCACATGGTGATGTGAACTAGATTATTGACTCTAGTGCAAGTGGGAGACTGAAGGAAATATGCCCTAGAGGCAATAATAAAGTTATTATTTATTTCCTTATTTCATGATAAATGTTTATTATTCATGCTAGAATTGTATTAACCGGAAACATAATACATGTGTGAATACATAGACAAACATAGTGTCACTAGTATGCCTCTACTTGACTAGCTCGTGAATCAAAGATGGTTAAGTTTCCTAACCATAGACATGAGTTGTCATTTGATTAACGGGATGATGTGATTGACTTGACCCATTCCGTTAGCCTAGCATTTGATCGTTTAGTATGTTGCTATTTCTTTCTTCATGACTTATACAAAGTTCCTACAACTATGAGATTATGCAACTCCCGTTTACCAGAGGAACACTTCGTGTGCTACCAAACGTCACAACGTAACTGGCTGATTATAAAGGTGCTCTACAGGTGTCTCCGAAGGTACATGTTGGGTTGGCGTATTTCGAGATTAGGTTTTGTCACACCGATTGTCGGAGAGGTATCTCTGGGCCCTCTCGGTAATAAACATCACTTAAGCCTTGCAAGCATTGTAACTAATGAGTTAGTTACGGGATGATGTATTACGGAACGAGTAAAGAGACTTGCCCATAACGAGATTGAACTAGGTATTGGATACCGACGATCGAATCTCGGGCAAGTAACATACCGATGACAAAGGGAACAACGTATGTTGTTATGCGGTTTGACCGATAAAGATCTTCGTAGAATATGTAGGAACCAATATGAACATCCAGGTTCCACTATTGGTTATTGACCGGAAACAGTTCTCGGTCATGTCTACATAATTCTCGAACCCATAGGGTCCGCACGCTTAACGTTACGATGACAGTTTTATTATGAGTGTATAAGTTTTGATGTACCGAAGATTGTTCGGAGTCCCAGATGTGATCACGAACATGACGAGGAGTCTCGAAATGGTCGAGACATAAAGATCGATATATTGGACGACTATATTCGGACAACGGAAATGTTCCGGTGATTTGGAGAAAATCGGTCTTGGGAGGTTACCGAACCCCGGGAAGTGTCGGGCCTTAGTGGGCTGAGGGAGAGAGAGGCAGCAGCCCAGAGGTGGCGCCCCATGCGAGTCCGGTGGACTAGGGAGGCGCGCCCTCTTTCCTCTCCTCTCCCTCTCTTCCTTCCCTCTCTTCCTAGTTGGACTAGGAAAGGGAGTCCTACTCACACTAGGAGGAGGACTCCCCCTCCTTGGCACGCCCTAGGGCGGCCGGCCTCCCCTTGCTCCTTTATATACGAGGCGGGGGCACCCTAGAACACACAAGTTGATCTTCGTGATCGTTCCTTAGCCGTGTCGGTGCCCCTCCACCATATTCCACCTCGGTCATATTGTCGCGGAGTTTAGGCGAAGCCTGCGTCGATAGAACATCATCATCGCCACCACGCCGTCGTCTTGACGGAACTCATCCCGACACCTGCTGGATCGAGTCCGGATCGTCATCGAGTGAATGTGTGCGTAACACGGAGGCGCCAGACGTTCGGTGCTTGGATCGGTCGGATCGTGAAGACGTCGACTACATCAACAGCGTTGTCATAACGCTTCGCTTACGGTCTCACGAGGGCGTAGACATCACTCTCCCCTCTCGTTGCTATGCATCACCATGATCTTGCGTGTGCGTAGGAATTTTTTTGAAATTACTACGTTCCCCAACAGTGCCACCCTTCCTGACTCTCCCCCGGTCGCCTTGCCATCGTCTCCAGATCCCATCTCTCCCCTCTGATCGCCATCTAACCCTAGCCCCGTCTCTTCCATCCCTTCCGCCTCATTCATCTTCGGATCAGCCATGCAGATCGCCCCGCACAGCCGCAAGTGGTAGCCCTCGTTGGCCCGATCGAGACGAGCGGACGCCGACGAGGTTCGTCATAGACTCTGGCTTGATCGCCAGAGGAGAAGGTGGAACCCTAGGAAACCCTAGGGGAAAAGTTATACCACGTACAACCTAGCTAGCCCAAGGCATGACAACTGTGAAAAAAAAAGTCTACTGCACATCTGGGCTGCCTCCAGCCAGCCCAATGGGGAGCCTAACAGGCTTTTTGCTTCCCAGCTGGGCTGCAGCGAAGGGAGAAGCCAGCGTCCCTCCAGAACGTTTTTTGATCGCTGGGTGAAGTGAGGAGCTCGCTCCAGAAGCTGAAATTGTGGATTCGGTGGAGCTGGGAGAGTTCCAGAACAGGCCCTTAAGCCTGCTAAAAAAAGGAATATGACCATCCTTGCGCTAAAAATAGAGAGACTATGATCGGCCAGTAGGAAAGTCGCTATACCTCCTATTCCTCCTGGTTCGCAGGAGCTATAACGTCTCGCATATTGCGACTCCGCCTCATAGATGGCCCAACCCAATATGGGTTCCTGCAAAGCGGGTTGTAGGAAGTTTCTAGGCATTCTTTTCTTCTATCTATTCTGTGTGTTTCTCCATCACTTTTCATTGCTTTTGTCTTCTTTTTTCACAAGACATATCCCTTTTTTAGTACGCATTGTACCTTTTTGTATACATGTGGAACACTTTTTATTCATGTTGAATATTTTTTTTAATGGACAAAATATTCAAAAATAACGTGAACATTTTTATACATTATATAAACATTTATAAAAATACATGGATTGTTTTTCGAAAATTTTGATTCTATAATTATCACGAATAACTTTTCCAATTATACGAAAATATTCTTATATTGCACTATCTTTTAAAAGATTCCACAGACCATTTTCTTGAAACGCTTGATTGTTTTAGGTCACGTAAACAATAAATTTATTCTGTGTTAACATTTTAAAAATGTGCCACGTACACTTCTTAATAGTTTTAATTACTTTTTTGAAAGTATATATATTTTGAATATTTTTTTGAATATAAACAAAAAAGAAAAAGAAACAAACAGAAACCAAGCAATGAAAGAAAAAAAAGAATCAAAGCAAACTGGGTCGGCCCAATTTAGTGGTTTCTTGATGCGAGTGGCTGTTCGGTCTGGCGCAAGGTGTGACATAGCTGCGGCAATTCCTATTTGGCGTTGTAGACGCCGGCTTCTACTGTTTTTCCAAACCGACGCCTGCAGCAGCTAGTCGCGCGTCTTAATTAGGCCGGCCCATATTTCATATTTATTTTTTGTTTTCTAAACTGGATTCGAACCCGCATCGCACGATATCAGTGATCGACGCGTAACCAACCCGACAACTTCACTAGGTGTGATAACATACACATTTTCCCTTCATTTCTTCATTCTCCTTTTCCTTTGTTCTTTTTTTCTTTTTTCTCTTTCATTTTCTGCTTTCTTTTTCCAAATTGGTAATTCTTTTCTTCAAATAGATGAACTTTTTTGAAACTCGTGAACTTTTTTCAAATTGACATTTTTTTTTTCAAAATCAATGAACTTAATTTTCAAATTTTGTGAATTTTTTTCTCAAAATCAATGAATTTGTTTTTTGAAAATTGTTTTTCTAATCGATGTACCTTTTTCAAAATCATTGAACTATTTTCAGGTCGATGAACTTTTTTAAAAACTTGATGATGTTTTTTTCAAAATTGATGAACTTTTTTTAAATGGATTAAATTATTGTCAAAATTGCTGAACTTTTTTCAGAATTGATGAACTTTTTAAAATCCAATGAATTAATTTTCGAAATTGATGATCATTTTTCAAATTTGTGAACTATTTTCCAAATCTATGATTTTTTGCAAACGAATGAACTATTTTCAAATCCAAGGTTTTTGGAACAAAGTGAACGAGACAGAGTTTTTTTTTTCCTGAGAAATGTGAACGGGCCAGTTGGTTGAAAAAAAAGGGATCGACGGTACAGGCGAGCGATGCCACAGACACAACACTCATCGCTAGCGCTCGAGGAAGGAAAATATAATGGGCCTCGGCCCAGCTGGATAGATAGTGTGCACCAGCAGGCAAAACCGGCGCCTACATTCCACCGGGCTTGATAAAAATCCATGTCGACTCAAGCATTGCAAGAAATTAGAGCAGGGGAGTGGCGTCGACCATGTGTAGAGATGCAGATGGTTACTGCATTGGAAGTTCTTCTCTGGTTATTGATGGAGTGAGCGATGCTGCAACTATGGAAACAATTGCTTGTTGTGAGGCACTCTCCTTAGTAGATGACTTGATGATACAGAGCTTTATGGTAGCTTCGGACTCGAAGCAGATTGCGAGCGAGATACACAGTGACTCTAATGGTGTATATGGGGCCCATCATCTCAGACATAAATCATAAGGCTCTTTTGTTTAATTGCAAGTTTACTTTTGAAGGCCAAGCGAATAATCGTGACGCCGATAGGTTAGCCAAGTTTTCTAATTCTCTAGATCAGGGAAGACACGTTTGGTTAATGCAACCCCATGATCCGTTTGTAAGGCCACTCCACGCGGAATTTGAGTAATAAAGCTTGGTGATACCCCTAAAAAAAGGCAAAACATGCACCTGCAGTAAACACGGGCATGGGCAGCCTGGCCCGACGACCCGGCCCGAGCCCGGCCCGAAAAACCCGGACCGGGCTCGGGCTTTGTTTTGCAGCCCGAAAGATAGTTCGGGCCGGGCTCGGGCTTCATTTTTTTCAGATTGGGCGGGCTTTGGGCGGGCGGGCTTGCGTCGCGTACTAAAAAACAGCATTCGGGCCGGGCTTTCAGGCTTCGGGCTTGATTTCGGGCCGGGCTTGGGCTTGAAAATATGGAGTATTTCGGGCTTCGGGCCGGGCTCGGGCTTGAAAATATGGAGTATTTCGGGCTTCGGGCCGGGCTCGGGCTTGAGAAATGAAGGTCGGGCTTTTACAAGCCCGGCCCGAAACCCGGCCCGGCCCGATGTTTGCCCAGGTTTAACCTGCAGCGCTGATTAGGTCCCCGGCTGGGTTGGCCTAGAGACTTGTACCACGATATCCAACAAAGTTGTGGCTGTGAGTGGGCTGGGGCGATGAGGCGATATCGTCAAAAGAAAGCCCATGTGATATATGTCAAACAGTTGAAGTAGTAGCAGACTCGAAAAATAAAGTTGAGGTTTTACTCAAAAAATAAATAAAAATAAAGTGGAAGTAGTAGTACCCTAAAAATTGTTGTTCTAAAAAAAGGTTCAAGTCTTATTTAATTCAAAGGATTCTCAAATGAATTTGAATTATAACAAGATATAGTGAAATTATGAGAGATTTTAATTATCTACGGGTTCCTGAAAAAAAAAGAAGGACACGGCCTGAAAATTACCAAGAACACCCGAGAGAAAATCTTTTGTTCTTGAAAAAAATATCATTTTTCCCTAAAATTTCTAATTTTTGTTCATATAAACACCACGGCAAGCGAATTTTGCACACATGTCAGCAAATCACCGACCAGGTAATAAGATGCTTTCTGGCAAGAAATTTAAACCCATTCAACGAAGGAAATGACACGTGCCCAATATAAAGAAAAACCAAGCAGAGCAATGAGGGGAGAAGGGACACAAATAAAAAGACTATTTCCAAGCATTTACACGTCGCACTGGCATCCCCATGGAAATTTCCCCTGCACTACACCTAGCAGAGCTAGCCTCCCCCTCCCAATGGGCAATGGGCAGCATCGCTTTGCAAAGATTTGGATCAAACCCTCGCCCCTCCCGCTAGACTACTCCGAGAAGCCCCTTTCGCATCCAACAGCCGCACCCGCACTTTACTTGACCCGCCTAAAAGCAAACCTCTGTCTCTCCCACCCTCTCTCCATCTCCACCGTATGCATGGGGTGTCATGGGGTGTGTGGCCGCCGGATTCCCCCCGTCCCTCTCCTCGCTCCAGGATGCCTCTTTCCCGGGATCCCCTTTCCCTTTCCTCCTTGTCTTTGCTGTCTGTGAGCACCTTCGCCCTTGAACCCTTTAAAGCCCAAGAGCAAAGAGCATAGATTCCATAACTCCGCTCTCAGAAACCTTATCCCATGACCTGACCCCTGTGTATCATGCATGCTCATCGCCGTCTCTTTTCCATCCGTTTGGTCTCTGGCTGCTACCACTGTAGCTGCATGCGTGATCGGCGCTGCTGGTACCTTCAGGGTTCAGACTATTCACGATTGTTGTCTTTGCCCTTTGGAGGCTCCATCAGCTGGCCCGGTCGTTGGGGTTTGGGGGCCAGTTCCAGTCCAAGAGGCAACGCAACAACACGCAGTGATCGGCGGCTGGCAGCTTGGGGGCAGGGTAAAAACGACGTGCAGCTAGTAAGAGCAACTCCAACGCAGCGACCCAAAATGTTTGCCTCCGTCCGTTTGGATCGGCGCGGACAAAAATGAAGACCCAACGCGTCGACCGAAACCTAAAACGCGTTCGTGCCAATGCATTTGCGGCCCAAATTTACGGCCGAAATGCATCGGCACGGACACGAAGCGGATGCTTCGCGCGTGTTCGCCGCATCCCCATCTGGCGGCCGTCCAACTACCCCACTGCCAGTTTGACAACTTAAATTATGACGAGCGCCCATCTCGGACCCACGCAACCTTTTTTGATCCTGCAGGAGGAGGAGACCCAATATTATACCAGCGACGATGATCGTACTTTCCCGAGCATGCTGGAAGGCCATCCTCATCCACTTCCAGAAAGGCCCCGTCCCCATCTCCACCCTCTGCTCCCCCGTCGGTGGCAACCCTAGCCACCTCTAGCCAAGCAGAGATGGGGTTCTTCTCCGGCTCCGGCACCGGCAGAGCCAAGGGCAGGGCCCCCGCCAACCCTCTCCCCCGTCTCTCCCCCCTCCCCCCGCCTTCGTCGGCGCCTTCTCCGGTGAGAGGCAATACAGTGAACGTGCGGTGCACCAGCAGAGTGGTATCGGCATCGCGTTCCTCTCTCTACCCGGACGTCACCTGCCGCACGACCGCATTTGGACCCGAAGAGATCTCGGTCAGGTGCGCGCGCATGGTCGGCTAGGGCGCCGCGAGAGGCGCGGCGCGGGCGCGGCTTGCCGCGCCGGAGTAGCAGCGCAGCGACGCCGCGTACGACGTCTACTCACCGTATTGGGCTCGTTGGATCGCCGTCGAGCACGAGGAGGCGAGGCGACGCGGCGTCCACGAAGTCGCCCGCAGCTCGCTGCCGCCCCCATCGTTGTTCACGACGAGGACCAGGAGGCTGAGGCCGCCTACCAGGCGGCCTTGGCGGCTGTCCTCCGAGAGAGCGAGAAGGAGGAGTGGCGCAGGGCGACGGCGGCGGAGGAGGAGGAGGCGGCCATGGTGCTATCCGCGGCGGGCGACTGCGTCGTGCCGCCAGTGCCCCCCCTCCCCGTCCGTAGTCAAGGCCGAGCCGGAGCTAGCCCCCGTCGAGCGCTACTCCTGGACTGGATTAGTGCGCAAGTGGGTGAGCGTGCCGCCCATCTGGCTCGGGGCGACGGAAGCGCAGGAAGCGGCGTACCTCGAGCAATGGCGCCAGCGATGGCTGGCCGAGGAAAGCCGCGACGGCGAGTACCTCGAGCAGCTCGAGTGCGACGCCGAGGAGGAGCAGCGCGAGACAGAGGAGGAGGCGCGCCAGGCCCAAGCAGCGGCGACACAGCCCGCGGCGGTATAGCCCGCGCCCGACATCGCCGTCGCCTGGAACACGGTGTTCCCCTGGGCCGGCCCTGCGTCGACGCTCATGGACCTCACCGGCCCCGACGACGACGAGGACACTAAAGCAGCGCGCCGCCTCGTAGTTAATTTTTTTATGTTAGTTAATGTAAATGCGGACGCATGGACTCTCGCCGGCCTTCGTGGCCGGCTTTAATGTTTAATTAATGTTTATTTTTATTTTTGAAATGTTTGTATTCTTTTTTTTCACGCACCGTCAAAATGGGTCGGGCCAATATTGGACGCATGCACTGGCCCAAATGTGAAAGCAAACGTTGGTGTCCGCCAGGCCGACCCAAACGGACAAAATCATTGTCCGTTTTTGCTCTAAGTAAGGGTGCAGTCTGAACTCTGAACGGAGAAAACAACAGAAGTACCACGACGTATGACCTGAAATGTTTCGCTGCAAAGGTTAAAGTGGCCGCGGAAAGATTTAGCCCTCCATGTCACTCAAGTCAATGCGACGCACTCTCAGCCTGTCACCCAGGGAAAACTGCAGTTTTGCAGAGCGGCAGGGTTCAGAGTTCAGACGAACTGTTGGCGTGCAGTGCAGAGATTTTCCTTTTTACCAGTATTCCTCCTGTGGATTTGTAAAGTGCTGAGCTAGAAAAGATACCGCCAAGACCACTACATGTCATGCTAAAACATACCAGTACCGTAGTACGTGAATTTCGTAGCAAAGAACAGGAGTTGCTTTTGATTGTAAAATCTGAACCCTGAAGTGACCTGACCTGTCACTCCCAGTTCTCCAGTATTACACTACCAGTTCGATCTTCCTGTAACGTCAATCGAGGCGCATGCATTGGACGATTGGATGGATTGTTCATGGCGCATTGCGGTAGGATGGAATCCATCCGTAAAGTCTACTCCACCAGCTACTCACCTAGCTAGATATTCAGTCACAGTAGAAGACACCTAGTAAGCAGCTCATATAGTATGGCAGAGGCCAGCGAAGCCAGACGCCTTATCGGAGAAGCAAGCGAGCTCGAGAGGAGAATCCATGGCTTTGATTAGCGGAGGGTACGGAGCATCTTCATGTCGGAGGAAAAGAGGCGGCATCTTCACGTCGATCATCATCTTCGTGTAGTAATCAACGTGGATCATTACATGGGAAAAGAGGCGGGTTCTCGAAGGTAACCAACCAACCGTGGATGGAGGCTTAAAACCGTCGCTCAATCAGTGGATGATGCATGGAAGTGTGTGAGGAACGGAGGGAAGGCGTCGGCTACCATTTGTGAGTACGTTTCTTTATGGATGGAAAGGAAGACTACGAAACTACTCGAGTTCGAATTTCCAAATGATTGCATTGTGTCGGTTATGCCACAAAAGATGGGTGTGTTCTCAAGGGCAAGGGCTCTCCTTTTGTTTTCTGAAGAAACCTTAAGATGGTCCTGATGTTTTTCTTAACGAGAGGTAAAATTTCACGTGCTTGAAAAGATGTATACAGACAAAAAGAAACGAGGTTAACTAGGTGTTGACTGAGTAATCTCATAGAAGATTCAAGCCAAGCAAATCATCAATCTCTTCAGACTTCTTCTGATGGACATTTTTTCCTACAGCATTTGTCGAAATCCCTCGAGGTCGAATCGAAACCTAATACCTCTCCTACTTTTAGGTAATATCATCGGTCTCCATTTGCATGGAAAGGGGAATGAATGCATGTCAGTCGACGATGATCGATGGGGCTGGAGGATATGAGGAACATTCAGAACGCAATCCGAATCGGCCCGGCAAGATATGATATTTTGCAACAATTCTTTGCAGGATCTCTTTCTCTGTGTCCACCCGAGTCGGATGGTGCTTCACTCCTCATCGAACCTTAACCCCTGCAGGGATTAGCATCCTGCTGGCTATCAGATTCCTAATGACCACTGGCCGTTCTTTTCCTCCCGTTGCATCTCACACTCATTCTCTCTTTCCTAATCGCGCAGCTTTTCTCCGCGGCACTGAATTATCCCCGCCATTCCACATATATTCCGCCAGCCCCACGCGTGCATAATGAGATGGAATAATGAACTAATTTTCTCCATCTTTATCTCGCTCGCTAGCACACACGCGCGCATGCAGGGAATATGTGTATATATCTCTCTGAAGAATTTCTTGTCCTTTTCGTGTGTACCGGACGGTCAGATTGGCCCAAATGCAGAATATGCTTGCCTGTACCATGCACCATCTTCCAAGAGATCATGCAGCGCACACACACATACACTGATGGGTTTGAAAGTGAGCACATCATGCTAGCAGTGCAACTTTTGGGAGTATCGCTACCGATGCCACGGGCCACTACAAGCAACACCGACGCATTATCCTATATAGTAATGCAAAATTAACATTATTTGGGAGCATGCCGAGGTACGTACTACTTGCACGTTGTATCGTTGAGAAACCGAGGTGACTGAACTCTGAATCCTAGGCACACAACGTAAGATTATCGGCAAGATTCAGAGCCACCGTGCATGTCGATCGTCTCCGTTTAGATAAAACTGAAGAAACTCTGATGAGAGGAATCAAGGCTGGAGATCGCGTTGGTGTGTGCTGGCGCGAGCCTCAAGGGAAACAAAGCGCTCGGGATATGGGCGGAGTATATAGGAAGGAAAAAACAAAGCGAAAAAATTGCCGTGGAAAGGAGAGCGAGAAATTTTTTGCGAGACGAGAGAGAGAGACAAAGGCGCAGCGCTAGGGTAGACTGCAGCAGTCAGTATGGGGGAGTGGAGAATATTCGGTGGGGTCGGTGGCGGGCGCCGGACAAAAGGGATGCATATTCAGTTACTCACGGGACGATTTGGTGGGGGCCATCCGCAGGACGACGCGTGTCACGAGGACAAAGTGCCCAAAGCCGTTCTGCTCTGCACCGCACTGCACTGCACAACGGACGGTCAGAGCGCACCGCTCCTGTACCTGCGGTGCGTGTACAGGTACTTGGATGATCCTCTTGACTTGGAATCATGGACCAACCTACCCATCTTGAATTAGAGAAACTTGGATGACCAGTCAAAAATGAAGAGAGAGCTTTTGCTACGGCTGCATGCACTTTTTTTTTTAACTCAGACCAAACTTAGGAAACGAGGGTTTGGGAAATTGGCTAGCCATCGCGGCCATTCACATCTTTTCTGGTACTCCCTCCGTCCGGAATTACTTGTCATCAAAATGGATGAAAATGGATGTATCTAGAACTAGAATACATCTAGATACATCTATTTCAATGACAAGTATTTCCGGACGAACGGAGCAGATAGCTTGACTAAATTCTTGGTTTGAGGATTTTATGTTTATTTCTAGGTGAAAATATGGACGTGGACTTTCAAAAGTTACAATGGACCCTTGTCGCTCCAGCAAAGCGACTAGGGGCGGCAAACCATAGTTATCATACGGTTTGGCCGTGGTGGCGGCGGGCCTTGCTAGCCTACATGGCTTCCTTGCACGCGGAACCGAAAACTAGCAGGATGGAAATCTATGTCACTCCAGCATTGGGTTGATCGTAGGTGGGGGCGGTTCGCAAATTTAGGCAAACTCGACTCGTTTCAACTTGCGAGAGTAGCATTGCTGACTAGGCATGACCATCAAGATGGGCAGGATGTGGGCTCTAGATATGGTCTATGTACGTTTGCTAGGTCGAGTTATAAGCCATGATGAAGAACTTCAAGGAGCAATGGTGCTTTTGCGACGTTCCTGGTTTAGGCTAGTGGCAAATAGGTGGACTGGTCGGGCTTGGGTTTAAGTGGCACATGTCCGAGCAATACGATGGAAAGTCGGGGTGAAGGCCTTGTCTTTGGTGTGTATCTATAGGAGATGATGTTGACGATGCATGGGATTATCATTACCATCTTTGTGGCATTGTCGGGGTGAAGCATGCTTCTTTCCTACGCTGGAGCGGTTTTGGTGCGTCTGCATAGCCCCCTCCTCGGGGGCATCCTTTTATGAGATGGCACTAGCCATAAGGACTAGTGGAGAGTACCTTGTCAAAGATGATGTCGCAATTTATGCGATATTGACGATGTTGGTGAGCGGACATAGACCATGATATGGTATGGATTTCAATGTCGGTGGTCCAGTGTGTTAGTTCGGTCTATGCATATTGCTAGATTTTGCTATTTTATGATGCTTCGAGAGTTGGGTGGAAAATACAACAAGGTGTTGATGATTGTGAAGGTTCATTTGGTCGGAAGCTCTCTCTATCTATTAGATTGGACTAGGTTGGTGTGAGGCTTGCAACTTTCTCTTGCAAATTTTGCGGTCAAAATGGAGTTATCTCATGGTTGACACATTAGTCGAATAATTTTTGGAAGGGGCGACATGAATTTTTCTGTCGTGGTTATCGGTGTGTTGGTGTTTTCATAAAGTTAAATCAAAGTCATGAGATCAGAGTGTGGGTGGTGACAATGACGCTGCTTAATGGCCACAATGGATAGTTTCTTAACCGTGTGTGTCGAGCATTCGTTGGTACCCTGGTGGCATGCTTAGAAGAGGATGTTGTGTCTTTAGGCATGTGTAATCTCGTTTTCACTCTTTTTGAATAATTAACTAGTCTTTAGTCTTTACACTTCAATTGGCGAGAAAAAAAATCATCATCACGTGTTTGGTTCGTGGGAATCAGAGATGGGGAATGGGAGTTGAGGCGTGAAGCTATTAAGAATCCACCGATTGATTAGTGGGATGAAAATTTAAGTGGGAAGGGGAATGAGAGTTGAGGGAGCTGACTCACATTGATCTATTCCCATGGGGACCTTGGTAATTCTTGGGTTGCTCTCCATCCCAGATTAATTTCTATCATAAATCAAATAAGGAAATGGGAGTAAAAATCTATTTGCCACTCCTATTCTATCCACAGTTCACTTATGCAACTCCCTAGCCTAAGAGCATCTCTAGCCAATCCCTTATAATTTAGCTTAACTCTCTAAAAAATATCTTCATCAATTCTTCTAAGTATTGGTTTGCGTACTACATTTCAACTACATATTTGCACACATATTAAATCCAAATTTAATAATGAAGCTCAAAGTGCAACTAATCCTCAGGTGGTTTTAGTAATTAATAACAACATATACATCATTGAGCTAATGCCTATTCAAAGATCATTTCAGGAAAGCAATGTAGGCATGGCAAGGACATGTGATTGTAGACCCGTCAAAATGCTAAGGATATACATTGGCAAAGGCTTGAAGACTCTACATTTTTGGCTAAGTGACCAAAGATCACATTGAATCATAGGAAAGCCAATACTATTAAAAGCGGATGAGGTGTTAATCATGAGTCATTCACTCAAGTGCTTGAAGAAATTGCTCCAAAACTGTTGGGGATATAACCCCGAGGTGTGACCCGCCCAGGAGGGGCCGGGTTACACTGTTGGCGAGTCATAAGTGAAGGCCCAAATAGGCCCAAGGAGATAAGATGTGAAGACTGGAGGTGGTTTACCAGACGGATCAACAGAAGGCCCAAGACCCGGAGGAGGGCGCTGTGACCCGAAGATGTGAGCCGCCCGATGGTGACTTGCCTAGCAAGGCAGAATGACTTAGAACCCAAGTTGGTCACGTTGTGTGATCCGACTGGGACTCTTGTAAGCCCAGGGCCTCGATCTGTGTATATAAAGGCGAGACCCTGCGACCGGTTAACTCAAGTTACAATTGATCGAGAGCTAGGTTAAGCGATTCTGCTCCCTTGTAATCGATACTCAATCAATACAACACAAAGCAGGAAGTAGGCTTTTACCTCGTTGAGAGGGGACGAACGTAGGTAAACTTGTGTCCTTCATCCTGTTCAACCCTTAAAGCTAACATAAGTTGCGATGGCTCCACACCTAAGTCCTTTCACTAGGGCAGCTGCTGTGATAAAACCACGACAAAAACCCTCAACCACTTTCCCACATTCCAATCTGTCCAGAACCCTAAGTCCAATCTCGGCCCCACCAAAATGCTCCTGTCCGGACCCACCAAGATACATCAGACAGTGGCGTAATCCTAACCTTAGAAACTCGGTTCTACCGAGATGACATTCGGTCCCACCGAAGTGCAGCGACTAAGTTTGTGTAACCCATTGTGTTCACTTCAGAATTACCGAGATGAACCGACTGAAATTACCGACATGAGGAGTCTACTTAGGTCATCACATATCAGTCCTACCGAGTGGATTCATCCGGTCTAACCGAAACGTCTAATATTCGAATCTTTTGCAGAGGTCGGCCCCACCGAGATTTACTTTCGGTGTCAGTGAGTTATGCATAAAGTTTATAACGTCTAGATATTTGGTGATGTCTATAAATACCCCATCCACACCATACTCTTAGAAAGAGCAACCAAGACAAAACTACACTTGCCATATCCATTTTCTGAGAGAGAATCACCTACACTTGTGTTGAGATCAAGGCATTCCACTCCAACCATTTGACCCTTGATTTCTAGCCCCCTCAAGTTGCTTTCCACTTCAATCCTTCTCCCATCACCATGCCAAATTTGTGAGAGAGTGATTGAGTGTTGTGGAGACTATCTTTTGAAGCACAAGAGCAAGGAGTTCATCATCAACAATAATATCTATTACCTTTTGGAGAGTGGTGTCTCCTAGATTGGTGAGGTGTCACTTGGGAGCCTCCAACCTTGTGGAGTTGAACCAAAGAGTTTGTAAGGGAAATGAGATCGCCTACTTCATGAAAATCCACCCTAAGTGAGGCTAGTCCTTGGGCGTAAGTCATGTTGAATAGACAAAGTTGCTTCTTCATGGACCCTTCATGGGTGGAGTCCTCTGTGGACTGGCACAACCATTACCCTCCGTGGGTTGAAGTCTCCATCAACATGGATGTACGATAGCATCACCTATCAGAACCACGCCAAAAATCCTGTGTCTTCATTGCGTTTGATATCTTTGATCCCCACCTTTATGTTCATATGCAAAGTCTTTACTTTCCACTACCTACTACTCTAGACTTGCATGTGTAGATTGTTGCTTGACTTGTGATTGTTGCTAAAACTTGCCTACAACTGAAATTGGGAAAATGCTAGGTTTTTATTTGTCACATAGTCTAATCATCCCCCTCTAGACCTACTTAGATCTTACACAAGCTTCACATAATTCATGGATATTACAAATTTAAAGTTTACAAATCAAATTATTCAAATTCAAACACACAAATGAGTCATAATGGAGAAATAGCATGACAGAAGCACAACCATCAAGTGCTATGGAGTGCACATTTATGCTCAACAAAATCATCTTGGAGTTAGGTATGAACTTCTTGGTGTTTAGTACGTTATGCGATGTGGGGAATCTTTGTATCCTTTTTGGATGGTGTTCCACCTCAATAGGATCCCCATTGGAAATGTACCTTAAGTTTTCTGACATGACTCTCTCATCTTCAATGTTCATGTTATGCAATATGATTCAACATGTCATAACTTTTGATAGGATTCATGGGTTCCAATACTCGACAATGCCATGAATAATGGCAAAAGCATCTGAAGCACACTGAAGGCTCTCTCTACATCCTTTCTTGCTGACTCTTGACACATTGCAAAGTGGGAACTCTTGTTGCCTTGAGGAAACGGGGTTGTCTTCACAAAGTGCCCCATGGAGGATAGATACCATCTGCAAGGTAGTAGCCCAACTTGTGTAGTGACCATTGCCAACATAACTGCAAGGAGGAGTATCTTCAGCAAAAAACCTTCCGAATATTATTGATCTCAACAACACATTTAGGTCATTATGAGAGCCAGTCAATCCAAAGTATGAATGTCAAATCCATAGATCCTCTGATGCAACTGCCTCAAGAGTGATTGCTTGATCTTTGGACTGACCTTTGTAGTGATTTTTCTATCCCACAAGACAATTCTTCCATGTACAATGAATGCAATCAATTGATCCAAGCATCCCAGACCATCCTCGTTCTTCACTCAAACCCAAGAATCTCTCGGTGTCTTCATCATTGGGTGCCCTCAAGTACTCCGGCTCATAGATCCCAATCACAGTTTGTGTGTATCTTTGAATGACCTTGAAGATTGAATCTTTCTCAATGCAGAAATAGTCATCAATGGCATCGACCGAACACATGCAAGCACAACCGCGACACACTTCATCAATGGGCTCACACTTATCTCCTGATGCCCTCCTACTTAGTTTAAACCATGGATCATGCTTCTTTGCAATTTTGCAATGGTGAGGAAGAGACTTCGATGCGTTCGAAATCGCTGAAGGAAATGCTTCATCGGATAGGTTGAATTGGGATTGAAGTAATCCTTCATAAGCTTCTCTATTTTGATTGATGTACAAACGACCGAACCGCGGTCCTAGTCTGGATCACTGAAAGTTCTCATTAACGATCACGATAATGGCCTTTTAAAATCATCATCTTCTTCTTCCTTGTTGTCCGACAAAGATTTGTCAAAGAACATCTCCCTCAATATATCCATTAGCACGATGCAGCATTCTAGGTTGAATTTGATAACAAAAACAGGGGAAAATAGTGAAAAAAGCCAAAAAAATGCACCTGGTAAATTCTTCAAACACTTTGCGGGTGGAGGAGGTGAGAGCCTTGGTCGGCGAGGTTGAGGCGATGCCAAGCTAGGGGTGGACGACGGGCTCTGAGGTGGAAGATTCTCCTAAAACCGTGCTCGCCGGTCGCTCGCAAAGTTCGTCGCGGCCGAATTGCCTTGTTTGGAATTTCGCCAGCCTTGCCGTGATTCTGGCGTGGCCTAGCTCCTCCGTGGGTGCTCTGCCTCATATTCGTTATCTACTAGGTCCATTTTGGAACAACAAGCTCGACGGTTGGTTTTTTCGTCCACGAGCTCAAAGTGGTGACGCAAGGGATATGTGTCGACTCCGGTGACGGTGACGAGCGGCGGGCGAATCGAAGTGTGGGATGGCGGCGGAGGCTACATGTGGACGCCGGAGGTAACACCAACATCGATGCAGTGCCAGCGGGGGGAGATGGCCGGCGCGGGCGTGGATCGAAATTATACTGAGAAGTGGTTGTGGCCGAGTATATTTGGGGGCCAGCCAACGCGGCACTTATAATTTTTGAAGAGTTACACCGGATAAGGGTTTGTCAGGTTTAGATCGACAAATTTAAAAGTATAAGGAGTTGAAGTTTTTTAAAGAATCAACTAGCATGCTCTAAATGTTACTAAACAGACTGTCAAACGTCAGCTTAAAATGTGTTCAGGACCTTTCCTGAACACGCCGACTCTTTGTTTGCATGCATAAAAGATAATTTAGTTTGCGGTTAAAAGAAGATATTTAAGTTTGTATTTCATGGGTGGGTACATAGGTAGGTATGTACGTCGTCAAGCTTACTGTAGGATGCATGCATGTGGAGTACTTACTAACTAATGTTCGTACAGATAGAGAATCCCGGGAAAAGGCAGGGATTGGAGTCTTGTACCTGAAGACTGCCCCAGGAAAGCGACCAACCCTAATTATTGCACAGGGAATTCGATGCACCATCCAAATACTCTCACACACACCTTTCTCCTCCTCCTCCTCTCTCTCTCTCTACCCCTGGTAGTATCATACAAGCTGTGTGTATGGGGATAGAGAGATCTAGAGAGAGAGAGAGAGAGGGGGGGAGGAATCTTCTTAGCTTCCTGCCCACTTCCTCAAAAAGCTAGGTGTAGTAGCAGCAGGGGAGATTCTCACTCACACCGCTCTCTTTCTCTCTCTAAAGCACACCCCATGTCTCCTCCCTTTTGTCCTTCTTTGTGTGTGCTGTATGTTGATACCCCCCAAAGCCTAAGATATTCCTTGCTTCACCCATGCTAATATATTCCCTTGTGAATGCAAAGTGCACCGCCAGTGCCAGTATGTGGTAGTTCTTGAGGCATATACACACATGTGTTCTTGCACACACAAACTGCTAATATAAGCCATGCTAGTGAGGAAGAAGGGGAGGAGGAGCTTGTGTGTGAAGGGATGCGCCACCCTTTTCAAAGCAAAGAGGGAAGAATCTTTGCATATCTTTGGGGGCTTGAAGTTGTGTGTGGAGTATATGCTTTAGCACCCCTTTTACCATTTCCTCTCCGTTGATTAATCATGCAGGAATCATTCACTGGAACCCCAGAAAACAAAAGGTGGCCACTGTGTGTGCGAGCATCTCTGCATGATATGGTTTCTTTGGACGTGATAAATTAGGTTTATGATGAATTTGCTTGCCTCCTTTTGGTTTTTGTTAGTGCAAGTAGCAGAGGATGGTGTGATTCCCGTCCCGGCTAGCTAGGTATATCTGGTGATTATCCCTTCGTGTGTGCGTGTCTGAAACCATTCAATATTGTTAATGGTAAAGGTGAAAATATTCTTCAAGACACCTTGCTGGTTCTCTCTTGGACTTGCAAGGTTCTCTTTGGACTACTTTGAGGAGGTCACCTTTAATTCTTTTGAATCAGGACAGGAGCACCGAGAGAAGCTAAGCTAACTTCCTGTGGGTGATGGGTTGATTCCCTGCCGTAAAAACGATTGTAAAGTTTAACCTATCACAAAAATGAGGCATCCATGTGAAAAGATTGACCAAGGAAAATACATCCATGTGGCGCTGGGATGGGTGGCCAGACTTTCAGCATGACAAGACATAGCCAACAAACCAAAGGTTCCTAGATTTTCATGCATGTAAGATGTCCAGAGATGTTTGATCAGAGGGTGCTGTGTGTATATATATATGCTACTTTCAAGGGCACACGTATATGGGCATATACTAGCTATATGTTCATTTGATCTTCCCATTAAAATGGTAGCCGGACAAGGAGAGAGAGTGAGACTCACTGTACATACAGTACAAAGACCAGAAACCACATGACCCCATCTGTGCCATGTGTGGTCGCCTTGCTACGGCTATATCCTACTGCACCACCTTGCAGTACATGAAACCTCCATGCATGCATGCATGCATGCAGAGGATTAGCTTTTGGCCCCTTTGATCTTTGCAAGAAGTTACCATGCCCTTGGCTTTATCCCTCTAGTCTAGTCTGCAGTTCTGGTGGTCTACAGTACCTAGATCAAAGTATCAAACACACACATACATACAGGGAGAAACTTTTCCTTTTCAACCCCTCTAAATCCGACTTTATTCTCTCTACCCTCCCAGAAATCACCCTTAAAAACAAGCCGATTCCAGCCCCGATCCCCCATCCACACACACACACACACTGATATCTAAGTAATATACTGGAGCTTCCCTAGCACCTCACTATAGCTAGCTGCACCACTTCACCCACATGGATTCCTCGCCGTCTGACCTAACCCTAGACTACACGCCCAGCGGCAACGGCGCGGCGTCTGCCGGCGGCGGCTACCCGAAGCAGGCGTCGCCGGTCGTGGACCACCACCATCATCTCTCGGCGGAGCAGGCGACGACGCAGAAGCTGCAGGAGTTCCTGGCCCGCCTCGACGACGAGCGGCTCAAGATCGACGCCTTCAAGCGCGAGCTCCCGCTCTGCATGCAGCTCCTCAACCAAGGTAATTAACGTGCCGAACTGCCCATGCATGTGTGCTTACGTGGAAGGCCATGGAGCTCTGCCTTACTGAATAATGTATGTGTGGGTGGGTGCAGCTATGGAGGCGTACAGGCAGCAGCTGGAGGCGTGCCAGATGGGGAGCCATGGCGGCGCGGCGGCGAGGGCGCCGCTGGTGCTCGAGGAGTTCATACCGCTGAAGAACATCGGGATCGACGCGGCGGAGAAGGCGGCCGGGAACGCGCCGTCGGAGAAGGCGAACTGGATGGTGTCGGCGCAGCTGTGGAACGGGCCGGCTGCGGGAGACGCGGCGGCCAAGGGCCCGCAGACTCCCAAGGAGCGCTCGGAGCACCAGCTGGACACGAGCCCCATGCTGGGCGGGCTCGACGGCGGCGGCGGCAACGGCGTCGGCGCCTTCCTCCCGTTCACCAAGGAGAAGGCCTGTATGGCGGAGAGTGCTGCGCTGCCGGAGCTCGGGCTCGCGCCCGCGGAGAAGGACCGGGAGGCTGACAGAAAGCCGTACCACGACGACGGCGGCAGCAACGGCACTGTAGTCTCGCGGAGAGACGTCGGTGCACCACCGACGTCGACCGCGCCGGAAGGGCAGTCGGTGCCGCCCGCTCCGCAGACGAACCGGAAGGCCCGGCGGTGCTGGTCGCCGGAGCTGCACCGCCGCTTCGTCAATGCCCTCCAAATCCTGGGTGGCGCTCAAGGTATGCACACACACAGACGTCCACATGTAATGATCTACTGTGGTAACTATTTGGATGCATCAAATTAACCTGCTGAATCTGAATGAATTACGTGTGTGCCCAAGACAAATTCTAAATCTCTTTTGTTGTTTGCAAATTGATTAAAGTGGCGACCCCGAAGCAGATCCGCGAACTCATGAAGGTGGATGGATTGACCAATGATGAGGTGAAAAGCCATCTCCAGGTAATTATAATCTCATCATCACGCATCTTGCATTCTCTCTTCGTACGTTCCAGTAATTATGCATGCTGCTGCTTTAATAATGATGAGTAGAACGATTAACTGATTATTATATGAACACATGAGACATGGGTGCGTGTGTATCTAAATTGAAGTTTTTGTTTGTGTTGCGAGCAGAAGTACAGGTTGCACACGCGACGGCCGATGCCGGCGCCGACGGCGCCGCCTGCGGGGGCGCCGCAGCTGGTGGTTCTTGGGGGCATATGGATGCCGCCGGACTACGCGGCGCAGGGGGCTGGACCGACCGCCATCTACGGGGCGCACCCGGCGACGCAGGCGCACTACACGGCGGCGGTGTCGGCGCAGGAGTACTACCAGAACGCAGCCGCGGCCGCCCACCACGGCCACCACATGCAGCACCACCAGCCGGCCTCCATGGTGCACCACCGCGCGGTGGCACCTCCGCCCCCGCAGCCCGCCTACAAGGTGCACCCGGTGTCGGCAGCAGGGTCCCAGGGGTCATCGGAGGGCCGGCGTAGCAGCGGCGGCGGCAGGGAGAGGTCGGAGAGCATTGAGGAGGAGGGCGAGGAGCGGGAGGACGAGGAGGACGAGGACGAGGACGGCATGGCGGCGAACGGCGACGCCGAGCAGATCAACTACTGATTAAACGGATCGATTAAGTAGCGCGCGCACCAATTAGCTAGCCCCTAATGATCGTACGTCCTAGCTTAATTAAGAAGTTGGTATAACGAGATTGTTTTCTGTCTGGAAAGTGATTTTTTGGCGCGGAGAACGGAAGCCGGTCTCTGGCTTGAGTGGAGCAACGGGAGCCTGAGATATATTGTCTCATTCGTGATGTGATCGATATACGGATGGATTTTGTGAGGGCTTTTCTCTCCTTCTTTTTTCTTCCCCTTCCTCTTCTGGGCTTTGTTTTTGTGCTAGCAAATAATTTGGTAAATATTTCATGATGGAAATATGACTAGCTTTTGTACACTTGGTTGGAGGAAGAGATAATTATTTGGGAGATTTGTGTACTGAGCTTTAGAGCTGTGTTTGTTCCTTGAAATAAACGGTGTGAATTGTCAGTAAGCAATAATGGAAGACCATTTCTTTTAAGTACTGAATAGTTGATTCCAGAATTTCTCTGGTTTGTGTAATAACCTGTCTCAGTATTTTTACCTCTCGGGTGGATGTTCGCCTGATATCCAAAGTAAATTCCTTTCACTTTAAAAAGTTGAACTTTTACTCTGTTTGCACCAAAGTTTACAAAGATGAATGATATAACACTATAACTTGTTGCATATACATACAGAACTTCAACAAATTTCACATCATTTTGTAACTGGAAATGTACATTTCGCTTGTTTGATGGACCCATATGTTTGTATCCAAAAAACACACGAGAGAAGTGTCTGCAGTTTTTATTCCACGGACAACAAATATTTCAAACATTTTTCAAATTTCTAGTTTCTTACTAGAGTAATAACTTGTTTTTTTTTTCTGCCAAACAAATTAACTTTCATGATTAAAGTTTTTTAAAGGGGCACCTTCCCACGGTAAGGCAAATGTAGTCTCGCACAAAACCCAAACTTCTCCGGATAAACAAGCCGCACCACTATGCGATGCAACAATCTAGAACCATCTGTCAGCATCCAGGAAAAAACTAGAAAAATTAAAAGAGCAGGGTTTTAGGATTATATTTTGGGAACAACTTCCTTTAGTACTTTTTTTTGCACCACAAGACTTGCCCTTTTTTTAGACAAACTTGCTTTTTTTTAGAACTTCGTGGCTGACTAGCATTTCGTTAGTCCCATGTTGGTAAGGAGAGTGCCTCTGTAGCGCGTTAAGCGCTAAACTTGGGGCGCCGCTATACAAGTCCTTCTAATTGGCGCCTTTAGCACCGGTTAGGAGATGTGGCGCTCATGAGCCAGCTTAGCGGGCGCGGCCCATAGCACTCGCGCGGTTTGCTTGCTTCGCTTGCTCGCTTCGTTCGCCTCACTGGGCCACTGACAGTTGACAGCGAGGAGTTGACTAGTTAAGTGGCACCGAACATTGACGTTCGGACCACATGACTTAGAAAAAAAGAGTTACAAATTTTGGAAAAAGTTCACGATTGAAAACAGGTTCATCGATTTTAAAAAAAGTTCATCAAATTGGAAAAAAAGATCATCAGTTTGGGAAAAAAAGTTCACCAATTTTAAGAATTTCATCAATTTTGAAGAAACTTCAAAAATTTTGAAAAAATATGTAAATGTTGAACATAAGTTGAAAATTTTGAAAAACATTCATCAATTTATAAGAAATCATTATGAAGAAAAATTTCTCAATTTGGAAAAAAGTTCACAAGTTTTAAAAAAGTTCATCAATTTTGAAAAATAAATCATGGAGAAAACCCGACCAAAAAACCATAAAAAGTTCATGCAAAAGATCTTAAAAATAAATCAAGAATATTGGAATGGAAAGAGAAAACAGAGCGAAAAAATAAAAAAAAAGGAAAAAAGGAAAACACCGACCAAAAACCTACCTAAAAACAGAAGGAAAAAAACGCCCAAAAACCGTCTGTTTTTTCTTCTTATTTTATTTTGCTATTTTTTCTTTTTTGATTCTTCTTTTTGTTTTATTAATATTGAAAATTTTATAAATATAATACAAAAATTGGCTTTACATAAAAAAATATTAATCATGCAATTTAAAATGTGAAACATCTATAAAAATGTTTCTAATACATAGTAAAAATAGGTCATTAAGAACATTTTTCATCCTAGACAAGTCATCTGCTACAGGATTTTCAGCTCCTTTTCTATCAACAATATGTAGATCAAAACCCTTGTAGTAAAACAAACCACCTAATTTGTCTAGGTTTAGCATATTTATTTTTCATAAGATATTTAAGCAACATGATCGGTGCGAATGGTTACTTTAGAATCAACTGTATAAGGTCTGAATTTATCATATGCAAACACAACTCCTAAAATTTATTTTTCAATGGTAGCATAATTATTTTAAGCACTATCTAGAATCTTACTAGCATAGTGAATAACATTCAATTTTGTATCAACCTTTTATCCTAGAGCAACACTAATAGCATAATCATTAGCATCACACATTATTTCAAAGGGTAGATTCCAATCAGAGGGTCGAATAATAGGTGCAGAAATTAAGCTTTTCTTTAGTATTTCGAAGGCTTCTATACAATCATCATAAAAAACAAATGAAACATCTTTTTGCAAAAGATTAGTAAGAGGACTAGAGAGAAGTCTTTAATGAGCCTTCTATAAAAACCACTATGACCTAGGAAACTTCTGATACCTTTAATATCTTTAGGAGATGGCATTCTCTCAATTACGTCAATTTTAACTTTATCTACCTCAATACCTCTTTCAAAATCTTATGCCCAAGTACTATTACTTCATTCACCATAAAGTGGCACTTCTCCCAGTTCAAGACAAGATTCATCTTTTCATATCTCTACAAAAGTCGGTTAAGGTTTCTTAAGCAATCATCAAAAGAGGTTCCGTAAATGAACAAATCATCCATGAATACCTCACCAATTTTCTCATAGAGATCCGAGAATATAACATACATACATCTTTGAAAAGTAAGAAGTGCATTGCATAAACCAAAAGGCATGCGTCTATAAGCATCAGGTCCAAAAGTAAAAGTAAAAGTAGTTTTTCTTGATCTTCTTGTGATACAACTATTTGAGAAAAACCAGAATATCCAAGGAAGCAAAAGTGTGTATGCTTAGACAATCTTTCTAACATTTGATCAATAAAATGCAAAGGGTAATGATCTTTTCTAGTAACTTTGTTCAGTTTCCTAAAATCAATTTCCATCCTATAACTAGTCACAATTCTTTGTGGGATAAATTCATTGTTATCATTAGGAACAATAGTAATGCCTCCTTTCTTAGGGACACAATGAAGAGGACTTACCCATCTACTATCAGCTATAGGATAAATTATACCTGTTTTCAGAAGCTTTAATATTTCAGTTCTTACCACACCTTTCATTTTAGGATTCAGATAATGTTGATGATCGACGACTGGTTTAGTATCAGGTTCCATATTAATCTTATGTTGACATAAAGTGGTACTAATGCTAGGCAATTCCTTATCATGTGGTCGCTTACTAAACTTGGAGAAATTAAATTCATGATACATCACCAAACTTAACTCTAACATTTTCTTTTAACACAATCAATTTCAGCATTAACAGTATTCAAGAAAGGTGTATCAAATATAATGGAAAAAAATTATCTTATAATGATCCAAGTAGAAAGAAACTAGTAGGGTACATGACCTTACCACACAAGACTTCAACATCTCCAACAATCCTAAGTGGTGAAATAGTATCTTTGTTTGCAAGCTTAATAGTAACATCAATTTCTTCTATCTTGACAGGTGCAATATCATTCATGACTTTTTGATATAAACAAAAAGGAATAGCACGTACACTAGCACCCATATCACATAAACCATGATAGCAATGATCTCCAATTTTAACAGAAAAACAAGCATGCCAACCACATATTTGTTCTTATCTAACACATCTTGTTCATTTCTGGCAGGTTCAGCAATTCTAGCAGCCTCGGAACAAAAGTAAATAACATGCCCAGCAATATCATCAACTAATAGATCTTTAGTCATTGCAATATTAGGTTCCACTTTAATTTGTTCAGAATCTTTAGATGTTCTAAAATTACTTTTGTTAACCAAAGTTGTAGCTTTAGCATGTTCCCTAATCTTAATAGGGGCAGGAGGTTTCTCAATATAAGAAGTGGCCACAACTGGATCAACATTATAGATGATTATATCTGTTTTAGCTATAACGAGTTCCTCACAAATATCTTCAATAGGTGGACGAAATTTAAACCACTTCTCCTTAGAGAGATCAACATGAGCAACAAATGATTCACAGAAGGTAGCTACTATCTCAGAGTTAAGTTCATACTTTTCACTAAACTTATGAAAAGCATCGGTTTCCATAAAAGATTTAGCACAATCAAACTCAGGATTTATACCTGACTCATTACCTTTGTCGATTTCCCAATCTACAGAGTTGCACATAGTTCTTTCAAGAAGACCCCATTTGAGTTCAATAGTTTCCTTCATAAATGAACCAGTAGAAGAACTATCGAGCATTGATTGATCATTATGAGAAAGCCGAGCATAAAAGTTTTGTATAATTATTTCTCTCAGGAGCTCATGATTGGGGCTTGTATGCATCATGTATTTAAAGCCTCCAAAGCTTGAGCGTTAATTTCTCCTTCACGTGGCCACAAATTATATATATATATAATTCCAATCACGATGAACCAAATGCATAGGATAAAATTTCTGATGAAATTCTAGCTTCAACTGTCTCCAATCCCATGTTCCGGTATCACCCAATAGCCTACAACATGCCAGCGATTTCCCCCCAAAGATAAAGAGAATACTTTCTGCACTCCATCCTTAGATAAAACTACAATCTTAAACAATCCACAAATTTTATGCATATATATTAAGTGCATTAGGATGTATTGTCCCATCTCCTGCATAAGGATTAGCTAGCAGTTTCTCTAACATACCTGAGGGAATTTCATAATAAATATTTTCAGTAGGTTCAGTAGGTTGAGGGGCAACTCTTATTGTTTCCGGTCGAGGTGAAGATACCCCAAACAAGCCCATCAAAGGATTGTTTCTGTTAGTGAAAAGTAATAGTAAATTTTAGCATGTAATAAAAATGTTTCCTTACCAAATTCCAGTTACCAAAGGCGCTTCATTCCCAGGCAACGGCGCCAGAAAATAGTCTTGATGACCCACAAGTATAGAGGATCAAACATAGTCCTTTCGATAAGTAACAGTGTCGAACCAAACGAGGAGCAGAAGGAAATGATAAGCAGTTTTTAGCAAGGTATTCTCTGCAAGTACTGAAAGTAGCGGTAACAGATAGTTTGGTAGCAAGATAATTCGTAACAAGTAACAAATAGAAATAGTAACCAAGGTGCAGCAAGGTGGCCCAATCCTTTTTATTGAAAAGGACAAGCTGAAAAGTTCTCTTAAGCAAAGCATTCTCGAGGACACATGAGAATTGTCATCTAGTCACGTTCATCATATTTAGTTGATTCACATTCACTACTTTGTTAATTTAATATGTGGGTGGATCGGTGCTAGTTTTTTGTTCTTACTTGAACAAGCAACCCTCTTATGATTACCCCCTCTTGCAATCATCCGCAACTACGAAAGAAAAATTGAGATAAATCTAACCATAACATGAAACATATCGGTCCAAATCAGCCCCTTACGGAATAACACATAAACTAGGGTAAGCTTCTATCACTCTCGCAACCCATCATCTACTTATTACTCCCCAATGCCTTCCCTTAGGCCCAAGTATGATGAAGTGTCATGTAGTCAATGTTCACGTGACATCTGCTTGCATCCGTCGGGGCGCTCGACTTGTGGACAGCTTTTTCTTGCGCGTTCAACTGCTACATGCATATATATATATAGACACACACACACACACACACACACACACACACACACACACACACACACACACAAACACTATTCTGATCATGGGATCAGAATAATATTCTGATCACAACTTGAACTGCCTGAGTAACGCGCCTGAACTTCTCTCTGTACGAACCCGACCTTTGGGCTATCTTCACAACCGTGCCTTCTACCGTGAGTTTTTCTCGTTAGTCGTGTTACATGTGATGTAAGTGTAATCTTCAAACGATTTTTAGCAACTAAATACTCGTTTTAGATAGGAATCTCGCTCATAGGCGGATTTTGCACTCGGGTCGTGAAGAACTCGCGTTTTTTGCGATTTTACTGCCTGAGTTGTTAGACCTGAACTTCCCCCTGTGCTAGGTTGAACTTCCCGCAACATTGGCAAAATAGGGCTTGCTATATACCGTTGGAAAGCTATGTACACGAGTATCATGACCCAAGTTAAATTTTTCGCAAAATATAAGCGGTTTAAGAGCAGTTTTGAAAACCGTTTTTTCTTCACACAAAAAACGTGAATCGTAATTTCGATCGCATTTCTAAACCGTTTGTCGGAATGAGGCATATAATATGGTGTTGGAAAGCTGCTGCAAAACCGCTCCTTCCACATGTTGAAAGTTTGTTCTAATTCCCTATGGTTAAAGAGTAATTTGAAAAAACGTAAAATTTCGTAAACTGAACAGCTGAGTTCGTTTTTTCGATGTCATTTCCAAACAGCTAATCCAATGGAGGCATATGATATGGCGTCGGAAAGCTTATGAAAATGCGCTACTTTTTCATCTTGGAAGTTTTTTTGTAATTTTGAATGGTTTAAGAGTAATTTAGAAAATGGTTCAAGTCCTACCGAGTTCGTATTTTCGATCTAATTTTTTAACCGTGCGTCCGAATGCAGCAAATGATATGGCGTTGGAAAGCTTGAATAAATGCGAAACTTTTTCGTATGTATTGTTTCTTCCAATTCTTTACGGTTTTAAGTCAGTTTCGAAAATGGCGAAAAATGTAGTTTTGCCATAATTTTTACAAACTTTATCGGAATTGTGCAAATAATATACCATTGAAAAGCTACGGAAAATGCGAAACTTTTTCATGTTGATGGTTTTCTCTGATTCCTAGCCGTTTTCAAGTAATTCCAAAAACGGCGGGATCATTCGTTCTGCCTCTACCGCGAAACAGATTCTTCGAAAATGCACCGCGTGAAGAACCTGAACTTCTCGGTGCGTGTACGTGAACTTCACTCTGTTTTTCACGTGATTTTTTTTTGCTCGTAGGTCTTCATCCAGTGCTCGTAGCTCTCCGTCCCATTCACGGGAATTGAGCGGGTGATATACCGATGGAAAGCTGCTGTAAACACGCAACTTTCCCGTGTTGATCATTTTTTCATACTCGCGACGATTTTGAAAGTTTTTCATCTGAAATTCATTTAGCGTAGTAGTTGAACTTCCTGCTATTTTCACGTTGAACTTCTGAGACGTATTTTTGTTTGTAATTTTCTCATCCATTCGTAAGTGTTACACAAATAATATTCCTTTTGTACAAACGTCTCTCACAATAATTTTTTTAACTTTCTCCAACCAAGGACTTGAACTTACACAAATGATATTACCGTCGTTTCAACGTAAATTAGAAAATGGCGAGATCATGATTTCTGCATTCATCGTGAACGGAAATGCACTGCGTGAAGTAGTTGAACTTCTGGAGCATGTCTGTTTGAACTTCACTCTATTTTTTGATGTGATGTTTTTCGCCCGTAATTCTCAAACCACTTACCGTAATTGAGCAAATTATATACCGATGGAAAGCTATTAAAACACGCAACTTTTTTGTGTTGATGAGTTTTTCATACTCGCAACGGTTCAAAATATATTTTTGAATCGTAAAACAACGTCTTTTTGCTGTTTTTACATGTAATGAAGGTGGACGTCTCACACTAGAGATCTCGAACTTCACCGGGAGTAGCACGTGAACTTCTAGCAACAAATTTTTTTAAGCCTTTTGTTTTCTATTCTTATTTTCCTATCTGAAACGCATTTCGTGTAGTTGTTGAACTTTTCGCTATTTTCATCTTGAACTTCTGTCATGTATTTTTGTTCAACCTCTCTCACAAGAATTTTTTGAACTTCCCCGGACAAAGCACTTGAACTTCTAGCAACAACTTTTTTAGATGTTATTTTATTTTTGAACTTCTTGTTTCCATTCTTTAATTACGAGGAAAATCTGAGTTTTCTATAATTATCGAACTTCTCCATCTTTTTAGTATGGACTTCGTGGTTTATTTCTTAATCTTTTTTTATGAAATTTTGAAGTGTTATATTTTTAAAAGTTAAACTTCTTGTTTTTTATTTTTGAACTTCTTGTTTCCATTCTTTAATTACGAGGAAAATCTGAGTTTTCTATAATCATCGAACTTCTCCACCTTTTTAATATGGACTTCCTGATTTTATTTAATTTTCTAATGAAAAAAATCCTACTTTCAGATAGACATCGAGCTGCTCCGTTTTTTAATTTGAACTTCTAGGTTTATTTCAACAGAGAAAATCTTTTTTTAATAAAAATTGTTTGAGATGCTTTTTTTAATGACCTTCTTTGGGTTTGTAACAAGCATTGAACTTCTTGGTTTTTTTATTTAAACTTAGTCATTTTTTTGTGGAGCCCATCTTTTTTCTTCACTCTTTTGTGCACAGTTTCAAAATATAACTTTTCGAACCTCCCAAAAATTGTTTTGTGCACTTCTTTTGATGAATGATTTTTTTCTCATTGGATTTTTTTATCATAAGATGAATTCTTCCCAAAATCCAATGATTGAACTCTCGCAAACAATAATCCTTGAACTTCCAGATTACTTTAGAAAATACATACTTCTTTAGCTGTATGTAAACTCGGTGGTTTACACGAACTTCCTTCCATCAAATCATGTGAAGAAGATGCATGAACAGAAAAAAGGGGAAGGAGTTACAAGGTCCATAACACACTTTCTTTTTTGTTCTTATTTTGTGAAGTCTCCGCACAATAAACGTAACAAGTTCCAAATCGAAGCTATGAAATGAAATAAATGAATATGAGTAAGAGGGTGCACGAACATGGTGCACATCAATTTCAGTAGAAGCTAGGCCATAGCATAGGGTTCCTACGGATTTCTCGAGAAGCAGAGAGGTGCTTTGAGGAGGTAGACGCATGAATGGCGACTAGCAGTTCAAGTCTTGTGTGCTCTGTTTTGTGGTGATAGCAGGAATAGAATTTTTCGCAACTGGGGATAGCGACTAGCAGAATAAGTGGCACAAGCATCTTGTTCGACCTGCCACGAGATCTCTGTTCGACCTGCCAATGAGTACAATCCGAATGAATAAAAAATATTGAGAGAAGCAGAGTATATAAAACATTGGCACATATATACATAGACACTGAACACACAAGAAAATTGAAGGTTAGAAATCACAGCTGGCTGCCAGAACCTCTTTGTTAGGAAAAGAGGTGTACTGCGAGTTTAAGTAACAAATTTGTACCACTTTTAACCATGGACAACAGTAGGTTCAATCAAAAAAAGTACCAAGGACAAACACCATCAAGTAATCTGTCTCTGAAATCTTTCCTCTCGTACACAAGCTGAACTGCAGTAGTAGTGCACCAACAACAGCTCGACAGTGCTTGAGGAGAGGACGCTGCGGACAGTAGCTCACTGCTCGGAGGAGCTCGTCGGTGCTACGGTCGAAGAGGAAGGTCGGGACGAACAGGACAAGAGCTAGTTTTTCTGCAAACGAACACTAGAGGAGGGAGGACGGGCTGAGAAGCTCGGCGTCGTCGTCTACATTATGTACGAGAGGTAGGATAGACGACCTGCTGCTGCTGGTGGGCTGGCGACGCAGTAGTTCGGCAGCCCTCTGGCCGGAGGGCTGCGTGCAAGATATGTCTCCCAACCGCCTCTCTCCACTCTGCCGGATGTGGCCACCAAGCAGCAGGTCGTGCCCTCCTCTTGCTGCAGGTCGAGCATTCCTCGAGGTGCAGGTGGATGGCAGGTAGGCACGGTGGACGTCGGGTGGTGGCCGCCGGCGCACGGCGTCGATGGGGAGGAGGGTGGTGGCCGTCGGTGTGTCGCATCGAAGGGGAGGCAGGGGGTGGTGGCCGATGCAGCGGGGGCGACGGGTTCACGCTGAGGTGGGTGGCGGTGGCTCGCCCGCGGTGGCACTGTCGCGGTAGAAGGCCAGCGACGGCGTCTAGGGAGGAAACCGGCGGCGATGCTTGATCCTGCGTAGGAGGTGGCAGTGTGCCGACATAAGATGGGATGGGGCGGGCGGCGACCGGCCGGAGCAGGAATGGGCAGGGGCGGAGGCGGGTCTGGAGGCCCGGCGGCGCGGGATCCGGGGAGGGAGGCGGTGGTTGTCGAGCACCGTGGGGATCATGGGATCGGGAGGGCGGTGGTTGCGAGAGCACCGTGGGGATCGGGGCGGTGGGGATCGGGGATCGGGGAAGTGGTGGACCGGTGGGGCGTGGGTGATTAGGAAGTTCGGGAACACCTGCTCGGCCCTATATAGGGCATCGCGTGATCCAAATAACTATTCTAATCCCAGGATTAAAATAGTGTTGTCATATATATATATATATCATCAAAATATCTAACGAATACCAACTTCACATGATTACTTATAACAAGACTTCTCACATGTCCTCAAGAAAAGTAAATACTCACAAATCCTATTAATGTTCAAGATTAGAGGTATATTGAATACACTTGATGATCTGAACATATAATCTTCCACCAAATAAACCAACTAGCATCAACTACAAGATGAAATCTGCACTACTAGCAACCCACAACAATCTGAGGTTTGTTGGGACAAAGATTGAATACAAGAGATGAACTAGGGTTTGAGATGAGATGGTGCTACTGAAGATGTTGACGAAGATTGGTCCACGATGAGAGGATTGTTGGTGGTGTCGGTGGCTTTGATTTCCCTCTTCCAGAGGGAAGTAGCCCCGGCGGAATCGCTCCACCGGAGGGCAAACGTGCTCCTGCCCAGGTTTTGCATCAAGACGGCGGCGCTTCGTCCCGAAAATCTTCCCTTGATTTTTTTATAGGGAAAATGGCTTCATATAGGATAAGACGGGACCAAGAGACCTGATGGTGGGGTCACCAGCTCACCCTACGTGCCCCAGCGGGGGCGCCCCCTTAGCTCTTGACTCTCTGGTGGGTCCCCTCCTAGTATTTCTTCTAGCAATATTTTTTATTAATTCCAAAACAATTCTCCGTAAATGTTTAGACTTTTGGAGCTTTGGAGAATATATGTCTCTGTTGTAGCTTTTTCAGACCCAGAATTCTAGCTATCGACAGTCTCCCTCTTTATATGAAACTTACAAAATGAGAAAAGGCATTAGAACTACATCATAAAGTGAAATAATAGCCCAAAACATAATAAACAATATTAGGAAAATATGACAGAAAATGGATGTATCACCTCTCAATCATAACGATTCATCCAAATAAATAACAACTAATCAATTTCAACAGCAAAGGTGGAACTGTGAGCCATAATTCTACAACTATAATGCAAACTAAACATAGACATTGTTCATAATTAATTTGCACTAGTGATTAAACTTAATTAATACATAAATGTGCTCCCATCCAAATCAATATCTCTCATAATTGATAGTGAGTGATTGAAGATAAAAATCTAGTTCTCAACCATTAATGTGGACATCACTGATGACGAGAATTTTGACCGATGGGCAAACTTTTGTCGATCATATCTCCATATGACTCTTGTTCATCTTTCCACACTTCGTGCTCCGAGCTTAGAGTGATTCTACCAAAACTTCAAGACAACAGAGTGTTACCTGCTTGCTTGGTCTGACCTCGTCTGTCTTACACTTCACGATTTGTTTGTACTCATGTGGACATGACGTACTCCAAAAAGCTACATGTTATAGATGGTTGCAACACTAGGAAGAGCACCTTTTAATTAACTTGATATTTACTGTGAGAAACGCTTCCGGATCCTCTCAGAACTATTCTGAATATTGATCAAACAATTCCACAAATATATTCTCATCACTCCTGTCCTACTAACACTCAGCAGATCATGATTGCCTTAAGCTTGTGACCCCATAGGTTCGGTAACTCATAAACTTGAATGAAACCCCTTCATTCAATGACCAATAGTGAAAACGTGGACGTCCATATCGATCCCTATGATCACACAAATGATATTCGAGTGAACCTTTGCTTATCATGTGGTGTTCCCTTTGCTTCGTGATACTTGACAAAACCCAGGATGTGTCCGTGATAACCCACAAGTATAGGGGATCAAGTGTAGCTTTTTCGATAAATAAGAGTGTCGAACCAACGAGGAGCTAAATGTAGGGTTTATATCCCTTCAAGTTCTATTGACCACCGATACAACTCTATGCACACTTAACATTCGCTTTACCTAGAACAAGTATGAAACTATTTTGTAGGTTTAGGGATAAGTTTGCAAGGATAAAACTAGATGTACTTAGCGAGAATAAAACTACGAGTAATTTGCAAGACAATAAAAGTTAGTTGTTTAGCAGAAAGCTTCTTGTAACACAGGAGAAAGATTTGTCCCTAGGCAATCGATAACTAGACTTGTAATCATCACTGCAATTTGTTGGGGAACGTAGCATGCAATTTCAAAAAACTTCCTACGCTCACGCAAGATCTATCTAGGAGATGCATAGCAACAAGGGGGAGAGTGTGTCTACTATCCTCGTAGACTATAAGCAGAAGCGTTTTATGACGCGGTTGATGTAGTCAAACTTTCTTCGTGATCCACCAATCGAGTACCGAACGTATGTCACCTCCGAGTTCTGCACACGTTCAGCTCAGTGACGTCCCTCGCCTTCTTGATCTAGCAAGATGTGGAGGTAGTAGATGAGTTCCATCAGCACGACGGTGTGGTGACGGTGACGGTGAAGTGATCTCCGCAGGGCTTCGCCTAAGCACTACGAAGTTATGACCGGAGGCGTAAACTATGGAGGGGGGCGCCGCACACGGCTAAGATAATGTCTGGGGTGTGCTAGGTGCCCCCCTCCCACATATATATAGGTGGGGGAGGAGGGAGAAGCCAGGGGGTGCCCCAAGTAGGATCCGAATCCTACTTGGGGTTTCCCCAAGTGGTGCCCCCTGCCTTTTTTCACCATAGAAGAAAGGGAAGCGGAAGAGAGAAAGGAAACGGGGGGAGCCCTCCTTTTTCCTTCTCCCAATCAGCCTCCTGCCATAGGGGGGTGCCACCCCTTGTGGGCTGGTGTGCTCCCCTCTCATGGCCCGTATCTTCCCCCCGAGGGTTCCGGTAACCCCTCCGGTACTCCGATAAATACCCGATACACTCCGGAACACTTCTGGTGTCCGAATACAATCTTCCTATATTTCAATCTTTACCTCTCGGCCATTTCAAGACTCCTCGTCATGTCCGCGATCACATCCGGGACTCCGAACAACATTCGATCACCAAATCACATAACTCATATAATACTATGTCGTCGACGAATGTTATGCTTGCGGACCCTACAGGTTTGAGAACTATGTAGACATGACCAAGACACCTCTCTGGTCAATAACCAATAGCGGAACCTAGATTCTCATATTGGCTCCCATATATTCTAAGAATATCTTTATTGGTCGAACCGTTATGACAACATAGGTTATCCCCTTTGTCCATCAGTATGTTACTTGCCCGAGATTCGATCGTCGGTATCTTCATACCTAGTTCATTCTCGTTACCGGCAAGTCTCTTTACCCGTTCCGTAATACATCATCTTGCAACCAACTCATTAGTCACTTTGCTTGCAAGGCTTCTTATGATGTGTATTACTGAGAGGGCCTAGAGATACCTCTCCGATACTCGGAGTGACAAATCCTAATCTCGATCTATGCCAACCCAACAAACACCTTCGGAGATACCTATAGAGCATCTTTAAAATCACCCAGTTAGGTTGTGACGTTTGATAGCACATAAGGCATTCCTCCGCTACCCGGGAGTCGCATAATCTCATAGTCAAAGGAATATGTATTTGACATGAAGAAAGCAATAGCAATAAAACTGAACACTCATTATGCTAAGCTAACAGATGGGTCTTGTCCATCACATCATTCTTCTAATGATGTGATCCCATTATCAAATGACAACTCATGTTCATGGTAAGGAAACCTTAACCATCTTTGATCAATGAGCTAGTCTAGTAGAGGCTCACTACACTACTGTAGGATGTTGCTAACATGACACTACGATCAGAAACCCTTTGACGAAATTGTGTGCGATGCAATAATCGCAAATGGTGGTGTAAAAAAACTGTCAAAACAGGTGCAAAATGTTTGCGATGACGGATGCATCAAACACGGTTCAGATTTTTGTTGCGTGTGCGATTCAGGGCATACAGTTCAGTTCAATTAATTGTTTGCGATGAGGAGGAACAAAAGAAACGGCTGCCAGATGAAGGTGTGTATGATGTAGAGCATATGGTTCACTCGGACGAACTATTTGTGATGAGGAGGGACAACAGAAATGGGCAGCCAGATGAAGGTGTGTGCGATATATGGCATATAGTTCACTCGGATGAACTGTTTGCATTGAGCCAAGAGAACATAAACGGTCCAACTTAACAAGATGTATGTGATACGCAACAAACATGTATGTAATCGGAAATGTGTGGGAGAACCGATAACAACACAGATGATTCCTGTAAACAAGTTGTGTGTGTTGTGAGCAAACGATTGCTGGTATACAATTGTCAGTGATTGATGAAATCATCACCGACGGGTTCATTGTTTAGTCTGTGCGCGATGTGATTTGCTCTGTCTACAGAGCATCAACATATATACTTAAAAAGACAACATTGCATAACCAAATTAAGCATACAGTTACACAAGTGACTACACACATAACATTTTCACACACACCAAAGTAAGCAATTACATGCATACTAAACTAGGAGAAACGAGGATCTAATCATCTACTTCTTGTTGCAACGACGCTTGCCATTGCTCTGCTTTTGGCTAGATCCCTGGCCGTTTTGGGGAGGAGGCACTTCCTCATGTGAACGATGCACCTGTACATGTCGTAGCACGTGTACGCCTCCTTGGCCGCATACATGATGTGAGCTTTGTCGAGTTTCTCCATCCAGGCCGAGTGCTAGGCACGCTTGTCCTTGTTGCAGGAATCCTTCATGTCTCTCTCCTCCACATAAGCAAAATTGCCATGTAAGCAGGCTATAAGCCCAGTATTGTAGTACTTCCTCTTAGCGGTGTGGCAGACTAACCGTGTGGGGTGCGAAGTGGCTTCGCTCGTGTGGGGGACGGAGGCCATCCCGTGCGGGCGCTAGGTCTGAGAGGACGACCTTGTTGTTAGTGTGTGACCTCTCTGTGGAAACCGTTCGCTCCCCACTAGCCTCTTCATGTACCATGGCAACCGTCCACCGCCTATTCTCCTTCCCTCTCAATTTGGAATTGTTGTCGCACGCTCTTCCTCCCTCCATTTGCCTTCACCCTTCCTTCTGCCATTGTTCGATCGTCTTCTCCATGGAGGGAACAGGCCGGAAACGACCCCGTTATTCTTGCCCCGATCTGAAAGATGACGTGGTGGAGGAACTCATTGATCGGTGCGACGTCATCACCTCGGCTAGCATGTCAGGTTCGTCCAAGTCCATTCTCGACCCAACAAATAACGTCATTGCAAAGAACCCAAGGGTTCAGGAGCGGTTTGATCTTCCCTATCTTCTTCGCCATGACGCTGGTCACTGGCGTGGGGACGACGGAAGCCTTGCCTTGTGCAAGTTGATGTCTCTTGATAATGATACATGTGATGTTAAGATGCCATCGCTTTAGGGTAAGGCTTGGGCAGGCGCAAATGGAGATTGGGTTGTTTATATTGGGTATAACTGCGAGTGGGAACTTGTGAATGTGTACACTCGTCACCGGGTTCCACTTCCAAAAATCACAGACTGCCTTGAGGTTGAGCACACAGATGATCTATGTACGTTCAAATACTATCATGGTGACAGTCGTCTACAGAAGATAGCAATTTGTCGAGTTCCCAACCGCTCTTGGGATTACAAGAACTATGAAGTTGTTGCTATCTTCGAAAAGCTTGTTGCCGTCCTTACTTCCACGCCTTTATGGATATTGCTCAAAAATCAATTTCTGTACACGGATGAGTACTGTGATGCAATTCAATACGAGGGTCTTGTGCTTGCTACCATCACTCGTGGCACTATTTTTGCAGGAATCCTTATGATTTTGGTACGTTTTTCTTCAACCGTAATTATAATTGTTTCATCCACATGCATGCGGGTTAGCTAGTTTCCCTTTACTGATTAACCTTCTTGTGTTTCCAAGGTCCTGTGAACATTCCACCACCTATACTTGAAATTTTTTATAACCAAGGGGGAGATGATGATGGTGATGATCACGAGCATGATGACAAGCATGACCTATATACTCAGTGGCGCCTGGCAACTTATTCCGATGGATCACCTCTTCTTGTATGTATACAGGGCACTGCTGATGTTACTAATGAAGCAGATGTTGTCTCCCATGGTCGCACTCTCCGGACCCATTCCAACATCTGTTGTAGGGTATTCGGGATGGATACTCGTGTGCTAGCGCCAACACCTTCTCCCTGGTTTAGTATTGATAGTCTTGGAGAAAACTCGCTCTTCCTTGGACAAAACTATCCAATGATGGTGAAAGGCGATACAGCTACTGTTGACACAATGTTACTACCATTTATGAGATGCAACTGTATCTATACCTCAGACATTCTATGGTTCCCTACCCTTGCTATCACAATATCCGTCCTATAGGCCGCTTCAGCCTGGATGATCAGTCCCGCATTGGTCTCGAGATTGACAATAGCAGCCCTCCCCATAGAATTAGGTATGGTTCAAAGCAAGCGTTTCCAACGCCGAGGATTGGTTGAGATGAAGTTCATTTCATCGCTTTGTTATTTGTTGTGTGAGAAAATTTTTAGTATTTACTAGAATGTTTTGTTGGAAAAATCTATATCCAACATGTATCCTCGTTGTTGTTGAGTGTTCATGACTTGTTGTATATAATCCAACGTATATTGTTTTTCTATTTAGATGATTAATGCTGTGGCTTTATTGCTTAACTGAAGCATGGCAGGTATCCATTGTTGGTCTAACGCTCACGGTTCGAATAAATAATCCGTTTGGGATCATGGTTCCAAATTATTAATAATCTCCCGTTTGTAATTAGATTAAGATTACATCAAAACTGGTCTCAAATTTGACCAAAAAAAGTATAATGCAACTTTGTATTGGTGTCCATATGTCAACACGATAAGTTTCATGAACTTCAAATAAGTTTTGGATGTACTAGAATTTTAAAATCAAGATTCTCATTGTTTGAAATTTGTTGCACGGGGAGTAAACATGCACCCAGTGAGACACATGTGTTTTTGCAATCCATTTAGGTGCACTGTCACGTGTGCATGTAGCTCGAATTTGATTTTTGCACATTATACCCGTAGAAAATCAATCAATTAATGTACTAAAACGTCTTAATGATCTCTGATTTTTTTCCAAATTAAAATGTCCCTCCTTTGGTAACATATATATGTTCACCGCGGGATAATTAATTTAACATGCATCATAGTTGCGGTGGATTCGTGGTGTGTGTGGGGGTGTGTGCGTCTGGGGGAGGCAGGTGGCTTGTAGTACACTACAAGTTGTGAGCTACCATGTGGGTTGGCCGTTTTGTTAGGCAGGCTGGTGCCACATTAGAGTCATGAATTCATAATTTAAAACATTACACACCCCTTTCATACATACATGTTTTGGCCACATGCAGTCGATGGTTGTCCTACACAACACTCAATACTCACGTGTGACGCTTTCTATGGGCCTGCGAGGTCGTCGTCCATCACTTTGACAAACAACTGGTAATGAGGTTAATTTAAAAAGCATGTATCTCAATGTTTGCGGCCAAGTGACGGTGGCAGGGTGTTTGACATTCATTCCCATTTCTTGCATGGGACCTAAGCATGCAACCAAGGACACGGATTTGGATTTTGAACCAGTTTATATGCATTAGAGCACGTGCCTATAGTTCAAATTTGAATTGTGCACATAAATGCATTGAAAACTCAATTAATGTATAAGAATGTCCAAAAGAACCACGAAAAATTCCAAATTTTAACACAACACTCATGTTGTTGTTCTATGTTGACACTAGAGAAAAAATTGAAAACAATATCAGGCAACAGATATCGTTTCGTCCCCAAAGGTGGCACGTTCCCTACCAAAACCATGAGGCTCTTGTAGTGAGAAGCTGTCGTTGTGAGAAGTTTATACCCAAACCTGCCCCAAATGGGACAAAAATTTTACCACAGCATGTTGATGATGCTCCATGATAGCATGCCAAGTTTCATGAATTTTAGAAGAATTTTGGATTTACTAGAATTTAAAAAGCAGGCATCTCAATGTTTGTGGCCGAGTGACGGTGGCAGGGTGTTTGACATTCATTCCCATTTCTTGCATGGGACCTAAGCATGCAACAAAGGACACAAATTTGAATTTTCAACCAATTATTATGCATTAGAGCATGTGCCTATAGTTCAAATTTGAATTATGCACATAAATGCATTGAAAACTCAATTAATGTATAAAAATGTCCAAACAAACCTTGAAAAAAAATCCTAAAACTAACACAACACTCATGTTGTTCTATGTTGTCACTAGAAAAAAATTGAAATCAAGAAGAGGCAACGGATATCGTTTCATCCAGAAAGGTGAAACGTTCCCTGCTGTAACCATGAGGTTGTTTTGAGAAACTATGGTTTGTGAGAAACTTATATACCCCAACCTGCCCCAAATGGACAATATTTTTACCACTGCATGTTGATGCTGTTCCATGCTAGTGTGTCAGGTTTCATAAATTTCAGACGCGTTTTCGATTTACTAGAATTTAAAAACCATGTATCTCAATGTTAGCAACCGAGCGACAGTGGCAAGGTGTTTGACATTCATTCTCATTTCTTGCATGGAACTTAAGCATGTAACCAAGGACACACATTCTAATTTTGAACCACTTTATATGCACTGGAGCATGTACATGTAGTTCAAATTTGAATTATGCACATGAATGCAAAGAAAACTCAGTTAATGTATAAAAATGTCCAAGCGAACCACGAAAAATCCCGAAAAATGATACAACACTTGTGTTGTTCTATGTTGACACGAGAAAATTTTGGAAAGTAAGAAGAGGCAACATATATCGTTTGTCCCACAAGGTGGCACATTCCCTACCAAAATCATCTGGCTTGTTGTGAGAGAAGCTCTGGTTTGTGAGAAGCTTATACCCAAACCTACCCCAAATGGGAAAGTATTTTTTCCATGGCATGTCGATGCTGTTCCATGATATCATGTCAAATTTCATGAATTTTAGCCGAGTTTTCGATTTACTAGAATTTTAAAACCATGTATCTCAATGTTAGCGACCGAGCGACAGTGTCAAGGTGTTTAACATTCATTCTCATTTCTTGCATGTGACCTAAGCTTGCAACCAAGGACAAACATTTGATTTTGCAACCCGTTTTTATGGACTGGAGCATGTGATTTAATTTTGAATTGTGCACCTGAAATGGCTAGAAAGCAAATTTAATGTATAAAATTTCCAAACGAACACTGAATAATTCCAATTTTTCTACGACACACATATAGTTGCATGTTCACTCCAAATAAAAGGTCTAGCAATTCAAACATCGTCCATTGCCACTGTGACCCCATTATATAATTCGAATCAAAATGAAAAATCAAGTAGATCCCACACAGTTTATTATCACCAACCGTGTGAGATGCAGTACAAAATATCCTAGAGCACCGTCAGTGTATAGTACGCCTATGGATTTCGCGAGAAGGTGCATCGGCTACAGTCCATAGCCGGCGTGTCAAGCACACTAGCTCGCTCCCCAAATACTCCCGCCTCTGCATCCCTCGCAATCTCAAAAATATCTGCTCGCCCTTGATCCAAATTTTCAGTAGCCCCGCCTTGTTACTCCCGCCTAGTAAAATTTTCAACTGTTGCGGTATTTCCTCAAACACCACCTTAACCCCCCCCCCCCCGCCCCCCTCCACACACACCACAGACTTCCCCAAACCTCCACTCACCGGCACACACCACCCCCGTAACCATTGGTAGGTCGCCGCCATCGCCGCCGCCTCCATCCTCAACCTCTGCCTGTGTGCCGGGGAGCTCGAGGAGGCAATGGCCCAAGAGAGGTTTATCGCGGCCTCTTCGCCCGACGCCGGCGAGGTGGCCGCCAAGGTGTCCCCGCCGTCCTCCGCGGGCTCTTTATCAATCCGCCGTTGCCGGTCCCCCGATCCACCCGCCGTCGTGCCCCTACGCCAGTTTGAGGACTTCCCCGTCCTTCCGCGGACCCGACAGCCGATGAGGTCCTACCTCAGGGTCCGGCAGCGGCGGTGGGGGACGTGGGTCGCCGAGATTACAGATCGGGAGACCCACACCCGCCGGTGGCTTGGTAGCTTCCACACGGCCGAGCTCGCGGCCATGGAGTACGACCGCTGGCAGGTCCGCTACCACTGCGCGGCGGCTAGGCTCAATTTCCCGCTCAGCACACGTCCGGTCCACCTCGTTCCGCCGGAGCCAGGGGTGGTGATCTCGGAGATGGCGCGGGAGGACCCGAGGCATGGGAGCACCTCGAGGCCGAGGCCGTCGACGAGGCCTACATGCAAGAGCTCCGTCGGCAGCACCCGGAGCTCGTGGAGGTGGAGCGGGCGATCTTTGCCGGCGCGGAGGGCGGCGAGGCTATCGCGCTCTCCTTCGATGACGAGGTTGAAGGAGGCAAGGATGGCGGCGCAAAGGGCGGCGAGGTTATCACGCTCTCCTCCAATGGTGAGGTCGAAGGCGGCGAGGACGGCGACACGGAGGGCGTCGAGGTGGGCGGTGAGGATGAGGAGATCAACGTCGACGAGTGGAGGAGTGCCTTCCCCAACGACCCCGATGACGGCACCGGCCCGGACCCGGCTCGTGGCACACTATACCTGACGAGGAAGGATTGGCTCGACCTCTACTTCGACCGAAAGTAGTTTAGCTTAGTTTAAATTTATGTTTTATGTTCGGTTATGCAGAATTATCTATGTTTATGTTTGAATGCATGCTACTTTCGGTTGAACCTGCTTTGAACTTGATCAAATTGAAGTTTACAACATTAAGTTTAGGGAATCGACTAGAAACGGCCAAAAATTGCTGGAGTATATATATCCACTAAGGGTTTTAGTCCTTTAACTTCTAAAGGATCGGCTAGAGATGGCCTTATGCCTTGTTTATTTCAGTTCTTCACGATGTGATGCTCTATATGTGCAACTATTTGCCGTGCAATTCAATTTCATCAATAACAGTTTCAACTACCACTATGAATTATGATATTTTCTTGATGTTAAGGATATTGCAGTTAACATGCCTTTCCATTTTTTAACAATAACTAGTGTACTTTAGACCTGCACAATACCAGTTTGAATGACTATTTGCTTGTTTATAAATGTTATGCATGCTGCAGTTAACACACCTTCCCACTTCTTGTTTTGCTTAACTAGCGTGTTTCAGCCTGCACACTGAAGCTGTCATTTGTAGATTATATTGGCTACCATGGATATATTTGGTTGATGTTTAGCCTGTTGTGCTTAACATGCCTTTATATGTACTCATACAAGACAATATTGAGAACAGTGTTGTTTTCCATCGAGGTTAGTTTCATCGCATTGCTTATATGCACTCACTGTTTAGGATCTCGGTAGCTAGTACCATATAGCCTGGGGGCTGATAAGGGATTAATCGTCGAATTGGACATTTCACTGAATATATCTGTAACCCATTTATCAGTAGGTTAACTAGGGCCATATTTAATATATCTAAGGCTACATAGCAACATGCATTGTACTGAATGACTAAATATGCAATCCCAGGCTACATAGCAACAATGAAGAGTGTTACCTTAATGTTCGTGTTACCTTAATGTTCTGATGATGTCTAGGTATACATGTATAAAATCTTATATAATGGGATGGAGGGAGTGCTGTACTACATCATTTTGCAATTGTTGTTTAGCTTCTAATATTAACTTGGTGATTTTAGGTACACATGTCATTGCCAAAGATCCAGACTTCGACCCTTTATGCGTATGGGGCAATGAGATATTCATGAACCAGCAACAAGTGAGGAAACTGATAAAGATTGTTATTAAAATGGGTCAAAAGATGTGAATCGAACTATTTGTTTACACTTTATGCAAGACAATAGTGAACTGCAGGATGGTAAGTAAGAACCCTGTAGCCTTCTTTTTACCGCATGTAATGAGTTGTGTTAGATGACAATGTCTGAATCTTTTTTCCTTTGCAGTGGATCCTGAAGCAGTTTACTCAAGATTACCTCTCAAACTATATGATTGGCGGCCGACCATCACACGGGGTTGGACTAGTGCGGTGCGTGCCTTCTGCATCTAGGAGAGCACAATAGGGCCATTCTGCTTCACCTTGTTCAACAACTAGAATGTCTGTTGCCTCTTTCTTTACCATCTGTAATAGTACAAGTATAAAACCATGGTTCATCATTCTTTATTTGGTGCTTATGTAATTCTTAAACATATGAATAATGCATTGGTTGTTTGAACCTGATGGATATGAATAAAGCCATAGCCCTACTTTCAAGTTTAAATTAGGTACAATTTTAAATAGCAGCAATTAAATTAGGGCAAAATTACAGTGTGCAGGTCATTACGACGCACACGGTTAATAAAGCACAGCGTGTGCGATATACATCATAATCCGACATGGTTCACGGAGTGGAAACATGTGTAACAATGCACACAGTTGTTGTTTGCAAAGCGTGTGTGATGTCAGACACTATCACATACGGTGCGGGAAAACTAAATGTGTGTGAATGTCTACCTATCGTACACGGTTTATAATCATGAAATGTTTTTGATGTGCGAGGCATCGTAAACGTAGAGCCAGTTTGGTACGTGCCTAGAAAACTCCCGTGCCTGGAATCTGCCTGGTTTTAGGTCAAACCACAAAACGCCGACTGCGATGGCAATGCGAGCACAAACGAGTAGCAAGGATGAAGCGTTTCAAATATTCGAGACATCGGAAACGGTTATATAGGGGCAACTATATGCATCAAGGGTCCCTATCCCCGACGGTTTCTGGGTCGTGTGGGAAGGAGCCCCCCTATCGCCCACACTCACTTGGCGACGGTTCCAAATGTCATCGCGGAAAGGGGTTAAAAACCGTTTGTATAGCACCTCGTTGTACCAGTGCTAGGGACACGTTGTTTGTTTATGTATTCACACATGTATTAAGGTTTCCGATCAATACAATTCTAGCATGAATAATAAACCTTTATCATGAATAAGGAAATATAAAATAACAACTTTATTATTGCCTCTAGGGTATATTTCCTTCACAATTTTATATGAGGGAGAGGCATGAGCTAATATACTTTCCGTACTTGGATCATATGCACCTATGATTGGAACTCTAGCAAGCATCTGCAACTACCAAAGATCGTTAAGGTAAAACCCAACCATAGCATTAAGTAACAAGTCCTCTTTACTCCCATACGCAACAACCCCCTTACTCGGGTATGTGTTTCAGTCGCTCACGCCACCCACTATAAGTGAATCATGAACGTATTGCAACACCCTACAATGGGGATCCCTCACGCTTGCGCAACATGGAGGGCACCATAGGACAACACCAAAATAGAACATAGAACTCAACCAATCACGATCATCAATCAACCCATAGGACAAAAAGAATGTACTCAAACGTCATAGGATAGCAACACATCATTGGATAATAATATGTGGCATGAAGGACCATGTTGAAGTAGAGATTACGAGAGAGTTGATGATATGAAGCACCGTGTTTAAGTAGAGATTACAAGAGAGTTGGTCATGATAACCCACAAGTATAGGGGATCACAACCGTTTTTGAGGGTAGAGTATTCAACCCAAATTTATTGATTCGACACAAGGGGAGCCAAAAATATTCTCAAGTATTAGCAGTTGAGTTGTCAATTCAACCACACCTGAAAGACTTAATATCTGCAGCAAAGTATTTAGTTGCGAAGTAGTATGGAAATAATGGTAACGGTGGCAAAAGTAACAGTAGCAGTTTTGTAGTAATCGTAACAGTGGCAACCGAAAAGTAACTTAGCAAATATCAATATGAAATGAGCACATAGACAATGGATCAATGATGAATAATTATGTCGGATAGCATTCATCAAGCAACAGTTATAACCTAGGGTGACACAGAACTAGCTCCAATTCATCAATATAATGTAGGCATGTATTCCAAATATAGTCATACGTGATTATGGAAAAGAACTTGCATGACATCTTTTGTCATACCCTCCCGTGGCAGCGGGGTCCTAATGGAAACTAAGGGATATTAAGGCCTCCTTTTAATAGAGTACCGGACCAAAGCATTAGCACTTAGTGAATACATGAACTCCTCAAACTACGGTCATCACTGGGAAGTGTCCCGACTATTGTCACTCCGGGGTTGCCGGATCATAACACGTAGTAGGTGACTATAACTTGCAAGATAGGATCAAGAACACTCATATATTCATGAAAACATAATAGGTTCAAATCTTAAATCATGGCAGTCGGGCCCTAGTGACAAGCATTAAGCATAGCAAAGTCACATCAACATCAATCTTAGAACATAATGGATACTAGGGATCAAACCCTAACAAAAACTAACTCGATTACATGGTAAATCTCATCCAACCCATCACCGTCCAGCAAGCCTATGATGGGATTACTCACGCATGGTGATGCGCATCATGAAATTGGTGATGGAGGATGGTTGATGATGACGATGGCAACGGATTCCCCTCTCTAGAGCCCCGAACGGACTCCAGATCTGCTCTCCCGGGGAAGAACAGGGCTTGGCGGCAGCTCCGTATCGTAAAACGCGATGAATCCTTCTCTCTGATTTTTTCTCCCTAAACGTGAATATATGGAGTTGGAGTTGAGGTCGATGGAGGTCTAGGGGGCCCACGAGGTAGGAGGGCGCGCCCAGGGGGGTAGGGCGCGCCCCCACCCTTGTGGCCAGGACGTGGGCCCCCTTCGGCTGATTCTTTCACTAGTATTTTTTTATTAATTCCAAAAGTTATCTCCGTGAAGTTTTAGGTCATTCCAAGAACTTTTATTTATGCACAAAAATACACCATGGTAATTGTGCTGAAAACAGCGTCAGTCCGGGGTAGTTCCATTCAAATCATGCAAATTAGAGTCCAAAACAAGGGCAAGAGAGTTTGGAAAAGTAGATACATTGGAGATGTATCAACTCCCCCAAGCTTAACCCATTGCGTGTCCCCAAGCAATTCAGTTGACAAAAAGAAAGTGATAAAGAAAAACTTTTACAAACTCTGTTTGCTCTTATTGTTGCAAATATGTAAAGCAAGCATTCAAGTTTTCAGCTAAGATTATGAACTAACCATATTCACAATAACACTTAGGTCTCACGTTTACTCATATCAATGGCATAATCAACTAGCGAGTAATAATAATAAACCTCAGATGACAACAGTTTCTCAAAACAATCATGATATGATATAACAAGATGGTATCTCGCTAGCCCTCTCTGAGACTGCAAACATAAATGCAGAGCACCCCTGAAGATCAAGGACTGACTAGACATTGTAATTCATGGCAAAACAGATCCAGTCACAGTCATACTCAATATCAATTAATAACAATGCATACAAATGACAGTGGTGCTCTCTAACTGGTGCTTTTTATAAGAGGATGATGACTCAACATAAAAGTAAATAGATAGGCCCTTCGCTGAGGGAAGCAGGAATTTGCAGAGGTGCCAGAGCTCGAGTTTTGAAACGGAGATAAATAATATTTTGAGTGGTATGCTTTCATTGTCAACATAACAACTAAGAGATCTCGGTATCTTCCATGTTACATACATTATAGGCGGTTCCCAAACAGAATGGTAAAATTTATACTCCCCCACCACCAACAAGCACATTCCACGGCTGGTCTGAAACAATGGTTACTGTCCAACTAACAACAATCCCAGGGGAGTTTTGTTTGCAATTATTTTGATTTGATTTGAGCATGGGACTGGCCATCCCGGTTACCGGCCATTTTCTCGTGAATGATGAGCAGAGTCCACTCATCGTGAGAATAACCCACGTAACATGGAAGATATAGCCAGCCCTAGTTGCTACATGAGCGATTCGAGCATACAAAACAGAATTTCATTTGCAGGTTTAGAGTTTGGTACATGCAAATTTACTTGGAACAACATGTAATTGATAACCCACAAGTATAGGGGAACGCAACAGTTTTCGAGGGTAGAGTATTCAACCCAAATTTATTGATTCGACACAAGGGGAGCCAAAGAATATTCTCAAGTATTTGCAGCTAAGTTGTCAATTCAACCACACCTGAAAGACTTAATATCCGCAGCAAAGTATTTAGTAGCAAAGTAGTATGGAAGTAACAGTAACGGTGGCAAAAGATCTAGTTTGGACTAGTAGTACTTTCGATGTGCACCACATGTTGCCTCCACTTGAATCTAATCCGCCAACACAAGCTATTTAATCATCATCATAGTCATTACCACCAACAGTAGCTATTTAATCATCATAGTCATAGTGTAGCACATCATCATCTTCAAACTCATTCTAGCTAGCTAATCACCACCGACACTAGATGCGGTAGCTATCTAATCACCACCAACACTAGCTAATAATAATCATCATAGTCATTACCACAAACACTAGCTATTTAATCATCATAGTCATAGTGTAGCACATCATCATCTTCAAACTCATTTCTAGATAGCTAATCACTCCTGCTACTTTCTCTTGGGTAAAATAGCATAAAACATGTGTAGCACTCCCGCTTCATCATGTTGGAGCATGCAGATGAACCTATCTCCTAATCATGGGCTGCGCTTCTGATTGCTGCCCCCTAGTATTTCTCTGCGATCATTCACAATTTTGCTCCAGTCTTTCACTATTAAGCATTCCTAGCTTTTAGAAATACTAAATGCACTAAAGTGCATTGTAGGATGTCTTGGCCTAAGCTAACCATTCTCATGCGACCTTTAGTCTCGATCCAATGAGGCACAACATTCATTGGGAGTCCCGGTTGAAGAACATCATATAGTAACATACTTAGCAATGAAGTTTAGCTTAAAAAATAATGTATGCAAAAGAAGCACTGAGGACAAATAGTAAAAAATTTACCATCTTTCCTAAATATATATGACCGTAGTTCAATACGAACACTATTGGTCGCACGTTTTGAGTACTAAGATTTTTAAGTCCAGGAAAATAATTTATCTTGACAATATGAAGATCCTCAAGCCATGAAACATAATGACCTATCTCCTCGCAGTTTAGTTCAGCCCCGGGACAGTGGACGGTCATGTCTACCAAGCGCCGGACATGTTTGCTTCAATGGAAATAAGCTGCCAATAGAAATTAGTTGTCAACTATTTTTGAATAAACAATATCGAAGACATAAATATGGTTGAGAAACTCACATAATGGTATAACTAGAGGCGTCTGCACATCGATCCAGATGTCGATATTACCTTCAATATCATCTTCCGGACGAATATCAAAGGTGATAACCATATCAGGCTCAAATGCATAAGTCTTGCATAGTGCTTGCCAAGTTTTGCATTCAAAACAGGTGTAGGTGTCTGTGTTGTACAATTTTGCGTGGAAAGTATAACCATGCTCGGTCTTCAAGTAAACTCTCTTTACCTCCATAGTAGTTTTTATAGGACTGAAACCTATCTTATCCAAGACAAAAACTCTTGCATGGTAGGGGATATGCTAGTAGAATAGTAAAAAAATTTAAATTATAAGTTGAAGCAAATGAAGCAGATGTCATGCTTAATTACGAAAAAAAGACTTGTCGTTGTGACTTACTATATCCACTTCGAAGTTCTCGTCCAGCTTGATGTTGAAGCGCCTATCATCATCTAGGAAGATTCTATCACACATGCCGCGCTCGTCTTTGCAGTATTCGCAAATACCGAAATCCTTTCCGTCATCAGACATTTCCTATGTTCATAGTTGAAACATTAATTGAAAATCGATCGAAGGCAACTACCAGGATACTCAATACACAAAGCCGGGGCACTCAATATTTCCTACATATTCTGGCACAAGTCATGCCAAAATTCACGGAAAAATCCGGCATGATCTTTGCTAAAATAGGACATATCGAGCGCCTGAAATTTCCCGGAACGGAAATGAATCAACACTCCGGCAAAACATAGACCACTCAGAGGTGTAACATGCAAACATGACCGGCCACTTGGGAAAGCACATATCCTATTTGAGCAACACAAGATATACATTTCAAAATATCTTATAGGACTCATATTGACATGAGCATTCAATAAGCAAAACCAAATCGTAAAATAAATAAGTATTAAAATTAGCATGCATTCAATAAGTAAAAGTAAATCATCTCTTGCGTCCGTACATCGTCGAATATTATCACTAATACATCCCGAATAGTATCATACGTATAACATCACTAATACAGCTAAAACCCTAGCGAGCGACGGGTATCGGCACGGGCGGTGGACACCCAAAGAGAAGGAACCATCACATGATCATAGTTCCAGTGAGATCCCTGGAGAACTTGCCAGATATTGGAGAACCTGTGCTCCAACGCAGCCAAGTAGCAACGGACGTGCGCGTCCTCCTCGCTGACATGGTGACGTACCACTTCCTCGGGGTCCTCAAGCCTCTGGACCATCACTAGCCCACGCGACCGCCACCAAAGAAGGTTCGGGTCAACGACGGGCTGACTCCTCACCAAGCTGCGCCCCCCGGTAGGTACCGCCTCCCAGTACCAGCCCGACGGAGCCCAGTCCCGGACATGGCCCATCTGGTCAAGCAGGTGTCCTCCGCCGAGTCGACGACGAGGATGTGGGATAGGCATCATCGACGTCGATGCGGGAATAATTGCTTTAACTAAAAATATAACAACAAATATGACATGTTCAACTAGTTCTATTAATTCAACTAGTTCTTACTAAAAATAAACTTACTATACATAAAAATAAACTAGTACCTAATTAGTACCTAGTTCTTACTAACTTATTAGTACCTAGGAACTACTGCCCTAATTACCATCTAATTTGATGAACCTAGGGGTGAAAAGTGGTAGCGGATAATCTGAAATATCTGATATTCGTATTCGATCGGATATTCCAATTATCCAACTTAAAAGTCAAATAAGTGGTCAAATTTTACTCATTTTATGATTAATCTTAGAAATTATTATGCATTATAATAGTGTTTATTCATAAACCTATTTATCATTGACTTATTGTATGTCACAAGTTGAATACTTCATGTCACATAGCTATTGACTAATACACTTAAGCGATCTATCGCTATTATTCCTATCTGTCGTGGAATTGTCACGTCAGATGTCCTAGTGAAAGGACTTAGTCGTGGAGCCATCGCAATTAGGAAGCTTGAAGGGGTTAATCGGGACAAGAGACACGGGAGGTTTTATACTAGTTCGGCCCCTTACGATGAAGGTAAAAGCCTACGTCTAGTTGTGATTGGGATTATGTATGTCTCAATAACCAGGAAGCAGAATCGCTTGACCTAGCTCTCGAGTTGTTGTTTCATACCTTGAACCGCCGCCGGGTCATCCCTTTATATACTGAGGTTGACGCCCAGCGGCTCTACAGAGTCCCGGCCGGCTTATAGATTGTATCCGGCTCGGTCTCTTAATATTTCTTGCCTTACAGTACAAGTTACATGATCAAGGCGGTTTAACACTACGGCCTTAGGTCACCTCTGGGTCGTTGGGCCTTTACTAAGCCGCCGTCTTCAAGCTTGAACTTCTGTCTTCAAGAATGCTTGTAAGTATAACGCGGCTCCTTTTGGCGGGTCATACTAGTAGTTATATCCCCAACACTATCCGTTCCGAATCAAGAAAACATCTGAGCCGCATCCGTATCCGATAACATCCGTATTCGCATTCGTATTCGTTTTGTAAATATGAAAACAGAAGTGGTAATAGCACTATCCGATCCTCATCCGATTCGTTTCCACCCATAGATGAACCCTAACTAATTTGATGCAATTAAAATTTGAAGAACCCTAAGGCAAAGGTAGGGGAGGGGGAGGATCAGGCGTGCTCACCTCGGGTGCCTGCAGCGAGGGAGGGGTAGGCGGCGTCGAGGTCGGGGTCAGGGCTCGGGCGTGCCGCGGAGGGCGGCGTTGAGGTCCGGGTCGGGGCGGCGTTAAGGTTGGGGGAGGCGTTAAGGTCGGGGTCGGGGGCGGCGTCAAATCCGAGGTCGGGGGCAGCATCGAGGGTGTGCGGAGAGCGACAGGAGAGCGCGCGACGACCGACGGGCGATGATGGAGGCGACAACGGAGGAGTTGGGATTTGGGGGAAGTGGCCGTGGGGAAGAACGAACCGCGCGGTTAAGTCAAAAGTAGCAGTAGCGCGTTCCAGGAAGTGCGCTACTGCTAAGTTAGCTATAGCGCGTTCCTAGATATGAGCTACTGCTATTCCTTTCTCTTTCCCCCCTTTTTCATTTATTTTTCTTTACATTTTATTTTTTCCTTTCTCCTTTTTCTATTTCTTTCATTTTGATTTACTTTTGTATTTGCTTTCCTTTAATTTAATTTCCGTTAGCATTAGCGCCTTTCTGTGCAAACGCGCTGCTACAAAGCAAGTTATCTTTAGGCGCGCTACTGCTACAATTGTATCTATAGCGCGGTTTACTCCAACGCGCTACTGCTACTTAGCACTAGCGAGCCTTTTTCTCATGCGCTACTGCTGAAGTTCTGTGTATAGGTTTTCCCTAGTAGTGTTTACTACCAGTGTCGGGTTATTAAGATCAAGCATTTCTTCAATAGGTGGTAAATTCTTAACATCTTCAGCTTTAATACCTTTTTCTTTCATAGATTTATTTGCCTCTTGCATATCTTCAGGACTGAGAAATAGTATGCCCTTTTCCTTCGGAGTTGGCTTAGGAGTTGGTTCAGGAACTATCCAATCATTATCATTGCTCAATATATTATTTAATAGCAACTCAGGTTGCTCAACAGTTCTTTCCGTGAAAACACAACCAGCACAACTATCTAGGTGGTCTCTGGAAGCATCGGTTAGTCCATTATAAAAGATATCAAGTATTTCATTTTTCTTGAGAGGATGATCAGGCAAAGCATTAAGTAATTGGAGAAGCCTCCCCCAAGCTTGTGGGAGACTCTCTTCTTCAATTTGCACAAAATTATATATTCCCCTTAAGGCAGCTTGTTTATTATGAGCGGGGAAATATTTAGCAGAGAAATAATAAATCATATCCTGGGGACTACGCACACAACCAAGAGCAAGAGAATTAAACCATGTTTTAGCATCACCCTTTAATGAGAAAGGAAAAAATTTAAGGATATAATAATAGCGATTTTTTTCCTCATGAGTAAAGAGGGTGGCTATATCATTCAATTTAGTAAGATGTTCCACAACAGTTTCAGATTCATAGCCATAGAAAGGATCAGATTCAACCAAAGTAATTAACTCAGGATTAAAAGAGAAATCATAATCCTTACTAGTAACACAGATAGGTGAAGTAGCAAAAGCAGGGTCATATTTCATTCTAGCATTCAAAGACTTTTCTTTCAGCTTAGCTAACAGTTTCTTAAGATCATATCTATCATTGCAAGCAAGGAAGTCTCTAGCAGTTTCTTCATCCATAATATAACCCTCAGGTACATCGGGCAATTCATATCTAGGGGGATAATCTTCATCATCACTTTCATCAATATTATTGGTTTCAATAATTTCACTCTCTCTAACCCTAGCAAGTTGTTCATCAAGAAATTCACCTAATGGCACATTACTATCAAGCAGAGAAGTAGTTTCATCATAAGCATCGTGCATAGCAGAAGTGGCATCATCTATAACATGCGACATATCAGAATCAATAGCAGGTGCAGGTGTAGGTGTCACAAATTTACTGATAACAGAAGGTGTATCAAGTACAGAGCTAGATGGCAGTTCCTTACCTCCCCTCGTAGTTGAGGGGAAAATCTTGGTCCTTTCATCTTTCAAGTTCCTCATAGTGATCAGCAGGTATAAATCCCAAGTGACTCAGAGAATAGAGCTATGCTCCCCGGCAACGGCGCCCGAAAATAGTCTTGATAACCCACAAGTATAGGGGATCGCAACAGTTTTCTAGGGTAGAGTATTCAACCCAAATTTATTGATTCGACCCAAGGGGAGCCAAAGAATATTCTCAAGTATTAGCAGCTGAGTTGTCAATTCAACCACACCTGAAAGACTTAATATCTGCAGCAAAGTATTTAGTAGCAAAGTACTATGGAAGTAACGATAACGGTGGCCAAAGTAACAGTAGCAGTTTTGTAGCAATCGTAACAGTGGCAACGGAGAAGTAACGTAACAAAGATCAGTATCTGAAAAGCTCATAGGCAATGGGTCAATGATGGATAATTATGTCGGATGTGATTCCTCATGCAACAGTTATAACACAGGGTGACACAGAACAAGCTCCAGTTCGGCATGTATTCCGAATATAGTCATAAGTGCTTATGGAAAACAACTTGCATGACATCTTTTGTCCTACCCTCCCGTGGCAGCGGGGTCCTATTGGAAACTAAGGTATATTAAGGCCTCCTTTTAATAGAGTACCTGACCAAAGCATTAACACTTAGTGAATACATGATATCCTCAAACTACGGTCATCACCGGGAGTGGCCCCGATTATTGCCACTTCGGGGTTGCCAGATCATAACACATAGTAGGTGACTATTGACTTGCAAGATAGGATCAAGAACTCACATATATTCATGAAAACATAATAGGTTCAGATCTGAAATCATGGCAGTCGGGCCCTAGTGACAAGCATTAAGCATGGCAAAGTCATAGCAACATCAATCTTAGAACATAATGGATACTAGGGATCAAACCCTAGCAAAACTAACTCGATTAGATGGTAAATCTCATCCAACCCATCACCGTCCAACAAGCCTACGATGGGATTACTCGCGCATGGCGGTGAGCATAATGAAATTGGTGATGGGGGATGGTTTATGATGACGAGCGACGGATTCCCCACTCCGGAGCCCCGAACGGACTCCAGATCAGCCCTCTCGAGGAAGATTTGGGCTTGGCGGCGACTCCATATCGTAAAACGCGATGAATCCTCCTCTCTCATTTTTTCTCCCCGGAAGTGAATATGTGGATTTGGAGTTGAGGTCGGTGGAGGTCCAGGGGACCCACGAGGCAGGGGGCGCCCTGCACCCTCGTGGACAGGGTGTGGGCCCCCTGACATTGATTCTTTCGCCAATATTTTTTATTAATTCCAAAACGTGTCTCCGTGGATTTTTAGGTCATCCCGAGAACTTTTATTTCTGCACAAAAATAACACCATGGCAGTTCTGCTGAAAACAGCGTTAGTCTGGGTTAGTTCCATTCAAATCATGAAAGTTAGAGTCCAAAACAAGGGCAAAAGTGTTTGGAAAAGTAGATACGTTGGAGACATATCAGTAAATACCGCATATAGGTAGGTATCATGGACTCATATGGAATAACTTTGGGTTTTATGGAAGTGGATGCACAAGAATTATTCCCGCTTAGTACAAGTGAAGGCTAGAAAGAGACTGGGAAGCGACCCCCAAAGAAAAGAAAAGAATTTCAAAGAATGAGAAAAACTATTTACACGGGAAAGCTCCCAACAAGCAAAAGAAGAACGAGAAATCTTTTTGGGTTTTCTTTTTAATACTACTACTAAACATGGATAGTAAACTAGCTAGAAGCTACAACTAATTGTTTTTAGTTTTTCTCAAAGTTTTTTAGACACACAAGAAGAAAGCAAGAAAAGAAGATAAACTAGCATGGATACAATGAAAAAGTATGAACACCGACAACTAGAATGAGTGTGTGAACATGAATGTAATGTCGGTGATAAATACGTACTCCCCCAAGCTTAGGCTTTTGGCCTAAGTTGGTCTAAGCCCATGGATCAAAGTAGCCCTCTCCGATGTACTGAGGAGGATCATGGGGGTTCCACTGGTTAGCGAGTTCCTGCGGATCCCATTGATAAATAGATTCCTGATATGGATCAGGTGATGGCTCTGGCTCAGGATCTAGGGATCGTGTCCGCTCCCAGTATGCATGAATGTCCGCGGGCATGATGAGGTATGTGCCTAAATTAATATTAAACAAAGAAGGTGCAGGCAAGGTAATAATCTGACAAGTCTTTTCACTGAATTCCAGGTTATAAATGAGTCTCTTTTCCTTATCATAGTGAATAAAATCATGTGCTACCATACTGTTATAGTGTAAGTAAATAGTGCGCAGCAACATCTCCTCTTTCTCATCATGCCTAATAGGCATCTCAAAGCGTCTAGCAAGGAGGGAAGCATAGATAGCTCCTAAGATAGGACCCTTCGCCTAAACTAAAAGTTCTATCATGAAGAAAAGCATGGCGCAAAATGGCAAGGTCAGGAGCATTAAGGCCCCCACTGACCCCACGACCACTTAAACATGTACTAGCAAATAATGAGTACACTGCAAAAAAAATACACTTCCGTGATGATACGTGTTTGTTGCAGTAGGTCGCGTTTTTTGTCATGCATGTACATCCATGACAAATTTATGACAGAATCAAGATAGTCATACCTGTGCTGTCGTAGAAGTGTTCCATGACATTACCAAAATTATCATCACGGAAGTGTCCACTTCCATGATGATAAATCGCGCGTCACAGAAGTGCTTTCGTCAAGGGTGACCGACACGTGGCATCCACCGTAATGGAATGCCGTTAAGCTATCGGGTCGGATTTTGGATCCGATAACCCGTTAACAGCCACGACCAATGTCGATTTTTCACGTGTAAAATTCTCATTGGCTGACGGATCCACGTGTCAGCTCCGCGTTGGCACAGGTGTCACTCATCCAACGGTCGAGATGGGCCTATGATATGTTGACACGTGGACCGGCCCAAAAGTGGCCCTCAGAGTTTAAATGGGCCGGCCCAACCGAAGGCCCATAAGATTTAGCGGACCATAAAGGGCCGGCCCAGCTAAAGGCCCACAAAATTTAGCGGACCATAATGGGCTGGCCCAGCTAAAGGCTCACACAATTTTTTGGACCATAATGGGCCGGCCCAGCTAAAGGCCCACAAGATTTTGCGGACCACAATGGGCTGGTCCAGCTAAAGGCCCACAAGATTCTGCAGACCATAATGGGCCGGCCCAGCTAAAGGCCCAACATTCTCTATCAAATCGGCCCGTCAACGGCTTGGTATAAACTTGTCATCAATGCGGCCCATGGTCACTTCTGGCCCGTTAACAGTCCGCTAAGTAATTGGGCCGAATTACGGCCCGGTGTATTTCTGGCCTGTTAAAGGCCCGGCTTCATTTGGGCCCATTTGCAGGCCATCAAAACTTTCGGCCCATAAACGACCGTGAAGGATTTGGGTCATATTCAGCCATGTCTGTCATTCAGCCTATTAGAGGCCCACTATAGATTTGGGCCACTTTCGGCCTATTGTCATTTTCGGCGTGTTAACGCCGGACGTAAACCATGGGCCATATGTGGCCCAACGTCATATCGGGCCCATTAACGGCCCATATAAAAATGACGATAATCTAGCCCGACAGAAGTTCCGGCCTGTTGAAGGCCCATGTATTAGGTCGGCGCATTTACGGCTGTCCAATTTCGCCTCACAAATATCTCGCATCGTAAATGGGCCACCATTTCGCCTGCTAAGTCCAAAGGGTTATTTGCAGGGCCCAATCTCACTTTCGGTCTATTAAAGGCCCATGTTTTTATGGGCTCGAGATATTTACACCGTAACGGCCTATTTTTACCGAGGGCCCAAATTATGTCTAGGCTCATTAAAGGCCCACTATGGGCACAGCCTACCGTAAAAATATGAAAGCTTATGCTGATTTAAGCCCAGATATTTTAGTGGGCTACATGCCAATTTCGCCCAGAATCGTTTTTAGCCCAATTGGAATGGGCCCGACGAATGTTGGCATGTTGGGCTTCTACGAAGCTTTCGGCCAATACATTACTAAGATAAACCTACACTATACAAAAATAGCATCGTAATTATCGCAGCTGTGGCAAAGATCATAAATGTTGTATCACAACAAAATAGATGCCAACCATACAACAAAAGGCCTGTTGGCATAAAGTTTACAGTCCTTCCAGATAAAAGCACCATCAGATGTATAGAAGCACAATTCATTTGACCTGGGTGCTAATGTTTCAGGCTGTAGAATCTGATGGAGCAGCACGATCTCCACCTTTTTCCGCCATTGCTCTTGAACAACAAAGCGAATGTCTGATAGTTTGGTTTCAAAATCATTCATATCTTGACGACATTTCTCAACCACTATTCTTGTTTCCGAAACAACGTCCATTAGGGATTGGACTTGTGTATGGAGCACAGATATATCACTCTGTCTAGCAGGAAGATTTTGTTCAGAAGGCGATTTGGATGAGGTTACCTTGACAACCAACCCAGAATTATGCAGGAAGGTGCTTTTTGCCTCGTTAGTGGAGAGATACCGACGACCGCAGCAAGAGGTGACATTGTGCTGTAGTAGCCTCATCACCTTCGTGGTTGTGGCTGTTCAATCATTTGTTCCATAGCTTCCTGAAAGTTTGAACTTGTAGATTAGTGTACCAGATAAGTTAATAATGAGACAAAAACAAACAAAGTAGGTTAAACGTTTATACATAACTTATTTTGGTGAACTACTGTAATACATTAGCATGTATTGTAGTGCCAACTACATAATAAATCACTTCCGGAACATATGTCCGTGTAGCATGCCTACTGTATTGTCTATTTCCTCACATTCGTTGACATCTAAGGATAAAGAGACATAGTTTAAAGTAGGATGAACATAGTATGACATCATTCATATCATGGGCAAACAGATATAAAACAAACATGCTATTTTATCATTGTGTGCGCACGTGAACATAACAACTAGATTACAGATCAAGACCAAAATAATATCCTACATCTCTATTAAACCATGTAAGGTGAAATGATACGTTAAGACAACTGTGTATAAAAGTGAACAGAGTAACTGACATTGGCTGCAAACCAAGTAGTTAAATGAACACATCACAGTACCAATCAGTTCAAGGTAGGAGGAGTAAGGACTTACAACAGCGGCTTGAACTGGTGTGCTCATGCCCTTCATCTTGTTGGTGTGGCAATCCTTGAAGATTTGCACTACATTCGGTTCAGGTTCTTTTTGGTCCGCACGGGCTTTCCTCTGTATTTGGAACAAGTCAATATAGATACGATGGCACAAAAAAAAGAAGGAAGTAGCAGCTATTTACAAGAGTCTCGTAGTGTGCAATATAGCTACGAGATCCTGTTGTCTGTTGGAATTTTACTTTAGAACGGTTGGTTTTGTTCTTCATACAGTTAGCCTAGAAGAAGATACACTTGTAAGGCTCATACATAAATACAAGTTCAATATGTGGTCTGATCAAATACATATAGCCTACCTGATACTTTGGATCAGACCAGTGTTTAACGAGGGCTGTCCAGTCTTCATCTGTAATATATTCCACTGGAGATGTATGGGCGATTTCATTGTTAGCCTTGCCTTCAAAGTGAGATTTTCTAAGGTGGTACCGACATCGTCATGAAAGCGCATCGAAAACAAGAGTGCATGCTTGTTTAGTTGCATCATCTTTCGGATCCACCTTGAACCTCATCTGTTGAAAAAAGAATGTGAGTCTTATTAGGAGGAAGCTAGAAAGTATGGGACAGAGGAAGACAATATTACCAATTGCGATGAATAACATTATTTACGGATAAATGGTCAAGGAAGGTGTTAAACTGGGTATTGTCTTTCTCATTCCTGTACTGGATCCACGCTGGGAGGATATGTGCATGACACCTAACGGCAATGGCTGCCTCTGATACTAACTTGGCTGACTCTGTAGCATCATGTGGCCTTTTTAAACCTGCCTCAAAATGGATCTCCATTCTTCCTCCTTTAGATTTTGTTAATCTGTCAAGCATTATCCTCGATGTCTGTTTCCGCTTGTGCCGTGGTGCTAGTTCAACAACGAATATGGAAAGTGTTAGTGTACATCAAACTATGAGAGTACATATAAAGGAGCATGCAACTGCAACTTGACTCGGTCAGGTACCATCTTGGTGTTGATGCTCATGAGGTTCATCTAATCTTGCCAAGTCCTGTTGTGTCGAGAGTGCTTCGAAGTAGTGTTAGGTGTGAAGGCAGCTTGGGAACCGCCGCCCGTAGCAAACGAACGAGTAACTGGTTGAGATGTTTGATGCTTGAAGCGGATGCTGCAGCTGGTGGAGCAGTGATACTGTGTTTGTAGATTTAGCGGTGGACTTGGACCTTCTCGCACTATAAGTACCAGCAGAATCTCGACGGCAGAACCTTTTCCGCTTTCACCCGACGAGTAACAAGACTCCCTACTATATTATTTTCCTTGCTCTTTTTGACTTTGCCATGTCAAGTCTGTACCCACAACACAAAAGAATAAACTCTTCGAACTCATTGATGCATGATATGCATAAGCAATACTTTGATGTAAGACAACCGTATGAGGATGGAATATGTAAGAAAAACATGACGGCATGACATATTCACAGCCACGATGTGCAAACTAAGGTATGATTTTCAAGAAAATAGAAATAATGCAAGCTAGACACCATATAAAAGATGCAACCAATATTACTCGCCAAGTTAAAAGTGTCTTGTCATAAGTGGCAATTCAAAAATTAGAAGCAAGACAACAGAGAAATCAATACAAGATGCAACCACTATCAAACCGCCATGTTAAAAGCGCCCAATCATGAGTTATTGATGCGGGATACACAACAGAAGACTTTGATGTAAGAACATGGTATGATAGATAGATGCAGTGTATTCTAGACACAGAAACCCATGTCATATGCACGTGTATAACATATAAACTCAGCAGGTGCAATTTAATCAAAATAGAAGAAATACAGGCTAGACAACATATGCAACATGAAATGCAATTATCACACTGTCAACTTAGTGCAAGCACCTGCGATGGTGGAGTACGGGAGATGAACTCATCATGTAGACTTGGGACTTCAACTTCATTAGCACTAGCAGTGGCAAATCTAGAGAGTCTCTGTTTGCGTCGGTGCGGAGTACCACCAACATCCCCTAACTTACTCTTTTCCTTCCTATTTTCTGATATTGCCTTACAAAGTCAAAACCACAAGAAGATGAATAAAATTAGCTCTGCATAACTGGTTGATGCATGATACAGATGAACACTACTTTGATGTAAGGCAAGCGCAGGATAGGAGGATGGAATATATACAAAAAAGATAGCGTTTGATATTCACACGTACTCCCTCCGGTCCTTTTTACTTTGCATATTAGGTTTGTCTGAAGTCAATCTCATCCAACTTTGACCAAGTTTATATACAAAATTATAGACATTCACATAACAACACCAATATCATTAGATTAATCTTGGAATATATATTTATATTATATTTATTAGATATTATAGATGCTAATAATTTCTAATATAAATTTGGTCAAACTTAGCAAAGTTTGACTTTCAGCAAATCCAATGTGCAGAGTAAAAAGGACCGGAGGGAGTACGATAGGAGGATGGAATATGTATGAAAAACAGTAAGCGGAAGGCATTTCAACAAAATTAGAAGAAATGAAAGCAAGGCACCATATGAACATGCAACCAATATCACTCTATCAGGTAAAAAGTGTCTCGTCGTAAGTGCCATTTCAAGAAATTAGAAGCAGTACAAGCTAGAAGACAATGCAAGATGCAACCTACATCACAGTGCCAAGTTAAATGTGTCTTATGGGTAAGTGATCATTGTAGGTATAAGTTGTAAGCTACGCAGATGCAATTCTACATAATCAGAAGCAATACAAACTAGACATCATACGGAAAACGCAACCACGTATAACAGTTCCAAGTAAGAGCAAGCACCTGTGATGGTGGAGTATGGGAGAGGTGCTCATCATGTACACGTATCTTCTAGAAACAGGAATACGTGTCATATTCACAGGCATTATGTGTAAAGTAAGCAGATGCAATTCAAGTTAGAAGCAATACAAACTAGACATCATACGCAACATGCAACCACATATAATAGTGTCAAGTTAGAGCAAGCACCTGTGATAGTGGAGTAGGGGAGATGTGCTCATCATCTACACAGCTATGTTGACTGTCCAACCTTGTGTTGTCTTGCGAATCTTGTTGGGAGGATGGCGGAGTAGAATCTGTAGAGACCCCATGTTTGAGTTGCTCCGAAGGACCACCATCATCCACTGCCGGACTAATTTCCTTCAGCTGTAATGATTTTGCATTGTGAAGTCAAACCGATAAGAAAAAGGAATAAAATTCGCTCTTCGTAACTCATTCATGCATGATACTTGATTTAACACTACTCGGATGAAAGGCAAACACATGATGCGAGGATGGAATATGCATGAAAAACAGGATGGTGTGACATATTCACACCTATGATGTGGTAACTAAGCAGAAGGCATTTCAACAAATTAGAAGCACTGCAAGCTAGACACCATATGAAAGATGCAATCAATATCACTCTACCAAGTTCAAATCAGTATGCTTCAACAAATTAGAAGCAAGACATGCTAGAAATCATATGCAAGACACAACCAATATCACAGTGGCGACTTAAAGGTGCCTTATCATAAGTGACTGATGCGGGATATGCAAGAATCGTAGTCTAATGTAGAAACGGGAACACATGTCATATTCACAAGCATTATGTGTAAAGTAAGCAGATGCAATTCAACAAAGTTAGAAGCAATACAAGCTAGACATCATACGCAACATGCAACCACATACAATAGTGCCAAGGTAGAGCAAGCACCTGTGATGGTGGTGTAGGGGAGATGTGCTCATCATCTACATAGCTATGTTGACTGTCTAGCCTTGCGTTGTCTTGCGAATCTTATTGGGAGGATGGCGGAGTAGAATCTGTAGAGAACATCTATTTCAGTTGCTCGGAAGGACCACCATCATCCAATGCCTTGCCAATTTCCTTCAGCTTTATTGATTTTGCATTGTGAGGTCATACCGACAAGAAAAATGAATATCATTCGCTCTTCAGAACTCATTCATGCATGATACTGATGAACACTACTCTGATGAAAGGCAAAGTCATGATACGAGGATGGAATATGTACGAAAAAATGGACGACTTGACATATTCACACCTATGATGTGGTAACTAAGAAGAAGGCACTTCAACAAATTATAAACACTGCAAGACACCATATGGAAGGTGCAATCAATGTCACTCTGCCAAGTTAAAACTGTCTCGTCATAGGTGGCGTTCATCAAACTAGAAGCAATACATGCTAGAAATCATATTCAAGACGCAAACCAATATCACACTGCCAACTTAAAGGTGTCCCATCATAAGTGACTGATGCAGGATACACAAGAAGAGTAGTTTCATGTAAGAACATGGTGTGATAGACAGACATAGTATGTACCAAAAATAGGAAAGCGTGTCATATTCACATATATCATGTGTAAGCTAAGCAGATGCAGTTTACATTAATTAGGAGCAATACGAGCTAGACACCATATGCAACATGCAACCAGCTACCACACCGCCAAGTTAGAGCAAGCACCTTGGATGGTGGAGTAGGGGAGCGGAGACTTGGACCTTGTTATGCACTATTAATACAAGGAGAATCGGTACAGATGCTCCGTTTACGTTGCTGCAGAGGACCACCATCATCGCCTTCCTTACTCTTTTCCTTCCTCTTTCTTGATTTAGCCTTGTCAAGTCAAACCCACAAGAAAAAGGAATAAAATTTGCTCTTCAGAACTTATTGATGCATGATACTAACGAACACTACTTTCATGTAAGGCAGCCGCATGATAGGAGGATGGAATATGTATGAAAAACAGGACGACGTGACATATTGACATGTATGATGTATAAAGTGTAAACTAAGCACAAGGTGCTTGAACTTGTTAGAATCGATGCAGGCTAGAAACCATATGAAAGATGAAACCAATATCACTCTGCCAAATTAAAAGGGTGCCCTAACAAATGTATTTGACCAAATTAGAAGCAATACATGGCAATAGGCTAGAAATAATATGCAATATGCAATGAATAAAGGTGACTCATTGTAAGTGATTGATGCAGGATATAGAAGAGAGGTAGTTTCATGTAAGAACAAGGTTAACACATAGATGTAGTGTGTACCAAAAATAGGAAGGCATGTCATATTCACAGGTATAGTGTGTAAACTAAGCAGATGCAATTTACCCTAATTAGAAGCATTACAAGCTAGACACCATGTGCAACATGCAACCACATATCACACTACGAAGTTGGAGCAAGCACCTGTGATGGTGGTGTAGGGGAAGTGCGGTCTTCAGGTACAGAGCAACGTTCAATATCTTCATTTAGGCTTGCTGTTTCTTGAGAATCATGTGGAGAGGATGAAATTGCATTCTTTATAAGAGTATTGCGTCTCATATTAACCCACGCGCGTGACTGTCTCATCATAAGCGATAGATGCAGGATACACAAGAATAGTAGTTTGATGTAAGAACATGGTGTGATCGGCAGATGTAGTATGTACCAAAAACAGGAAGGCATGTCATATTCACATGTATAATGTGTAAGCTAAGGAGATACAATTTAACAAATTAGGGGCATTGATGAGGGATGCACAAGAAAAGTAGTTTGATGTAAGAACATGGTTAATAGAAAGACGTAGTATGTACCAAAAACAGGAAGGCATGTCATATTCACAGGTATAATGTGTTAACTAAGCAGATGCAATTTACCCTAATTAGAAGCATTACAAGGTAGACATCATATGCAACATGCAACCACATATCACACTATCAAGTAAGAGAAAGCACCTGCGATGGTGGTGTGGGCGAATTGCGGTGATCAACTAGAGAGCTATGTTGACTATCTTCATTTAGCCTTGCTGTTTCTTGAGAACCATGTGGGGAGGATGACACTGCACTCTTTAAACGAGTAACCCACCCGAAGTGACTGTCTCATCATAAGTGATTGACGAGGGATACAAAAGAGCATTAGTTTGATGTACGAACATGGTTAATAGACATATGTAGTATGTATCAAAAACAGGAAGGCATGTCATTATCAAAGGTATAATGTGTAAAGTAAGCAGATGCAATTTAACCAAACTGGAAGCAATACAAGCTAGACACCATATGCAACATGCAACCACATTTGATAGCACGAAGTTAAAGCAAGCACATGGGATGGTTGTGTGTGGCAATTGAGATCATCAACTGCAGAGCTACGCCATCGTCTCCAATCTGCCGACATCGCACCCATTAGAGCGCTGAAACGCTTAGTGCTTATCTTCAATTACATCGAGCGATTTCATCTTTTCTTTTCTGCATTCATGAACACTGCGTCAGAGTCTGAAATACCCATGCATAAAAAAAATAGTGTGAGTATGGGTGAAGTGTGTGCACAATTAGTACAGTGTAAAGGTAGCAGATAACAGGTCGGTGAGAAATAAATGACGGGAGACATATGATAGCTCTACAACATGCATGGCACACTCAATTACTACAGGATTCTATGAAAATAACAATGATTGAAAGCAAATAGGTCACCCATTTTTTCTCGCACCGTCCGATGTATAAATAACGGGCAGATCGCCTTCATCTACCTCCAGTCAGTCAGTGTTGACGATCTTCCTCGAAACGCTAGCGACCACCGCCCAAGATTCTCCCCGCTGCGCCTCCCTCGACCTCACCGCACCGCCATGCTTGGCACCTCCCCCCCCCCCGTCCTTCCATTCAAGCCCCGCCGACCTCCAGATCGGGTGCAAGTAGCTCCTGCGCCCCACACACCTATGATAGACACCGATGCGCCGCTTCCCCGGGGAACAGGCGGACTAGGTGCTCCGCGCGCCTAAGTGGTGCTGCTTCTTTTAATTGCAGTTCGACTGACCCTGAATTGAAATCCAGGCGGGCTACTAACCTCTAGCAAAGGTGAAATAGTAAAAGGGATGAAACCTTGTGCATTTAGTATCATTAAGAAGATGCAGTAAGAAGCGCTCAACTAGTTTCTTTCGTGGGATGAATACGGTGTGAGCAGAGACGTAAGATTTGCACGAATAAGGGAAGAGGAGTACCTCTTCTGCTGGCGATCTTGTGTCCTCCTTCATTTTTCCGACGATCTTGTTGTTCGCCGGAAACCAGAAGTTGTGGAGGATGGTGCAGCCTTGGACGAACCCATGGCCAAGTTGTTGAGTGTGGTGCGGTGGCCGTCTGTCAGCGGTGGGGAAGCAGATCCGAGGCGGGGAACGACGGCGTAGTGGGAACAACTCCGGTGCGGTGGACGGTTGCGACAGTGGAGCCGCAGCAGTGAGGCGCAGGACGGCGTGGTCGAAGTGGTTCTGGTACGGTGCACGTCAGTGTCGGCGTCGTGGAGGCAGCTCTGCCTCGGCTTCAGCTGCTAAGTCCTTGAGGGTGTTGCGGTTGCGGTTGCATTGGACAACGACGTCGGGGTACCGGCTCCGGCATGATGGAGGAGGGCGGCGGTGGATTGGCCGCTATGGGGTGGAGGACGGAGGAGGCTGGGGTTTTGCGGCTGGTGGAGAGGGCGTTTTTGCGCCCACGGAGTATGAATGGGAAACGGAGGGAGGCGGGAACTAAGGGGAACAATGTTTCGGTTTGAGACGCTTGTTTGAAATTTGGGGAAAGTTACAAACTTTGCCCCCATCTAAAATTTCGGACATATTGCGGGTTAGGGGTAGGACAGTCATGTCAAGTGTCCCAAATGTGGGCGGGATAGATTTCGGCCGAGCGCATGGGTGTTTAGGCGCCCACGGCATATGAATGCTTCTCGGAGGCGGTTGAGACTGGCGTCTTGGTGAAGTTACAAACCTACCCGGTTTAGACCTTTGGACATCGGGCCGATAGGCTACATGGGCTAGAGTCAGGACAGTAATTTCCTACCACCAAAACATTAGTCTCGCGCGGTTTCGGGTGACCAGAGGCCTATTTGGCGCTTCGTTCAATATTTGGGAGCGTACATTAACGCTTTGGTTCTCTTGAATTGAACTTTCAGGATTTGTCAAACTTCACAAATCTTTACTCTTGAAAATCCTAAAGCTAAGATTATTTTGGAATGGAGGGGCTACATTTTAATATACATTGTACACGAGTATATATTAAAAATATGCAACTTACCTCAGTTCATGCATGGGTCCAGATATAATCTCCTTGGTTGCAAAAAAAAGTTAGATATGTGTATGAATATATATAGCATGTTCAAACTCACAACAAAGATTGATGCCCCTTTTACATCTGATTTACAAATGCCATTATCTCAGGTTCAAATAGATGAATGCACTTCCTATGAATTCGAATCTTCAAAACCCCCTTTATGTTGAATTCGACATGTATTTTATTTCGTAGCTAGCAATTTGGAATGTATCCATGCAAGTGACAAATGGATAAAGTGCTTCACACTAACAACATGGAGTGCACTAATTAATGTTTATATATGAATTGCAAAAGCATCCATTGTCTGTATTTCAAACCGCTCTCACTCTATGGATCGATAATATGAAATAAACACATGCACATGCTAGAATTCAATAGAGTATGGGTGTCTGATAGACCGATTTTCATCCATACGCAATTTTGCAAAATTCATGATCTCATCCAAAAATAATAATGCCATTTATATTTTAATTTAATGCGTAGAACCGCCTTTTACATGTAGATGCACTATGCCTCGCCCCGTTCTCACAAACGCGTTATATATATCTCTAACGGATAAGTGCACACAATTTATAATGCATCGGCATTTCTCTTTCACACATGCTCACAATCTCTCTCAGGGTGTTGGGGTGTCTCACGCACATGCTCTCTCTGTTTCTCTCTCTCTCTCTTTTTGACTACTATGTACCACTCTTTTCACTAATCTCAGTTGGAAAACACTATTTCTCTCACATGCATATGTACACATGCACGGTCTCTACTAGCCCTCTATACGCACATATATGTGCCTACGTGTCTCCCTCACGCACATTATCTTTAGGCCTCTCTCGCACACATTGCCCCCCCCCCCCCCGACACACCTCTCTAATAGTAGTTGGCAGATATGATTTCATCATATCATTCGGTAGGATATCCCTGGCTATTAGGCTGGATGGTAATACTAGGCAAAGTTTTACCCTAGTTCGGATCGGACCCTTTGCAGTTGAAGAAAGAGGCTACTCCTGGTACTGTATATTAGTGATAGGGGTGTGTACAAAGTACACGTGAATACCAGGCATTGTGCGTGTGTGTATACTATCGATGAACTAGCCCCCAAGATTATATAACATACTAAGGGCCTAGGGTTGCAAATCATATATAGTCGGCTTATCACTAGTGGGGATAGAGTCCTCCGCGACTTTGGTAGCTTCGTGTTGTACGCCGAGTCCTCCACATGGGTCTTCGTATAACACGTCTCAGTCCAACCTATATGTGGTGCAGGATGGAACCGACCCATGAGTCTTCATGTTGACCCACCACAACTAGAAATGATGTGCCCACCACACCACACACGCAATCGGCCACTAAGAAAATAAGCATATACAATAGTACAACGGTATCTAGCTCACGATACGTCTCCATATTTTGTTGATGACACTGACGGACTTTGCATTTGATGCATGCTCCGTATTTTGTTGACGACACTTATGGTCATTGTATTTGAAGCGAAAGCACGATATGGTCATTGGACTTCAGACTAAGCTCATCATGGTCACCATATACATTTTGTCGTGCTAACCAACATGTGGTTGGATGGTTAGAGGACAGTGGTTTCTTGAGCCCACCAAGGTTAAAGTCCCGGTGCTCGCATTTATCTTGTGTTAAGTTCAGTATTTTCCGACGATGTACGTTCAGTGGGAGGAGACATTCCACTCGACTACGAGGCACCTATGGTGACTTCGTAAAATCTCAAGATCATATATGCTGGCCCACTCTCTTGAAGGTGCTCATAGGGGTAGGGTTCGCATGTGTGCGCCTATAGCGGTGAGTGCTTGCACGTATATATGAGCCCTTGCGTCTGTACCGTGTTAAACAAATACATGTCATGATTATACGGTCATTGGCTCACCCGTACAACTCCGTATTTTGTTGATGACACAATCAATTGACCGGTCAAACGACACAACTAGTGTTGCACCATCGGGGCGCCAGAACCGTGGGGCCCACCTCAGCCCGTATATGAAAGAAAGAAATGGTAGTTTGAGTCTCATCTTGTGTTAATAAGATAGGAGTACATTTTAGGGTGATCATACGGTCACCGCTCACCATACAGCTCGTAATTTGTTGATAACACGATCAATCGACTACCAAACGGTCCACATTCAGCAGCGACATTACCATAGGGCTCACCCGTCGCAGTGTATATGAAGGATGAAATGGTAATAAACTAGTGGTCGGTGGGTATTCGGTTGTGAGACCTCGGTTTGCGCCACCGCGGTTGGGGGCGTTCATTGGGCGGTGGGGTGGGATCCCGGAGAAAAAGCTCGGCGCTGGGGGCTAGAGGGTGGCTGCGGCGGACCGGCGGTGGGCAGTGGTTTCGGGAGGGCGGGCCGCCGCGGCGGCGGGGCGGGCGGTTCGGCCGGTGGTGGCTGGCGGCTCAGGGGGGGTGGAGTTTGATAATAAACTGGAGGCCCTTGATTTTGTATTCAACAGATGGAAAATCTAATGACCAGAGATGAAAAAGTCAGTCGACTGACGTGTAGCCTCACCCCGCACGTACACATGCACGCACGCAAGACACGCAAGCATGTAGGCGTGCAACACTGACACGTACACATAACGTACACACGCACTCATGCTGGCGTGCAACACTGACACGTACACATGCACTCACGAACACACACACGTACGCACCCATGCATGCAACACTGAAACGCACCCTTGCACGCACGCAACACTCGCATGCCTGCATGCACACAACACACGACACAAAGACACACGCTCAACCTATACGTGCATGCACCCTTTGTTAAAGACATGAATTGTTACGGGTATTAATCAATCTTATCTGTGATAAGCAAAACATTGATGTTTGCAGCGGTCTTTATGAATCACAATGTATCGAACGGGCTATCAACATAATAGGCTTAACTACATGAAAAAGATGATGTCACACTCAATGAACAATCATCGGTTTATGAAATGCCCGCTTCTGACTGCCCTAGCCCACCAAAGGTTCCTCTGCTGTGCGCTGCCTGCGTTGGGTCACTGACATGCAGGCCATGCACCCAAGAGCCCACACGTCAGTGGAAGAACGGCGCGGTGTCCTAGGTCAGAGTCGAGGGCGCCACTCGGGGCACGCCCGGCTGAACACGCCTCCGTGCCGCATTCAAACACCTCCATGAAACCCGCCCATGTGGAAGCCGAGAAACCCACTCTGGACACATGTCCGTTCATGACTGGGCCGGCGTTAAACGCAACGCCGGCCGAGCTCCTCCTGCCCACCGTCTATTTAATCTCCTATTTAAACGAGGCCAAACGCCGGCCAAGAATCGAACACCTCTGCCGCTCCCCTATCTCCTCCACCATTTTGTCCACTCTTACAATGGCTTACGAAGAGTAGTTATTCCGCATCCAAGCCGGCTGGGTAGCCCGCCGGATACGAGCTATGCAGCTCGCTGATCCACCTCCCTCCCCTCGCCCGATGGAGCTAGTTGCCGCCCCAAGCCAGCGCGCGGTTCAGCAACTCGCCGCTCCAGGCCAGCTCGATGAGGAGCGGTCCACGGGCGTCGTTGCTGCCGTCCACGCCGCCGCCTCGTACCGCATCTCCCGTTTCTGTGGCTGAGACTCCCATGCCGGCGGCCGCGCCATGCAAGCAGCGACAGAAGCCGGGTGCCCGGAGAGCGACGAGTCGGTGGCCAGCGCCTCCGCGTCCGCCGCCATCATCAAGGAGAAGTAGAACACGGGAGGCCGCCGCCGCTTGGATCCCATGAAGGCCACCGCGGAGGCAACGTCGGCATACACAGCAGGTGTCTTGCTGGATCCTTTTGTTGCGAGGACCTTCGTCGACCCCGCATGGGCTCCACGGAAGAGGGGAATGTTAGGATGAATTCGAGCCGGTGCCGGCCATTGCGAAGTAGTGGCCGTGATGAACTCGAACCGTGCCGCCACCATCATCTTCGCACCACCCAATGATATCGGTTAGGCGGGGAAGCGAAGTCGCCCTTCGCTGAAGCATATACCTCCGGGGCTCCCGACAGTCCGGTGATCGTGCTGCCGGACATGAGGAACACAAATCGATCGGTGGGCGACCATTTAGGCCAAGTATTATATACCTGTGCTGTCTAGAACTAGCACCGCGTAGTTCATTTGAATGTAATGAAATCTGTCATGTTTGTGTGAAAATCCGGTATTTTATATGATTTCCGTCGTTGTTTATATGAAATATCAATTTGTCTACGTGTTTGCGTGAATTTTGTCCGGTTGGTTGAGTTGCTGTCATAATGTGTGTGGCTACGGTTGGATGGCGTAATTTGCGGGTCAGCGGTCGGTCTGTGGGCGGCATTGTGGGACAAAAAAACACAGCTCGTGCGAGCTCGTCTCCAACGTGTGCGCTGGAGGATGCATGACAGCATGAGCACCCGAGCCATTCCTCGTTCATCGGTGGCAAAGGCACCGGTGGACAAAAGGGTCGCCAATATTTTGGCTACCCCTGGCAAGATCCAAACAGCCCCTCCCAACAGATTCAAATCCTTCGTTCACCGTGGAATTTTGCCATGTGTTGTTTTCATGGACTAGCAAGATGCCCGTGCATTGCACGGAACATCAAGATGCATTTTTTACAAACTCCCGCATGCATGAAAGGGATAATTAATGTCCTCCTTTGCTAGTACCACGAGGCAAACACCATTAATATTCCATCGAAAAGTGTTAGTGGCCTTGTATATTTGCAAATTGTAATATTGATAGTGGCCCCTTGTATATAAAAAATGGAGGCAGAAATATGAGAGATAAGGTGAGGAGGAGTGGGGCGTGGTGCCGTGGTGGTGACTGGTGGTCGGATCAAGGAGGCATGGGGATGGACGGCGATTATGTCTAGGGTTTGCATCTCTCTCACACACACCACGTAGGTGGGGGACGGCACGAAGAGAAGAGGTGCATGCACGGCGCACGCATTCCGTCTCTTTCCCAACCACACCCGCTGGATACACGGTGGAGCCTCATTCTGCATTTAAAAAGGCAGCCCATGTGTTAATTTGGCACGTGTACTTGGTGTCCACTTGGTGGAGGGAGGATCGTCTACCCATGGGTGAACAAACAAATTGCGACTTGACGCGTTATGTTAAATTAAAAAAAAGAGGCAAACCATGTGGGGCCTACCTTAGAGGCAAGGCTCTATACACTGGAGTACTTTTGATGTGTCCCATCAACTCGCAGAACGAGGAGAAGCTTGCTTAGTACACCGTCTCCCCCGCCCACGGGCGCGGTGGCTCGCAGGATGAGGTGAAGCTTACTACTCTCAGACGCTTTACGCCCGCTCCCTGCATGCCACAGTGGCTCATGCAAGACGAGGAGAAAATTTTACTACTCCCTCCGTTTACTCCTCGTCCCTACTACGTACATACTTTGGTTAGTACTCCCTCCATTTACTTTACAAGGCCACTATAAAAAATACATTTTGCATCTATACAAGGCCACAAATAGTAATCGAGAAAAAAGTTACTACTCCCTCCTTTCCAGTTTATGGCTCAATTTCAAAATCTCTCCAACCAAGGTAGACGGTGCGTGGTCGAATTAACTTCGTAGTTTGCACAGTACGCTCGTTTTTCTCAAGAAGTTATGTTTACCGAGGCATTAATTAGAACGAATGCATGAATGACCATGATAACCCACAAGTATAGGGGATCGCAACAGCTTTCGAGGGTAGAGTATTCAACCCAAATTTATTGATTCGACACAAGGGGAGCCAAAGAATATTCTTGAGTATTAGCAGTTGAGTTGTCAATTCAACCACACCTGGATAACTTAGTATCTGCAGCAAAGTGTTTAGTAGCAAAAAGTGGTATGATAATAATAGTAGCGGTAGCAAAAGTAAAGATAAATGTTTTTGGGTTTTTGTAGTAGTTGTAACAGTAGCAACGGAAAAGTAAATAAGCGAACAACAATATATGAAAAGCTCGTAGGCAATGGATCAGTGATGGAAAATTATGCCAGATGCGATTCCTCATGCAATAGTTATAACAAAGGGTGATATAGAACTAGCTCCAATTCATCAACGTAATGTAGGCATATATTCCGTAAATAGTCATACGTGCTTATGGAAAAGAACTTGTATGACATCTTTTGTCCTACCCTCCCGTTGAAGCGGGGTCCTTAGCGGAAACTAAGGGATATTAAGGTCTCCTTTTAATAGAGAACCGAAACAAAGCATTAACACATAGTGAATACATGAACTCCTCAAACTACGGTCATCACCGAGAAGTATCCCGATTATTGTCACTTCGGGGTTGTCGGATCATAACACATAATAGGTGACTATAGACTTGCAAGATAGGATCAAGAACACACATATACTCATGAAAACATAATAGGTTCAGATCTGAAATCATGGCACTCGGGCCCTAGTGACAAGCATTAAGCATAGCAAAGTCATAGCGACATCAATCTAAGAACATAGTGGATACTAGGGATCAAACCCTAACAAAACTAACTTGATTACATGGTAAATCTCATCCAACCCATCACCGTCCAGCAAGCCTACGATGGAATTACTCACGCACGGCGGTGAGCATCATGAAATTGGTGATGGAGGATGGTTGATGATGATGACGACGACGAATACCCCTCTCCGGAGCCCCGAACGGACTCTAGATCAGCCCTCCCGAGAGAGATTAGGGCTTGGCGGCGGCTCTGTGTCGGAAAACGCGATGAAACTTTCTCTCTGATTTTTTTCTCCCCGAGACGGAATATATGGAGTTGGAGTTGAGGTAGGAGGAGGTCCAGGGGGCCCACGAGATAGGGGGCCGCACCCCCTGTCTCGTGGACAGGCCGTGGGCCCTCTGGCACTAATTCTTTCGCCAAAAATTCTTATTAATTCCAAAAAGTGCCTTCGTGGATTTCCAGGACATTCCGAGAACTTTTCTTTTCTACACATAAAACAACATCATGGCGCTTCAATGAAAACAAATACGATCCGGTTAGTTTCATTCAAATCATGCAAATTAGAGTCCAAAACAAGGGCAAAAGTGTTTGGAAAAGTAGATACGTTGGAGACGTATCAGACCACTAAATTTCCATGAACTTGTACATGCATTGGTTAATTTCCTCTTGACACTGCTTGCGTCGGGTGATCTAACGCACCTCGAAATCCAACATGTAATGGTACTACTACTAGTATAGTAGAGTTGAGACTTATCAAATGGAAAAACGAATGTTTTTTAGATGAGCCCTATAAACCCGAGTGGGTACGTACTCCTTAAAAACAGATTTTTCCAAAACTAAGTCGCTCCCTTTCATGAATTCTGTAGTATACTCCTCCATCGATGCTCCCTTTCATGAATTCAATACTTCCTGTCGCCGACATGTGAGACATATAGCAACCGGGTCGACGTGTTAAGCACCAAATAACAAAGGCAGAAACAGAGGGGGACGACCCCACTGCATCCGCCCGAGAGTAGTAATGAGCAATGAGACGCCAAATCACAATGCCGACCTTCCTGCACGGACGGCAAACCATTATTTCACACTTCGTTCGACATCATCTCAAACCACGACTAGTATTGCTTCGACTCAAGAGGGACACGCGACGCCTTGGTACATCATGACACGTGGGACCACATGACAGGCCATGCTCCCCTGCCGATCGCTCGGTAAAATCACCTCATTTTTACTATACTTCCTCCGTATCGGTTTACTACATGGCATGCACGTCGTTCTAGGTTGAGAATTTCACTGGCTATATGTGTGTGTGTGTGTGTGTGTGTGTGTGTGTGTGTGATGAACAGTACGCTAGCCTTTTAAAAAATGTATACTTTTGTACAGTAGTACTATCGATGGATTGCGCCATGGAGCAAAAATTGAAATTTTTAAAAAGGTGGTACATATAAAGAGCGCTCGTCGCCAAATTATGCACATAGTACTATTAAAAAAGCTAGTACATGCTTAATTGGGGTGTTAAATTCTATTAAAGAAATACTAGTAGTATGTACATACTGAAGAGTTAAAGTAACAAGAAGAAACATAACATAGTTCTGCTGGGGGCTCAGCACAACACACCCCTCAAATTAAACTAAGCACACCTGAAATTAAACTATGCAACTAATCTGGTAGACACTGCATTAGAAGTTAGGACCACCATGAGCAACGACACTTCCACCTTACTCGGAGTCCTCGTCCACGTCCTCGACTTCGACCTTGTCCCTCTTCCTCTTGGCCGATACTTCTTTGCTTGAACCACCAACTTGGCTGTTGCTCTTCATCCAACCCTTGTAGATATTGAAATAAAGGTAGCCATCCATTCCAGCGTAGTGGATGTGGTCTATATCTAGTACATTCCGCTGCCATGCATTACGATGAAACGTGTAATGAGGTTTCTCTAGTTTACGGTACGAAGGATGAACCATGGCTCCAGCCAGGGTCAGCATTGAGGGCTGACGAGAGGGCACCAGCCAATTCTTCTGGAGGTCGAAGGGGTTGCCTACAACGAGGCCTATCCGACCCAGGACTTCTTTGTCGTTCTTAAAGTCTACAACAACGAATTTCACTGTTTTGTCCTCGAGGAAGTTCTTAAAATCCTGGCACTCAACGTCGGCATGGCATATAGACCAAGCAAACGTTATGTACGCAAACCTGGATCACGGCGGGCTTCTTCCTCTCTTTGTCCTTTAGATCCTTCTCTCGTCCCACGACTGTGGTGTACTCAACATCTAGCCCAGCTACCCACTCATCATGCGAGTTTTCGAACATGCCTCTGAAGCGAGAAAGGCATCCTTTCACCATCGCGGAAGTACGGGTGTAGATGAAGTCGACTCATCGCCGATGATGGTTCTAACCTTGTACTCACCGCCGATCGGGGAGATTTGGGACGCCATGGATTTGGGAGGAGGGTTAGGATTAGTGGAACTGCCGTAATGTGAATGGACGGGACGACTAGGAGCGAACCGCCGTAGTATTAAAGGATGTGCGGGGACGAGTAGGAGCGAACTGCCAGTGTGCGAACGGCAGGGTAGTGGCTTTCCATTCTCCCATGATACGGGCTTCCGAGAGCCCTTGGATCTAAGATCAAACGGTTGCATGGCGTGATTCTAGACCTATGGGTCAATATCCTATCCTGGAGGGTTATTCTGCAAATTTTCAGCAACTTAGCATGCGATCGTTTGATCTCAGATCGAAGGGCTGCCAAGAGCCGTGATCATGGTCGCGCTTACCACGACTGTCACGTCGCTTTCGCTGGGTCGCGCCTTGGAGATTTAACACGATGCGTTAGGCTATCTGATGTTGGCATGTCATACATAGTCATCACTTAGTCACTCATACTACAACAAGGTTGGCCATAAGGTTGGCTATAGGTGTATTTTTACTCCTCTCTATCTCTTTCTTCGTACTCCCTCCGTCCCATAATATAAGAACGTTTTTGACATTAGTGTAGTGTAAAAAACGTTCTTATATAATGGGACACAGGGAGTACTAGTAGTTGTTGCATTTGCCAAGGAGTGACCTCTTCCAATGAAATGGTGTTGCTAAGTTTGCTTCATTTAATTAGCTATAGACTCAAAATTGTCTTTTCACCTAGGTACACGCTCTTAGCACCATTTCTTCCTTAGGTCACCAAACTAGTCTCTCTCTTCTTGATTAACTTGCCACATCAGACTTTATGCCTATGTGGCAAGCTTAAGCACCTGTAGGAGTAAGTAAGTACAATAGTGCGCTTTACATGGCATTTTTGCATATGTGGAGGAAAGAGAGGCAAGGAAAAAGTGGAGAAGTGGGCTCTCATGCAAGAGCCAGCCTCTACTACATGGTGGAGCATTGGGAGAGGCACCAGATGGAGGTGATCAAGAATCGAGACTCACGCCGGTCGAAGGCCAGCTTAAAATGATAATGGCAAGTCAAATCACGGGCCCCACCTGTCCAAAGAAGAACTCATTTGTCAAATCACACAGCCCTACGCTTGCGCAGCCTACTCCCTCGTCTTCTCGCTCTCATCAAACCGACTAGGCGGAACTGCCCGCCGCCATCACAAGCAGAAAAGCCCGCCCTCGACTTTTAAATACAACTACTCCCTCCGTCTAGGTGAGTAAGTCATCTTATGAAAACCAAATAATCCCAAAATACTAAGGCGCGATGCATTAACTTCTACCTTGTTTCTTGTTTCTTCACATATCAACCAATAAGAATCCAATGATATACTTTTTCTGACATATTAACTCATATTTAGTTAGTCAAATGGATGACCTAGAACTACGTGCAGGCCCTATAAACCGAGACGTCTACAAATAAAAAACCGAGACGGAGAGGGTAGTTCAGCACGTATCTTTTTAGATCGATATAGTCGGCATTCACCAAGGAGCAAAACCAAGTGGTAGGCTGCTCCTGTCGTGTTGGCATAGCAACTCAAGCAGGGTCAGTCCACACACGAAATGGCGACACACTTAACAGGACCCCTTTGGCAGACATGTGGCTCATCCACCGTCTTGTTCCACGTGCGATGCACCAAATTACTGTTCGGAGCAGCGGTTGGAATTGGAGGCACCCCGGTCGTAGCGCCGCAGTAGTAGAAAATGAGCGATGAGGGGTCAAATCGTAAAGCCCCACCTTTCCCGCATTAAGATGGATGGACGAAGCAACCATCATTTCACTCTAGCGCGCAAGAGCATAAAGAAAAAAGAGAAAACGATGATGCGTGCGGCAGCTACCTAGGGCACCCTAGGGTAGGGGTCTCCACTACAGATCCTTTTTTTTGAAAGTCCACTACAAATCGGCTTCTCCCTCGTCCTCTTGAAGAAAACCGATGATGAGTGCGGCGGTAGGGTTTGTAGGAGTACTATGGCGTGTGGGGCCACGTCGTAGTAAACGGGTTCGAGTCGACGCCTTAAATATGTGTGGGCCGCTTGGTTTTACGGGAACGAGGCAACATTTTGGGTTCGGGGACCAGTGGAGATATAGTACGTACAAAAAGTTGTGGACGTAGGTTCGACCGAAAGGCAATGATGCATGGGCCCTGCATTTTGAGATACCCGGGGCCGCGTGAAATTTGCTACTCTACTCAAAACTAGTAAGGTACACATGTATTGAACGCATGAGATTTCGAAACCAAATTATGAATAAATACACACTATAGCTTGTAAAGCTTTGAGTCATCTATGCATGATGTAGATGTTCGTTTAGTTCTTATAGTTCATCTCATTCAAAATCAATTAGTTTTATAAAAATGTTAAGATTCATGGGGTTGTGCATTGTAAATCATAAAGTAAAAAACAAATAATGGCAATTCATTTAGAAAAAATAATCAATTATGATACAGAAGATTCTAGAACAAAGGAGAAGTTCTTGTGTTTTGAGGTTTGTGCATTATGCTTAAGTTCAACCTTGGAGTCTTCTAAATTGTGCATGTGGCAGATCTGGTGGAATGTTGATGATATCCAACGGCCAGTAGTGCTCAGATTTGCCCATCTCTGCACTGTCGGGTTAGCTTCATCCAGCGACCATCTTTTAAAGTTATTGGCACACTATATAGTTCTTGTGCCATAGTTGCATGTTTTGGAAAAAAGCTACTAGTGGGTTGTACTATCTATTTAGGAATAGAAGATGTATACATGGAAGTTGTAGGGAAAGAGATGACATGGAGCATCTCAATTCCTATGAGTAGGGATTGGAAAAGAGATGTCATTTGGTTCACATCATAGGAACGTTTCTATTGAATCTAGAGATGACATGTATCTCAATTCCTATGAGGAGGGATTAGTAAAGAGATGTAATTTGGTTCATATCATAGGAACTTTTCTATTGAATATACACTAATGTTTATTTTCCTTTGAAATTAAGGGAGTATAGGAATCCATTCATATGAACCAAGTGGCTCGAAAGCTATAGAAATGATATCATGTTTATTTCCTTTGAAATGTAGAGTATATGAATCTATTCCTATGAACCAATTGGCTCTAAAGGAAAAAAATCCAATAAAAATCATATCATATAGAGTTCCTATGATATTCCTCGACACTAAAGGATGGTTGAAATTGCTGTGGGTGATACGATGGTCTTTCTTTGTAGACTCCTCACCCATCTTTATAGTTACCTCTCGAAGATGAATGAAATGATATATACAGGGTATTCTACATGTGCAATTTGGTACACGGAAACTCGGTAAAAGTTTGCGAGGTTCAATTTTCAATAAAGCTATATGCACCGCATTTCGAACGTAGGGAGCATACGGTAGTTGCTAACACTCACGTGGAAGATTTGTGTGTAGGAGGAGTGGTTGTTCGTTAAATGACATGGCAAACCGACAATCGCCGGATGCCGATCTAACGGTTCTTCTGACGTTAAATCGAAAAAGGCTTGTGGCGAACGCTTGTCGGATAATTATTTACGGACACATGCATTGCATTGATCGTGCCCCCTCTCTCTCACGCACACGCACCCTCACGAGTCACGACTCTCCGAGTCCTCTCGCAGACTCAAGACGTCGCACCCACCGCCTATCTACAGTAGACGCCACGCACATATGTGCTCTTCACACCCTACCTCGTAACTTCTAAAAACAAAAGGCGCGCAGCACATTTTATTTTAGCTCACACGTCACACGCTTATACTATTACTCTTGCGGCGAACGTTCTTTGGGCATAGTATATTGTACTCTCACGAAGAGAAGCGGTGCACACACGCACTAGTTCTCTCACACCCACTCGCGGGTACACGTAGGAGCGCATTTTTTTGAAGCCGGTACAACAAAATTACTCCACTATATATAAAAGCAAGAGCCTTAGCGCTTGCTTTACTAGGGTTCCTCTCGTTCACTCTCTCATGCTCTCCAGATCTAAGGAAGACATAGGTGGCCACACTCTCTCTCTTAGCTCACGGCTGGTCACAAATCCTGCTGAACAAGCTCGACCGGGGCAGGGGTGTAGGTGCATCGTTCACGCTGTCGTCGGCGGCGAGGGAGGAGACCAACGGCTGCCCGCGCGTCCCGATCGGCGGTCGTGCCATTCTCTCCGAGAGAGGCTCTCGAGGGCCTCCAACCCTTCTTCCTCCCTGCGGTATTGTGGCCAAGATGCGGCCTCCCGATGCCGTCTTTGCCACATGCCGACGACCCTCAGGTATATAATCCTTCAAAACCTGCCTTGCTCTACTGCCCCAGCTCTTCCCCCTTCGTGTGGATCCTTTTCTACTTTTGTCCACTGTTCCAAAGCCACCTAGACTTCTACTATTATTAGAAGTAAAGCTAGTTCATACAATCGACTCAAAGCGTTGGTTCAAACAGGGAAGAAATTGGGAAAGCTGTAGCATGAATCTAGGACTTGGTTCTAAGAGGAAACGGGGGGAAAGTAGTAATATCTGTCACTGTTTAAATAACCGTATTTAGTATTTGCGCAAACAGGGATGTCTGTCTCCATATCGTTTCGGGATGTCTGTCTCCGTATCGTTTCTATCCGCGCAATCAAAAGCACACACCTCAGTTTTAGTACAACTGCGCAAAATGAGATGGCTATCCCTCGTTGTCGTCGTCTAACCTCCCGTCTTCAAGGTATCCCTACATTGGTAGTAACTAAGGTAGAGTGACCAACGCAATCTAAAAGAAGCTGATTCAGATGTTTTACTTCCTCGATTGCAATGCAAGGACGCGAAAACAATCGCATCCTAGTCCGAATGCACTTTCTACCGTTCATCCATGGACCGAGGACTAGCCGCACGGCTGCACGGGCGGTTTTTTGGACAAAAGCGGACAAGAGGCATTGTGTTCTCTTATTTCGCAAATAGCGGTGCTTAAATTTAGTGGAATGCACAAGCATTTCAGCTGGTCAAGATATCTTGATGGTTCAGATTCAGCATTCCAAATGAGACCACAATTATAATTGGTTATTCGGAATGAGAGAACCTAACACCGGATGGTGGCAAAAAGAAAAAACCAGAGTGAACTCCAGGAAATTTAAGCCTGCCGAGAGGCCCTTTGCTCAGAGAAGCCTTGCTTGTTTTTTCCTGATTTGTAAACCTTCTCACAACTTTGTCTTTTGCTATGAACTAGTATATGTTTGTTATGTTCTATGAATCAATGAGATGTATAAAATTGCTTAGCTTCATCCAAATGACCATCTTTTAAAGTTATTGGCACACTATATAGTTCTTGTGCCATAGTTGCATGTTTTGGAAAAAGCTACTAGTGGGTTGTACTATCTATTTAGGAATAGAAGATGTATACATGGAAGTTGTAGGAAAGAGATGACATGGAGCATCTCAATTCCTATGAGTAGGGATTGGAAAGAGATGTCATTTGGTTCACATCATAGGAACGTTTCTATTGAATCTAGAGATGACATGTATCTCAATTCCTATGAGGAGGATTAGTAAAGAGATGTAATTTGGTTCATATCATAGGAACTTTTCTATTGAATATACACTAATGTTTATTTTCCTTGAAATTAAGGGAGTATAGGAATCCATTCATATGAACCAAGTGGCTCTAAAGCTATAGAAATGATATCATGTTTATTTCCTTTGAAATGTAGAGTATATGAATCTATTCCTATGAACCAATTGGCTCTAAAGGAAAAAAATCCAATAAAAATCATATCATATAGAGTTCCTATGATATTCCTCGACACTAAAGGATGGTTGAAATTGCTGTGGGTGATACGATGGTCTTTCTTTGTAGACTCCTCACCCATCTTTATAGTTACCTCTCGAAGATGAATGAAATGATATATACAGGGTATTCTACATGTGCAATTTGGTACACGGAAACTCGGTAAAAGTTTGCGAGGTTCGAATTTTCAATAAAGCTATATGCACTGCATTTCGGAACAGAGGGAGCATACGGTAGTTGCTAACACTCACGTGGAAGATTTGTGTGTAGGAGGAGTGGTTGTTCTGTTAAATGACATGGCAAAACTGACACTGTCGGATGCCGATCTAACGGTTCTTACGACGTTCGTCAGGAAAAGGCTTGTGGCGAACGTTTGTCGGATAATTATTTACGGACACATGCATTGCATTGATACGTGCCCCCCTCTCTCTCACGCACACGCACCCTCACGAGTCACGACTCTCCCGAGTCCTCTCGCAGACTCAAGACGTCGCACCCACCGCCTATCTACAGTAGACGCCACGCACATATGTGCTCTTCACACCCTACCCTCGTAACTTCTAAAAACAAAAGGCGGCGCGCACATTTTATTTTAGCTCACACGCCACACGCTTATACTATTACTCTTATGCTAACGTTCTTTGGGCATAGTATATTGTACTCTCGAAGAGAAGCGGTGCACACACGCACTAGTTCTCTCACACCCACTGCTGGTACACGAGGAGCGCATTTTTTGAAGCCGTACAACAAAATTACTCCACTATATATAAAAGCAAGAGCCTTAGCGCTTGCTTTACTAGGGTTCCTCTCGTTCACTCTCTCATGCTCTCCAGATCTAAGGAAGACATAGGTGGCCACACTCTCTCTCTTAGCTCACGGCTGGTCACAAATCCTGCTGAACAAGCTCGACCGGGGCAGGGGTGTAGGTGCATCGTTCACGCTGTCGTCGGCGGCGAGGGAGGAGACCAACGGCTGCCCGCGCGTCCCGATCGGCGGTCGTGCCATTCTCTCCGAGAGAGCGCCGGCTCGGGAGGGCCTCCGACCCCTTCTTCCTCCCTGCGGTATTGTGGCCAAGATGCGGCCTCCCGATGCCGTCTTTGCCACATGCCGACGACCCTCGGTATATAATCCTTCAAACCTGCCTTGCTCTCATCGCCTCAGCTCTTCCCCTTCGTGGGATCCTTTTCTACTTTTGTCCACTGCTCCAAAGCCACCTAGACTTCTACTATTATTAGAAGTAAAGCTAGTTCATACAATCGACTCAAAGCGTTGGTTCAAACAGGAAGAAATTGGGAAAGCTGTAGCATGAATCTAGGACTTGGTTCTAAGAGGAAACGGGGAAAGTAGTAATATCTGCCACCGTTTAAATAATCAGATTTAGTATTTGCGCAAACAGGATGTCTGCTCCATATCGCTTCGGGATGTCTGCTCCGTGATCGTTTCTATCCGCAAGAATCAAAAGCACACACCTCAGCTTTTAGTACAACTGCAAAAATGAGATGGCTATCCTCGTTGTCGCCGCCTAACCTCCCGCCTTCAAGGTATCCCTACATTGGTAGTAACTAAGGTAGAGTGACCAACGCAATCTAAAAGAAGCTGATTCAGATGTTTTACTTCCCGATTGCAGCAGTAAGGACGAGCGAAAACAACTGCATCCTAGTCCGAATGCACTTTCTACCAGCTCATCCATGGACCGAGGACTAGCGGCACGGCCGCACGGCGGTTTTTTTGGACAAAAGGACAAGAGGCATTGTGTTCTCGCTTATTTCTGCAAATAGCGGTGCTTAAATTTAGTGGAATGCACAAGCATTTCAGCTGGTCAAGACAATCGCATGGTTCGATTCAGCATTCCACCGAGACCACAATTATAATTGGTTATTCGGAATGAGAGAACCTAACATCGGATGGTGGCAAAAGAAAAACCAGAGTGAACTCCAGGAAATTTAAGCCTGCCGAGAGGCCCTTTGCTCAGAGAAGCCTTGCTTGTTTTTTCCTGATTTGTAAACCTTCTCACAACTTTGTCTTTTGCTATGAACTAGTATATGTTTGTTATGTTCTATGAATCAATGAGATGTATAAAATTGCTTAACTTATGCTTTTCAAGATTTTTATGAGGACGAGATTAATGTGAGTGTTCCACATGAGCGCTGGACTAGCGGTGAATGTTTGGAATTTATTACATTGTAGCCTCAATTAACTGCATGAACCACTGTAACAAGATACATAGTTGCTTATATGTTAGACAGCAGATTGTTGATTGTTAGCTGGTCGATAGCCTAGTGTTGAAGTGAGCTGAGCCAATGTGCCGTGTTTTGCACAACTGCGTACAAGTGGGGTAGCACCAACAGTGTTTACAAGTACTTATGTATACGCCGGCGCACGGTTCTCGAACGAGTGCTCTATTTCATCAAAACTCACACTGCTCGTATGATAAACCATGACAACTTATGTCTTACCATGCCATATTTATGAAAAAACTAGTGAGGACGCATCTGTTTCGGCAACAATTATGATGGTTCTCACATGATTCACGGGCACACAAAAGTAGCAGCAGTTCCCGTAGACGGATTCAAACAGAGTACTAGCCCCAGAGGGGTCGATAACAGGCAAGGTTCGGATAATTAGACACAATCCAAACTACTATTAAACACTAGCTGGGGCAACTATTTCATGCCTCGATCTAATTTGGGCTGGACACAAGACGGACCTTGCCATGGACATCATCGAGGACGTCTCGCAGCAGCTCAATCATGTGAACCTTCATGAAGACAACCTTGTGGCCTTGCCACTGATAAACTTGTTTGTGGAGGCATGCCACATCATCTTCCTGCGTAAGCTTGACAAGAATAGTATGCCTCACAAACGAAGGAGTAGCTTCGAACTTCTTGTGCTTCAGTACACCCTGGACAACACGCCTGACAACAGTGAGGCTGGAATACAACTCTTCATTGGTATAACCGCAAATGGCTTCCTGTGATCCAACAGCCTAAGAACTCGCTTTTCCCAAAGGCATATATTCAGGTCATCCGCCTCATAGCGAGTGACATGCACAACCACACAATCCCTGTCTGTATCAGGGCTCTAATTGAAACAGAAACAAATTCTGAATTACTTTTTAGTATAAGAAACACAAGTTATTTAAACCACTATGTATAGCATGGCATCGAAGCTAATAAAATTTTGCATTATTAATCGCCACATACTTCCTTTTCTAAAAAATCACCACATACTTAGATGAAAAACCACAATCGAGATCGGCAAAGAAGGAAATCACCTTGGACAGCTCAGCGGGGGGGGGGGGACACATCCTCGAAGGGGGAAAACTGCTCCTGCAGTGCCATGGGGGCTGTAACCTCAAACGGGGCGTTGACCATCTCAGTAGTGGCCGTGAGCGTATCTGGGGTCGGCTCGGTGGTTGCCTCCATCTTCTTGGAGCTCTCTCTCTCTCGTGGGGATCAGCCTCCCGCGTCTGCTCCAATATCGGTAGATCTTTGCCTAGTTCTCCTTGGTCCATCATGAAACTGACGAATACTAGGAGACCACTGAAAGAAAAACACAATCGCAATGACAATGAAACAAAAAAGAGAGTGAGGATCGGTTACTACTTTGCAAAAGTTCTTTTTTTCTCTGAACGAAAATATACCAACATCACGGATCCGCTTACCTTCCCTTTGTTGGGAGAGAAGAATAGTGGCAAATGCGAGTGTTGCCTTTCTTGAAGATGGTGAGGGAGAAGGGGATTCAGCGAAGAGTGAAATGATGGTTGCTTCGTCCAAAACTTAGACTCATGGGAGGTGGGGTTTTGTGATCTGACGGCTCGTTCGCCAAGGCCACGATCGGGTGACTCTCCGCCTGCATACTGCCTTCTAATTTGGTGGATGGCATTTGGGCCCACGCGCTGCATGGCCCGCATGTCGGTGAACAAAAGTATAACGACATTCAGTAGAGGGAGACGTTTCAATGACCTAGGAGGAGCCAGAAGCGGTAGAGTGTCTCCACTGTACTAGTAGTAATTGTTTTTCTGGGAAGCTATAGAGTGTCTCCACTGTACTAGTAGTAATTGTTTCTCTGGGCCCAAGACAAAACAGCCAATCCACACTAGTAAATAGTAAAATCAATTCAAAAGGCGCTACCCACACCCAGCTCACTCCTACAGAAAACCCCAGCTCCCCTTCTTCCTCACTCCTACAGAAAACCCCCAGCTCCCCTTCTTCTTCGCTCGCACTACAACTAGGCTCGTCATTTGTTACTCTTCACAAATCCGTGAGCGCGACGCGACGCCCTCGAGGAAAATGGAGTCGGCTGACCCCAGCGCCAAGAAGATGAGGCTCCCGCCAGCGGCGACGCCTGTTGTAGATCCCGCACCCAATAGCGCGGGGAGAAGCGGCGACCCCGCCCCCACCGGATCCTAGGAACCCGTAGAATCTCGGGTGGACCGCATTAGCGATCTCCCGGACGTCGTCCTTGGGGAGATCGTCTCGCTTCTCCCCAACAAGGATTGCCGCCGCACCCAAGTCCTCTCAATTCGGTGGCGCCCTCTATGGCGTGTCGTGCCCCTTAATCTTCACTGTCGTCAGCTATCTCTCTTCAATGATTTTGAAATCCCCAGAGCCATCATCTCCTCCCACCGTGGCTCCGCTCAAAGCCTTTGCATCCCGCCATGCTACCCGAGCAAGCATACCATGCCCTGCACGGTGGACGCCTGGCTGAAATCCCCTGAATTCACAGGACTACAAATGCTTGAGTTCTACTATTCCCGAAATCACATACCACATACCGAACGCCATGAACTTTGTCCTCAAAGACCGATGTCCATCTCGCGGTTTCCTCCTCTCTCCACACCGCCACCTTTATACTGTGCTACCTACCGCATAATCTGGTACTAAACGCTCAACTCCCATTTCTCAAGAAACTTTCACTTGTGCGGGTTCAGATATCGGAGGCCTCATTGCACAAGATCATCCACTCCAGCTTGCCTCTACCGGAGTGCTTGGTGCTTGTTTTCACGGTTAGAATCGGTTGTCTCCAAATAAAGTCGCCTAACCTTGTAAGAATTGGAATTTCTTTTGACGGAAGGCGGCTCATCATCCAGATGCCCTTCACTTCAAAGGTTGATCCTTGATTCTAGTTATTCACCGCTGCAAATAACCGCCCTCTCTGCGCCTAAACCGAGACCTTGGGTGTAATACATGATCTCTATGCTCATTTCAATATGGTGTTTGGCTCCACAGTTCTTCAGGTACTTTATATTATCATCTACACTTGTAACCATAAGCTGCATTTTAAATTTCTGCGCATAATTTATATATCATCTTGGAGTACACATTTTGTACTAATATTATGTTCTATGCTCAATGAAGAGTTTCTCCATGGATGGCCTATCAATGGTGCTGGATTCTGTCAATATCTTATATATCCAAATGAATAGTTTTGATCTGAACAAGATTATTGGCTTGCTACAATGCTTTCCATGTCTGGAGAAGTTGTATATAAAGGTGATAATTTCACGCACATTAGAAGCCCGCATATAGTGTACTAGAATTAACCGTTCAGCTATTGCTCCTAGGCAACAGGATGGGGTAAGAAAGTTATAACCAATCGATGGATTCGTAAGCATCGGGATTTTCTCACTTCTCATGAGATTCGATTGAAGACAATAACGCTAGAACGATATGTAGCCAACCGTGCAAACACAAGATTTGTCACATTCTTCCTGCTGAATGCGAGGTTACTATTGTCCATCAGGCTTAAGTTTATCAGCAGCATGGTTTTGACGGATGGGTATGTCGAAGAGCAAAAATAGGAGTTTCATGTGGGCAAAAGAGCTTCTGAACGTGCCGGGCTTCTATTTACAACATATTGTGGTCATAATCCAGTCAATTTTACGACCCAGGATGTTCATTCTATGGACCTGACCGATCCATTTGATCGTGATCGCCAAAACAAGGCCGGAGTTAGATGTTGTTTCCTTTTCAACTGGGTTTTTTGTAAACCTGATGAACAATTAACCCTCGTGCTTTTGTACAGTTTGTAAGCTGGAGTTAGATGTTCCTGCCCTTTTCAACTCGGGTGGATCGTCATATTTTCTTTGAAACAAGGCAAATGGCTTGCCATTCGTTTAATTTAGAGTGAAATATTGTAACAAATCCCAACCAAGGGAAATAACATCACTCTCGCCGGTTGCTTGAGCTCACTGTGCATATTTTTTTGAGGAACAAGTTGTTATTTATACTAGTTTTAGCGACGGATCAGGGGTAACAACGGGGCTGTGCGGGGGCTATGGCCCATCTAGCCAGGGTTTTATTTATGTTTACCACATCATGAGCCCAGTTGTGTTTTTTTCTTGCTAAAAATGGCTAGCCCAGTTCTATTTTTTAAAGAAATACCGAAACAAGGCCTACTTGCTTTATCGGCCCTGCTGGGCTGCAAATCTTTCAAGACGGGGAGAGTTTCATTCGGTTTGCCCAGAAATGGCTTGTACATTTTTAAAACACATCAAACCGGGATTTAGTTTCAATTTTTTTTCATTACAAGATCTTAAATTCCATTGATTTTTGTGCGTGGACAATTATTTGGATTTTATATTTATATAAATTATTTTTCAAAATAGTTTGAATGTGAATCGATATTTCTGGATTATAAACAATTGACCGCACCGAAATATGCAAAATTTCATATACTTTTTAACCATGGCCACAATATGGGGTGTAATGCTAACAAAAAGAAGATGGGCTCCAAAAAAATCTTAAGAATTAGCAAATGGTCTGTACATTATTAGAAATAATGGCAAATGGGTTGTATGTTGTTTTCCACATATTTGAGGCTGACTTGTGCGCCTACTACAGGTTGACGCGTATGCTTTCATAAAAAAAGGTTGACGCACACGCAACGCCCTGTCAACTTAGTCAACACACGAGAGAAGTGACTATTGGATGTCCATCCAACGGCTGCCGTGCTTCTTCAATCTCTGCTCTTCATGCTCCTGCCGCTCAAACAAGCGCCGGCGGGACTGCCCGCTCCCTCCTCCCGCGGCCGTCTATGCTGCCGTGCAGGCCTCACGGCCCCACCATACTCCCATCGCTGGCCTAGCCATCCCTCTACTCACCCACACATGTTGTTATTCTCCAATGACGGTGAGATTTAACCAAGAACCTCGTACTCCTCCGCGTGGGAAACAACTGCCGAGTATTCCCTGGCTCCGTGTCGTTCCCTTCCTAGGCCTCACCGTCGTCCACCGCCCTAGTACTCTCAGCGCAGCCTGGTCAACATGGTCAATGAACGACATCCATTGGAAGTGGACTGTACGTGGAGAGGCTGACAGCTGGGTCCATGGCCGCACGAAAGGAAATGCCTCCTTATTACGCGCAAAATAATGATCCCTCCACTTGACAGCTAGGACCCACAGGAAGGGCCTCTGTATTTCACGAAAAAAATGTGCCTCCTTATTACGCCCAAAAAAATGAATACCCCCCTGCTAGCTGGGACCCACCATATTGTTGGGCTAACTTGTGGGCCTACTAAGTTGACAGGGACGAAGGGCTTTGTCAACTTAGTCAATACTCCAGTGACCGTATGATGTCCATCCAACGGCCATAGTGCTTCTTCAACCTCTGGTCTTCTTGCTCCAGCCGCCCAAAGCAGCGGCCGTCGTGCCCTTTGCCCTCGCCTCCCCGAGGCCGGGCTGTGTTACCGCTTCTCCGCCCTCCCGTGGCTCGGCTCAGATCGTCCCCTTCCTAGGCCTCGCCCGTCCCACCGCCGTGGTGCTCTCGGCGCGGCGTGGTCAGTGTGGTCAACGACCTACTTCCATCGGAAGAGTATCAGACGTGGAGAGGCTGACAGCTGGGTCCACGGCAGCCGCAAGGAAGTGCCTCCTTATTACGCGGAAAATAATTATTCCTCCACCTGACAGCGGGGACCCACTGGACGGGCCACCAGTGTTTTGCAAAAAAATCATTTCCCCCTGACTGCTGGGACCCACCGGACGGGCGACCGTATTTCGCAAAAAAACTTTCCCCCCGCTGCCAGCTCGGACCCACCGGAAGTGCCTCCTTATTACGCACAAAAAAAATGAATACTCCCCCGGCTTGCTGGGACCCACCTTGGTGGGAGGCTGTCTTGTGGGCCTACTAAGTTGACGGGGACGAAGGGCTTTGTCAACTTAGTCAATATGAATGATTCTAGCTCCAGTGACCGTACGATGTCCATTCAACGGCCGTAGTGCTTCTCCGACCTCTGGTCTTCTTGCTCCAGCCGCCTAAAGCAGCGCCGGTCGTGTCGCATGCTCCTGCCTCCCGTGGCCGGCTGTGCTGCCACGGAGGCCTCACCGCCCCCTACTATTCCCACCGCTGGCCAGGCCCTACGGCGACGGCATCCTCACACCGCAGCCGAACTAGTGAACCTCAGATTCCTCTCCGCTGGCTTCCACTGCTGTCTTCCCGACTCCTCGTCGTCCCCTTCCTAGGCCTCGCCGTCGTCCACCGCCGTGGTGCTCTCCTCGCGGCGTGGTCAAGGAACAACTTCCATCAAGAGTATCAGATGTGGAGAGGTCGATAATGGGTCCACGGCCACAACCCAGTTTTTTTGTGATTTGCCAAGTAAGTCACTTTGCTAGGCATGTTGGGCTGCAAATCTTTCAAGACGAGGAGAGCTTTCATTCGGCTGGCCGAGAAAATGGCCCATCAGTATTGAGAAATGGTTTGTGCATTTTGAAACACATCAAACTGGCAATTAGTTTCAAATATCTTTTTTTCATTTCAAGATTTTAAATCACATTAATTTTTATGCGTGGAGAATTTGTTGGATTTTATACTGATATACATTTATTTTTAAAATCAGTTTGAATGTGAGTCGAAATTTCGGATTAAAAACAGTTCGGACCGCTTTTGAAGTATGCAAAATTTCAGATAATTTTTAACCGTGGCCACAATATGGGTTGTAATGCTAACAAAAAGAATATGGGCTCCAAAAAAAACCTTAAGAATTAGCAAATGGGCTGTAAATTATTAGAAATTATGGCAGATGGGTTGTATGCTGTTTTCCACAGATTTGAGGCTTCCCAACGGTCATCGTGCTTCTTCAATCTCTGCTCTTCCTGCTCCAGCCACTCAAACAAGCGCCGGTGGACTGCTCGCTCCTCCTCCTCAAGGGCCGGCCAGGTTGCCAAGCAGAGCCTCACCGCCTCTACAGACTCCCATCGCTGGCCTAGCCATCCTCTACTCACCCACACCGCTGTTATTCTTTGGCGACGGCAGATTTAACTCGTAAACCTCAGATAACAGATTCTCCGCATGGGAAACAACGCCTAGTCTTCCCCGCCTGTGTCGTCCCTTTCCTAGGCTCTGCCACGCCCACCGCCGTGGTGCTCTCGGCGGGCGTGGTCAATGTGGTCAACGATCGACTTCCATCGGAAGAGTAATGTGCGGAGACGCCGACACCGGGTCCACGGCCGCAGAAGGAAGTGCCTCCTTATTACGCAAAATAATTATTCCTCCACCGACAGCGGGACCCACGGACGGGCCACCAAGATTTTGCGAAAAATCATTTCCCCACTGCTGGGACTCACGGATGGGCGATCAGATTTCATAAAAACGCTCCCCAGCCGCCAAATCGAACCCACCGGAAGTGCCTCCTTATTACGCACAAAAAAATGAATACTCCCCCGGCTTGCTGGGACCCACCTTGGTGGGAGGCTGTCTTGTTGGCCTACTAAGTTGACGGGGACGAAGGGCTTTGTCAACTTAGTCAATATGAATGATTCTAGCTCCAGTGACCGTACGATGTCCATCCAACGGCCGTAGTGCTTCTTCAACCTCTGGTCTTCTTGCTCCAGCCGCCTAAAGTAGCGCCGGTCGTGCCGCATGCTCCTGCCTCCCATGGCCGGGTGTGCTGCCGCGGAGGCCTCACCGCCCCCTACTATTCCCACCGCTGGCCAGGCCCTACGGCGACGGCATCCTCACACCGCAGCCGAACTAGTGAACCCTAGTATTCCTCTCCGCGCGGGCTTCCACTGCCGCGTCTTCCCCGACTCCTCATCGTCCCCTTCCTAGGCCTCGCCGTCGTCCACCGCCGTGGTGCTCTCCTCGCGGCGTGGTCAAGGAACGACTTCCATCAGAAGAGTACTGTATGTGGAGAGGCTGACAGCTGGGTCCACGGCCACAACCCAGTTTTTTTTGTGATTTGCCAAGTAAGTCACTTTGCCAGGCATGTTGGGCTGCAAATCTTTCAAGACGAGGAGAGCTTTCATTCGGCTGGCCGAGAAAATGGCCCATCAGTATTGAGAAATGGTTTGTACATTTTTGAAACACATCAAAACGGCAATTAGTTTCAAATATCTTTTTTTCATTTCAAGATTTTAAATCACATTAATTTTTATGCGTGGAGAATTTGTTGGATTTTATACTGATATACATTTATTTTTAAAATCAGTTTGAATGTGAGTCGAAATTTCGGGATTAAAAACAGTTCGGACCGCACCGAAATATGCAAAATTTTGTATAATTTTTTAACCGTGGCCACAATATGGGCTGTAATGCTAACAAAGAGAATATGGGCTCCAAAAAAACCTTAAGAATTAGCAAATGGGCTGTAAATTATTAGAAATTATGGCAGATGGGCTGTATGCTGTTTTCCACAGATTTGAGGCTTTCCCAACGGTCATCGTGCTTCTTCAATCTCTGCTCTTCCTGCTCCAGCCACTCAAACAAGCGCCGTTGGGACTGCCTACTCCTCCTCCTCATGGCCGGTGTCTTGCCCACAGCCTCACCGCCTATCAGACTCCCATCGCTGGCCTAGCCATCCCTCTACTCACCCAGACCTGCTGTTATTCTTCGGCGACGGCAGACGAACCGGTAAACCCTCGTACAGTCGTACTCCCCTCCGCATGGGAAACAACTGCCTAGTCTTCCCTGCCTCCGTGTCGTCCCTTTCCTAGGCCTCGCCGTCATCCACCGTCGTGGTGCTCTCGGCGCGGCGTGGTCAATGTGGTCAACGACTGACTTCCATCGGAAGAGTAATGTGCGTGGAGACGCTGACAGCTGGGTCCACGGCCGCAGCAAGGAAGTGCCTCCTTATTACGTGCAAAATAATTATTCCTCCACCTGACAGCGGGGACCCACCGGACGGGCCACCGTATTTCGCGAAAAAAACGTTTCCCCCCTAACTGCTGGGACCCACCAGCTACACCTTCGCACACAAGGAAGTGCGGCCGAAAAAAAAAGATTCACCCCCTGACTGCTGGGACCCACCAGGTACATCTTCGCACGCAAGGAAGTGCGTCCGGGAAAAAAACGATTCGCCCCCCTGACTGCTGGGACCCACCAGCTACATCTTCCTGTGCAAGGAAGTGCGGCGGTCGGGACCCACCGGTCGAAGCGCACGTGGCGTTGTCATTCTGGTCGCGAACGGTACGCATATATATATCGATCGATGTAGAGGCACGCACGCGTCGTAGTAGAGGCGCGCACATAGCATGTACACATACGCATAGGCGCGAGGTGCAAGAAAGAAAATACGCCACGCACGCACATCGGGCAGGTCTCGAACGCATACTCGCGCGATACGCACATGGCTGGGTCGAACGGAGAAACAAAGATCGCTGCCGTGTTCATGGGGAGCCAACCGCTGGGTCGGAACGGAATGCATGGTCGTGTTCATCGGGAGGGCTTGGACGGAACAGCGATGGAACGAGGCTGGCGTATCGCGCAACGGCGAAACGGCCTTGTGTTCGACCGGCCACGTTCGAAACGGGTCCTGTTGATCGGGAGGGGCCTAGCGTACCGCAAAACGGAGGAAACGGACCTCCTATGGTCGAAACGGGGTCCTGTTGATCGGGAGGGGTGTGGCTTACCGCAAAACGGAGGAAACGGACCTCCTACAGTCGAAACAGGGGTCCTGTTGATTGGGAGGGGTGTGGCGTACCGCAAAACGGACAAAACGGACTTGTGTTGGGCGCGCCACAATAAACCGGGTTCTGTTCATCGGGAGGGTGTGGCGTGCCGCAAAACGGACTCCACGGATATTGTTCATCTCCACCGTCGACCTCCTCCAGCCTCCACGGGCTACCGCCGACCTCCTCTAGCCTCCACGGCTCCTGCTCATCCACCTCCACCGCGCTTCTCCACCGCCATCGCTCAACCACCCTCCACGGGCACCCTCCACCGCTCACTGCTCATCCAGCCCTCCATACCACGGGTCCTGCTCAACCACCCTCCACGGCCACCCTCCACCGCTCATCTGCTCATCCAGCCCTCCACACCACGGGTCCTGTTCAACCACCCTCCACGGCCACCCTCCACCGCCATCGCTCATCCACCCTCCACACCACGGGTCCCGTTCATCCAGAGGCAACGCCACCGCCATCGCTCATCCAACCCCCGCAACGCCACTGCTCATCCAATCAATCGCTTCGATTAGCGCAGAGCGGCGAATCGCCCATCGGGTTCGATTAACACTATCGATCGCTCGGGTTCGATGAACGCGTAGCTCAGAAGTCGATCGCCGGGTTCGATTAGCCAAACGCCTCGCCGGGTTCGATTAGAGCCAACGCCGCACACAAGCGCCAGACGTACGAAAAACGCGCATCGCTCGGCCCCCGACCTCCCACCGTAACCGGCAACTCCCCGAATTTTCCTCCCCCTCGCTTCTACCATGGTTTTTTCCGTCATGGACGGCCCAAAGAATGTCATGCAGCTACGTCTCCGGCCCGCCCAGGACGAAAAGCCATTTTCTGTCATGATTTTTCGTCATAGAAGTAGGAGCCCACTACATCTATGATGATACCGGATTTTGTCACAATTATCGTCATAGAAGTGTCATATGTATGACAGAAAAATTTTTGTTCGGCCCAAAATGTCACAGATGTGTCTTTTTTTGTAGTGGTAGTAGTGTAGAACGGAAAAAATGTAAACTAGACACTCTCGCTTCTGACACCTTTCTCCTTTCCCCTATGTTAACTTCAACAATAAAATCTTCCACATCTCTAGGACGTGGTTCCTCGACGTTGCCCTCAAAAGCAACTTGCAAACCTCACAAAAATCATAGAGCGACATCTCCTTATACTCATCATATAAATAAAACTCTACCGAGGGTGGTGATTTCCTAGCATGAAATTGAAAATTTTGCACAAAAGTATTAGTGAGGAGGAGATACTGATCACACTTATCGTTGAGAAAGTCGGTGATGCCTGCATTCTAAGCCAAGTAATAGAAATCCTCATAAATTCCGGCTACATTCAATAATGCATCGCATGGGCATTCACACGGTCAGACCTCCATGATGCGAGGAAGGTTGTACTTGGATTTTTCATTCTCTTCATTCTCCTTTTCCTTCGAACCCCGGCTCGAGGAGCCTCTCAACAATCTCCTCAACATTTTCTTCCTTTGAAAATTTCTAAAAATTTAATGACTCAAAATAAAATTGAACCAAACTCAACAAGATTTATAGCAAGTACTCATACAAGTGCCTAGAAGCTAAATCAAGCATCAAAACTACTTTGGACCATATAAATTTGACATGCAAGCTCAAGAACAGGGTCACCTCAACAGCAAAAAATTGCAATAAATAAAGCACTAGAACAAAAACCAATTGGACCATTGAAGGAGTCACACACCAAAGAACAATCCCCCAAAGCAGTTTTGTGAATGGAGCTTTGAGCAAGGAGATCGAAAATGGCAGCAAAATGAGCAAGAACATGGGTTTGAGCTACCAGATGATTTTTCTGGAGGAAGACGAAGTGGTTGGGTGCTGGAATAAGTGGAGGGGGCGACGTGGGCCCACAAGGCAGAGGGCGCGCCCTCCACCCTTGTGGCTAGCTGGTGTGGCCCCCTGGTGTGTTCTAAGTGCCAGAAATTCTCAAATATTCTACAAAAAATCATACTAAATTTTCAGGGCATTTGGAGAACCTTTATTTTCGGGGTATTTTTTATTGCATGGATAATTCAGAAATTAGAGGGAAAAAAATACTATTTTTGCTTTATTTAATCTAAATAACTGAAAGTAAAAGGAGGGTACAGAAAGTTGTGCTTCCTAAATTCATCCATCTCATGCTCATCAAAAGGAATCCATTAACAAGGTTGATCAAGTCTTATTAACAAAACCTCTTTCCAATAACATGAAATCGAAGAATTTTCGAATAACACTAGGTTACCTCAATGGGGATATGCATGTCACCAACAATAAGAATATCATATTTCTTTTTGACAGTAGGAAGAGGGAATTCAAAACCTCCATTAGTAATAGTTGAAATTTTTCCAAAAGAATTGATACTATGAACTTGATGTTGTTTCTTCGGAAAGTATATCGTATTCTCATTACCATTAACACGAAAAGTGACATTGCCTTTGTTGCAATCAATAACAGCCCCTGCAGTATTCAGAAACGGTCTACCAATGGTGATCGGCATACTGTCGTCCTCGGGAATATCAAAGTCCGTTAAAATAGTAACGTTTGCAACCACAACTGGCACATCCTCACAAATACGATGGGTATATCAGTCGATTTATCAGCCATTTGCAAAGAGATTTCAGTAGGTGTCAACTTACTCAAATCAAGTCTACAATATAAAGAGAAAGGCATAACACTAACACCGACTCCAAGATCACATAAAGCAGTTTTAATATAGTTTCTTTTATTGGAGCATGGTATAGTTGGTACTCCAAGGTCTCCTAGTTTCTTTGGTATTCCACCCTTAAAAGTATAATTAGCAAGCATGGTGGAAATTTCAGTTTTCGGTATCTTTCTTTTATTTGTAACAATATCTTTCATATGCTTAGCATAGGGAGGCATTTTAAGCATATCAGTCAAACGCATACGCAAAAAGATAGGTCTAATCATTTCAACAAAGCGCTCAAAATCCTCATCATCCTTTTTCTTGGATGGCTTAGGAGGAAAAGGCATGGGTTTATGAACCCATGGTTCTTTTTCTTTACCATGCTTCCTAGCAACAAAGTCTCTCTTAGTAACGTTGATTCTTTGATTGTGGGTTATCAAGATCAACAACAAGTTCAATCTCTACATCATTATCATTACTAGGTTGAGCATAAACACGAACATCATCATTAACATTATCACTAGGTTCATGTTCATCACTAGATTGTGTCTCAGCATCAGAAATAGAAATTTCATTGGGATTCTCAGGTTTGTCTATAACAGGTTCACTAGAAGCATGCAAAGTCCAATTAGTGTTCTTTTTCTTTTTGTTAGTAGGACTAGGTGCATCTGAATTAATTCTCTGAGAATCTTGCTCAACTCTCTTAGGATGGCCCTCAGGATACAAAGGTTCCTGGGTCATTTTACCACCTCTAGTCATAACTCTAATAGCATTATCATTTTTCTTATTATTTAACTCACTGAGCAAACCATCTTGTGCCTTAAGTACTTGTTCTACTTGAGTTGTAAACAGGGAAGCATGTTTACTAATAAGCTTAAGCTCACTTTTAACTCTAGACATATAATCACTCAAGTGTTCAACCAAATAAGCATTTCGTTTCAATTGTCTACCAACATAAGCATTGAAGTTTTCTTGTTTGAATAAAGTTATCAAACTCATCCAAGCTTTGACTAGCAGACTTATTATATGGGATATCACCTTCATCAAATCTATAGAGATAATTTACCTTTACTACCTGTGTCAGGTTATCAAGACCATGTATTTCTTCAATAGGTGGTAAATTCTTAACATCTTCATCTTTAATACCTTTTTCTTTCATAGATTTCTTTGCCTCTTGCATATCTTCAGGACTGAGAAATAGAATACCCCTTTTCTTCGTAGTTAGCTTAGGAGTTGGTTCAGGAAGTGTCCAATCATTATCATTACTCAATATATTATTCAATAGCAATTCAACTTGCACAATAGTTCTTTCCCTGAAAACACAACCAGCACAACTATCCAGGTGGTCTCTGGAAGCATCGTTTAGTCCATTATAAAAGATATCAAGTATTTCATTTATCTTGAGAGGATGATTAGGCAAAGCATTAAGTAATTGGAGAAGCCTCCCCCAAGCTTGTGGGAGACTATCTTCTTCAATTTTCACAAAGTTAAATATTTCCCGCAAGGCAGCTTGTTTCTTATGAGCATGAAAATATTTAGCAGAGAAGTAATAAATCATATCCAGGGGACTACGCACACAACCAGGAGCAAGAGAATTAAACCATATCTTAGCATCACCCTTTAATGAGAAGGGAAACAACTTAAGAATATAGTAATAGCAAATTTCCTCATGAGTAAATAGGGTGGCTATATCATTTAGTATAGTAAGATGTGCCACAACAGTTTTAGATTCATAACCATAGAAAGGGTCAGATTCAACCAAAGTAATTAACTCAGAATCGACAAAGAATTCATAATCCTTATTAGTAACACAGATAGGTGAAGTAGCAAACATAGGATCATATTGCATTCTAGCGTTCAAAGAATTTTCTTTAAACTTAGCTAACAGTTTCTTAAGATTATATCTATCATTGCAAGCAAAAAAGTCTCTAGCAGTTTCCTCATCCGTAATATAAACCTCAGGTACAACGGGCAATTCATATCTAGGGGGAGAATCTTCATCATCACTTTCATTAATATCATCAGTTTCAGTAATTTCATTCTCTCTAACCCTAGTAAGTTGTTCATCAAGAAATTCACCTAGTGGCACAGTATTATCAAGCAGAGAAGTAGTATCATCATAAGCATCATGCATGGCAGAAGTGGCATCATCGATAACATGCGACATATCGGAGTTAATAGCATGTGTAGGTGTCGCAAGTTTACTCAAAACAGAAGGTGAATCAAGTGCAGAGCTAGATGGCAGTTCCTTACCTCGTCTCGTAGTTGAGGGATATATCTTGGTTTTGTTGTCTTTCAAATTCCTCGCAGTGATCAACAGATATAAATCCCAAGTGACTCAGAGAATAGAGCTATGCTCCCTGGAAACGGCTCCAGAAAAAGGTCTTGATAACCCACAAGTATAGGGGATCGCAACAGTTTTCGAGGGTACAGTATTCAACCCAAATTTATTGATTCGACACAAGGGGAGCCAAATAATATTCTCAAGTATTAGCAGCTGAGTTATCAATTCAGCTAGACCTGAAAGACTTAATATCTGCAGCAAAGTATTTAGTAGCAAAGTAGTATGGAAATAACAGTAACGGTGGCAAAAGTAATAGTAGCAGTTTTGTAGTAATCGTAATAGTGGCAACGGAAAAGTAACTTAGCAAAGATCAATATGAAACGAGGTCGTAGGCAATGGATCAATGATGGATAATTATGTCGGACAGAATTGATCATGCAACAGTTATAACCTGGGGTGACACAGAACTAGCTCCAATTCATCAATATAATGTAGGCCTGTATTCCGAATATAGTCATGCGTGCTTATGGAAAAGAACTTGCATGACATCTTTTGTCCTACCCTCCCGTGGCAGCGGGGTCCTAATGGAAACTAAGGGATATTAAGGCCTCCTTTTAATAGAGTACCGAACCAAAACATTAGCACTTAGTGAATACATGAACTCCTCAAACTATGGTCATCGTCGGGAAGCAGTGTCCCAACTATTGTCACTCCGGGGTTGCCGGATCATAACATGTAGTAGGTGACTATAACTTGCAAGATAGGATCAAGAACACTCATATATTCATGAAAACATAATAGGTTTAGATCTGAAATCATGGCACTCGGGCCCTAGTGACAAGCATTAAGCAGAGCAAAGTCATAGCAACATCATTCTTAGAACATAATGGATACTAGGGATCAAACCCTAACAAAACTAACTCGATTACATGGTAAATCTCATCCAACCCATCCTCGTCCAGCAAGCCTACAATGGGATTACTCACGCACGACGGTGAGCATCATGAAATTGGTGATGGAGGATGGTTGATGATGATGATGGCGATGGATTCCCCTCTCCGGATCCCCGAATTGCCTCCAGATCTGCCCTCTCGAGGAAGAACAGGGCTTGGCGGCGGCTCGGTATCGTAAAATGTGATGAATCCTTCTCTCTGATTTTTTTCTCACCGAACGTGAATATATGGAGTTGGAGTTGAGGTCGGTGGAGGTCCAGGGGTCTCACGAGGTAGGAGGGCGCGCCTAGGGGGGTAGGGCGCGCCCTCCACCCTTGTGGCTAGGGTGTGGGACCCCTTCGGCTGATTCTTTCGCCAGTATTTTTTTGTTAATTCCAAAGTTATCGTCGTGAAGTTTAAGGTCATTCCGAGAAGTTTTATTTCTGCACAAAAATAACACCATGGCAATACTGCTGAAAACAACGTTAGTCCGGGTTAGTTCCATTCAAATCATGCAAATTAGAGTCCAAAACAAGGGCAAAAGAGTTTGGAAAAGTAGATACGTTGGAGACGTATCAGGTGATGATGACGGCGAAGTTGTTGGTGTAGATCGCCATCATGATGATTGCCCCGACGGCGCTCGACGCTACCGGGAGAGAGGGGGAGAGAGCCCCCTCCTCCTCCTCCTTCTTCCTTGCCCCCCTAGACGGGAGGAGGGTTTCCCCCTGGTCCATGGTCTCCATGGCTCCCGGACGGCAGGAGCCCCTCCGAGATTGGATCTCTCTCTCTCTCTCTCTCTCTCTCTCTCTCTCTCTCTCTCTCTCTCTCTCTCTCTCTTCTGTTTCGCATTCGAGTTTTCTGGCCCTTCACCGTTTCTAAAATTCCCAGGGATCCGTAACTCCGATTGGGCTAAAATTTTAACACAATTTTTATCTGGATATTAGCTTTCTTGCGGATGGAGAAGGGCACCAACAGCCTTACAGGGGTCCCACAAGCCTGCCCGGTGCGCCCAGGGTAGGGGCGCACCGTTTGAGCTTATGGCCCCCTCGGGCATCGTCTCGCGTTGATTATTTTTCCCAAAAATCAGATATATTCTGAAATAAATTTTCATAATTTTTTATCGCGTTTGGACTTCATTTGATATGGATATTCTGTGAAACAAAAAACATACAACAAATAGGAATTGACACTGGGCAATGGATCAATATGTTAGTCACAAAAATAATATAAAATGTTGCCAAAAGTATATGAAAGTTGTAGAATATTGGCATGAAACAATCAAAAATTATAGATACGATGGAGGCATATCAGTCGGTATCCTCCTAAGTCGTCACATACTCACTATATCGATATCCTCATTGCCGGTTTTGTTCTTCTTTCTTGTTGCCGTCTTTTGGCATCCCCGTGACAAAGTCAACTGTGTCTGGCCAGACAATGATGGATGTCGTTACCGACAGGCCCTAAGAATATCTCTCCATCGTCGGAGGAGAAAATCCCACTCTCGATCTATCTAGTCCCTTGTCAAACTTTCCGACGAACTTGTAAGTTGTCGCTATGATCATCGTGTTACATGTGATGTTTGATCAACCCCAAACCCAATTGTACGGTAAGAAGCGACTACGATACTCACAAGGTCTAAGGAGAAAAATTGCATGTAAACACTTTGTGTTATTAAAATTGATTACAGATGATATTATCTCAATTCATAGCAAACAAGTTGGGGTCTATTCAATATGATCGTTCTTCCAACGTCATAATCTCAATGTTGTTTTAGGATTATCATTACACTTAATGATATTCTAAGATCTGGAAAATATGATCACCAACAACACTTGAGCTAGTCTTAGAGGTGAGACTAGGAACCTTTATTTTATCCATTTATCATTTCACACGTGCATATGAGTTTTTTACTGAATCGCATATTTTAGGATGATATCAGTTATAGCATGAAATGTAAACACTTAACTATGAATACGGAAATATAATAATACAATATTATTGCTTCTATGGCATATTTCCAATAGTCCCACTATATATAAGTAGAGGTGGAGAGAGCTCTCCATTTCATCCCAAGCTTCCTCTCAACACATGCCATGCAATGATATGGCTTTCTATCTTTCTCCCCATGAAATAGTTTTGTACGCCGAAAGGTTGTCTAGTCTTTGGTAGGGCCTAGTTCTGGACGGCAAAGCTGGATAGTTGACACCAGATGTGTGCAACCCGGTAGAGAGGTCATAGTTTGATCTTAGTTCGAGAGATACGCGCAGATTCTGACCGAGAAACTATTGATTTTCTGTCCGAGAGCCTCCCAAAGGGCTGTCCGAGGAACTATTCGAGTTTCTATCCGACAGCCTCCCGAAGGGTTGTCCAAGGGACTATTCGAGTTTTTGTCTGAGAGCCTCCCGAAGGGCTGTCCAAGGGATAGTTCGAGTTTCTGCTTGAGAGCCTCCCATAGGGTTGTCCGAGGGAGTACATCCTCGTGGTTGGGACGTTGTAAAATCCTAACTGCGGATCTCCAGCAATGATCTCCGCCAACTCTCCTTTGCTGCGCTACGAGTCCGTAATAATCAGATCAAACCTTGTATGCATCTTCATAGTAGTCCTGTGCTGGTGCGTAGGTCAGAATTTTTTTGTTTTCTGTTGCGTTCCACTACATTAATACAATATGTAACACATGTATTAAATATTTCATGGAGCTCATGGAGGATGCCTATTGTAAAGTTTTCTTGTTAACCTATCATTGGGTCCTACTAGCAGGATATGACCGAATGGTAGCCTTGTCCGACTGATAGATCCTGCCTGATTGGCTGCCCCACTTTGTTTGGCCATGACCCTTAGCCGCTATCTAGAGGGAATCGATTGGTCTTTTAGTTGGAACACATGTCGTCATGGGCCTACCAGGCAAGACTTCCCTCATAATTAGCCCCTGAGTCTGTCTGGGTCTCGTTGAGGGAATCGATTGAACCCTTGTTGGTAGAAGATTTTGACTGACAAGCATACTCGAAGAACCATTGATCTTACTCGTGGAGAAACCCTGACTGACTCAAAAGAGCATAACTGGGTATAAATGTTAGTTTTAAAACAATATACAGAAAGGCTCGGTGATACTCTATCATCTCTGGGAAGATGTTGACTACCAGACAAGTTGAGGGCATATCATCCGAATTACTCCTATAAAGGATGTCGTACCTGCCTCCCGAGGGGCTTCGGAGCCGAAGAATGCCTCCGCGCCGGCCGTTTTTAGGTGGCATGCCGCGAGGGCCTCTGAGGGTTGTCCGCGCCGTCCGATCTGCCCCGACGACTCAGATCCAGGCAACCTTCCTAGGTGGTCCATGGCGGGTGGACCACAGGCACGCCCGGGGCCACCATCATGTAGTTTATTTGTGTCACGCTCACATGCGATGTCTCGTGTTGCCTCACGCACAATGGCGTTCTGGACCCGCCTGTTGGCGTCCTTCGCCTTGTGCGTGCTGGTCCGATTGCGACAGGAAACGTGTGTGCTGCGCCTAGTCCTGCCATCTCAGGCCCGGCCCTGTCGGCCCACCCAAGCCCGGCCCTAAAATCCATGGCCTAGGCCCGATGGGCTTGCCCATGGGGCGGGCTTGGGCCTGAGTTTTGAGCCCACTAGCAGGGCTTGGGCGGGCTTGGGCTTGCCATTTTGGCATTTTAAGGAAGAGGCCCGGCCCACGGCCCTAAGCCCTAAGGGCTTTTCAGGGCTTGTTACTAGATGGGTCGGGCTTGAGCTTGAAAAGTAGGCCCGATGGTAGAGCCTGGGAGGGCCTGGGCCTCAGTTTTCTGCCGTGGGCTTTTTCAGGCCCGGCCCAAGCTCGGCCCGGCCCGGCCCGGCCCATGGCCAGATATAGCTGCGCCCACCTGGGTCGGCTCGCGTGTGGGCCGTGTGTCAGGCCTACGTGAGCCGGGACCCTTCTGTCGGCGTCCTCGTGCCGCGTAACGCGTTGGCCTGGCTGGGTTGCAACAGGTAGGCACCCGCGAGGGTCCATGACGTGCCGGCCCCAGCCTTGGCGGGGCCACCTCTCTACGGTGGGTTTGAGTCACGCAACGTGCGTCTTCTCGCTCGTTGTGCTGCGTGTGAGAGGGCGAGACGGACCGGACCGCCAGCGTCGCTCGCCAGGATGTGGAGTGGGCATTCAGAGTATTGCAAGATCGTTAGGGTATTGTTCGCGGAGATGCAATGATGTGGGAAAAACAGACTTTGTCGTAGCCGATGACATATTATGTCACTTTCACAACATGATTGTCGATGACGATGGTGAAGGGGCAACTCAAACCCATGCATTTTTTTATATGGGAGAAAAGGTTTTAGTATGAGAAGTGTGACCGACCAATCGAACATTTCAAAGTTAGCTTCAAAAAAAAAACATTTCAAAATTACCTGGGCACGTCCGCAAATATTTGGGGTCGAATTTGTCAAAGTCCGGCTGCAGATGCTCCGAAAACACGAAGCAAGCCAGAGTAAATTTCCTCCACCTCAGTGGCCACGACTCACGAGAGGGCACATGCGATCCTGCCGAGCAACGGCCGCGATGCCCGCCGCGGCGGTCGCACGCACCACCTGCGCCGTACCCTCGTCAACTCCCGCCCACCTCTCACAACAACACAGTGGCCACATGACACGGCCAGTGGCAGTCTGTAACCTCTGTTTCTGTGTCGCTTCCTAGCCAAGTCAAACCCAAGCTACTCAATACAATATGTCCCCTAATCCCATGAAGCCCATCAACAAAAATAATGCAACCGAAGCATCCATGGATTATTATTTGGCACCATCCTCCAAATGATCCAATCTGGTCCAGGTATTCTTCTAGATCTGGCACATTCTGGTCAGAGATCCATGCCCATGCACGGCGTACTAGAGCGGAGGAGGTAGCGCCGTCCTGCCGAGCCGAGCACTTCTTTCTTGGACACTCACTGGCGAGCTGGGCCAAAGGGACTCAAGAAATTTCTATGTTCTGCTCAGTAACCAGATCGCTCTAGCTGTGCTGTGAGTGTTAGCTTGCGGTGTTGCAGCAATGGCGTTGCCCACCTTGCAGTTCGTTGGCGCGTTCCTGCTGCCGCTGTTTGTCGTGGCTTCGTCGTTTGATCCGTTCCACCGGGACGCGCAAAGGATGGATCCCATGGGCGGCGGCCGGCAGCAGGGGCCCTTCATCCCGCACGAGTACGTGCGCTTCGCCGACGTCAAGCGGCAGTGCCGGTCCGTGCTCTCCGCTGCCGCCGACCTCAAGTTCGACGCCAACCGCGCCGCCGCGCTCATGCCGGAGCGGTCCTTCGTCAAGGGGGACTGGAAGCAAGACGTCGACGACGGCGCTCCGCTGATGCCGTTCGACGGCACCGACGCGCCCGAGGGCGGGGCGGCAGGGGCGATGGCTGACCCGTTGCCGCTCGTTACATTCATGCTCACGCACGTCGACGTGGCGCTCCGCGGGAAGACGGCGCTCAACGTCAGCGGCGTCCTTGGTGTCGCCGTCTCCCGCAACGGCACCGCCCCGGAGATGGGCCCCTACGTGTCGCCGGAGCTCAAGGTGTGGCCCGGGAGCACCGAGATGAAGATACTCTTCGAGGGCGTGTACACCGAGACCGGCAACGGCGAGAGCGTGCTGTGCCTGGTCGGCGAGGCCGTGCTCCCGCGGCGCGGCAAAGACGCCGCCAACCCGTGGGGCTGGGCCAAGAACACCGACCGCAACAACTTCCAGCCTCCAATCACCCACGACAAGAACATCCTGCTCGTGCTCCGGTACCCCACCACGCTGACGCTGACGACGCGCACCGTACGCGGCGAGCTCACGAGCACCAACGGCAAGTCAGACGCCGGCTACTTCGGCGCCGTCACGCTGCTGTCGCAGCTGGGCGCCTACTCCAACTACAAGTTCGGTTCAGAGGAGCTCGTGAGCACAGCGTGCAGCCCGCAGCCTTACCGCGACGACATCCTCGGCGACGGCCGTGGGATATACAGAGGCGGCTCGCTGTGCGGCATCCTCGACCTGTTCACGTCGGAGGACGTGTTCGCCGTTGTGCCCAACTGGAAATGCAACTCGACAGACGCTCTCTGCCGGCGGCTCGGTCCGTTCGAGACCGACAAGTCGGTGGACGCGACGGAAGGCGGGTTTAAGGATGTCAGCATCGTCATGCAGGACATCCGGTGCGAGCCGAGCACCGTTCCTGGTGAGAGATCGGCCAAGGTCTCGGCGGTGTTCCGGGCCGTTGCACCGTGGGAGCACCGGTACACGGCGGCGAAGCGGAGCGGGCTCAGCGGCATGACGCTAGCCGCCGAGGGCGTGTGGCGCCCGACCACGGGCCAGCTCTGCATGGTGGGGTGCCTCGGCGTCGGCAAGAAGGCGTGCCACTCCCGCGTGTGCCTGTACGTGCAGACCACCTTCTCCGCCACCCGCCGGGGCATCGCCGTCGGACAAATCACCCGCATCGACGGCGCCGGTGGCGTCGCCCACTCGCCGCTGACGTTCAAACGGGCGGTGCACCCGTCGGAGCTGTGGAACAGATTCGGCGTCTCGGGCGGCGCACCGCTGAGCATGGCGTACAACTACACCAAGGCCAAGCAAGCCGGCGAGTTCCTCACGCGCAGCGAGCCGTTCAACTTCGGCACTGCCATAGCCAAGTCTCTGCTCAGCTATCCGCGGTTGGCGGGTGACCTCGCCCGCGATCTGTCCAGCCTCGCCGACGAGCTCACCCTGCATGTGCCGGCCGTGCCCGACCCGTTCCCTCGCGAACGCTTCGAGCGGCCATTCCTTCAGCTGGAGGTGCTCTCGCTCGGGCCGCTCGTCGGCCGGAATTCGCCGGGGTTTCCAGGCGGCACGGATGGACTTGACAAAAAATCACCCTCCCCGGAAATGCAGACAGCGAGGGCGACGTCTCTTCTCAACGTGTCCGCGGAGCTCACGCTCTCCGGGAGCCCCTACGTGAACGTGTCGGCCCTGTTCCTGGAAGGCGTGTACAACCCGGTGGACGGGCGGATGTACCTGATCGGGTGCCGGAGCATCTATGCGCCGTGGCGAGCCTTCTCGGCCATGGGAGCGCTGGAGGACGGCATGGACTGCTCGATCGAGATGAGGGTGGACTACCCGCCGACGACGGCGCAGTGGCTGATCAACCCCACCGCCAAGGTGCACATCACCAGCACGCGCGACGCCGGCGACCCACTGTGGTTTGACGCGACGTCGCTCCAGACGCTGCCGATCATGTACCGGGAGCAGCGGCAGGACATCCTGTCCCGGCGGAGCGTGGAGGGGATCCTCCGCGTGGCGACGCTGGCAACGGCCATCGCCGCCGAGTTCAGCCAGCTGATGTACATCAAGGCGAACACGGACGTGATGCCGTACGTGTCCCTGGTGATGCTGGGCGTGCAGGCGCTGGGGTACAGCATGCCGCTCATCACGGGCGCCGAGGCGCTGTTCGCCCGGATCGCCGCCGCGGGGGGCTCCGTGGACGGCGTGGCGCCGCCGTCGTACGTGGTGGACAAGAGCCAGCTGTACTGGATCATCGACTGCGTCGTGAAGATCCTCATCCTCGCCGCGTTCCTCCTGACGCTGCGGCTGGCGCAGAAGGTGTGGCGGTCGCGGATCCGCATGCTCACGCGCTCCCCGCTGGAGCCCGGGCGCGTGCCCAGCGACCGGAAGGTGCTCCTCTATAGCTTCGGCGTGCACATGCTGGGGTTCATGGTGATCCTGGGCGCGCGGTACGTGAGCGCGCTGGGGCGGCCGCTGCGGCAGGAGGACTCGTACATGGACGCCCGCGGCAGGTCGCACGCGCTCCGGCAGTGGGCGGTGACGCTGGAGGAGTACGTCGGCCTCGCGCAGGACTTCTTCCTCCTCCCCCAGGTGGTGGGCAACGTGCTGTGGCGGATCAGCTGCAGGCCGCTGAAGAAGAGCTACTACGTGAGCGTGACGGCGGTGCGGCTGCTGCCGCACCTCTACGACTACGTCAGGGCGGCGCCGGCCATCAACCCCTACTTCGCGGAGGAGTACGAGTTCGTCAACACCAGCCTCGACTTCTACTCGGCGTTCGGCGACGTGGCCATCCCGCTGCTCGCCGTCGCGCTCGCCGCGGCCGTGTACGTGCAGCAGCGGTGGAACTACAAGATCATCAGCAGGACCGTGAAGACGCAGCAGAAGAAGCTGCAGCACCTCGGGTCCAGGGTCTACGAGCGGCTGCCGTCCATGTCGTCCGGCAACTTCGAGGCCGAGCTCGTATCCGGCGTCAACGAGGCCGTTGGGCTCGTCGGGCCACGCCGGGACGCCAGCCTCGGCTAGGTAACATATCGGACGGTTCTCTGTAGGCCTCCCGTAGGTTGACAATGTATGTGTTTCTTCTTCTTCTTTTTTCTAAAAATCAAATGTACTTCTAAAAGTTCAATAAAGTTTCACACATCTTTGAGCTGTACTCCATTTGTGCTACTAATATCAGCCACATTCTCTGATCATCAGTGACAAAAACTCTAGAATTGGTGGCTCCAGAACTGTGCTGGTGTTGAGTACTACTTAGAGTAGTGATCTAAATGCTCTTATATTTCTTTACAGAGAAAGTATGATTTTGGACTTGCAACGATCTTGCTTAATCATGTGACAACCCTATTGAGCTTGTACTGCATAATTAGCTTTGAGCACTAGCATATCTCTGCTCATGTAGGAGTGGATTTAGAGCATCTCCAACAGATGCGCGGTCGCACAGCGCGCTAAAAATCTTTTACAACAATCGAAATAACATTTTCTCGTGCGCACGGGGAGGGAGTGGGGGGGGGGGGGGTTGGTAGCAGAAGTGGTATGTATTGCGCGCCGCGGGTGTCGGTGTCAAAACCGGCAGATCTCGGGTAGGGGGTCCCAAGCTGCGCGTCATGGATTGATGGGTAACAGGAGACAGGGGACACGATGTTTACCTAGGTTCGGGCCCTCTTAATGAAGGTAATACCCTACTTCTTGCTTGATTGATCTTGATGGATATAGAAATTACAAGAGTTGATGTACCTCGAGATCATATGTTGTGTTCTAAACCCTAGGGTATGATGTTTGATGTCATGATGATCTAGCATATCCTCTATCGACTAGCCCAGCCTCGGCTTATATAATGTACCAGAGGCCTAGGATAACAAGAGTCCTAGTCGAATACGCCGATGGAGAGGAGTCCTTGTCTTGATCACAAGTTTTGTAGAATCTTCCTCGTGTATACATCGACTGCCCGAACTGGCCCATGAGTAAATGGCCATGGGAGTCCTCGGCCAAATCCAACTGATCGGGAGACGACGTGGTGAGTACCCCCTAGTTCAGGACACCGTCAGTAGCCCCCTGAACCGGTCTTCAAGTTGGGGACGCTCCTCGTTCTTCCGAACTGCTTCTTCGTCTTCAGTCGTCGGTCTTGAAAACGGGTTCAACAAATCTTTCCATCTTCTATCTTGAGGATTGACGAGCTAGATCTGAAAATCTTCTGAAGTTAAACATGAATGCAGATATGAAGTATTCCTATGAGAGTTGTACAACGGCAAGCATTTTTAGGTGGTTTAGAAACTTGTGTCAAAAGTTTACTTTGTGGCGTTAAGTTATAAAGTAAAATACCATTTGGTGGCTCACCTTTTTTTCACCTCTTTCAGCCGCGAAGCCCGACCAGCTTTGGGGACTGCTGTCGGAGTAAATGACCATGGGTAGCCCAACCGGCTCCCCCTGGCTCTTCAAAAATTATAGGACCGACTGAGCCCACAAACATCCATGATGCAAGGCCGCCTTCTCTTGGCCGGCTGTCTCACCGGCCGCCTGCTGGAAGGCGGCAAGGCTCTAGGAGCTCTCTCAAAGAGGGCCGACCTCTAGCAGCCGGCCACCAGAGGGTCGGCTCCTAGTAGGCGGCCTGGCTTGTACCCTCAAAGTTTGCACCCACATAACAGCGAGGAGACGGGGCGTGGTTACAGTGAAGCGTACCACCCCCGAATCCTGGAGCGAGCGTGGTCATAGTGCCCCAAACCTGGGTAAGATCCGCCGGCGTGCATGTCTTCGCCTTATCCCATTTTCAAGCACCGGCGATGTCTTACTGGCTCCCACAATGATAAGCAACCCGTTGGCATATGTCGCACCTACCATCCAACATGTGCAATTAGACTACATTACAAGCCAATTGAGCACAAAATAGCTGAATATAAGACTTCCAGAAAATTAACAGGAGCTCAGGGGCAACAATGACCAGAGGGAGATGCCGGTTCAGCACTTCTGACCCGTGCCAGCCATCTCAAGCTTGAGGCCGCATGTAACCGAGCGCCACCACCATGATGTGTAGCCGCTCGAGTAACACGCCATGCGCTTCGCTGCCTGCTCTGGCATGGCTACGGTGAGCTAATCCGTCGCACGCTCAGATCTCAGCCAACAGGGTCCCGATCCCGCCGTGCTGCAGCCTGTCCATGGCACCTTCACACGTTAGCCGCACGGCCGGCTCCACCGCCGATAGCCGGTGAGGTCTGCTGCAGAGCACTCCTCTCTCCTTCCCCTCATGGACTCTCGCACGTAATCCCAGCCGCCTCCAATGGATGGCTGTCGGTGAGAGAGATTGGGGAATCGGGCCTTCCAGTTGAGTAGAGAGATGAGAGAAGATAAGGTAAGCAAGGAAACGTGGGGCACAGTAGATATACTCAAATCAAACGGTCCATGAGCGGCCGCTCGAACAGCCCAAATAGTGCGCGTGCACTTTGAAATATTTAGGTTATTTTATACGAGACCATGCAAAAAGAAGTTATTTTATACAAGCTTCACAGGTCATCGAGAAAATAGAGCACTGTACCAAAATACGTACGCGGCAGCACTTGGTGGTGGGCCCAGTAGACGGCCCGGGTGAACGGCAGGTTGCCGCCGATGAGGTGTTCCAGGGATCAGAATCCGGGCTGCCGTCTGATCCGTGGATCCGGAAGTTTGGTTTTCCGTTTTTCGAATTGAATGCAGGTTCCGGCGTCTTCTTCTACAGGAAAAAGTCCATTTCAAACCCTGAGCTCGTAGATGTTCGGCGGAATGAAACCTTCGGGTCGTTTGGATGGCAGGGATTGGTGGCATTTCACATAGGGCGCACACCTGCTTCCAGCTGGGCCGGCCCGCTTTAATTTTTTTTTTCTGTTAAGAAGTTTTTTCGGTTACAAAAATAAATAAGCTCACGGTGTGACTCGAAAACGAGACCACGTGCTGGTGGTCGCTGTTTGCTCTCCCATTTACTCTTTTTCTTCTTTCCTTTCTTTTCTTTTCTTTTCTTTTACTTTTTATTTTTCAATTTCCGTGGATATAAAAAATTTGACGGATTTGAAAACGTCCAGAAAAAAAATTTCGTGGATTTTTTTCTTTTCTATTTCTTTTCTGTCTTTTCTGTTTTCTTTTTTTCATTTGTTTCTTTTTTCCGGTATTTATACAAAGTTCATTGCGTATATTAAGAACATGTTCACGGTATATTTACAAAAGAATTACACATTTATAGAAATGTTCGTTGTATATTAAAAATGTGTTCAGTGTATATCACACAAATGTTCAATGTTTATTCAAAAAAAATTCAACATATATTACAAAAATGCTCAATGCGTATTTTCGAAAATTGTTCGATGATTATATTCATATTTGTTTTCAAAAATGTTTACCATATAATATTTCAACGTATATTTACGAAATGTTCAATGGATATTCCAAATTGATGAAACTGTATATTCACGAAACGTATATTCCAAAATGACGAATCTGTACTTTTCTTGATTTTTTTTTCAAAAGATGTTTGATACTTAAATGGCCGCGCATGCATCTATCACTTGAACGTATATTCCAAAATGATGAATCTGTACTTTTTTTTATTTTTTCCAAAAGATGTTTCATACTTAAATGGTCGCGCATGCATCTCTCACTTGAACGTATATTCCAAAATGATGAATGTGTACTTTTTTAATTTTTTTAAAAGATGTTTCATACTTAAATGGTCGCAACATGTATCTATCACTTGAAGTCATAAGGTGTTCTGGTTAGCAGCTTGTTCACGATAGGTAGCTCACGAGTTTGATTTCTCCGCTTGCACATTATTTTTCTGCGATATTTTTACTTGTCGCAAGTTCGAAAAAAAGCTCAAATCACATTATTTTTCTGCGATATTTTTACTTGTCATAAGTTCGAAAAAAAGTTCAAATGGCCGGCCCAGCAGGGAGGCCGGGTGCGCCACGTCAGCGTTTTATGCCTCAGACGACACAGGGTTCGTTTTAGACCGGGATTGCATAGTTTAGGATGCAATCGACCGGGATTTCAACATTGGGGTTCATTTCGCCGAACCTCTACGAGTTCAGGGTTTAAAATGGACTTTTTCCTCTTCTGCAAGGCGAGTGGCGTTTTGGAGGTGAGGACTGCGAGATAGAGATCAAGAGCGGCGGCGGCGATGGCGAACCACCATAGAGTTTTCATTGCAGCAACCAATCGGCAGGTTCGTGGGTCCTTAGTTCGCCGGCACTGCTTTCTGCTTTCTTTAGGGCTTTTGGTTAGGTTGATTAAGTACGATTTCAGATCTGCTATGCTCGAGGAGGTGGGAGAGTTCTGTGCCTTGCCCTCTGGTCGGGAATGGCGATGAACTGGCTGAGCCAGCTGTGTCACAACATTATGTGGTGGCGGAGAGCGTTGAAGCAGAGATCTTTTCGGCGAAGGAGGACACTGCAGGCAGAAGAGAGAGCTCCCCTCCAACATCTAAATTGTCGACGGGGAAGATGAATCCACACGCTCCCGGATGGAATAAGAGGTTAGTGAAATAAACTACTGGCATATCTTCATAGATGCAAACTTTTTATCAGATGAAAACCTGGGAGTCCAAAATCTCCCTAATTTACTCAGAGAGTCATTAATATTTTAGTTATGAGAAATTGAGCATATGAAATTCTTCCGAAGTCTTTCAGAGACGCAAGAAAGATTTTAGTAACTACAAATTGACAGCATTATAGGAATCAGTAGAGTGCGTCAACTAGGTGCAGAGGAATTAATAGAACACATTCGGATGATACTTGTCGAAATTGTTCTTGTGGTTTCCAGGTTCAGAACTGGGTGCTGCTGAGGCTATCAAGTGTTTTGCAGAAAACCCGGCAGAAAATGTGATCACCCCTGTTCTTGGCACTACATTCGATTCCTTGGGCGAGGCTTACGACTTCTGCAATCTTCACCCATGGGAGAAGGGTTTTGGCATGTGGTACAGATAGAGCCGGCTAAATGTGGAGAGGGTCAAGTGCATGCAGAAAATGGTGTGTGGCTGCTCGGTGAGCAATTTTGTTTTGCATTCAGTGATTATTATATGAGAGTTGGATGCGTTCGAGTAGCACATGAAAAAGTTTTTGTGTTACCCGATGCAGGTAAAGGCGGTGTTGAGAACACAAGATCATGTCGGTGCGAGTGCCATGCTCTGATAAGACTTCTACTGGCCGAAGACAATGGGTGATATATTACAGAGCATAGAGAGAATCATAACCACTCGCTTTCACCTAATTTTGGGGAGACAATCCATTGGCTATCACACAAGCATATTGATGTTACAGCAGGGATCTCGTAAAGCAGTTGAGGCAAAAACAATGTTAACCTTGCAAAGGTTTATAGTATAATAGGCGGGGTTTTCGATTCAATGGGGAATATTCCGTTCACCAAGAGGTGTTTGTGCAATCTGTGTGGGAAGATAAACAAAGAGCAGGCGAATGACGATGTGAGGAAGACTATGGAACTTTTTGTAGAGATTGGCATCGAGGATCCGCATTTCACATACTGAGTACAGGCTGACACTGAGAGCAGGATTAAGAACCTTATGTGAGCGACCGGTAGCAGCAGGCTGCAATACACATTTTTTGTAGACGTGATCACATTTGAAAGTTTTGAGTGGGTATTCTCAGAATTTCCAAGGATAATGGGGGGGGGGATCTCCACCACTGACCATAGTCACAGGTAACGAGCTTCTGTGTGTCGTTATGCATGGCTGCGTAGGTGCTTATTTCTTCTATGTAGTATGGCTGTGTGTCGTTTGTTGTGAGCTGATCTTTGTCTGGTTTTTCAGACTAGAACCATGCCATGGTGCTGGCTGCCAAGAGTATTATGCCGGACGTGACCCATTCACCCATCGGTGGTGCAAATTGCACGTGTTGAAAAAAGCAAAGGAGTTGCTTGGAGCTTTGTACACCAAAAAGCGTGAGTTCAGAGCAGAATTCGTTAGCATGGTGTCATATGAAGGTAGAGGATTTAGCTTCTTTGTCATCAGGTATGTGGTTCAAGATTCAGGTGTTGCATGTTGTTGATAAATGTGGAACTTGGCTACTGGCTGAGAAATGAAAGATGACAAAATGTGTTCTAGCTTAGCTTGTCAAACTTAGTTTGAATATGTTGGCCTGTGGAATGCAAACCTATTATCATTTGCTATAAACCCCCCTAGCTGCCTGAAATGTTTTCAGACGATATGTGATGCGTGCTTTAGTACTGAAAGTTATTTGAATTGTATCAGAACTAGGCGATGCTTGACAAAGAAGACAACCTGTCGAGCATGCTGTCTCGTATGTCTTGCTCATCGTCTCCCACAGTAATGCAATGATCGAGCAAAGACACACGCCAGTGCATCCATGGTTGTTTGATAGTTCGAGTTTTGAACTCCACGGGAGGGAGCGCCGTTGCGACCATAAATATGCGGTACTCTACAGCCACACATGGCCAGTGCTAAGGGTGAGCACGAGGAAAAGGATGAGGCACTCGTCCTTGCAGATCTGGGGTCATGGAGTGCGAGGTTGAAGAAGATAAGACGATGGATGCAGAGGGAAAAGATCTTCTGGAGTAAAGCACTCCATGATCTGGGCCGTCCAACTCTGGATGTAGTCGTCGCGGCTATATTTTTGCGCCAACTTCTTCGTGTCGTTGACGAGAAAGCTGCAGAGGATAATCGTGGAGATGCACGCGAAACACGTGTTGCCTACGGACCCAACCTACCAATCATGTTCATCAGAATTAGAACGGAATTTTCAAATTTCAAACACAAAACGCGGGACGGGGGGGGGGGGGGTTACCCTCGGTGATGACGTAGACAACGTAGACTATCAGAACCGTCGTGCTGAAAACGAGGAAGGGCGTCCAGAAGGTGAAAGGGTACCGCTTCTGCCCCGCCCAAAATGTGAAGACGAGCAAGCTTGCCAGGGCGGCCGGGATCAGAAGGGCCGGCAGAAATATAGCTTCATCTATAATAAAGAAATTTCGGTTAGGGTTCAAATTTCTTTTACTAGATTTTTCTTTTTTTTCCGCTCATAACTGTCGGTTGTTCCAAAAAAACCAAATAAGTGATGTTAGGGGGGGGCCTGGCCCCCCTATCTAGTGGCCGTTATTAAATTTGGTTACCGGTCGATTGAAATGGAGGCTTCACCCCAATCCCTGCAATAGGAGGAGAGTCGCGCAGGTGACCCATGTTAGCCAGCACCGAAGCTCGTAGCAAGGCCTGAGCAGCATGATGTTGATCCCACTAGCCAGCAAGCTCGTAGCTAGACGAAGTTCTTTCGTCTCTCACAATGAAGCTTCTCCCGGACCGGTGTCATGCTCTGCTTTGGACAGTTGGTCGTCGGCCTCTGTAATTTCGTCGCCCCGATCGGAATCCTCTGCTTTCGACAGTCGCTCCTCGGCCTCTGTAATTTCGTCGCCCCGGTCAGAATCCTCTGCTTTGGACGCTCGCTCCTCGGCCTCCTTCATTCCGTCGCCCCGGTCAGAAGCCTCTGCATTTGTCTCCACATCAGTGGCTTTCGCCAATTCTTGCTAAGACTGTGATCCATCTCCTGGGTCACTGGCGATGGGTGACTCTGAACGCTTTGTATCTGCTGCAGTTACACTGTTTATGGGTGCAAGAGGAAGCGCCAATTTTTGCTCCGCAGCTGCACTCTCCTCCGCATTTTCCTCGGGACCGGTCGTAACCACAACACTGGCAATCACCTCTAGATTCTCCATTTGGTTCTCGGCGCCTGGAGGATCGTCGCGATCCGACGCGGTGTGTGGAAGAGACAGCTCACGCGGCTTCGCCATTTCGTGATCGAGCTCTCACAGATCCGCCGCCCTGTAAAAGGACTAGCACGTCAGTCGCGAAAGCCTCTTGCTCGGGATCGCCGGAAACCGGGTCAGAGCAGAGTGTACCTGTGCAATCGCGCTCGCCGGCGGCGACCGAAAGAAAACCCGGGACGACGCGCTTGTGAGTTGCGACTAGGGCGGCTGTGAGGACGCGTGTCACGCATGCAATCCAATCCAACTAAAAAGTGCTCGTTTCCTCAATTTTTTTAGAAGTGCTCGCTAAATCTCAGACGACGCACATGTGTCACGCACAAGTGGCCGGGAAGGCCTTTTATTGCTTTTTTTACTATATTTTCTTTTTTTCTGCTCATAACTGCCGGCTGTTCCAAAAACCCAAATAAGTGATGTTAGGGGGGGGAGGGGCTGGCCACCCTATCTAGTGGCCGTTATTAAATTTGGTTACCAGTCGATTGAAATGGAGGCTTCACCCCAATCCCTACAACAGGAGGAGAGTCGCGCAGGTGACCCATGTTAGCCAGCACCGAAGCTCGTAGTAAGGCCTGAGCAGCATGATGTTGATCCCACTGGCCAGCAAGGCGACGACACTAGATGACGAATTGCATCGAGACTATACCGTATGTTTTTCTGACAAAGCTCCATTGAAGAGCCGCGTCCTCGGAGCCGACAACTTTCAGAAGTAGTTTTTGATCCCCTGTTTTCGCGGTCTGACAAAGGTCTATGTCATGCTCTGCTTTGGACAGTTCTTCCTCGGCTTCTGTAATTTCGTCGCTCTCTATGCCATGCTGTTCCTCGGCATAGAAAGCACTTGTATCAAGATGAAGTTCTTTCGGCTCAGACTCTGAAGCTTCTCTCGGACCGGTGTCATGCTTTGCTTTGGACAGTTGGTCGTCGGCCTCTGTAATTTCGTTGCCCCGGTCAGAATCCTCTGCTTTGGGCAGTCGCTCCTCAGCCTCCGTAATTTAGTCGCCCCGGTTAGAATCCTCTGCTTTGGATAGTCGCTCCTCGGCCTCTTTAATTTTGTCGCCCCTGTCAGAAGCCTCTGCATTTGTCTCTGGATCGATGGCTTTCACCTATTCTTGCTCAGACTATGAACCATCTCCCGGGTCACTGGCGATGGGTGACTCTGAATGGTCTGTATCGGCTGCAGTTACATTGTTTATGGGTGCAAGAGGAACCGCCAATTTTTGCTCCACAGCTGCACTCTCCTCCGCATTTTCCTCGGGACCGCTCGTAAGCACGGCACTGGCAATCACCTCTGGATTCTCCATTTGGCGCTTGGCTCCTGGAGGATCGTCGCGATCCGACGCGGTGGGTGAAAGAGACAACTCACGCGCCTTCGCCTTTTCGTGCTCGAGCTCTGACAGATCTGCCGCCCTTTAAATGGACTAGCTCATCAGTCGCGAAAGCCTCTTGCTCGGGATCGCCGGAAACTGGGTCAGAGTAGAGTGTACCTGTGCAATCGCGCTCGCCGGCAGCGACCGAAAGAAAACCCGGGACGACGCGCTTGCGAATTGCGTCTGGGGCGGCTGTGGGTCACGTGTCGCGCATGCAATTCAATCCAACTAAAAAGTGCTCGTTCCTCAGTTTTTTTTAAAAGTGCTCGCTAAATCTCAGACGACGCACAGGTGTCACGCACAAATGGCCGGGAAGGCCTTTTATTGCTTTTTTACTAGATTTTTTTCTCACTCATAACTGTCGGCTGTTCCGAAAATCCCAAATAAGTGATGTTAGGGGAGGCACCCTATCTAGTGGCCGTTATTAAATTTGGTTAGCAGTCGATTGAAATGGAGGCTTCACCCCAATCCTTGCAACAAGAGGAGAGTCACGCAGGTGACCCATGTTAGCCAACACCGAAGCTCGTAGCAAGGCCTGAGCAACATGATGTTGATCCCACTGGCCAGCAAGGCGATGACACTAGATGATGAATTGCATCGAGACTATACCGTATATTTTTCTGACAAAGCTCCATTGAAGAGCCGCGTCCTCGGAGCCGACAACTTTCAGAAGCAGTTTCGGATCCCCTGTTTTCGCGGTCTGACAAAGGTCTATGTCATGCTCTGCTTTGGACAGTTGTTCCTCGGCCTCTGTAATTTCGTCGCTCTCTATGCCATGCTGTTCCTCGGCATAGAAAGCGCTTGTAGCAAGATGAAGTTCTTCGCTCAGACTCAAGCTTCTCCTGGACCGGTGTCATGCTCTGCTTTGGACAGTTGGTCGTCGGCCCCTGTAATTTCGTCGCCCCGGTCAGAATCCTCTGCTTTGGGCAGTCGCTCCTCGGCCTCCGTAATTTCGTCGCCCCGGTTAGAATCCTCTGCTTTGGACAGTCACTCCTCGGCTTCTTTAATTTTGTCGCCCCGGTCAGAAGCCTCCGCATTTGTCTCTGGATCGGTGGCCTTCACCAATTCTTGCTCAGACTGCGAGCCATCTCCCGGGTCACTGGCGATGGGTGACTCTGAACGCTCTGTATCGGCTGCAGTTACACTGTTTATGGGTGCAAGAGGAAGCGCCAATTTTTGCTCCGCAGCTGCACTCTCCTCCGCATTTTCCTCGGGACCGGTCGTAAGCACGGCACTGGCAATCACCTTCACACGTCAAGCCGCACGGCCGGCTCCACCGCCGGTAGCCGGTGAGGTCCGCTGCAGGGCGCCTCCTCCCTCCTTCCCCTCATGGCCTCTCGCACGTAATCCCAGCCGCCTCCAATGAATGGCTGTCGGTGAGAGAGATTGGGGAATTGGGCCTTTCAGTTGAGTAGTGAGATGAGAGAAGATAAGGTAGGCAAGGAAACGTGAGGCACAGTAAATATGCTCAAATGAGACGGTCCATGAGCGGCCGCTCGAACAGTCCAAATAGTGCGCGTGCACTTTGAAGTATTTAGGTTATTTTATGCGAGACCATGCAAAAAAAGTTATTTTATACAGTACAAGCTTCACAGGTCATCGAGAAAATAGAGCACTTTTCCAAAGTACGTACGCGGCATCACTTGGTGGTGGGCCCAGTAGACGACGCGGGTGAAGGGCATTAGGGCAGGTTGCCGCCGATGAGGTGTTCCAGGGATCAGAATCCGGGCCGTTGTCTGATCCGTGGATCCGGAAGTTTGGTTTTCCGTCTGGCCGCAGCGGGGTCGGATTGAATGCAGGTTCCGGCGTCTTCTTCTGCAAGGCGAGTGGCGTTTTGGAGGTGAGGACTGCGAGATAGAGGTCAAGAGCGGCGACGGCGATGGCGAACCACCATGGAGTTTTCGTTGCAGCAACTAATCGGCAGGTTCATGGGTCCTTAGTTCGCCAGCATCGCTTTCGCTTTTTTAGGGTTTTAGACGCCCCGATTTAATCGTACACTAATCATGCACGCAAACGTAATGATCAAGATCGAGGACTCACGGAAGATATCACAACACAACTCTAAAACATAAATAAGTCATACAAGCATCATAATACAAGCCGGGGCCTCGAGGGCTCGAATACAAGTGCTCGATCATAGACGAAGTCACGGAAGCAACAATATCTGAGTACGCACATAAGTTAAACAAGTTTGCCTTAAGAAGGCTAGCACAAACCGGGATACAGACGAAGAGGCGCAGCCTCCCGCCTCGATCCTCCTAAACTACTCTCGGTCGCCGCCGACCCGCACGTAGTAGTAGGCACCTCCAGTAGTAGTCGCCATCGACGGTGGCGTCTGCTTCGATTCCAAAGATCTGGTTGCGACAACCGTAAAGAGAGGAAAGGGGGAAAAGGGGAGAAAGCAACCGTGAGTACTCATCCAAAGTACTCGCAAGCAAGGAGCTACACTACATATGCATGGGTATATGTAAAGGGCCATATCGGGGGTGAACTGCAGAATGCCGTAATAAGAGGGGATAGCTAATCTGTCAAGACTACGCTCGCAGCCTCCGCCTTGCAAAGATGTAGAAGAGAGTAGATTGAAGTCCTCCAAGTAGCATCTCCAAGTAGCATCTCCAAGTAGCATCTCCAAGAGCATCGCATAGCATAATCCTACCCGGCGATCCTCCCTCGTCGCCTGTGGAAAAGCGATCACCGGGTTGTTCGTGGAACTTGGAAGGGTGTGTTTTATTAAGTATCCGGTTCTAGTTGTCATAAGGTCGAGGTACAACTCCGGTCGCCCTTTTCCGAGGGACACGGCTATTCAATAGATTAACTTCCTGCAGGGTGCACCACATAACCCAACACGCTTGATCCCATTTGGCCGACACACTTTCTGGGTCATGCCCGCCTCGAAGATCAACACGCCGCAGCCCCACCTAGGCACAACAGAGAGGTCAGCCCGCCGGTCTAAATCCTATGCGCGCAGGTCCGCCCATCGCCTCGAGCACACCAAGACGCTATGTTCTTGGCGGCCGAAATGCACCTAGCAACCTCCATTACAAAGAAGTTGCGTTAACGCAGTCCAATCCGGCGCGCCCGCTCGTCGCCGACGTCAAGAAGGCTTCGCCGATACCACGACGCCGGATACCCATAACTACTCCCACGTAGATGGTTAGTGCGTATAGACCAAATGGCCGACTCGGATCAAATACCAAGATCTCGTTAAGCGTGTTAAGTATCCGCGAACGCCGAGCAGGCCAGCCCACTGCCTCCTAGGTGGTCTCAACCTGCCTGCCGCCCGCCACAAAGTAACGATCGGGGCCGTCGGGAACCCAGCCCACCTCTACCGGATGGAGCCACCGTCCTTTCAAATTTCACATCGAATCACTTATGGGTACTCAACGAAATGATTCGACTTTAGTCACCATCTGTATAGTATGTATGTATGTAGTATATACCGTGATCACCTCCCAAGTGATCACGGCCCGATAGTATAGCAAGGCGATCGACAAGAATGTAGGGCCAATGATGATAAACTAGCATCCTATACTAAGTATTTAGGATTGCGTAAGGTATCAACAGATGTAGCAACAATGTCGCTATGCATCGTAATAGGATTATCGAAAAGCAAGAATATGCTACACTACTCTAATGCAAGCAGATAGAGGAGAATAGGCGATATCCGTGATCAAGGGGGGGCTTGCCTGGTTGCTCTGGCAAGAAGGACGAGCCACCAACACCGTAGTCGAATCGGGGTCGCCAGATTCTCGTGGTCTACCGGAAAGAAGTAACGGAGAGGAACACAATAAATAACAGAGCAATCAAAGCATCACAAAGTGTAACAAGGCAATACGCGGTGTTCGTGTGCCCTAACGCGTAGTAGGTGATACTGGCGAAGGGGAAACAACCGGAAAGTATCCCTGTTTCATGTTTTCGATCGATGAACCGGAGGTGAAATGTTGCAGGTTCACTATGCTAGGGACGCGTGGCGGATGAACGGGCTGTGTATCTAGATTCGTATCGTCGTTCTGAGCAACTTTCATGTATAAAGTTTTATCATCCGAGTTACGGATTAAAAGATATGATTTTCTAAAGATTTTATTACTTTTTGGAATTTAATTAATTATTTAAATTGAACATTATCCAGAACAGTGAAAGGTGATGTCAGCATGACATCAGAGTGATGTCAGCAGTCAATGTTGACCATTGACCTGGTCAACCTGACGTGTGGGTCCCAGCTGTCATTGACTGTTAACTAACCTAATAGATTAATTAACTAACTAGGTGATTAGGTTAATCTAATCAGGATCAATTAAGTTAATTAATTAACTAATTAATATTTTAACTATTTTAATTATTTATTTATTTTATTTTATTTTATTTTTTTATTTTCATTTTAATCAAAAGGGGCGTGGGGCCCCCTGACAGTGGCCCATCGGGGCCTAGCGGGGCGGACGCTAGCGGGCAGTGGCGTGGGCGCCCAAACGGGCACGAGCCCGAGAGGGCGCTGGGCACGCACGACGCACACCGGCGCCGTGCCGAGCCACCGGTAGGGCGCAGTCAAAGGGATCGGCGAGGCCAGCCATGAAGCGACGACGGGTGAGCAGCGGCGAGGCCACACGCGGGAGGCGGTCGCGAGGTTCAGCAGGCGGGCGGGCGGCGGTGTCGACGCTGCCATTGCGAGCCGGGCGCGCGCTGCTGTGCTGTGTGCTTGCGCAGGGAAGGTCGCGCGAGAGGGAGAGAGGGGGAAGGGCGCGCGCTCACATCGGGTTTGTAGGGACTTGGCAACGGTGCGCGGGGAGCGACTCGGGGAGGAGGACGAGGAGGTCCGGCGTGGGGAGGAGGCAGGCCGGCGATGGAGCACTCCGGACGCCGCGGCTGTGGAGGCGGGTGACTTCGGGCAAGGTGGCGGCAAGGTCCAGCGGTTTCAGAGGCGGGCGGCGTTGGGCTCGTGCCTTCCTGATCCAGATCGGGTCAGAAAGAGGAGCGAGAGGGGAGGCGAGCCGAGATGGGCGGCGGGGGAGGAGGCCCGCCAAGAGCGCGGGGCACGGGGCATGGTCGTCGGGCACGAGGGAGCTCCACTCCTCGAGGACTCATGGCAGCGGCCGCCTGTGGTGGCGGCGCATAAGGGGAGTGGGGATCGTGGGGTGAGGGGCTCGGTTAGGTCACGGGTGAGGGGGTTAGTAAGGGCGGCTGGGCCGCTGGTTGGTTCAGGCTACCGGGCCGAGGCCCAAATGAGGGGGGGCTTTAATTTCTTTTACCTTCTTTTTTTTGATTTGTTCTTTTCCTTTTTATTTATTCTTTTCTGTTTTATTTTAGTTACACCGTATTTTCAGTTAAGTAAAATATGACAATAGCTTCAAAAATAGTGTTTCAAAATAACGCACTACCCTAAAAAGTTTTACCTCAAATTAAAATAGTTTATCATTTTATAAAATATCAAAGGCACTTATTCAATCATTTCAACTACCGTTTTAATCATTTTAGAGTATTAAAACATTTTATAAAAGTGGGGTTTCCTCACCACAATTAACTTTGCATTACTTGGCACTACCCGGACATTTTAGTTTTAAAGTTTGAAAACTTTTGTTGTTTGCTTGATCTTGAATTTGAATTAGAATCGGTTTCGATCTAACGTGAGGTTAGCAACAGTAACCGAGGTGACGTGGCATCGTTAATGCGGGATTACTGTAGCCTAATTATCCGGGCGTCACAATTCTCCTCCACTACAAGAAATCTCGTCCCGAGATTTAAGAGGGGTGTAAGGGGGAAAGTTTTGGTTACGAAATTCTAGCGAGTGTTCCCAGTCTTGGTTGTTCTTCTCAAAGAGGTCGATCCATTACATTGATGTCTTCAGTTCTCTGCTTCAAGTCACCATGATCAAGTCGTCATCCTTTCTTCGGGATCTCCATCGTCCTACGAGCGCGACCAAGGGGAAAAACTCCGGAAGAATGCATCTCCACAAAGCTGGGCATCTGACGGTGAACTCAATGGGAAATACACAAGGTACCCCACGAGTTGTATTTCAGTGAATTCGTTGAGTGCAATATACGATGGTACCAAAGTTTCAAACGGGTAGGCACCCATTCGATGACTAGACAGAAGCTGGAATGAGGGCTTGAACAACGAGAATAACATGGTGTTTGATTCCAGGATGATCAATGGTATAGCATTTAGCTCGTGAATCACATACAAAGCCAGGTGCAAAGGATACATTAGAATCCGGGTTGTAAAGAAGAGTCAGGTTTCGATCCTGTGGAACTGTGGGTTATGGGCCCACCAGGTTGGTTAAAAGTAAGAAGAGCGATGACGTCTTGCACGATCATGTAAGTAAGGCATGTAAGAGAATAGTGTGTCAGTTATGTCGGCAACAATGTCGGTACCAAGGACGGGGAACAAAGAACAATTTTCCTGCTTGTTGAACGAGGCGAACCAATTCGCAAAGTTATCACCCGTCGATGGTTACCAGAATGTCATCAACAATAGTAACAGGGTCTTACTGATAGAGTTGTACACTGAGGTGTTTACATGAGCAGGAGAATACTATTGCTTGGATCATAAAGATCAGAAGGAACGTTAAACCAACCAATGGAAAGGAAAATGTGTTTAAACACATAATTCAAGGGTATATCCTTCCCAAGGACAAGCAGAGCATGATATCCATGACAGGATATAATGTAGAAAACTCTTTAGGTAGGGGAGAAAATTTTCTCGACATTATCCATACAACGGTGTTTGGATAATTGATCAAGAAACATTTATCACTGGGCTTTAAATGTTCTTGTTGAAAATCGGAGTACCACCGAAATGCTTCGAGACAGGATTGACATGGTCTTCAAGCAAAGGTCGCTTTGGATACAAAGGATCCATCAAAACAACTTATAGAATAAGTCTTACGCTTCTCATGGAAGAATGGATAACCTTGTTGGAAAGGAATTTATAACAATAGGGCCTCCGCCAGGTGTGCTAGGCACGACAAAGACCTTACCGGGTCACGAAAGACCATTCTTATAACTCTTGAAATATGTTCCAACCATCATATCTCGACCGAGATTCAGATCTGATTGGTGTCGAGATAACTCGCACTGGGATGCCCGAGAAGAAAGGTGCAACACAAATTGACGAGATGACATTGCAAGATTCTCGGGAAATTTACTACGGAAGCGAGTTCCGAATCATGAGTTCACCATTTAACCAAGGAGAGGACAAGGAGGTGTCTGGTGAACTCAACGGCAATTCATCGAGATTTCCAAAAGATGGATTTCCACAATTATGAATAAGGAGATAACATTTGTCGATCAAATGATATAAGGAAGTACGCCGAGGAAAACATACACAATTAAACATTGGTTGAAAGGTGCTACCAAATATGGGTTGGGTTGCACGACCAATGTCAGAATGGTGATTCAATAATCAATAGCCTAAGAATAAACTTTCGACCATTAACTTCAAAGAGATAGGGTTGCTAGAAGGAAAGAATCCAAACAACAACGTTCACTTGTTGGAATTAACACGGGGACCAAGAAAGAATGGTGAGGGTGAGAAGTTATCACAATACCAAGAACTCTCAAGTCGTGGTGAATTTCTCATGACATTCTTGACATAAAGGAAGGTAATACTCCAAGGTAAAGAAGAACAAATGCTGGGGGGCAAGGAGCTCAAGGTATACACAAAACACGAAAAAGTTTGTGCTGAACGGAAGGCAATAAAGTGGTCGATGATAACACAAATCATCGAGGGAAGGATGGTAATTCCCATCATGAATTCGATTGGTATCCTGGAAGGAGTTAAAATGTTGATGATGATCACGACACGTTTGTCGAGAGAATTCATGAAGATGTAATCGATCGGCGATAACATCAAGTCAAAGGAATTATGAAGCAAAAGGTTATTGGAACCATGCGTACGACACAAACTCAAAATCAAGCTTGTTGTCCAAAGCGAAATGATATGATGATGAAGATCGACGTAAGCTTAGCTCATCGTCAAAAATTATGCTCTGGGAAGAGGACCAGGTAGCACAGTTAAAATCGGCACGACAAGGATATAGCCAAACAGGCTAGGAATGACGTGATTGAGTTCAAACTCGTAAGTAATGGAGGTTACCAAGAGTTGCTTAATCGCGATGCGGACTTGAGTCAGTTATCGGTGTCTTTGAGTGTTTAATAACTCAGAGTCTGTGAAAAATTGGAATCAATGAGAGTGTAACACTTGATGAAGAACTCATAAGAAGTTATGCAGTTCCGTGATAATCTTGAGATACCAGGAGGGTAATACTCGACGACAAATCAAACTAGAGTTTGGACTAGGGTATTGCTTTGCAGAAGACAAGTGATCAAACTTGCACGAGGAATGGAATCAAGGAGAAACATGGTCGGAACCACGTCCACAGATACAAGATGATCTTATAACACGGGGATAATTATTTTAAGAGAAGCTTCCATGATCAGGTATACATCATGTCCATGGGCATGAACACAGGGTTCAAGGTCGACTCCCACTTGTTCAACGCATAACCTTTCATTCACCTCTCGCATTTCGAAAATGACATTAGTTGTTAAAAGTTTTTACCTGGTGCAATACCAGATAAGTATGACCCGTGAAATCTTTCGGGTTCACACAGATTAAGGAAGGCATAGGTTCAACCCATCGAGATATCTTAGAAACATATACCACAAGTTCCAAGAGTAAATATCACCAGCTCGAAAGCAGAGCATGGTTGAGAAAAACAGAGGATACAAATTACCAAAGGCTTTATATATCCGTGGAAAGGCTCACAAGGTTATTTGAATATGAAGGACACTGTCGGATAATAATCCAACAAAGGGCTTGACGGTTCACAAAGGATCTGATGTGAGTATCGCTACTTAACCAGAAAAGGAAAGAATGCAAATGCATCAGGTCATAGAATCATCTGGCTAATTCGAAGCATAAATGCAAAGGAATTATGAATCCAAATCGAAGGATCAGAAGTAATGCTCTGATCAACGGCAATTGGATTGGTCGAGAATCAATTCCAGTTAAAAGAATGGCAGCTCAGTCGAAAAGGTAATTTACAAGGGTTAATGATGATTGCGTGTATTCGCAAACATATTGAGTCAACAGACTCAAAATAATAATGACAAGGGATGCCATTAAGATTACGAGACTTATGGGATCAACCATAATGCAAGTAAGCAAGAATTTCAAGAGCAATAGGCTGCTCAGGATTTTCGGAAGATCGGGTAGTATTTGAATGTATTTTTGTGAAACACATGAACAACTTTGGACAAAATGATAATCGGCAAGCGCGAGTAATTATCCGTAGGGGTATTCATGCAGCAAGGAACTGCAGGGCAGTAAGCATAAAGAATTCTCAGAATATCGAGGAGTATTTCAAGACATCTTGTAATAACAAGAGCAACTGAGGATGAAAATATGAACGATAGGTGTAAGTAGTTATCCAGAGGGATTTATCGGTGGTAGTGAATTGCAAAAGCGATGGCACATAGTGTCGAGAGCACATCGTAGAGTATCTTCGGAATCTTCTGGTGCAGCAGGCGGTCATCGGTAACAAGGGGCTCTCCGGGAGGAAGTACTTGCGAGAACCTAAAGTTAGTTTTGTTTTTAGCAAAATCATTTAACCCGAATAGAAGAGAGCTCAGAGTCCCAGAGTAAAGACGAGGAATAAAAGATCCTACTACCACCCAATGGCGACGTGGGCCCATGGGCCGCACAGCCATGTTAGTAAAAGTTTTGTAAAGTCTAGACTCGACTTCGGCCAAGGAGTTGGAAAGGGGATTCCTACAGCAATGGCTCGATATCAACTTGGACGCCTCGATTTAATCAGACACTAATCATGCACGCAAACGCGTATGATCAAGATCGTGGACTCACGGAAGATATCACAACACAACTCTAAAAACATAAATAAGTCATACAAGCATCATAATACAAGCCAGGGGCCTCGAGGGCTCGAATACAAGTGCTCGATCATAGACGAAGTCAGCGAAGCAACAATATCTGAGTACGTATATAAGTTAAACAAGTTTGCCTTAAGAAGGCTAGCACAAACCGGGATACAGATCGAAGAGGCGCAGCCTCCCGCCTCGATCCTCCTAAACTACTCCCGGTCGCTGCCAAGCACCGCACGTAGTAGTAGGCACCTCCAGTAGTAGTCGCCATCGACGGTGGCGTCGCTTCGATTCCAGCATCTCTCGTTGCGACAACCGTAAAGAGAGGAAAGGGGGAAAAGGGGAGAAAGCAACCGTGAGTACTCATCCAAAGTACTGCAAGCAAGGAGCTACACTACATATGCATGGGTATATGTGTAAAGGGCCATATCAAGGACCGAATCGCAGAATGCCGTAATAAGAGGGGATAGCTAATCCTCGTCAAGACTACGCTCGCAGCCTCCGCCTTGCAAAGATGTAGAAGAGAGTAGATTGAAGTCCTCCAAGTAGCATCTCCAAGTAGCATCTCCAAGTAGCATCTCCAAGAGCATCGCATAGCATAATCCTACCCGGCGATCCTCCCTCGCCGCCTGCGGGAAAAGCGATCACCGGGTTGTTCTGTGGAACTTGGAAGGTGTGTTTTATTAAGTATCCGGTTCTAGTTGTCATAAGGTCGAGGTACAACTCCGGTCGCCCTTTTTCCGAGGGACACGGCTATTCAATAGATTAACTTCCTGCAGGGTGCACCACATAACCCAACACGCTTGATCCCATTTGGCCGACACACTTTCTGGGTCATGCCCGCCTCGAAGATCAACACGCCGCAGCCCCACCTAGGCACAACAGAGAGGTCAGCCCGCCGGTCTAAATCCTATGCGCGCAGGGTCCGCCCATCGCCTCGAAAGCACACTCAAGACGCTATGCGAGGGCGGCGGAAATGCACCTAGCAACCTCCATTACAAAGGAAGTTGCGTTAACGCAGTCCAATCCGGCGCTAGCGCCGCCCGTCAGCCGACGCCAAGAAGGCTTCGCCGATACCACGACGCCGGATACCCATAACTACTCCCACGAGATGGTTAGTGCGATAGACCAAATGGCCGACTCAGATCAAATACCAAGATCTCGTTAAGCGTGTTAAGTATCCGCGAACGCCGAACAGGCCAGCCCACTGCCTCCTAGGTGGTCTCAACCTGCCCTGCCGCTCCGCCACAAAGTAACAATCGGGGCCGTGGGAACCTGTGCCCACCTCTACCGGATGGAGCCACCGTCCTTTCAAATTTCACATCGAATCACTTATGGGTACTCAACGAGTGATTCGACTTTAGTCACCATCTCAGATAGTATGTATGTATGTAGTATATACCGTGATCACCTCCCAAGTGATCACGGCCCGATAGTATAGCAAGGCGATCGACAAGAATGTAGGGCCAATGATGATAAACTAGCATCCTATACTAAGTATTTAGGATTGCGTAAGGTATCAACAGATGTAGCAACAATGTCGCTATGCATCGTAATAGGATTATCGAAAAGCAAGAATATGCTACACTACTCTAATGCAAGCAGATAGAGGAGAATAGGCGATATCCGTGATCAAGGGGGGCTTGCTGGTTGCTCTCGCAAGAAGGACGAGCCACCAACACCGTAGTCGAATCGGGGTCGCCAGATTCTCGTGGTCTACCGGAAAGAAGTAACGAGAGGAACACAATAAATAACAGAGCAATCAAAGCATCACAAAGTGTAACAAGGCAATACGCTGTGTTCGGTGTGCCCTAACGCGTAGTAGGTGATACTGGCGAAGGGGAAACAACCGGAAAGTATCCCGGTGTTTCATGTTTTCGGCCGATGAACCGGAGGTGAAATGTTGCAGGTTCACTATGCTAGGGACGCGTGGCGGATGAACGGGCTGTGTATCTAGATTCGTGATCGCCGCTTACGAGCAACTTTCATGTATAAAGTTTTATCATCCGAAGTTACGGATTAAAAGATATGATTTTCTAAAGATTTTATTACTTTTGGAATTTAATTAATTATTTAAATTGAACATTATCCAGAATAGTGAAAGGTGATGTCAGCATGACATCAGAGTGATGTCAGCAGTCAATGTTGACCATTGACCTGGTCAACCTGACGTGTGGGTCCCAGCTGTCATTGACTGTTAACTAACCTAATAGATTAATTAACTAACTAGGTGATTAGGTTAATCTAATCAGGATCAATTAAGTTAATTAATTAACTAATTAATATTTTAACTATTTTAATTATTTATTTATTTTATTTTATTTTATTTTTTTATTTTCATTTTAATCAAAAGGGGGGGCCTCGACAAAGGGCTCATCGGGCCTAGCGGGCGACGCTAGCGGGCAATGGCGTGGCGCCCAAACGGGCACGAGCCCGAGAGGGCGCTGGCACGCACGACGACACCGGCGCCGCCGCGCGAGCCACCGGTAGGGCGCGCAGTCTTGGATCTGGCGAGGCCACCATGAAGCGACGACGGTGAGCAGCGGCGAGGCCACACGCGGGAGGCGGTGCGCGAGGTTCAGCAGGCGGGCGGGCGGCGGTGTCGACGCTGCCATTGCGAATTCTGGCGCGCGCTGGGTGCTGTGGTGCGCGCGAGGGAAGGTCGCGAGAGGGAGAGAGAGGGAGGGCGCAAGGCCACATCGGGTTTGTAGGGACTTGGCAACGGTGCGCGGGGAGCGACTCGGGGAGGAGGACGAGGAGGTCCGGCGTGGGGAGGAGGCAGGCCGGCGATGGAGCACTCCGGACGCCGGCGCGTGGAGGCGGGGTGACTTGGGGCAAGGTGGCGGCAAGGTCCAGCGGTTTCAGAGGCGGGCGGCGGGCTTTGTTGCCTCTTCCCGATCCAGATCGGGTCAGAAAGAGGAGCGAGAGGGGAGGCGAGCCGAGATGGGCGGCGGGAGGAGGCCCGCGAAGAGCGCCGGGGCACGGGGCATGGTCGCCGGGCACGAGGGAGCTCCACCTCGAGGACTCATGCGTCTTGTGCGCGAGCGCCCCTGTGGGTGGCGGCGCATAAGGGGGAGTGGGGATCGTGGGGTGAGGGGCTCGGTTAGGTCACGGGGTGAGGGGGGTTAGTAAGGGCGGCTGGGCTGCCTGGTTGGTTCAGGTGGCCGGGCGAGGCCCAAATGAGGGGGGGCTTTAATTTCTTTTACCTTCTTTTTTTGATTTGTTCTTTTCCTTTTATTTATTTTTTCTGTTTTATTTTAGTTACACCGTATTTTCAGTTAAGTAAAATATGACAATAGCTTCAAAAATAGTGTTTCAAAATAACGCACTACCCTAAAAAGTTTTACCTCAAATTAAAATAGTTTATCATTTTATAAAATATCAAAGGCACTTATTCAATCATTTCAACTACCGTTTTAATCATTTTAGAGTATTAAAACATTTTATAAAAGTGGGGTTTCCTCACCACAATTAACTTTGCATTACTTGGCACTACCCGGACATTTTAGTTTTAAAGTTTGAAAACTTTTGTTGTTTGCTTGATCTTGAATTTGAATTAGAATCGGTTTCGATCTAACGTGAGGTTAGCAACAGTAACCGAGGTGACGTGGCATCGTTAACGCGGGATTACTGTAGCCTAATTATCCGGGCGTCACAGCCTTTGATTAGGTTGATTAAGTACCATTTCAGATCTGCTATGCTCGAGGAGGTGGGAGAGTTCTGTGCCTTGCCCTCTGGTCGGGAATGGCGATGAACTGGCTGAGCCAGCTGTGTCACAACATTATGTGGTGGCGGAGAGCGTTGAAGCAGAGATCTTTTCGGCGAAGGAGGACACTGCAGGCAGAAGAGAGAGCTCCCCTCCAACATATAATTTGTCGACGGGGAAGATGAATCCACACGCTCCCGGATGGAATAAGAGGTTAGTGAAATAAACTACTGGCATATCTTCATAGATGCAAACTTTTTATCAAATGAAAAACTGGGAGTCCAAAATCTCACTAATTTACTCAGAGAGTCATAAATATTTAAGTTATGAGAAATTGAGCAGATGAAATTCTGCCGAAGTCTTTCAGAGATGCAAGAAAGATTTTAGTAACTACAAATTGACAGCATTATAGGAATCAGTAGAGTACGTCAACTTGGTGCAGAGGAATTAATAGAACGCATTCGGATGATACTTGTCGAAATTGTTCTTGTGGTTTCGAGTGTTCAGAATCGGGTGTCTGCTGCACCAAGCAGAAAGCATCGTGCCCAACTCGAGTGAGTGTGTTTGAGAAGGCTATCAAGTGTTTTGCAGAAAACCCGGCAGAAAATGTGATCACCCCTGTTCTTGGCACTACATTCGATTCCTTGGGCGAGGCTTACGACTTCTGCAATCTTCACCCATGGGAGAAGGGTTTTGGCATGTGGTACAGATTGAGCCGGCTAAATGTGGAGAGGGTCAAGTGCATGCAGAAAATGGTGTGTGGCCTACGTTGCACGGATACTTGGATACGTATCGGATACGCGATACGGGGATACGCCCGATACGTCAATTTTCTAAAAACATGGATACGGGGATACGTTTATATATAGACGTTAAATATTAATTATTACAAATATGAAGAAAAAAAATTAAGGAGCTTCTAGGTCAAAGCATGCCTCAATAAGATTACCCTTTTCTTTTCTTGCACTTAGTTCACTTTTATTAATTGGCCGTGAGATTTGACCAGGTTTGTTGTTCCAATCAACGCATCGACTCTCTCTTGCTCACCTTTAAATTGAATAAAAAACATTGACAGACATGTTTTCACATAAACTCACGCCCATGTTGGGAATCTTCAAAGGCGCCTTTATTATTGAGGGGATTTCATGTCGAACGAGGGGGTTCAGGTATCCAAAACGTATCGCAGAAGTATCCTAGGAGTATCAAACATTATTTTCTTTTTTAATATCAAAATATCGAGGGATACTTACGGGATACGTATCAGGAAGTATCGGGGCAGTATCCGAGTATCGGGGCAGTATCCGGCTAGATACGCGCACTTTTTGAAGTATCCGCGCAACGTAGTGTGTGGCTGCTCGGTGAGCAATTTTGTTTTGCATTCAGTGATTATTATATGAGAGTTGGATGCGTTCGAGTAGCACATGAAAAAGTTTTTGTGTTACCGGATGCAGGGTAAAGCCGGTGTTGAGAACACAAGATCATGTCGGTGCGAGTGATGCTGTGATAAGACTTCTACTGGCTGAAGACAACGGGTGATATATTGCAGAGCATAGAGAGAATCATAACCACTCGCTTTCACCTAATTTTGGGGAGACAATCCATTGGCCATCACACAAGCATATTGATGTGTACAGCAGGGATCTCGTAAAGCAGTTGAGGCAAAAACAATGTTAACCTTGCAAAGGTTTATAGTATAATAGGCGGGGTTTCCGATTCAATGGGGAATATTCCGTTCACCAAGAGGTGTTTGTGCAATCTGTGTGGGAAGATAAACAAAGAGCAGGCGGATGACAGATGTGAGGAAGACTATGGAACTTTTTGTAGAGATTGGCGTCGAGGATCCGCATTTCACATACCGAGTACAGGCTGACACTGAGAGCAGGATTAAGAACCTTATGTGAGCGACCGGTAGCAGCAGGCTGCAATACACATTTTTTGTAGACGTGATCACATTTGAAAGTTTTGAGTGGGTATTTTTAGAATTTCTGAGGATAATGGGGGGATCTCCACCACTGACCATACTCACAGGTAACGAGCTTCTGCGTGTCGTTATGCATGGCTGAGTAGGTGCATATTTCTTCTATGTAGTATGGATGTGTGTCGTTTGTTGTGAGCTGATCTTTGTCTGGTTTTTCAGACTAGAACCATGCCATGGTGCTGGCTGCCAAGAGAATTATGCCGGACGTGACTCATCGGTGGTGCAAATTGCACGTGCTGAAAAAAGCAAAGGAGTTGCTGGGAGCTTTGTACACCAAAAAGCGTGAGTTCAGAGCAGAATTCTTTAGCATGGTGTCATATGAAGGTAGAGGGATTTAGCTTCTTTGTCATCAGGTATGTGGTTCAAGATTCAGGTGTTGCATGTTGTTGGTAAATGTGGAACTTGGCTACTGGCTGAGAAATGAAAGATGACAAAATGTGTTCGCTTAGCTTTTCAAACTTAGTTTGAATATGTCGGCCGGTGATGAATTGTGTGTTGGCGCCTGTGGAATGCAAACCTATTACCATTTGCTGTGAAATGTTTTCAGACGATATGTGATGCATGCTTTAGTGCTGAAAGTTATTTGAATTGTACTGTAAACTAGCTGATGCAGAGGATGCTTGACAGCAAGACAACTGTCAGGCATGCTGTCTCGTATGTCTTGCTCATCGTCTCCCCTGTAATGCAATGACTGAGCAGCACACACGCTGTGCATCCATGGTTGTTTGATAGTTCGAGTTTTGAACTCCACGGGAGGGGGAGCGCTGCCCATTGCGACCATAAATATGCGGTAATCTACAGCTACACATGGCCAATGCTAAGGGTGAGCACGAGGAAAAGGATGAGGCACTCGTCCTTGCAGATCTGGGGTCATGGAGTGCGAGGTTGAAGAAGATAAGGCGATGGATGCAGAGGGGAAAAGATCTTCTGGAGTCAAAAGTGCCTTTCTGCTCCGAGCTCATTTGAGCTCGGTGAACAGTAAAATCGAAAAAAAATCGAAAAAAATTCAAAAAATTCCAAACTTTTTTGGGAGAAACATTGACAAAAGTTCTATGTGCTTGCAGAAATTCATCATGAAATCACATTCCTGTAATGCGTGGCAAAAAAAACAAATTCAATGCTCCAAAATGCTTTTGAAAGTAGCATTTTCAGAGTACCGATTTTGTTTTTTTGCCCCGCCTTCTAGAAATGTGATTACATGACGAATTTTTTCAAGCACTTAAAACTTTTGTCAATGCTTCTCCCAAAAAAAATTTGGCTTTTTTTTATTTTTTATTTAGTTTTGATTTTACTGTTCACACGAGCTCATCTGAGCTCGGGTGCATAAACTCTGCGTCTTCTGGAGTAAGGAATGATGGGTTGGACGGTGAATAAAATATAGGGCAACGTTTCTACACGGTGCGCCGGCCGAAACTTTCGGTCGGTCCCGCGCGAGCCACTCGATCGAGGCCATCGTACGCCTCGCGCGAGCCCTTGCCCCCGCCTTATCTTCTTTCTCCAATCCCCTTCTCTCTTAGCCGCATCCATGCACGGGGGTTGCCGCGCTCCTGGTCTTCCTCCTTTGGGGGTAGCCGTGCTCCTGGTCTTCCTCCTTCAGATCCCGTCCTCGCCATGGATGCGTCTGTCATCATGCCCGCTCCCTTCGCCATGGCCGCACGCGACGAGGCCAAGCACCGGGATGCCTCTGACAAGCAAGCGGTGCTACAACCGGCGTCCAAATATGCTACGATCGGTGAGCCAAAGTGCTACAACAGGCATAATTTTTTGCTATTACGGACGGTGACCGCGGTGACCACATCTGCTGATGCTGCAACTGCTCTGGCTAGATGCTGGAACCGGCATGATGTTTTGCTACTATGAGGTGGTGACCGCGGGGACCATGCACCCACAGATGCTGCAACCCACTCTCGCTAGATGCTGGAACCGGGAACGAAAAATGTTGGAACCACGGTGTTCATTTGCTGGAACCGGCGAGGTGATTTGCTACAACCGAAGACACTAATGTTCACGACTTGCATGTCGACTACAACTAGCGGGGACGGCCATGATGTTCTTTTGCTACAACCGTGACCATGTTTTGCTACGACCATCATTAAAAAAGTTGCCACGACAGCGGCTTTGTGTTCGCGACCTGCACGGTGAGCTACAACCGGTACCAGACGGCCATAATGTTTTTGCTACAACTATGTCTCTGTTTTGCTTCATCCAGTGATGAAAATGTTGCCACGATGGCCGCCATGATTTTTTCCATCAAAGAGGTGTGTTCGTTGATGGCGACAGTAGACGACGAGCACGACGAACATGGGCCGAGCGGTGGCGACGCCGAGGTGGCCGTTAGCCGCGGATGAGCGCGAGGTGGCGGCGCGGGTGCAAAGGCGGAGGCGGCACGGGCTGGATCCTATGCGGGAGGAAGGAGAGATGCAGGTCGAACGGATCTTGTCGCTCCAATCAGGCGGCTGCTAGGCGACCGGCCCAAATTTGGGCCGGTGCGCCAGCGCAAATCAGCGCCTAAAATATATCGATGGTTGGACGGCCACCGTTAGCGTGGTAACATCTGAGCTGAGGCACAGCCGCACAAGACATGCAGCTCTATCTCCCGCCCGCCGCGCAAGGTGACGGCGTCAATTAAAGAAATCAGTTGGGTGGGACATGGTCTCTGAAATAGCCGCATATACACTGCATGGTGAGAATCTAGGAGCGAGACGACGGCTGAGATATATTGCTTATCCGAGCTCGAGCTCAGAATAGTACTTTCGGATTTGTCTCTGTTTTATTGAAAATGAACTTTCAGTTCATGTTTCCGGTGATTTTCATGGATTGCTGGTCTCATAATGGAGGAAAGAACGTGAGCAAGAGTTCCATAACCACAGTAATATGTTCCTGGAGATGTATTTAGTGTGCAGTAATATGTTCAATGTATAAGTATATTAACTACTCCTTCCGTTCCATAACTACAGTGGTAGAGGGTGGTAAGACATGTAGGGCATCTCAACAAGGTAGTACTCCTCGATCGTCTCGCTAAGCATCTTCTTGTACACGAACTTGGCCACGACGAAACCGACATTGAGAGTGTCCATATACATCGGAATAGCCGCGACGATGTAGTCGTCGCGGCTATATTTTTGCGCCAACTTCTTCGTGTCGTTGACGAGAAACCAATCATGTTCATCAGAATTAGAACGGAATTTTCAAATTTCAAACACAAAACAGCGGGGGAGGGGGGAGGTGTTGTTTTTACCTCGGTGACGACACGGACGGCATAGACTATCAGTACCGTCGTGCTGGAAACGAGGAAGGGCGTCCAAAAGGTGAAAGGGTACTGCTTCTGCCCCGCCCAAAATGTGAAGACGAGCAGGCTTGCCAGGGCGGCCGCGGTCAGAAGGGCCGGCAGAAACACAACTTCATCTATAATAAAGAAATTTCGGTTAGGTTTCAATTTTTTTTACTAGATTTATCTTTTTTTCGCTGCCGGCTGTTCCAAAAAAAACTGAAATAAGTGATGTTGGGGGGGGGGGGGCTGGCCCCCTATCTAGTGGCCGTTATTAAATTTGGTTACCGGTCGATTGAAATGGAGGCTTCACTCCAATCCCTGCAATAGGAGGAGAGTCGCGCAGGTGACCCATGTTAGCTAGCACAGAAGCTCGTAGCAAGGCCTGAGCAGCATGATGTTGATCCCACTGGCCAGCAAGGCGACGACACTAGACGAGGAATTGCATCGAGACTATACCGTATATTTTTCTGACAAAGCTCCATTGAAGAGCCGCATCCTCGGAGCCGACAACTTTCAGAAGCAGTTTCGGATTCCCTGTTTTCGCGGTTTGACAAAGGTCTATATCATGCTCTGCTTTGGACAGTTGTTCCTCAGCCTCTATAATTTCGTTGCTCTCTATGCCATGTTGTTCCTCGGCATGGAAAGCGCTTGTAGCAAGACGGTTCTTCGCTTAGACTCGCTTCTCCCGACCGGTGTCATGCTCTACTTCGCATAGCTTGGTCGTCGGGCTCAGAATTTCGCCGCCCGGTCGAATCCTCGCTTTGGACACCGCTCCCGCCTCTGTAATTTCGCCGCCGGTCAAATCCTCTGCTGGACACCGCCCTTGGCCTCTTTAATTTCGCCGCCCGTCGAAGCCTCTGCATTTGTCTCCGCATCGGTGGCTTTCGCCAATTCTTGCTCAGACTATGAACCATCTCCCGGGTCACTGGCGATGGGTGACTCTGAACGCTCTGTATCGGCTGCAGTTACACTGTTTATGGGTGCAAGAGGAAGCGCCAATTTTTGCTCCGCAGCTGCACTCTCCTCCGCATTTTCCTCGGGACCGGCCGTAACCACGGCATGGACAATCACCTCTAGATTCTCCATTTGGTGCTCGGCGCCTGGAGGATCATCGCGATCCGACGCGGTGGGTGGAAGAGACAGCTCACGCGCCTTCGCCATTTCGTGCTTGAGCTCTCACAGATCCGCCGCCCTGTAAAAGGACTAGCTCGTCAGTCACGAAAGCCTCTTGCTCGGGATCGCCGGAAACCGGGTCAGAGCAGAGTGTACCTGTGCAATCGCGCTCGCCGGCGGCGACAGAAAGAAAACCCGGGATGACGCGCTTGCGAGTTGCGATTGGGGCGGCTGTGGGGACGCGTGTTACGCATCCAATCCATTCCAACTAAAAAGTGCTCGTTCCCTCAATTTTTTTTAAAAGTGCTGGCTAAATCTCATACGACGCACATGTGTCATGCACAGGTGGCCGGGAAAGCCTTTTATTGCTTTTTTACTAGATTTTTCTTTTTTTTCACTCATAACTGCCGGCTATTCCAAAAAACCCAAATAAGTAATGTGGGGGGGGCATGGCCCCCCTATCTAGTGGCCGTTATTAAATTTGGTTACCGGTCGATTGAAATGGAGGCTTCACCCCAATCCCTGCAACAGGAGGAGAGTCGCGCAGGTGACCCATGTTAGACAGCTCCGAAGCTCGTAGCAAGGCCTGAGCAGCATGAAGTTGATCCCACTGGCCAGCAAGGCGACAACACTAGACGAGGAATTGCATCGAGACTATACCGTATATTTTTCTGACAAAGCTCCATTGAAGAGCCGCGTCCTCGGAGCAGACAACTTTCAGAAGCATTTTCGGATCCCCTGTTTTCGCGGTCTGACAAAGGTCTATGTCATGCTCTACTTTGGACAGTTGTTCCTCGGCCTCTATAATTTCGTCGCTCTCTATGCCATGCTGTTCCTCGGCATAGAAAGCGCTTGTAGCAAGACGAAGTTCTTTCGGCTTAGACTCTGAAGCTTCTCCCAGAACGGTGTCATGCTCTGCTTTGGATAGTTGCTCGCCACCTCGTAATTTCGCCGCCCGGTCGAATCCTCTCTTTGGACAATCGCCCTCGACCTCAGAATTTCGTGCCCAAGTCAATCCTCTGCTTTGGACAGTCGCTCCACAACCTCTTTAATTTCGTCGCCCCGGTCAGAAGCCTCTGCATTTGTCTCCGCATCAGTGGCTTTTGCCAATTCTTGCTCAGACTGTGAACCATCTCCCGGGTCACACGTTTACATCTGAGCTGAGGCACAGCCGCACAGGACATGTAGCTCTATCTGACCCGCTTCGCGTGAGGTGACCATGTTTGCATTAAAGAAATCAGTTGGGTGGGACATGGTCTCTGAAATAGCCGCATATACACTGCATGGTGAGAATCTAGGAGCGAGACGACGGCTGAGATATATAGCTTATCTGAGCTCGAGCTCAGAATAGTACTTTCGGATCTGTCTCTGTTTTATTGAAAATGAACTTTCAATTCATGTTTCCAGTGATTTTCATGGATTGCTGGTCTCATAATGGAGGAAAGAACGTGAGCAAGAGTTCCATAACCACAGTAATATGTTCCTGGAGATGTATTTAGTGTGCAGTAATATGTTCAATGTATAAGTATATTAACTACTCCTTCTGTTCCATAACTACAGTGGTAGAGGGGGGTAAGACATGTAGGGCATCTCAACAAGGTAGCACTCCTTGATCGTCTCGCTAAGCATCTTCTTGTACACGAACTTGGCCACGACGAAACCGACATTGAGAGTGTCCATATACATCGGAATAGCCGCGGCGATGTAGTTGTCGCGGCTATATTTTTGCGCCAACTTCTTCGTGTCGTTGATGAGAAACCAATCATGTTCATCAGAATTAGAACGGAATTTTTAAATTTCAAACACAAAACGGCGGGGGAGGGGAGGGGTGTTGTTTTTACCTCGGTGACGACATAGACGGCATAGACTATCAGAACCGTTGTGCTGGAAACGAGGAAGGGCGTCCAGAAGGTGAAAGGGTACCGCTTCTGCCCCGCCCAAAATGTGAAGACGAGTAGGCTTGCTGTATGCGGCCATGTCGAAGGGCCGGCAGAGACACAACTTCATCTATAATAAAGAAATTTCGGTTAGGGTTCAATTTTTTTTACTAGATTTATCTTTTTTTCGCTCATAACTGCCGGCTATTCCAAAAAACCCCGAAATAAGTGATGTTAGGGGGGGGGCTGGCCCCCCTATCTAGTGGCCGTTATTAAATTTGGTTACCGGTCGATTGAAATGGAGGCTTCACTCCAATCCCTGCAACAGGAGGAGAGTCGCGCAGGTGACCCATGTTAGCCAGCACCGAAGCTCGTAGCAAGGCCTGAGAAGCATGATGTTGATCCCACTGGCCAGCAAGGCGACGGCACTAGACGAGGAATTGCATGAAGACTATACCGTATATTTTTCTGACAAAGCTCCATTGAAGAGCCGCATCCTCGGAGCTGACAACTTTCAGAAGCAGTATTGGATTCCCTGTTTTCGTGGTTTGACAAAGGTCTATATCATGCTCTGCTTTGGACAGTTGTTCCTCAGCCTCTATAATTTCGTCGCTCTCTATGCCATGTTGTTCCTCGGCATAGAAAGCGCTTGTAGCAAGACGAAGTTCTTTCGGCTCAGACTCTGAAGCTTCTCCCGGACCGGTGTCATGCCCATAATGGAGGAAAGAACGTGAGCAAGAGTTCCGTAACTACAGTAATATGTTCCTGGAGATGTATTTAGTGTGCAGTAATATGTTCAATGTATAAGTATATTAACTACTCCTTCCGTTCCATAACTACAGTGGTAGAGGGGGGTAAGACATGTAGGGCATCTCAACAAGGTAGCACTCCTCGATCGTCTCACGAAGCATCTTCTTGTACACGAACTTGGCCACGACGAAACCGACATTGAGAGTGTCCATATACATCAGAATAGCCGCGACGATGTAGTCGTCGCGGCTATATTTTTGTGCCGCGACGATGTAGTCGTCGCGGCTATATTTTTGCGCCAACTTCTTCGTGTCGTTGACGAGAAAGCTGCAGAGCATAATCGTGGAGATGCACGCGAAACACGTGTTGCCTACTGACCCAACCTACCAATCATGTTCATCAGAATTAGAACGGAATTTTCAAATTTCAAACACAAAACGACGGCGGCGCGGGGGGGGGGGGGTGTTGTTTTTACCTCGGTGACGACGTAGACTATCAGAACCGTCGTGGTGGAAACGAGGAAGGGCGTCCAAAAGGTGAAAGGGTACTGCTTCTGCCGTGGAGCGGCGGAGCGGAGGAAAATACTAGATTTTTCTTTTTTTCCGCTCATAACTGCGGGCTGTTCCAAAAAACCCAAATAAGTGAGGGGGGGGCGTGCCCCCCTATCTAGTGGCCGTTATTAAATTTGGTTACCGGTCGATTGAAATGGAGGCTTCACCCCAAATTTTTGCTTCGCAGCTGCACTCTCCTCCGCATTTTCCTCCGGACCAGTGGTAACCACGGCACTGGCAATAACCTCTGGATTTCTCCATTTGGTGCTCGGCGCCTGGAGGATCGTCGCGATCCGACGCGGTGGGTGGAAGAGACAGCTCACGCGAACTTCGCCATTTCGTGCTCGAGCTCTCACAACTCCACCCGATCCACCGCCCTGTAGAAGGACCAGCTCGTCAATCGCGAAAGCCGCCTGCTCACAATCGCCAGAAAGCGGGTCAGAGCAGAGTGTACCTGTGCAATCGCGCTCGACGGCGGTGACCGAAAACCCCGGATGACGCGCTTGCGACTGGGGCGGCCATGGGGACGCGTGTCACGCATCCAATCCAATCCAACTAAAAGGTGCTCATTCCCTCAAATTTTATTTAAAGTGCTCGCTAAATCTCAGATGACGCACAGGTGTCACGCAAAGGTGGCTGGGAAGGCCTTTTATTGCTTTTAAAAACCTTTTTATTGCTATTAACATGTGTTTTGCTATTTTTCTTATTAAATGAAAAATTTATTCTCTTGTTTTCATTTTCTTTTTATAAAATGCATGAAATACAACTTTATGCTAGTGTGTGTACGGATTTTGCTAAAATCTAGCCGATTGAGTCTTAGTCAAGTCCGAGTCGACCCATACACCGATAGTTTCAATTAATTCGGGTCGTGCAGGAGAAACCAGTCAAGATTCTCGAGTTGCCAGCCGAGTCACACGCAGCAAGGGGTTATCAGTTCTTGACTTTTAAAAAGGCTATAAGCCACCAGGTTACATCCCGGAGTACAATTGATGCGCATTAAGTCGCCATTGGCCAAGAGCCGCCGGGTATTTAACTCCGGATTTACTTGTCAATAGACAAGGTCTTGTGTTTATAAGTCGCCAACAAGCCAATTGCTAAGTCTTTTCACAGTTATGGCGGGTTGATGATAAGTACAATTGTTCAAAGGACAAATACTCATTACATTTGCATATCAAACACCGGTTTTTTAAACTGGGTTATACATTCCAATCTTTAATAGCAAACATGGCTGGATTTCCATTATGGTTGTCATAACCGGTATTCAATGATTGAGGTTTCCATATCGGGTTATATTATTCAAATCTTTAATAGCCAAAACATGGCTGGAATTTCATTATGGTTATCATAACCATAGTTTTAAATAGCCGGCTATAGCGGAGTATAGCCTTTTCAGCAGGGTGCCGCTAAATGGTCGCCTTCACAAATAGCCCGCTATAGCTGATCTAGAGGTCCGCTGCTATTTTCCACAGCCCGCTATTTAAAACATTAATCATAACCATTATTGGATGATTGAGGTTTTCGAAGGCCCCTTTAGAGCAATGGATATTATTCCTTCATCCAAAAGTACTATCTCACAACAGAGAGTGTGGTTCAATATTGATATGCAAAGCATTTAGCAATATCGTCAACACAGTGCATATGATTTATTATACAATGGAAGGAATAGTCCTAAGTCGCTGCAGGCATACGATCCGGCACTTGGGGGCTACATTATTCAAATTAGGTTTACATCAAGTATGCAAGTCCCATGTCACTGCAAGCATGCACCATGACACTTGGGGGCTAATGCAAGGTCACTTTTTACTTGCCTTATTGACAACCCGACCCATCACATAGTGATGAGCCGGCCCTTGGGGGCTACACGTTTACATAATCAGATGTACAAAATCTCTGCTCATTATTGCATAATGACCCGACCCTTGGGGGCTGCATTTTGTTGAAATTTTATGAGCATAAGACAGTTACAAGTCCCAGGTTGCTGCAGGCAAGACAACCCGACACTTGGGGGCTACACATGTGAAGTACAAAATGTTCAGTTTATGACTGATGACTTAGATGAACAACCCGGATTTCTCCAAAGTTGCGGTATTTATATTGAAGCAAGTCTTAGGCTATCATTTTGTTCTACTCAAGACTTGGGGCTACAGGTAATATGGATATAAGGGAGGTACACCTTCAAGTTCTCAGCTTTGAGCAGACCGGGTATCATATTCTTAGTGGAGAAACTTATTTCAATCCATAAGAGACGAATTCCACAGGTTTGCCAAAAAAAACTAGATTTCGGTCATTTTGATTTACTGATCCAATTATTTCAAAAGCATATTTCAATTATTTCCAAAAACAATTTCACTCGCTTCATAAAACATATTTTGCTCATTTAAAAAAAGTTTGGAAATAATCAGTTTCACATGTTTGAAATAACTAGTTTCATGTATTTCACACCAAAAAATGTGGCATGTGTATTTAAAAGGATTTCACTGATCTTAAAATTTTGGTTCCATTTATTTCACAAAACTAATTTCACTTACAGAATTAGATTTCACTCAATTTAGAGAAACACATTACACTCACTCAATTGTAATACTATGTTTCACTCGTTTCAAAAAACTGATTTAACTCATTCCAAAAAATAGATTTCACACATTTCACTAGTTTCAGAAAATAAATTACACTCATTTACAAAAGATCTATTTGTAACAAGTTATTTCAGTAAGACATGTATTGAAAAATATGAAAGTACTTCTCTGAAATATATTTCAATGTGGTGTTGCAAGTTGGGAAATTAATTTTTGTAAAAAATATGAAATTACTTCTCTGAACTAAATGAAACTGCTATTTCATATATTTGCAACTTATTTCATTCATTACCAAAATGTTTTCAAATAATCAGTTTGACATGTTTGAACAAACTAGTTTCAGACAACTGATTTCACTTATTTCAAAAAATAATTTCACTAGTTTCAAAATCGATTCCAATTATTTCAAATAAGTAAATTTGAAATAAGTGAAATTTGAATTTTGATATGATTGAAATAGAAAAACTTAAACTTGTTTAAATATATTCAAAATTGGTCTTGTTCTACAGATCACATGTTCAGGAATTTGAATATATAAAAAATTTCAATAATAGAAAATTAGTGTTAGAGATATTGTCCATCTAAAATTTTAAACAAAGATAAAATGGATGGATTTGTGTGTGTGAGAGAGAGGAGAGATTCTACATGCATGTATGCGTACTATTCGTGTTAAAAGGTACTACACCATTCTGACACTGATTAGACTAAAATCAGAAATACAAGAGATTTTTTCATTGAATACTTTCATATACGCATGCATATGGTCCCGTAACTTTAGATGTGGCAGCACCTCATTGGTGAGAAGATCTCCGGTAGCTCCCGGCTCCGGGAAAAAACACTTTGCGAGGTGGTAGCGCCGTCCTGCCGAGCCGAGCACTTCTTTCTTGGACACTCACTGGGACTGGAGAAATTTCTATGTTCTGGTCAGCAACCAGATCGCTCTAGCTGTGAGTGTTAGCTTTGCGGTGTTGCAGCAATGGCGGTGACCACCTTGCAGTTCGTCGGCGCGTTCCTGCTGCCGCTGTTTGCCGTGGCTTCGTCTTTTGATCCGTTCCACCGGGACGCGCAAAGGATGGATCCCATGGGCGGCGGCCGGCAGCAGGGGCCCTTCATCCCGCACGAGTACGTGCGCTTCGCCGACGTCAAGCGGCAGTGCCGGTCCGTGCTCTCTGCCGCTGCCGACCTCAAGTTCGACGCCAACCGCGCCGCTGCCCTCATTCCGGAGCTGTCTTTCGTGAAGGGGGACTGGAAGCAGGACGTCGACGGCGGCGCTCCGCTGATGCCGTTCGATGGCACCGACGCGCCCGAGGGCGGGGCGGCAGGGGCGATGGCTGACCCGTTGCCGCTCGCCACGTTCAAGCTCACGCACGTCGACGTGGCGCTCCGCGGGAAGACGGCGCTCAACGTCAGCGGCGTCCTTGGTGTCGCCGTCTCCCGCAACGGCACCGCCCCGGAGATGGGCCCCTACGTGTCGCCGGAGCTCAAGGTGTGGCCCGGGAGCACCGAGATGAAGATACTCTTCGAGGGCGTGTACACCGAGACCGGCAACGGCGAGAGCGTGCTGTGCCTGGTCGGCGAGGCCGTGCTCCCGCGGCGCGGCAAAGACGCCGCCAACCCGTGGGGCTGGGCCAAGAACACCGACCGCAACAACTTCCAGCCGCCAATCACCCACGACAAGAACATCCTGCTCGTGCTCCGGTACCCCACCACGCTGACGCTTACGACGCGCACCGTACACGGCGAGCTCACGAGCACCAACGGCAAGTCAGACGCCGGCTACTTCGGAGCCGTCACGCTGCTGTCGCAGCTGGGCGCCTACTCCAACTACAAGTTCGGGTCGGAGGAGCTCGTGAGCACGGCGTGCAGCCCGCAGCCTTACCGCGACGACATCCTCGGCGACGGCCGTGGGATATACAGAGGCGGCTCGCTGTGCGGCATCCTCGACCTGTTCACGTCGGAGGACGTGTTCGCCGTCGTGCCCAACTGGAAATGCAACTCGACAGACGCTCTCTGCCGGCGGCTCGGTCCGTTCGAGACCGACAAGTCGGTGGACGCGACGGACGGCGGGTTCAAGGATGTCAGCATCGTCATGCAGGACATCCGGTGCGAGCCGAGCACCGTTCCTGGTGAGAGATCGGCCAAGGTCTCGGCGGTGTTCCGGGCCGTTGCACCGTGGGAGCACCGGTACACGGCCGCGAAGCGGAGCGGGCTCAGCGACATGACGCTGGCCGCCGAGGGCGTGTGGCGCCCGTCAACGGGCCAGCTCTGCATGGTGGGGTGCCTCGGCGTCGGCAACAAGGCGTGCCACTCCCGCGTGTGCCTGTACGTGCAGACCACCTTCTCCGCCACCCGCCGGGGCATCGCCGTCGGGCAAATCACCCGCATCGACGGCGGCGGTGGCGTCGCCCACTCGCCGCTGACGTTCAAACGGACGGTGCACCCGTCGGAGCTGTGGAACAGGTTCGGCGTCTCGGGCGGCGCACCGCTGAGCATGGCGTACGACTACACCAAGGCCAAGCAAGCCGGCGAGTTCCTCACGCGCAGCGAGCCGTTCAACTTCGGCACTGCCATAGCCAAGTCTCTGCTGAGCTATCCGCGGTTGGCGGGTGACCTCGCCCGCGATCTGTCCAGCCTCGCCGACGAGCTCACCCTCCATGTGCCGGCCGTGCCCGACCCGTTCCCTCGCGAACGCTTCGAGCGGCCATTCCTTCAGCTGGAGGTGCTCTCGCTCGGGCCGCTCGTCGGCCGGAATTCGCCGGGGTTTCCAGGCGGCACGGATGGACTTGACAAAAAATCACCCTCCTCGGAAATGCAGACGGCGAGGGCGACGTCTCTTCTCAACGTGTCCGCGGAGCTCACGCTCTCCGGGAGCCCCTACGTGAACGTGTCGGCCCTGTTCCTGGAAGGCGTGTACAACCCGGTGGACGGGCGGATGTACCTGATCGGGTGCCGGAGCATCTATGCGCCGTGGCGAGCCTTCTCGGCCATGGGAGCGCTGGAGGACGGCATGGACTGCTCGATCGAGATGAGGGTGGACTACCCGCCGACGACGGCGCAGTGGCTGATCAACCCCACCGCCAAGGTGCACATCACCAGCACGCGCGACGCCGGCGACCCACTGTGGTTTGACGCGACGCCGCTCCAGACGCTGCCGATCATGTACCGGGAGCAGCGGCAGGACATCCTGTCCCGGCGGAGCGTGGAGGGGATCCTCCGCGTGGCGACGCTGGCGACGGCCATCGCCGCCGAGTTCAGCCAGCTGATGTACATCAAGGCGAACACGGACGTGATGCCGTACGTGTCCCTGGTGATGCTGGGCGTGCAGGCGCTGGGGTACAGCATGCCGCTCATCACGGGCGCCGAGGCGCTGTTCGCCCGGATCGCCGCCGCGGGGGGCTCCGTGGACGGCGTGGCGCCGCCGTCGTACGTGGTGGACAAGAGCCAGCTGTACTGGATCATCGACTGCATCGTGAAGATCCTCATCCTCGCCGCGTTCCTCCTGACGCTCCGGCTGGCGCAGAAGGTGTGGCGGTCGCGGATCCGCATGCTCACGCGCTCCCCGCTGGAGCCCGGGCGCGTGCCCAGCGACCGGAAGGTGCTCCTCTATAGCTTCGGCGTGCACATGCTGGGGTTCATGGTGATCCTGGGCGCGCGGTACGTGAGCGCGCTGGGGCGGCCGCTGCGGCAGGAGGACTCGTACATGGACACCCGCGGCAGGTCGCACGCGCTCCGGCAGTGGGCGGTGACGCTGGAGGAGTACGTCGGGCTCGCGCAGGACTTCTTCCTCCTCCCCCAGGTGGTGGGCAACGTGTTGTGGCGGATCAGCTGCAGGCCGCTGAAGAAGAGCTACTACGTGAGCGTGACGGCGGTGCGGCTGCTGCCGCACCTCTACGACTACGTCAGGGCGGCGCCGGCCATCAACCCCTACTTCGCGGAGGAGTACGAGTTCGTCAACACCAGCCTCGACTTCTACTCGGCGTTCGGCGACGTGGCCATCCCTCTGCTGGCCGTCGCGCTCGCCGCGGCCGTGTACGTGCAGCAGCGGTGGAACTACAAGATCATCAGCAGGACCGTGAAGACGCAGCAGAAGAAGCTGCAGCACCTCGGGTCCAGGGTCTACGAGAGGCTGCCGTCCATGTCGTCCGGCAACTTCGAGGCCGAGCTCGTATCCGGCGTCAACGAGGCCGTTGGGCTCGTCGGGCCACGCCGGGACGCCAGCCTCGGCTAGGTAACATATCGGACGGTTCTCTGTAGGCCTCCCGTAGGTTGACAATGTATGTGTTTCTTCTTCTTCTTTTTTCTAAAAATCAAATGTACTTCTAAAAGTTCAATAAAGTTTCACACATCTTTGAGCTGTACTCCATTTGTGCTACTAATATCAGCCACATTCTCTGATCATCAGTGACAAAAACTCTAGAATTGGTGGCTCTAGAACTGTGCTGGTGTTGAGTACTACTACCTCTCTCTCAGTTTACAGGGCGTGCGCGTATCCCTAGGTCGTCAATTTGACCAAGCTAATACAAATTATATATTACAAAAATTATACCAATATAAACTTCAGATGTTCTATTTTCAAAATGTATAATTTTTGTATTATATAGTTTATATTAGGATGATAAAATTGGCAACCTAGGTATACGCGTAGGACTTGTAAACTGAAATGGAGGTAGTACTGTAAATAATGCCGATACGGATGATTTTTTTTCCGAAACGGAGGCAAAAATATTTGCCTCATCGATTAATTAAGAAGAAGAGAGTTGCCTGGTTAATTTACGAAAAAACGGGCAAAAACCGATACAGACTCCCAAATACAGACTACTCGCAAAGTACGAAACACCAAAACTGCTCAAGCGGCCCTCTAAACAAGCAACAACCGTAACCCTCAATACTTGTAGAACACAATGAAACTCCTAGCGAGCACACCAACGAAAAATGGCCACCCTCCATCATGAAACCACAGACGCCTTTCGGATGGCGCCACACTTCTTGTTTTTCTTCTCCTTTGGTTTCTCCTTAGTTGACTTCTTCTTTGGAGGGTCACTTGTCTTGCCAGATGCCGACTGATGAGCCACCCATTTGCCAAGAAAATCATAAAACTCATTGAATTTCTTAGTTTCGTCGTCATCAACCAAGACGCCGCCTGGAGCAGGCATCAACACACTGACCGCATCAACAACCTCAACCAAAGGAATCACCGACGCAACCTCATCGACCACAGGAACCGCCAATGCAATGGACTCAGGCACCTCCAGTTGCTCACATGACTTTGGCAACACATGCCCCTCACACGAGGCCACCGATGAGACCACCTCCAAATGCTCTACAGAGAGAGGCGAACCAGGACTAAGACATAGCTCTCGTAGCTCGGGCATGACCTGCAACACCGTAGCATCAAGCACGACAATGGACTCGCCCGAGAGTGACGATGAACCGTTCTCAACACGAGGGGAGAAACATCCATATAACGCTTGCCTCCCTTCCTCCATAGAGCCAACTGAAGGAAATATGCCCTAGACGCAATAATAAAGTTATTATTTATTTCCTTATTTCATGATAAATGTTTATTATTCATGCTAGAATTGTATTAACCGGAAACATAATACATGTGTGAATACATAGACAAACATAGTGTCACTAGTATGCCTCTACTTGACTAGCTCTGCTTATCGAGATGGTTATGTTTCCTAGCCATGGACAAAAGAGTTGTCATTTGATTAACTAGATCACATCATTAGAAGAATGATGTGATTGACTTGACCCATTCCGTTAGCTTAGCACTTGATCGCTTAGTATGTTGCTATTGCTTTCTTCATGACTTATACATGTTCCTGTAATTATGAGATTATGCAACTCCGCCATCGGAGGAACACTTTGGGTACTACCAAACGCCACAACGTGAATCGGGTGATTATAAAGGAGTACTACAGGTGTCTCCGAAGGTACATGTTGAGTTGGCATATTTCGAGATTAGGTTTTGTCACTCCGATTGTCGGAGAGGTATCTCTGGCCCTCTCGGTAATGCACATCATTATAAGCCTTGCAAGCAATGTGACCAATGAGTTGGTTACGGATGATGCATTACGAGCGAGTAAAGAGACTTGCCGGTGACGAGATTGAACTAGGTATTGATACCGACGATCGAATCTCGGCAAGTAACATACCGATGACAAAGGGAACAACGATGTTGTTATGCGGTTTGACCGATAAAGATCTTCGTAGAATATGTAGGAGCCAATATGGGCATCCAGGTCCCGCTATTGGTTATTGACCGAGAATAGTTCTAGGTCATGTCTACATAGTTCTCGAACCCGTAGGGTCCGCACGCTTAAGATTTCGGCGATGCTTATATTATGAGTTTATGAGTTTTGATGCACCAAGGAGTTCGAGTCCCGGATGAGATCGGGACATGACGAGGAGTCTCAAATGGTCGAGACGTAAAGATCGATATATTGATGACTATATTCGAGTTCGGAAAGGTTCCGAGTGATCCGGTATTTTTCGAGTACCGAGAGTTACGGAATTCGCCGGGAGTATATGGGCCCATTGGGCCATACGGGAATAGAGGAGAGAGGCCGAAGGAAGGAGGCGCAGCCCCCTCTGGTCCGAATTGGACAAGGGTGCGGCCCCTTTTTCCTTCCTCCTCTCCCCCTCTTTCCTCCTTCTCCTACTCCAACAAGGAAGGAGGGAGTCCTACTCCCGGTGGGAGTAGGACTCCCCTTGGCGCGCCCCTACTAGGCCGGCCGCCCCCTCCCCCCTTGCTCCTTTATATATGGGGGCAGGGGGGCACCTCTAGGCACAACAACAATTGATCCCTTGGATCTTTTAGCCATGTGCGGTGCCCCCCTCCACCATAATCCACCTCGATAATATCGTAGCGGTGCTTAGGCGAAGCCCTGCGTCGGTAGTACATCAAGATCGTCACCATGCCGTCGTGCTGACGGAACTCTCCCTCGACACTCGGCTGGATCGGAGTTCGAGGGACGTCATCGATCTGAACGTGTGCTAGAACTCGGAGGTGCCGTAGTTTCGGTGCTTGATCGGTCGGGCCGTGAAGAAGTACGACTACATCAACCGCGTTGTTCTAACGCTTTCGCTTATGGTCTACGAGGGTACGTGGACAACACTCTCCCCTCTCGTTGCTATGCCATCACCATGATCTTGCGTGTGCGTAGGAAAATTTTGAAATTACTACGTTCCCCAACAGTGGCATCCGAGCCTAGATTTTATGCGTTGATGTTATATGCACGAGTAGAACACAAGTGAGTTGTGGACGATATAAGTCATACGCCTACCAAAGATGTCATACTTTGGTTGGCGGTATTGTTGGATGAAGCGCCCGCACCGACATTACGCCAGACGCTTACGCGAGACTGGTTCTACCGACGTGCTTTGCACACAGTGGCTGGCGGTGTCGGTTTCCCAACTTTAGTTGAACCGAGTGTGGCTACGCCCATCCTTGCGAAGGTTAAACGGAGTCTATTTGACAAACTATCGCTGTGGTTTTGATGCGAGGTGAGATTGGTTCTTGCTTAAGCCCGTAGCAGCCACGTAAAACTTGCAACAACAAAGTAGAGGACGTCTAACTTGTTTTTGCAGGGCATGTTGTGATGTGATATGGTCAAAACGTGATGAGATATAAGTTGTTGTATGAGATGATCATGTTTTGTTGAAGTTATCGGCGTCTGGCAGAAGCTCAATGGTTGTCTCTTTGTTGCATAAGATGCAAGTGCCAAATAATTGCTTTACTTTATCGCTATGCGATAGCAATAGTTGCAAGAGCAATAGTTGGTGAGACGACCATGTGATGACACATTGATATAGATCAAGATGATGAAGATCATGGTGTCGTGCCGGTGACGATAAAGATCATGACAGTACTTTGGAGATGGAGATCAAAGGCGCGAGATGATCATGGCCATATCATGTCACATATTTTTGCATATGATGTTTATCTGTTATACATCTTATTATGTTTTGTTTGACGGTAGCATTTTAAGATGATCTCTCACTAATTATCAAGAAGTGTTCTCCCTAAGTATGCACCGTTGCGAAAGTTCTTCGTGCTGAGACACCACGTGATGATCGGGTGTGATATGCTCTACGTTCAAATACAACGGTGCAAAACAGTTGCACACGCGAATACTCGAGTTAAACTTGACGAGCCTAGCATATACATATATGGCCTCGAACACGAAGACCGAAAGGTCGAGCGTGAATCATATAGTAGATATGATCAACATAGTGATGTTCACCATTGAAACTACTCCATCTCACGTGATGATCGGACATGGTTTAGTTGATTTGGATCACGTGATCACTTAGAGGATTAGAGGATGTCTATCTAAGTGGGAGTTCTTAAGTAATATGATTAATTGAACTTTAATTTATCATGAACTTAGTCCTAGTAGTATTTTGTAAATTATGTTGTAGATCAATAGCTCGCGTTGTTGCTTTCATATGTTTATTTTGATATGTTCCTAGAGAAAACTGTGTTGAAAGATGTTAGTAGCAATGATGCGGATTAGATCCGTGACATGAGGTTTATCCTCATTGCTGCACAGAAGAATTATGTCCCGATGCACCGCTAGGTGATGTACCTATTGCAGGAGCGGATGCGACGTTATGAACGCTTAGCTAGCTCAATATGATGACTACTTGATAGTTTAGTGCACCATGCTTAACGGCTTAGAATCGGGACTTCAAAGATGTTTTTGAACGTCATGGACCATATAAGATGTTCCAGAGTTGAAGTTAATATTTCAAGCAAATACCGAGTTGAGAGATATGAAGTCTCCAACAAGTTCTATAGCTAAAGGATGGAGGAGAATCGCCAACTAGTGAGCACGTGCTCGATTGTCCGGGTACTTCAATCGCTTGAATCAAGTGGGAGTTAATCTTCCGATAAGATAGTGATTGACAGAATTCTTCTAGTCACCATCACTAAGTTACTAGAACTTTGTGATGAACTATAATATGCAAGGGATGACGAAAGTTATTCTCGAGCTCTTCGCGATGTTGAGATCGGCGAAGGTAGAAATCAAGAAAAGAGCATCAAGTGTTGATGGTTAACAAGATCACTAGTTTCAAGAAAAGGCAAAGGAAAAAGGGAACTTCAAGAAGAACGGCAAGCAAGTTGCTGCTCAAGTGAAGAAACCCAAGTCTGGTCCTAAGCTCGAGACTAAGTGCTTCTACCGCAAAGAGACTGGTCACTAGAAGAGGTACTACCCCAAGTGATTGGCGATAAGAAGGATGGCAAAGTGAACATAAGTATATTTGATATACATGTTATTGATGTGTACGTTATTAGTGTTTATAGCAACCCTCAAGATTTGATACTAGTTCAGTTGCTAAGATTAGTAACTCAAACGGAGTTGCGAATAAACAGAGACTAGTTAAGGATGAAGTGACGATGTGTGTTGGAAATAGTTCCAAGATTGATATGATCATCATCGCACACTCCCTATACTTTTGGGATTAGTGTTAAACCTAAATAAGTGTTATTTGGTGTTTGCGTTGAGCATGAATATGATTTGATCATGTTTATTGCAATACGGTTATTCATGTAAGTTAGAGAATAATTGTTGTTCTGTTTTCATGAATAAAACCTTCTATGGTCACTACTAGAGATTAGGCTAATAACGACCAGCATCTAACAATTCTCGGTTGTTATTAGTATGATGTGTTGATCCCACATCCAAACTAACTTTGTGAAACCTGCCTAACGAGGATAGATCTGCCCGTCGTTAGTTCTGTTCTAGTTAGAGGGTAATTTGTGTGCTTATCTGCTGAAATGAATGATAAAGAGGAAGATAATTATCAATCAGATCTAGGTATCCTTTCCATGCGCTTGTTCTGGTTTACCCCAAAAGCTCCTCCGGCCGCCTCTCTTTCTTCTAGCCGCCGCCTCCTCATCTCCCTTCCGCTCTCCCATCTCCCTCCTGACCACGAGCGCGACGGCGGATTCCGGCCAGGTCGCAAGCGATGTCGGTCAAGTTCCAGTTCCCGTGGGCGTCCTCCTCTGCGTTCCTTGTGGCAACTGGCCACGCGCTGCTATGCTATCTCGGTGGTGGCGGCTGCAGACATCGTGAGGAAGCGGGATGGGGATCGCGCAGCCGGTGCTGGACGCGACCAAAGGGCCAGCGGCGATGTAAGACATCACTTCCAGGAAAAACGGCAGCGAGATGCACAAGTAAGCATCTCCATGCTAGCACAGTCTGAATTTGGGTGGTCGCCTCTGTCATGCGATGAACAAAACAGATCTAGGCATGAGCATTGCTGGGACATCCACAAGACCTCGTGCAGGATGTGATTAATTAATTGTATTGTTTACTCCACAATTTTTATTTGTAAGTGAAGATTCAAACATAGATTCAGGTTCATAGAGGTGATGATGCCGGTTTTTTCAAGGGGTGCTTGGAGATGCGTGTGGTGCATGATCCAGGTACGTTCCTAACTTGTCAGCACATAAATTACTTTTTTTACTTGAACTGAAAGGAGAGAATGTGTTTGGATACATAATTTCTTTTTATCCGTACAGGATTGACAATTTTGGCTTGTCTGATGAACTGAAAAGAATATTTAGTGTGTTTGATTGCAGAATGACCTCATCCAGGATGGCCTATTGACTCCTGGTTTTGGAGATGCGTCGATGTAAGCATTGCCAGATTCTTTAGCAGCAACCTCCGAAAATATATTATGTGTACATAATAAGTAGTACTCCCTCCGCCCCATAATATAAGAGTGTTTTTACACTACACTAGTATTAGAAACGCTCTTATATTATGAGACGGAGGGAGTATTATATACCTAACAGACACTTTGTTGTATAATTTTTCACTTTTGATTTAATTTGGCAGTATTCCTAAGAGCTGCATGTACTAATGAATCACTTTTTTGGTAGTACACATGGTCCACCATAGTACAAGCATCAACAGGCGTTGTAGTAATTGGTGAAGAATGATATGCACTAAAGTACAAGGACTGATGATGGTGTCTCAAGGATGAAGACAATGAAAATAAATCATCTTTCCTAGTTGTTGCATGATTTCTTGTTAGTGATGAACCACTGCAATAGTTGTCTAGAGAGTTTTTGTTGATAATTTCTGAATGGTATTTTATCTCCAGAATTGTATGTGAGGATCATGTTCGATATGTATGGTTTTGATCAATAAAAATCAGGCTATGAAACATTGATTGTTCAGCTTCTTTTGTTGCTTATTGACATGATCGCCAATCTTCAAAAGTTGAGAGAAACGATAAAGTGGTCAATGCTAATATTTTAGCAACCATGAAAATATTTTTCGTGATGAGAAAAGTTGTCCCTAATACACAAATTCTAGTCGCTATTTTCTCAAAATTAACGACAACACAATGTCTCGTCGTTACAAAATAACGACGGGAAAAAGATTGTGGTCGTTATACTTTTAACGACGGAGCCTATCACGACCACAAAATTGTGGTCGTTAATGATTTTCAACGACCACATTTTTAGTTTTAACAACCACATACCCCGTCGTTAAAAATCATTTTCCTAGTAGTGGGTCATACACCCAATGAAAATGGTTTGTTGGATCTCGATCATGTGATACACACATTCATAATATTGAAGCCAAAAGATGCAAAGTTATTAATAATGATAGTGCAACTTATTTGTGGCACTGCCGTTTGGGTCATATCGGTGTAAAGCGCATGAAGAAACTTCATAAAGATGGATTTTTAGAATCACTTGGTTATGAATTATTTGATGCTTGCGAACCGTGCCTTTTGGGCAAGATGACTAAAACTCCGTTCTTCAGAACAATGGAACGAGCTACTGACTTATTGGAAATAATACATACTGATGTATGCAGACCAATGAGTATGAAGGCTCGTGGCAAGTATCGTTATTTTCTGACCTTCACAAGATGATTTGATCAGATATGGGTATATCTACTTGATGAAACATAAGTCTGAAATAGTTGAAAGGTTCAAAGAATTTCAGAGTGAAGTGGAAAAATCATCATAACAAGAAAATAAAGTTTCGCGATCTGATCATGAGACGAATATTTGAGTTACGAGTTTGGTCTAAAATTAAAACAATGTGAAATAGTTTCACAGCTCACGCCACCGAACACCACAACGTTATGGTGTGTCCGAACGTCAGAATCAAGACTTTATTGGATATGGTGCCATCTATGATGTCTCTTACTAATTTACCAATATTGTTTTGGGGTTATGCATTAGAGACAGCTGCATTCACATTAAAAGGGCACCATCTAAACCGTTGAGACGACAACATATGAACTGTGGTTTAGCAAGAAACCCAAGTTATCGTTTCTTAAATTTTGGGGCTGCGATCCTTATGTGAAAAAGTTTCAACCTGATAAGCTCGAACCCAAATCGGAGAAGTGCGTCTTCATAGAATACCCAAAGGAAACTATTGGGTACACCTTCTATCACAGATCCGAAGGCAAGTTATTCGTTGCTAAGATGGATCCTTTCTAGAGAAGAAGTTTCTCTCGAAAGAAGTGAGTGGGAGGAAAGTAGAACTTGATGAGGTAATCAGATTTTCTCCCTAATTGAAAATAGTTCATCACTGAAATCAGTTCCAGTGATTCCTACACCAATTAGTGAGGAAGCTAATGATGATGATCATGAAACATCAGATCAAGTTACTACAAAACCTCGTAGGTCTTCCAAAGTACAGTCCGCACCAGAGTAGTACGGTAATACTGTTCTAGAAGTCATGTTACTAGACCATGATGAACCTACGAACTATGAGGAAGCGATGATGAGCCCAGATTCCGTGAAATGGCTTGAGGCCATAAAATCTGAGATATGATCCATGTATGAGAGCAAAGTATGGACTTTGATTGACTTGCTCGATGATCAGCAAGCCATGTTAAATGGATCTTCAAGAGGAAGACGGACACTGATAGTAGTGTTACTATCCACTAAGCTCGACTTGTTGGAAAAGGTTTTCAACAAGTTCAAGGGGTTGAATACGATGAGATTTTCTCACTCGTATCGATGCTTAAGTCTGTCCGAATCATGTTAGCAATTGCCACATTTTATGAAATCTGGCAAATGGATGTCAAAACTGCATTCCTTAATGGATTTATTAAAGAAGAGTTGTATATGATGCAATCAGAAGGTTTTGTCAATCCTAAAGATGCTAACAAAGTGTGCAAGCTCCAGCAATCCGTCAATGGACTAGTGCAAGCATCTCGGAGTTGGAATATACACTTTGATGAGTGGATCAAAGCATATGGTTTTATACAGACTTTTGGAAAGGCCTGTATTTACAAGAAAGTGAGTGGGAGCACTACAACATTTCTAATAAGTATATGTGAATGACATATTGTTGATCGGAAACAATGTAGAATTATTCTGCAAAGCATAAAGGAGTGTTTTAAAGGAGTTCTTTAAAAGAAAGACCTCAGTAAAAGCTACTTACATATTGAGCATCAAGATCTATTGAGATAGATCAAGATGCTTGATAAGATTTTCAATGAGTACATACCTTGATAAATTTTTGAAGTAGTTCAAAATGGAACAGTCAAAGAAAGAGTTCTTGCATGTGTGGCAAGGTGTGAAATTGAGTAAGACTCAAGACCCGACCATGGCAGAAAATAGGAAGAGAATGAAAAGTCATTCCCTATGCCTCACCATAGGTTCTAGAAGTATGCTACGCCAGAACTGACATATTGTATACCTTGCTCGAGTTTGGCAAGGGAATACAATTTTGATCTAATAGTAGATCACCGGACAGCGGTCAAGAATATCCTTAGTAAGGACTAAGAAAATATTTCTCGATTATGGAGGTGATAAAAGAGCCCGTCGTAAAAGTTACCTCGGTGCAAGTTTTCACACCGATCCAGATGACTCTAAGTCTCAATCTGGATACATATTGAAAGTGGGAGCGATTAGCTAGAGTAGCTCCGCTGAGAGCATTGTAGACATAGAATATTTGCAAAATACATACGGCTCAATGTGACAGACCCGTTGACTAAGCTTCTCTCACAAGCAAAACATGATCACACCTTAGTACTCTTTGGGTGTTAATCACATAGCGATGTGAACTAGATTATTGACTCTAGTAAACCCTTTGGGTGTTGGTCACATGATGATGTGAACTATGGGTGTTAATCATATACGATATGAATATTGGTGTTAAATCACATGGCGATGTGAACTAGATTATTGACTCTAGTGCAAGTGGGAGACTCAAGGAAATATGCCCTAGAGGCAATAATAAAGTTATTATTTATTTCCTTATTTCATGATAAATGTTTATTATTCATGCTAGAATTGTATTAACCGGAAACATAATACATGTGTGAATACATAGACAAACATAGTGTCACTAGTATGCCTCTACTTGACTAGCTCGCTTATCGAGATGGTTATGTTTCCTATCCATGGACAAAAGAGTTGTCATTTGATTAACGGATCACATCATTAGGAGAATGATGTGATTGACTTGACCCATTCCGTTAGCTTAGCACTTGATCGCTTAGTATGTTGCTATTGCTTTCTTCATGACTTATACATGTTCCTGTAACTATGAGATTATGCAACTCCGTGCCACGAAGGAACACTTTGGTACTACCAAACGTCACAACGAATCGGGTGATTATAAAGGAGTACTACAGGTGTCTCCGAAGGTACATGTTGAGTTGGCGATTTCGAGATTAGGTTTTGTCACTCCGATTGTCGGAGAGGTATCTCTCGGCCCTCTCGGTAATGCACATCATTTTAAGCCTTGCAAGCAATGTGACCAATGAGTTGGTTACGGGATGATGCATTACGAATCGAGTAAAGAGACTTGCGGTGACGAGATTGAACTAGGTATTGGATACCGACGATCGAATCTCGGGCAAGTAACATACCGATGACAAAGGAACAACGATGTTGTTATGCGGTTTGACCGATAAAGATCTTCGTAGAATATGTAGGAGCCAATATGGGCATCCAGGTCCCGCTATTGGTTATTGACCGAGAATAGTTCTAGGTCATGTCTACATAGTTCTCGAACCCGTAGGGTCCGCACGCTTAAGGTTTCGGCGATGCTTATATTATGAGTTTATGAGTTTTGATGTACCGAAGGAGTTCGGAGTCCCAGATGAGATCGGGGACATGACGAGGAGTCTCAAAATGGTCGAGACGTGAAGATCGATATATTGGACGACTATATTCGAGTTCGGAAAGGTTCCGAGTGATTCGGTATTTTTCGAGTACCGGAGAGTTACGGAATTCGCCGGGAGTATATGGGCCTTATTGGGCCATACGGGAATAGAGGAAAGAGGCCGAAAGGAAGGAGGCGCAGCCCCCTCTGGTCCGAATTGGACAAGGGTGCGGCCCTTTTCCTTCCTCCTCTCCCCTCTTTCCTTCTTCTCCTACTCCAACAGGAAGGAGGAGTCCTACTCCCGTGAGAGTAGGACTCCCTTGGCGCGCCCTACTAGGCCGGCCGCCCCCGCCCTTGCTCCTTTATATACGGGGCAGGGGGCACCTCTAGGCACAACAACAATTGATCCCTTGGATCTCTTAGCCGTGTCGGTGCCCCCTCCACCATAATCCACCTCGATAATATCGTGGCGGTGCTTAGGCGAAGCCCCGCGTCGGTAGTACATCAAGATCGCCACCACGCCGTCGTCTTGACGGAACTCTCCTCGACACTCGGCTGGATCGGAGTTCGAGGGGCGCCATCGAGCTGAACGTGTGCTAGAACTCGGAGGTGCCGTGTTTTGATGCTTGATCGGTCGGCCGTGAAGACATACGACTACATCAACCGTTGTTCTAACGCTTCGCCACGGTCTCACGAGGGTACGTGGACAACACTCTCCCCTCTCGTTGCTATGCCATCACCATGATCTTGCGTGTGCGTAGGAAAATTTTGAAATTACTACGTTCCCCAACACCAACATCTTCCACGCCAGAGGGGATGACATCGGAGTGGTCTGCGACCTAGCCGGTGCAAGGGAGAGCCTGCTAAGAGCTGCCTCCGCCTGCTCAAGAAAGCTCTGAACCCGTGCCAGACAACTCTGCAACAATGTTGTCTGATCGGCCAGAGAGGACTGCAACATCATATCGAGTGGGGTTGTTGAGCCAACGGTAGCAGAGACGACAGACGCCCAAGACCCATGGTGAAGCGCCTTGGAGGGGAGCACGGATTTCATTGCACCCTTCCATGAAGCTAGAGCAGGATGGCGCATGGAACCGAGGACTAGCGGCATGGCAAGGCATGCCAAAGAACTTAGAGGACGCCAAGGATTGCGGCATCCGCGCGCACGGTGACCGTTCTCCAAGCAACGGGAGCACCGAAGCGGATCTCTGCAGTCGGCCGCACGATGCCCAGGAGCGAAGCATCTGCAACATCTACCGTGCAGCCAAGCAGGGATTGGACGTCTACCGAGGCCTTGGCAGCAGGCGGTGTCATAGGGGCCAGCTACTCTTCATCGTCGTCGTGGCCGTCAGCGGCGAGAGAGGTCCATGACTCGGGCTCAGGCCGACCCGAGCCGAGATGTGGTGGCGCGGCGACGGGAGAGCACATCCCCACCGGGCCCTCCACGACACAGGTCGACGCAGCAGAGGCCTTCACGGGCAGCCGCGCGGGCGCATGCACAGGCGCAACCAACTTGCTCGGAGACACCACCGGCACCTTCCCTGACCCGCCAACAGCTTGGACGGAGCGGCCTAGCACCGGCGGGGCCCGATCCAGATGGGATCGAGCAACAAACGGGGCTGGCTGCGGGACGACGCGCGGTGCGGAGCCAGCAGACATCTCAGTGGGAGGCGGCGATAGCGCGCTCGCTGAGGCGTGGACCAGCGTTGGGGGTGGCCGACGGGGAGCTGCTGGTGAAGACGGGAGAGACGGTGCGGGGTCGCCGGGGCACAGCTCCCACACCTGATTCCTGGCGGGAGGGAAGGGGGCAGCAGACGACGTGGAGGCCGGATCTGGGAGCGGCAGACGCGGGGGTGGCCGGAGCATGGAGATCCGGCCGGCGGCGGCCGCGCGCTCACGTGGGGACGACCGCGGTCGCGAGAGTCATGAGGCCTTAGTTTTTCCGCAGCGTCGGCTGAAATTTTATTTCTCTATACGGATGATTTTGGACTTGCAACGATCTTGCTTAATCATGCGACACCCCTATTGAGCTTGTAGTGCATAATTAGCTTTGAGCACTAGCATATCTCTGCTCATGTAGGAGTGGATTTAGATCATCTCCAACAGATACGCGGTCGCGGCGGCGCGCTAAAAATCTTTTACAACATCGAAATAGCATTTTCTCGTGCGCATGGGGGAGGGAGTGAGGGGGGGGTTGCTGTAGCAGAAGTGGTATGTATTGCGTGCCGCGGGTGTCGGTGTCAAAACCGGCAGATCTCGGGTAGGGGATCCCAAGCTACGCGTCATGGATCGATGGGTAACAGGAGACAGGGGACATGATGTTTACCCAGGTTCGGGCCCTCTTAATGGAGGTAATACCCTACTTCCTGCTTGATTGATCTTGATGGATATAGAAATTACAAGAGTTGATCTACCTCGAGATCATATGTTGTGTTCTAAACCCTAGGGGTATGATGTTTGATATCATGATGATCTAGCATACCCCTATCGACTAGCCCAGCCTCGGCTTATATAATGTACCAGAGGCCTAGGATAACAAGAGTCCTAGTCGAATACGCCGATGGAGAGGAGTCCTTGTCTTGATCACCAAGTTTTGTAGAATTTCCTCGTGTATACATCAACTGTCCGAACTGGCCCATGAGTAAATGGCCATGGGAGTCCTCGGCCAAATCCAACTGATCGGGAGACGACGTGGTGAGTACCCCGTAGTCCAGGACACCGTCAGTAGCCCCCTGAACTGGTCTTCAAGTTGGGGACGCTCCTCGTTCTTCCGAACTGCTTCTTCGTCTTCAGTCGTCGGTCTTGAAAACTGGTTCAACAAATCTTCTCATCTTCTATCTTGAGGATTGCCGAGCTAGATCTGAAAATCTTCTGAAGTTAAACATGAATGCAGATATGAAGTATTTCTATGAGAGTTGTACAACGGCAAGCATTTTTAGGTGGTTTAGAAACTTGTGTCAAAAGTTTCCTTTGTGGCTCAAGTTATAAAGTAAAATACCATTTGGTGGCTCACCTTTTTTTCACCTCTTTCAGCCGCGAAGCCCGACCAGCTTCGGAGACTACCGTCGGAGTAAATGACCACGGGTAGCCCAACCGGCTCCCCCTGGCTCTTCAAAAAATATAGGGCCGACTGAGTCCACAAACATCCATGTTGTAGGGCCGCCTTCTCTTGGCCGGATGTCTCACTGGCCGGCTGCTGGAAGGCGGCAAGGCTCTAGGAGCTCTCTCAAAGAGGGCCGACTTCTAGCAGCCGGCCACCAGAGGGCCGACTCCTAGCAGGCGGCCTGGCTCGTACCCTCAAAGTTTGCACCCACATAACAGCGAGGAGACGGGGCGTGGCTACAGTGAAGCCTACCACCCCCGAATCCCGGAGCGAGCGTGGTCACAGTGCCGCAAACCTGGGTAAAACCCGCCGGCGTGGATGTCTTCGCCTTATCCCGTTTCCAGGTACCGGCGATGTCTTACTGGCTCCCACAATGATAAGCAACCCGTTGGCATATGTCGCACCTACCACCGGACATGTGCAATTAGACTACATTACAAGCCAATTGAGCACAAAGTAGCTGAATATAAGACTTCCAGAAAATTAACAGGAGCTCGGGGCAACAATGACCAGAGGGAGATGCCGGTTCAGCACTTCTGACCCGTGCCAGCCATCTCAAGCTTGAGGCTGCACGTAACCGAGCGCCACCACCAAGATGTGTAGCCGCTCGAGTAACACGCCATGCGCTTCGCTTCCTGCTCCGGCATGGCTACGGTGAGCTAATCCGTCGCACGATCAGATCTCAGCCAACAAGGTCCCGATCCCGCCGTGCTGCTGCCTGTCCATGGCACCTTCACACGTCTAGCCGCACGGCGGGCTCCACCGCCGGTAGCCGGTGAGGTTTGCTGCAGGGCACCTCCTCTCTCCTTCCCCTCATAGACTCACGCACGTAATCCCAGCCGCCTCCAATGGATGGCTGTCGGTGAGAGAGATTGGGGAATCGGGCCTTCCAGTTGAGTAGAGAGATGAAAGAAGATAAGGTAAGCAAGGAAACGTGGGGCACAGTAGATATGCTCAAATCAGACGGTCCATGAGTGGCTGCTCGACTTTGAAGTATTTAGGTTATTTTATGGGCGCTTATAGGCGCCGGCGCACCGGCCGAACCGTTTCGGCCGGTCGAGCCCCAACCGTTTGATGCAAGCACATGTTGCCGTCAGATTGGGCTCTTGTGGAGTTCCTTTCTTTTAAAAAAATGAATCTCGCAAGCACAGCGGAAAAAAGGAGCAGTGGGCACCGCTGCCATGGATGAGCGAGCGCGACCAACTTCAAAATCACCACCGGTCGCGGCCCCCGCCGATGGTCACCGCCAGTCGCCGCCCTCACCGTTGGTCGCCGCCGTCGCCGTTGATCGCCGTTGCCGTCGCCGCCGGTGGCCAGATCCACGCATGTAACATCAGCACATGTGGTTGTAGCTCCGGTGGCAACGACTGCAGCTTTGATGGCAAGGGCCATAGCTCGCCATCGTGCTCGTCGCCGCTCACGCCTGATGCCGCAGCTCGTCGGTCAGATCTCACCGCCGTAACATCTCGATCACCCGTTCCAGCAAAAAACGAGTGCCGTTCCAGCAAATCGAGCAAGGGTTGTAGCAAAAAATCCATACGCTGGCTTGTGCAATGTAGCAAAAATGCAAATACACCGGTTGTAGCAAAATTTGACACCGGTTGTAGAAAATTTTGACACCGGTTGTAGCAAAAACCGATGATTACCGTGTTGGCCGGCGAGCCCTGGATGCAACACCGCAGGACGTCGTCTCCACCGCCGGTAGTGCTAGATGTAGCTTTTTGCTGCCCCGGTTCCAGCAAAAAAAAAAGCTTCAATGGTTGTAGCAAAAATAATACCAGCTTCCAGCAAAAATATGCGTAGGTTCCAGCAAAAGCAAATTAAGCAGGGAAAAGTTCCAGAGTCGATTGTAGCAAAAAATCAAGCTACTTCCAGCGAAATAACATGCCGGTTCCAGCAAAAACACAAAGCCGGTGCCGGTTCCAACTCCTTGCCATGCCGGTTCCCAGCATGCAGCCGTGGTGACCGCGGTCGCAACATCCACGCCGTCCTGTTCCAGCTCGTGCTGAACACGGTTGCAGCACACCGGTTGGCGTTGTGACGCCATGGAAGCACGGCAACTCGTCGGTTGTAGCACGGTGGCTTCACCAGTTCTGGCATGCCGCATGACGTCGACATTCGCGCTGCCAAAGGCCTCTAGGCAGCAGCAGCGGCGCTACGCCCCTGATTGGAAGCAGGATGGTGCTGTGGGGGAGGGGATCGGGGTCGCGCTTGAGAGGCGATGGAAAAGCTGGAGCTCATCCATGGCTATTGAGCGCAGGAGGTAGGTGGGGATGGAGCAGAGGAGAAAGAGGGCTAAGCGGATGGAGTAGAAGATGCGTGATAGGATAAGATGAAAAGGGGGATAGGGAGAAAAAGGAGGTTGGGCGGTGGGGATGGGCCCAGTCACGCATGTGGCTGACGCTGTGCAAGCGAGCGACCAGCGCAATGGTTCGGCCCGCGTGCCGTTCCTAAACGTTTTCCTTATTTTATACGAGACCATGCAAAAAAAGGTTATTTTATACAAGCTTCACAGGTCATTGAGAAAATAGAGCAGTGTACCAAAATACGTACGCGGCAGCACTTGGTGGTGGGCCCAGTAGACGGCGCGGGTGAACGGCAGGTTGCCGCCGATGAGGTGTTCCAGGGATCAGAATCCGGGCCGCCGTCTGATCCGTGGATCCGGAAGTTTGGTTTTCCGTCTGGCCGCAGCGGGGTCGAATTGAATGCAGGTTCCGGCGTCTTCTTCTGCAAGGCGAGTGGCGTTTTGGAGGTGAGGACTGCGAGATAGAGGTCAAGAGCGGCGGCGGCGATGGCGAACCACCATGGAGTTTTCGTTGCAGCAACCAATCGGCAGGTTTGTGGGTCCTTAGTTCGCCAGCACTGCTTTCTGCTTTCTTTAGGGCCTTTGGTTAGGTTGATTAAGTATGATTTCAGATCTGCTATGCTCGAAAGATGCAAACTTTTTATCAAATGGAAATCTGGGAGTCCAAAATCTCCCTAATTTACTCAGAGAGTCATAAATATTTTAGTTATGAGAAATTGAGCAGATGAAATTCTTCCGAAGTCTTCCAGAGATGCAAGAAAGATTTTAGTAACTACAAATTGACAGCATTATAGGAATCAGTAGAGTACGTCAACTAGGTGCAGAGGAATTAATAGAACGCATTCGGCTGATACTTGTCGAAATTGTTCTTGTGGTTTCGTGTTCAGAATCGGGTGTCTGCTGCACCAAGCAGAGCACTGTGCCCAATTCGAGTGAGTGTGTTTGAGAAGGCTATCAAGTGTTTTGCAGAAAACCCGGCAGAAAATGTGATCACCCATGTTCTTGGCACTACATTCGATTCCTTGGGTGAGGCTTACGACTTCTGCAATCTTCACCCATGGGAGAAGGGTTTTGGCATGTGGTACGGATAGAGCCGGCTAAATGTGGAGAGGGTCAAGTGCATGCAGAAAATGGTGTGTGGCTGCTCGATGAGCAATTTTGTTTTGCATTCAGTGATTATTATATGAGAGTTGGATGCGTTCGAGTAGCACATGAAAAAGTTTTTGTGTTACCTGATGCGGGGTAAAGCCGGTGTTGAGAACACAAGATCATGTCGGTGCGAGTGCCCTGCTCTGATAAGACTTCTACTGGCAGAAGACAATGGGTGATATATTGCAGAGCACAGAGAGAATCATAACCACTCGCTTTCACCTAATTTTGGGGAGACAATCCATTGGCCATCACACAAGCATATTGATGTGTACAGCAGGGATCTCGTAAAGCATTTGAGGCAAAAACAATGTTAACCTTGCAAAGGTTTATAGTATACGGGAAAACTATTTTCCAGTCGACTGTTTGTTTGCAACAGATCCGAATGACCGCATTGTCGTTCGATCCGAATTTTACGGTCGCTAACACGTGCCGTTACGATCAGTTCTTTTTCATCAGGTACGTCCGCACATGATTCTCTCGGCCCATTTTTTTGGCCCCGCACGTGATTCTCGGCCCGCAAGTTTGGGCCATGCACTGTGAATGTTGTGCAGAAAAAGAATGACTGTTGTGTGAAAACGGAATTAAAAAGATTGGTAAGGGATTCGAACTCTGGTTGCCAACCATACACTAAAGAGGAACAACCAACCCAGCCAGCATCAACTGTTGTATACTTTAAACAAACTAAGTATTTGACCCTTTTTTATTACAACAATGAGGGAAAAAGCCTTATATCTTCTGATTTTTGCACTAGTGCATCATTGGCATCATGTTGCTGACTATAGGGAAGAGGCATACCGTCTTTGTACATACGTATTTATAGGTCATGTTTACATTGATTTTTAATCTTCTTTTTTAAGAAACAAAGTGTTTGAAAATGGGATTGAACTACGATAATTTATGTACCGCCTATCTGATAATTTACGCATAAACACCGTGATAGCTTTGACCCAGGGAAAATGTTATTGAATTATACTCTGTTACTTTTTTTGTAAATAACATGCTAATTTCCGAAACACGGACCTAATAACTTAATCCGGGCCTAGAAACTTTTGACCGGGGAATTCTTTTTGTTGAAACATACTCCCCGTAACTTCTATGTAAATAACGTGGTAATTCACACACCACAGACCCGGTAACTAGGATATAAACACAGTGATAACTTCGACGTGGGAAAAATGTTATTGACCCTCTTTTAAAAAGAAGATCTCTGAGTATTTTATGTGTAAATAACATGGTATTTTACGCAACACGGACCTGATAACTTGCATGCAACACTGTGGTTACATTGACCAAAAAAAAGTTTATTGAACTTGCCCTTGATAATTTTTATATAACGAAAAAGCTAACTTCCGATAAGGTTGCCTTTGAAAAAAATGTTGAAAATATACTCCAATAACATCTGTGTAAATAACATGGTAATATAGGCTCCCGGACCTGCTAACTTAGGTACAAACACCTGATAACTTTGACCCGTGGAATTTTTGTTGTTGAAAACATACTATCGATAACTTTTTTGTAATAGCATGATAATATACACTTCCATACTTGATAACTAAGTTACAACCACCACGATAACTTTGACGCATGAAAAAAGTTATTGAAACCATACTTCAGTAACTTCTGTGTAAATAACATGGTAATATACGCTAATTTAGGTACAAACACAACAATAACTTTGACCCGGGGAAAAAGATGTTAAAAACATACCACCGATAACTTTGTGTCTAAATAGTATGATAATATAGACTTCCGGTCCTGATAACTTAGGTACAAACAACACGATAAATTTGAACCCATGAATTTTTTTACCATTAATAACTTCTCGTGTAAATAACATGACAATATACGCTCTCGGGCCTGATAATTTAGGTACAAACACCATGATAACTTTGACCCATGTAAAGTAGTTGTTTGGAAACATACTCCGATAACATCCGTATAAATAACATGGTAATATAGGATCCCAGACCTGATAACTTAGGTATAAACACCTCGATAACTTTTGACCTGTGAATAAAAGTTGTTGAAAACATACTTGGTAGAATCTGTGTAAATAACATGGTAATATATGCACACCAGAGTTGATACCTTATTTACCCAGACATGATAATTTTTGACCCACAAAAATATTATTCGGAACAATGCCAACATGGTTTCGAAGGTCTCGCGGTGGTGGATTTTTTGTTGTTGTTGTGAAAACAGATTTTGGATCGAACAGGTGATTCGAGCGACAAAACATTTTGAAATTCAAAACAAAAAGAATCCACTATGACATTAGCTTTTCTGCACTTTTAGTGCATTTGCATGTGGGGAGAAAGTTGGAAGAACTCATTTTTATGCCCGGAATTTGTCTATGTAAACATCGCGATAACTGATGTACCATATACGTGATAAATTTTTACGCGAAAAAAAAGTCGTTGGAACATATCAACATGGGATCTAGTTTCAAAGGTCTCGCTGCGACGGTTCTTTTATGTGAAAACAATTGTTCGATCGGAGCGACGGTTTGGCCTACGAAACATTTTGAATTTTTAAATCGTGAGGGAATCTATAGTGATGTTATCAATTTCGTCTCACATGCATGCATGTAATTAGCTTTCTGCCATGCACATATATGATGAGAAAAAGAAGCACTAATTATCACATGCATGTGAAGAAAAACGGATTGTATGTAATCGCGAGTTAGAACGAGCTGCATGTGGATCCTCCGGATCTCTCGCTATGGTCCGCACGTCTGGACGTTAGCAATGTCCTATAGTATAATAGGCGGGGTTTTCGATTCAGTGGGGAATATTCCGTTCACCAAGAAGAACCTTATGTGAGCGACCGGTAGCAGCAGGCTGCAATACACATTTTTTGTAGACGTGATCACATTTGAAAGTTTGGAGTGGGTATTTTAAGAATATCTGAGGATAATGGGGGGATCTCCACCACTGACCATACTCACAGGTAACAAACTTCTGTGTGTCGTTATGCATGGCTGAGTAGGTGCATATTTCTTCTATGTAGTATGGCTGTGTGTCGTTTGTTGTGAGCTGATCTTTGCCTGGTTTTTCAGACTGAACCATGCCATGGTGCTGGCTGCCAAGAGTATTATGCCCGACGTGACTCATCGGTGGTGCAAATTGCACGTGCTGAAAAAAGCAAAGGAGTTGCTGGGAGCTTTGTACACCAAAAAGCGTGAGTCCAGAGCAGAATTCGTTAGCATGGTGTCATATGAAGGTAGAGGGATTTAGCTTCTTTGTCATTAAGTATGTGGTTCAAGATTCAGGTGTTGCATGTTGTTGGTAAATGTGGAAAACTTGGCTACTGGCTGAGAAATGAAAGATGACAAAATGTGTTCTAGCTTAGCTTGTCAAACTTAGTTTGAACATGTCGGCCGGTGATGAATTGTGTGTTGGCGCCTGTGGAATGCAAACCTATTATTATTTGCTGTAAACCCTCCTAGCTGCCTGAAATGTTTTCAGACGATATGTGATGCATGCTTTAGTACTGAAAGTTATTTGAATTGTACTGTAAACTAGTTGATGCTTGACAGCAAGACAACTTTCAGGCATGTTGTCTCGTATGTCTTGCTCATCGTCTCCCCTGTAATGCAATGACTGAGCAGCACACACGCTGTGCATCCATGGTTGTTTGATAGTTCGAGTTTTGAACTTCACGGGAGGGGGAGCGCTGCCCATTGCGACCATAAATATGCGGTACTCTACAGCCACACATGGCCAGTGCTAAGGGTGAGCACGAGGAAAAGGATGAGGCACTCGTCCTTGCAGATCTGGGGTCATGGAGTGCGAGGTTGAAGAAGATAAGACGATGGGTGCAGAGGGAAAAGATCTTCTGGAGTAAAGCACTCCATGATCCGGTCGTCGTCAACTCGGATGTAGTCGTCGCGGCTATATTTTTGCGCCAACTTCTTCGTGTCGCTGACGAAAAGCTGCAGAGGATAATCGTGGAGATGCACGCGAAACACGTGTTATGTCGGACCCAACCTACCAATCATGTTCATCGAATTAGAACGGAATTTTCAAATTTCAAACACAAAAGCGCGGGGGGGGTTACCCTCGGTGATGACGTAGACAACGTAGACTATCAGAACCGTCGTGCTGGAAACGACGAAGGGCGTCCAGAAGGTGAATGGGTACCGCTTCTGCCCCGCCCAAAATGTGAAGACGAGCAGGCTTGCCAGGGCGGGCGGGGTCAGAAGGGCCGGCAGAAATATAGGTTCATCTATAATAAAGAAATTTCGGTTAGGGTTCAAATTTCTTTTACTAGATTTTTCTTTTTTTTCCGCTCATAACTATCGGTTGTTCCAAAAAAACCCAAATAAGTGATGTTAGGGGGGGGGCCTGGCCCCCCCCCCCTATCTAGTGGCCGTTATTAATTTTGGTTACCGGTCGATTGAAATGGAGGCTTCACCCCAATCCCTACAACAGGAGGAGAGTCGCGCAGGTGACCCATGTTAGCCAGCACCGAAGCTCGTAGCAAGGCCTGAGTAGCATGATGTTGATCCCACTAGCCAGCAAGCTCGTAGCAAGACGAAGTTCTTTGGTCTCTCACAATGAAGCTTCTCCCGAACCGGTGTCATGCTCTACTTTGGACAGTTGGTCGTCGGCCTCTGTAATTTCGTCGCCCCGATCGGAATCCTCTGCTTTGGACAGTCGCTCCTCGGCCTCTGTAATTTCGTCGCCCCGGTCAGAATCCTCTGCTTTGGACGCTCGCTCCTCGGCCTCTTTAATTCCGTCGCCCCGGTCAGAAGCCTCTGCATTTGTCTCCGCATCGCTGGCTTTCGCCAATTCTTGCTCAGATCTGATCCATCTCCGGTCATCGGGCGATGGTGACTCTGACGCTCAGATCTCGCCGCAGATACACTGTTTATGGGTGCAAGAGGAAGTGCCAATTTTTGCTCCGCAGCTGCACTCTCCTTCGCATTTTCGTCGGGACCGGTCGTAACCACAACACTGGCAATCACCTCTAGATTCTCCATTGGGTGCTCGGCGCCTGGAGGATCGTCGCGATCCGACGCGGTGTGTGTGGAAGAGACAGCTCACGCGGCTTCGCCATTTCGTGCTCGAGCTCTCACAGATCCGCTGCCCTGTAAAAGGTCTAGCACGTCAGTCGCGAAAGCCTCTTGCTCGGGATCGCCGGAAACCGGGTCAGAGCAGAGTGTACCTGTGCAATCGCGCTCGCCGGCGGCGACCGAAAGAAAACCCGGGACGACGCGCTTGTGAGTTGTGACTAGGGCGGCTGTGAGGACGCGTGTCACGCATGCAATCCAATCCAACTAAAAGGTGCTCGTTTCCTCAATTTTTTTAAAAGTGCTCGCTAAATCTCAGACGACACACATGTGTCACGCACAAGTGGCCGGGAAGGCCTTTTATTGCTTTTTTACTATATTTTCCTTTTTTCCGCTCATAAATGCCGGTTGTTCCAAAAACCCAAATAAGTGATGTTAGGGGGGGAGGGGGCTGCCCCCCTATCTAGTGGTCGTTATTAAATTTGGTTACCAGTCAATTGAAATGGAGGCTTCACCCCAATCCCTACAACAGGAGGAGAGTCGCGCAGGTGACCCATGTTAGCCAGCACCGAAGCTCGTAGCAAGGCCTGAGCAGCATGATGTTGATCCCACTGGCCAGCAAGGCGACGACACTAGACGACGAATTGCATTGAGACTATACCGTATATTTTTCTGACAAAGCTCCATTGAAGAGTCGCGTCCTCGGAGCCGACAACTTTCAGAAGCAGTTTTTGATCCCCTGTTTTCGCGGTCTGACAAAGGTCTATGTCATGCTCTGCTTTGGACAGTTGTTCCTCGGCCTCTGTAATTTCGTCGCTCCCTATGCCATGCTGTTCCTCGGCATAGAAAGCGCTTGTATCAAGATGAAGTTCTTTCGGCTCAGACTCTGAAGCTTCTCCCGGACCGGTGTCATGCTCTGCTTTGGACAGTTGGTCGTCGGCCTCTGTAATTTCGTTGCCCCGGTCAGAATCCTCTGCTTTGGGCAGTCGCTCCTCGGCCTCCGTAATTTCGTCGCCCCGATTAGAATCCTCTGCTTTGGACAGTCGCTCCTCGGCCTCTTTAATTTTGTCGCCCCTGTCAGAAGCCTCTGCATTTGTCTCTAGATCGATGGCTTTCACCTATTCTTGCTCAGACTATGAACCATCTCCCGGGTCACTGGCGATGGGTGACTCTGAACGGTCTATATCGGCTGCAGTTACACTGTTTATGGGTGCAAGAGGAAGCGCCAATTTTTGCTCCACAGCTGCACTCTCCTGCGCATTTTCCTCGGGACCGCTCGTAAGCACGGCACTGGCAATCACCTCTGGATTCTCCATTTGGTGCTCGGCTCCTGGAGGATCGTCGCGATCCGACGCGGTGGGTGAAAGAGACAGCTCACGCGCCTTCGCCATTTCATGCTCGAGCTCTCACAGATCCGCCGCGCTGTAAAAGGACTAGCTCATCAGTCGCGAAAGCCTCTTGCTTGGGATCGCTGGAAACTGGGTCAGAGCAGAGTGTACCTGTGCAATCGCGCTTGCCGGCGGCGACCGAAAGAAAACCCGGGACGACGCGCTTGCGAGTTGCGTCTGGGGCGGCTGTGGGGACACGTGTCACGCATGCAATCCAATCCAACTAAAAAGTGCTCGTTTCCTCAGTTTTTTTTAAAAGTGCTCGCTAAATCTCAGACGACGCACAGGTGTCACGCACAAATGGCCCGGAAGGCCTTTTATTGCTTTTTTACTAGATTTTTTCTCACTCATAACTGCCGGCTGTTCCAAAAAACCCAAATAAGTGATGTTAGGGGGGGCTGGCCATCCTATCTAGTGGCCGTTATTAAATTTGGTTACCAGTCGATTGAAATGGAGGCTTCACCCCAATCCTTGCAACAGGAGGAGAGTCGCGCAGGTGACCCATGTTAGCCAGCACCGAAGCTCGTAGCAAGGCCTGAGCAGCATGATGTTGATCCCACTGGCCAGCAAGGCGATGACACTAGACGATGAATGCATCGAGACTATACCGTATATTTTTCTCACAAAGCTCCATTGAAGAGCCGCGTCCTCGGAGCCGACAACTTTCAGAAGCAGTTTTGGATCCCCTGTTTTCGCGTTCTGACAAAGGTCTATGTCATGCTCTGCTTTGGACAGTTGTTCCTCGGCCTTTGTAATTTCGTCGCTCTCTATGCCATGCTGTTCCTCGGCATAGAAAGCGCTTGTATCAAGCTGAAGTTCTTTCGGCTCAGACTCTGAAGCTTCTCCCGGACCGGTGTCATACTCTACTTTGGACAGTTGGTCGTCGGCCTCTGTAATTTCGTCGCCCCGGTCAGAATCCTCTGCTTTGGGCAGTCGCTCCTCGGCCTCCGTAATTTCGTCACCCCAGTTAGAATCCTCTGCTTTGGACAGTCACTCCTCGGCCTCTTTAATTTTGTCGCCCCGGTCAGAAGCCTCTGCATTTGTCTCTGGATCGGTGGCCTTCACCAATTCTTGCTCAGACTGCGAACCATCTCCCGGGTCACTGGCGATGGGTGACTCTGAACTCTCTTCAGATCGCTGCGCTTACAATCGCTTATGGGTGCAAGAGGAAACGCCAATTTTTGCTCCGCTGCTGCACTCTCCTCCGCATTTTCCTCGGGACAGGTCGTAAGCACGCCACAAGCAATCACCTTCACACGTCAAGCCGCACGGCCGGCTCCACCGCCGGTAGCCGGTGAGGTCCGCTGCAGGGCGCCTCCTCTCTCCTTCCCCTCATGGCCTCTCGCACGTAATCCCAGCCGCCTCCAATGAATGGCTGTCGGTGAGAGAGATTGGGGAATCGGGCCTTTCAGTTGAGTAGTGAGATGAGAGAAGATAAGGTAGGCAAGGAAACGTGGGGCACAGTAAATATGCTCAAATGAGACGGTCCATGAGCGGCCGCTCGAACAGTCCAAATAATGCGCGTGCACTTTGAAGTATTTATGTTATTTTATGCGAGACCATGCAAAAAAAAGTTATTTTATACTCTCTCCGTCTCAAAATAAGTGTCTCAACTTTATACTAGCTCTAGTACAAATTTATACTAAGTTCAAGACACTTATTTTGGGACGGAGGGAGTACAAGCTTCACAGGTCATCGAGAAAATAGAGCACTTTTCCAAAGTACGTACGCGGCAGCACTTGGTGGTGGGCCCAGTAGACGGCGCGGGTGAAGGGCAGGTTGCCGCCGATGAGGTGTTCCAGGGATCAGAATCCGGGCCGCTGTCTGATCTGTGGATCCGGAAGTTTGGTTTTCCGTCTGGCCGCAGCGGGGTCGAATTGAATGCAGGTTCCGGCGTCTTCTTCTGCAAGGCGAGTGGCGTTTTGGAGGTGAGGACTGCGAGTCGATAGAGGTCAAGAGCAGCGGCGGCGATGGCGAACCACCATAGAGTTTCCGTTGCAGCAACCAATCGGCAGGTTCGTGGGTCCTTAGTTCGTCGGCACTGCTTTCTGCTTTCTTTAGGGCCTTTGGTTAGGTTGATTAAGTACGATTTCAAATCTGCTATGCTCGAGGAGGTGGGAGAGTTCTGTGCCTGGCCCTCTGGTCGGGAATGGTGATGAACTGGCTGAGCCAGCTGTGTCACAACATTATGTGGTGGCGGAGAGCGTTGAAGCAGAGATCTTTTCGGCGAAGGAGGACACTGCAGGTAGAAGAGAGAGCTCCCCTCCAACATCTAATTTGTCGACGGGGAAGATGAATCCACACGCTCCCGGATGGAATAAGAGGTTATTGAAATAAACTACTGGCATATCTTCATAGATGCAAACTTTTTATCAGATGAAAACCTGGGAGTCCAAAATCTCCCTAATTTACTCAGAGAGTCATAAATATTTTAGTTATGAGAAATTGAGCGGATGAAATTCTTCCGAAGTCTTTCAGAGATGCAAGAAAGATTTTAGTAACTACAAATTGACAGCATTATAGGAATCAGTAGAGTACGTCAACTAGGTGCAGAGGAATTAATAGAACGCATTCGGATGATACTTGTCGAAATTGTTCTTGTGGTTTCCAGGTTCAGAACTGGGTGCTGCTGCACCAAGCAGAGCAGTGTGCCCAACTCGAGTGAGTGTGTTTGAGAAGGCTATCAAGTGTTTTGCAGAAAACCCGGCAGAAAATGTGATCACCCCTGTTCTTGGCACTACATTCGATTCCTTGGGCGAGGCTTACAACTTCTGCAATCTTCACCCATGGGAGAAGGGTTTTGGCATGTGGTACAGATAGAGCCCGCTAAATGTGGAGAGGGTCAAGTGCATGAAGAAAATGGTGTGTGGCTGCTTGGTGAGCAATTTTGTTTTGCATTCAGTGATTATTATATGAGAGTTGGATGCATTCGAGTAGCACATGAAAAAGTTTTTGTGTTACCCGATGCAGGGTAAAGCCGGTGTTGAGAACACAAGATCATGTCGGTGCGAGTGCCCTGCTCTGATAAGACTTCTACTGGCAGAAGACAATGGGTGATATATTGCAGAGCATAGAGAGAATCATAACCACTCGCTTTCACCTAATTTTGGGGAGACAATCCATTGGCCATCACACAAGCATATTGATGTGTACAGCAGGGATCTCGTAAAGCAGTTGAGGCAAAAAAATGTTAACCTTGCAAAGGTTTATAGTATAATAGGCAGGGGTTTCAATTCAATGGGGAATATTCCGTTCACCAAGAGGTTGTGGGAAGATAAACAAAGAGCAGGCGGATGACGATGTGAGGGAGACTATGGAACTTTTTGTAGAGATTGGCGTCGAGGATCCGCATTTCACATACCGAGTACATGCTGACACTGAGAGCAGGATTAAGAACCTTATGTGAGCGACCGGTAGCAGCAGGCTGCAATACACATTTTTTGTAGACGTGATCACATTTGAAAGTTTTGAGTGGGTATTTTCAGAATTTCTGAGGATAATGGGGGGATCTCCACCACTGACCATACTCACAGGTAACAAGCTTCTGTGTGTTGTTATGCATGGCTGAATAGGTGCATATTTCTTCTATGTAGTATGGCTGTGTGTCGTTTGTTGTGTGCTGATCTTTGTCTGGTTTTTCAGACTAGAACCATGCCATGGTGCTGGCTGCCAAGAGTATTATGCCGGACGTGACTCATCGGTGGTGCAAATTGCACGTGCTGAAAAAAGCAAAGGAGTTGCTGGGAGCTTTGTACACCAAAAAGTGTGAGTCCAGAGCAGAATTCGTTAGCATGGCGTCATATGAAGGTAGAGGGATTTAGCTTCTTTGTCATCAGGTATGTGGTTCAAGATTCAGGTGTTGCATGTTGTTGGTAAATGTGGAACTTGGCTACTGGCTGAGAAATGAAAGATGACAAAATGTGTTCTAGCTTAGCTTGTCAAACTTAGTTTGAATATGTTGGCCGGTGATGAATTGTGTGTTGGCGCCTGTGGAATGCAAACCTATTATCATTTGCGGTAAACCCCCCTAGCTGCCTGAAATGTTTTCAGACGATATGTGATGCATGCTTTAGTACTGAAAGTTATTTGAATTGTACTGTAAACTAGCTGATGCTTGACAGCAAGACAACTGTCAGGCATGCTGTCTCGTATGTCTTGCTCATCGTCTCCCCTGTAATGCAAAGCACACACGCTTTGCATCCATGGTTGTTTGATAGTTCGAGTTTTGAACTGCACGGGAGGGAGAGCGCTGCCCATTGCGACCGTAAATATGCGGTACTCTACAGCTGCATATGGCCAGTGCTAAGAATGAGCACGAGGAAGAGGATGGGGCACTCGTCGTTGCAGATCTGGGGTCATGGAGTGCGAGGTTGAAGAAGATAAGGCAATGGATGCAGAGGGGAAAAGATCTTCTGGAGTAAGGAATGATGGGTTGGACGGTGAACAAAATATATCGGTGGGTTGGACGGCCACCGTTAGCAGGGTACTAACATCTGAACTGAGGCGCAGCCGCATAGGACATGCAGCTCTATCTGACCCGCCTCGCGCGAGGTGACGGCATTCGCATTAAAGAAATCAGTTGGGTGGGACATGGTCTCTGAAATAGCCGCATATACACTGCATGGTGAGAATCTAGGAGCGAGACGACGGCTGAGATATATAGCTTATCTGAGCTCGAGCTCAGAATAGTACTTCGGATCTGTCTTTGTTTTATTGAAAATGAACTTTCAGTTCATGTTTCCGGTGATTTTCATGGATTGCTGGTCCCATAATGGAGGAAAGAACGTGAGCAAGAGTTCCGTAACTACAGTAATATGTTCGTGGAGATGTATTTAGTGTGCAGTAATATGTTCCATGTATAAGTATATTAACTACTCCCTTCCGTTCCATAACTACAGTGGTAGAGGGGGGTAAGACATGTAGGACATCTCAACAAGGTAGCACTCATCGACCGTCTCGCGAAGCATCTTCTTGTACACGAACTTGGCCACGATGAAAACGACATTGAGTGTCCATATACATCAGAATAGCCGCGATGATGTAGTCGTCGCGGCTATATTTTTGCGCCAACTTCTTCGTGTCATTGACGAGAAAGCTGCAGAGGATAATCGTGAAGATGCACGCGAAACACGTGCTGCCTACTAACCCAACCTACCAATCATGTTCATCAGAATTAGAACGGAATTTTAAAATTTCAAACACAAAACGGCGGGGGTGTTGTTTTACCTCGTTTCGACGTGAGCGACATAGACTATCAGAACCGTCGTGCTAGAAACGAGGAAGGGCGTCCAGAAGGTGAAAGGGTACCGCTGAGCAGGCTTGCCAGGGCGGCCGCGGTGAGAAGGGCCAGCAAACACAACTTCATCTATAATAAAGAAATTTCGGTTAGGGTTCAAATTTCATTTACTAGATTTTTCTTTTTTTTCGCTCATAACTGTCGGCTGTTCCAAAAAACCCAAATAAGTGATGTTAGGGGCGCTGCCCCCATCTAGTGGCCGTTATTAAATTTGGTTACCGGTCGATTGAAATGGAGGCTTCACCCCAAGGCCCCCCCCCCTATCTAGTGGCCGTTATTAAATTTGGTTACCGGTCTATTGAAATGGAGGCTTCACCCCAATCCCTGCAACAGGAGGACAGTCGTGCAGGTGACCCATGTTAGCCAGCACCGAAGCTCGTAGCAAGGCCTGAGCAGCATGATGTTGATCCCACTGGCCAGCAAGCTCGTAGCAAGACGAAGTTCTTTCGGCTCACACTCTGAAGCTTCTCCCGGACCGGTCTCATGCTCTGCTTTGGACAGTTGGTCGTCAGCCTCTGTAATTTCGTCGCCCCGATCGGAATCCTCTGCTTTGGACAGTCGCTCCTCGGCCTCTGTAATTTCGTCGCCCCGGTCAGAATCCTCTGCTTTGGACGATCGCTCCTCGGCCTCTTTAATTTCGTCGCCCCGGTCAGAAGCCTCTGCATTTGTCTCCGCATCGGTGGCTTTCGCCAATTCTTGCTCAGACTGTGATCCATCTCCTGGGTCACTGGCGATGGGTGATTCTGAACGCTCTGTATCTGCTGCAGTTACACTGTTTATGGGTGCAAGAGGAAGCGCCAATTTTTGCTCCGCAGCTGCACTCTCCTCCGCATTTTCCTCGGGACCGGTCGTAACCACAGCGCTGCCAATCACCTCTAGATTCTCCATTTGGTGCTCGGTGCCTGGAGGATCGTTGCGATCCGTCACGGTAGGTGGAAGAGACACCTCACGCGGCTTCGCCATTTCGTGCTCGAGCTCTCACAGATCCGCCGCCCTGTAAAAAGGACTAGCACATCAGTCGCGAAAGCCTCTTGCTCGGGATCGCCAGAAACCGGATCAGAGCAGAGTGTACCTGTGCAATCGCGCTCGCCGGCGGCGACCGAAAGAAAACCCGGGATGACGCGCTTGCGAGTTGCGACTGGGGCGGCTGTGGGGACGCGTGTCACGCATGCAATCCAATCCAACTAAAAAGTGCTCGTTTCCTCAATTTTTTTAAAAAGTGCTCGCTAAATCTCAGACGACGCACAGGTGTCACGCATAAGTGGCCAGGAAGGCCTTTTATTGCATTTTTTACTAGATTTTCTTTTTTTCGCTCATAACTGCCGGCTGTTCCAAAAACCCAAATAAGTGATGTTAGGGGGGGCTGGCCCCCCTATCTGGTGGCCGTTATTAAATTTGGTTACCAGTCGAATGAAATGGAGGCTTCACGGTGTTTTGAGACGATATGTGATGCATACTTTAGTACTGAAAGTTACTCCCTCTGTCCCAAAACTCTCGTCTTAGATTTGTCTAGATATAGATGTATTTACATCTATATCTAGACAAATCTAAGACGAGAATTTTGGGACGGAGGGAGTATTTGAATTGTACTGTAAACTAGCTGATGCTTGACAGCAAGACAACTGTCAGGCATGCTGTCACGTATGTCTTGCTCATCGTCTCCCCTGTAATGCAATGACTGAGCAGCACACATGCTGTACATCCATAGTTGTTTGATAGTTAAGTTTTGAACTGCACGGGAGGGGGAGCACTGGCCATTGCGACCATAAATATGCGGTACTCTACAGCTACACACGGCCAGTGCTAAGGGTGAGCACGAGGAAGAGGATGAGGCACTCGTCCTTGCAGATCTGGGGTCATGGAGTGCGAGGTTGAAGAAGATAAGGCGATGGATGCAGAGGGGAAGGATCTTCTGGAGTCAAAAGTGCCTTTCTGCTCCAGAGCTCATTTGACCTCGGTGAATAGTAAAATCGAAAAAAAAATCAAAAAAAATTCCAAATTTTTTTGGGAGAAACATTGACAAAAGTTCTAAGTGGTTGCAAAAGTTCATCATGAAATCACATTCCTGTAATGCGTGGCAAAAAAAGAAACAAATTCAGTGCTCCAAAATGCTTTTGAAAGTAGCATTTTCAGAGTACCGATTTTGTTTTTTTGCCACGCCTTCTAGAAATGTGATTTCATGACGAATTTTTTCAAGCACTTAAAACTTTTGTCAATGCTTCTCCCAAAAAAATTTGAATTTTTTTGATTTTTTTATTTAGTTTTGATTTTACTGTTCACACGAGCTCATCTGAGCTCGGGTGCATAAACTCTGCGTCTTCTGGAGTAAGGAATGATGGGTTGGACGGTGAATAAAATATAGGGAAACGTTTCTCCGCGGTGTGCCGGCCGAAACTTTCGGCCGGTCCTGCGCGAGCCACTCGATCGAGGCCATCGTGCGCCTCGCGCGAGCCCCTGCCCCCGCCTTATCTTCTTTCTCCAATCCCCTTCTCTCTTAGCCGCATCCATGCACGGGGGTCACCGCGCTCCTGGTCTTCCTCCTTTGGGGGTAGCCATGCTCCTGGTCTTCCTCCTTCAGATCCCGTCGTCGCCATGGATGCGTCTGTCATCATGCCCGCTCCCTTCGGCATGGCCGCGCGCGACGAGGCCAAGCATCGGGATGCCTCTGACAAGCAAGCGGTGCTACAACCCGCATCCAAATATGCTACGATCGGTGAGCCAAAGTGCTACAACGGGCATAATTTTTTGCTACTACGGACGGTGACCGCGGTGACCACATCTGCAGATGTTGCAACTGCTCTGGCTAGATGCTGAAACCGGCATAATTTTTTGCTACTACGAGGTGGTGACCGCGGGGACCATGCACCCACAGATGCTGCAACCCACTCTCGCTAGATGCTGGAACCGGCAACGAAAAATGTTGGAACCACGGTGTTCATTTGCTGGAACCGGCGAGGTGATTTGCTACAACCGAAGACGCTAATGTTCACGACTTGCATGTCGACTACAACTAGCAGCGACGGCCATGATGTTCTTTTGCTACAACCTTGACCATGTTTTGCTACGACCATCATTAAAATCGTTGCCACGACGGCGGCTTTGTGTTCGCACGGTGAGCTACAACCGGTAGCAGACGGCCATAATGTTTTTGCTATAACTATGTCTCTGTTTTGCTTCATCCAGTGATGAAAATGTTGCCACGATAGCCGCCATGATTTTTTCCATCAAAGAGGTGTGTTCGTTGATGGCGACAGTAGACGACGAGCACGACGAACAGGGGCCGAGCGGTGGCGACGCCGAGGTGGCCGTTAGCCGCGGATGAGCGCAAGGTGGCGGCGCGGGTGCAAAGGCGGAGGCGGCACGGGCTGGATCCTATGCGGGAGGAAGGAGAGATGCAGATCGAACGGATCTTGTCGCTCCAATCGGGCGGCTGCTAGGCGACCGGCCCAAATTTGGGCCGGTGCGCCGGCGCAGATCAGCGCCCTAAAATATATCGGTGGGTTGGACGGCCACTGTTAGCAGGGTAACATCTGAGCTGAGGCACAGCCGCACAGGACATGCAGCTCTATCTGACCCGCCTCGTGTGAGGTGACGGCGTTCGAATTAAAGAAATCAGTTGGGTGGGACATGATCTCTGAAATAGCCGCATATACACTGCATGGTGAGAATCTAGGGGCGAGACGACGGCTGAGATATATAGCTTATCTGAGATCGAGCTCAGAATAGTACTTTCGGATCTGTCTCTGTTTTATTGAAAATGAACTTTCAGTTCATGTTTCCGGTGATTTCCATGGATTGCTGGTCTCATAATGGAGGAAAGAACGTGAGCAAGAGTTCCATAACCACAGTAATATGTTCCTGGAGATGTATTTAGTGTGCAGTAACATGTTCAATGTATAAGTATATTAACTACTCCTTCCGTTCCATAACTACAGTGGTAGAGGGGGGTAAGACATGTAGGGCATCTCAACAAGGTAGCACTCCTCGATCGTCTCGCGAAGCATCTTCTTGTACACGAACTTGGCCACGACGAAACCCACATTGAGAGTGTCCATATACATCGGAATAGCCGCGACGATGTAGTCGTTGCGGCTATATTTTTGCGCCAACTTCTTCGTGTCGTTGACGAGATACCAATCATGTTCATCAGAATTAGAACGGAATTTTCAAATTTCAAACACAAAACGACGGGGGAGGGGGGGTGTTGGTTTTACCTCGGTGACGACATAGACGTCATAGACTACCAGAACCGTCGTGCTGGAAACGAGGAAGGGCGTCTAGAAGGTGAAAGGGTACCGCTTCTGCCCCGCCCAAAATGTGAAGACGAGCAGGCTTGCCAGGGCGGCCGCGGTCAGAAGGGCCGGCAGAAACACAACTTCATCTATAATAAAGAAATTTTGGTTAGGGTTCAAATTTTTTTACTAGATTTATCTTTTTTTCGCTCATAACTGCCGGCTGTTCCAAAAAAACCGAAATAAGTGATGTTAGGGGGGGGGCTGGCCCCCCTATCTAGTGGCCGTTATTAAATTTGGTTACCGGTCGATTGAAATGGAGGCTTCACTCCAATCCCTGCAACAGGAGGAGAGTCGCGCAGGTGACCCATGTTAGCCAGCACCGAAGCTCGTAGCAGGAATTGCATCGAGACTATACCGTATATTTTTCTGACAAAGCTCCATTGAAGAGCCGCATCCTCGGAGCCGACAACTTTCAGAAGCAGTTTTGGATCCCCTGTTTCACTACAACAAGAACCCCCCCTTTAGCAACGCATAGATGCGTTGTCGTTTGTCCGTATAAGCGTTGGTAAGGTCTACACCAACGGATTCATATGCGTTGTCGTAGGTGGCGTTGCAAGGGTCTACAACAACGTATATAGATTCGTTGGTAATCTGGGAAATAATGTGTTGCAAAGCAACAACGGATTCATGCAACGCTTCTATGCATTGGTGCTTGCCAAATAGAATAATCTCCATATATAATCATTTATCACACTGTTGCTCTATGCTATGGTGCTTGCAAAATAGAATAACCTCCATATATAATCATTTGTAACAGTAAGTAGTTTGAATGGCAGTACAAGGTAGAACTTTAGTAAAATTCGATGGAGTAGAAATGAAAATGATATATTGATTCAATGGAACAATCTGTTATATTACAATGGAAGTATCATCAATTAGGAGTACACCACTTCCTTAGAAAAATAAAACAAATAAAAATATAAAATTTCTAAACATTCTGAGAACTTTCTTGTTTCTACTCCAAGTACCAAGAATCATCATACGTTCTCCAAGATCCAAGTAATCATCTTGTATTGAAATCCTCAACCTACAATGAAAAACGTAATACTATTTAGGCACAAATTCAAAATGAAATTTAAAAATATACATAGTATGCACTGTACCCAAAAGGATCCACATAAAAATTGCAAACTGTGCAAGAAAAGATTGTTGGGGCCAAAGACATAATCTAATGTATGTCTGACAAATAACTTAGTAGGAGGACATGTTGAAATATTGATTATCTTCGGCCAATTGGGTGTGCCTGTTCACTACGAACAGCCAGCAGCATGTATTCACTACTATAATTATCCAAAGATTATATTATATCAACAATGAGATGAATTCAGCAACCAACTAAATGATGATTAGGTAAGCAATACTATCAACTATACAAAATTGGATATTTCCGTTTTCTAAAGGTCTCAGAATTAAGTAGTTTAGTGTCACCATTACTTACGTACTACTCGTGCTTGGTATGATGTATTAGGAGAAAAGAACTCAATGCCAACAGCTCAATCAAGAATAAGACTCTTAGAACCAGTAGAAGAAACAACATGAAAATAAACACTTCTTTAGATTTGGGCTTCTCTAGGAAAAAGTACTGGAGTTTTATTTCTACAGAAGGTAGGATCCAAGGTGTTTACAGGAAAATAAAAATAGTTTAATGTGGCACTATTTAATTCTTCAAGACCGTCCTAGCACTAAGCTGAATATATATTTAAGAAAATGCATCAGGGGCGACCTATGTAATGGCTGAACAATCTGAATAAAAGCAAACCTAAGGAATGGATGAATTTTTTTTGTCAGTACTTACCCAATTTTAAGAAACACTACCCATGTGCCTTTGCTGCCAATGTAGCATAACATATAACCAAGAGGATTTGATCTTTTGTCACAACTCAGCTCCCTAATCATGTATCATTTGTCATGTCATTGAATACCTGAATATCAATACCGAATCTACAAAATATAGGCCTGGACAAAAGTTAAGACCGGAAAAAATAGACATATATTGGCACACTTAACTAACAGACTCGCTGGACTAGTTAATGTAAAAATTAAGGATATGTAATAAATAAGAATGCTACGTCATGAGGAGGAGATAAGGAAATGGACACCTTAGTGGCCTAAACCAGGGGAGGGTTTATCAAGTAAACGAATGGGTTGCCCGACTTTCTGCGATTATGTCATAAGCTGTACATTTCGATCTGCCCCTGAAGCTGCATGCCATTAAAGCAAGTTAATCTCTTACACAATCAGCCAAGACAAGTTTATGATTTTAACGCAATCTTAACGACCTGCACATCTATTGTCAATAGTTCAAAACCTGACTTGTAGGACAGTATCATATCAACATCATGGTTACTGCATTTGTTTAGATACTGCCAGACTGTTAGCTGACATCTTGGAGGCACAAAATTTGCAAGGGAAAAAATCACATGATGAGATACTGGTGGAACAAATAGTACTAACAATTGCAAGGAAAAGGGACCATGGAATCAATAAGGAGCTAGAGGGTTCCATGATTATTATTGTACGCACTGTACATATTGAGTAATTGTTGCAATGGAGAGCATAAAAGAGAATCTGATCAAGAGAAAAATTAGAGAAGCGATAACTAGTAGTTGGTTCAATTTGCAAAAAAAATAAAACATACAAATCTCTATATTTTTTATTTGGGAATGCAATATTATATTCTATCTGTATCGGTACCAATGAGCAGCAAAATTAGTAGCAACGGCAATAGCAATCAGCGGCGATAGCAAACAATCAGCGTCAGCGGCAATAGCAAACAATCAGCATCAGCGGCAATCATCTTCTATCTACTTTTATACTCCCTCCGTTCCTAAATATAAGTCTTTGTAAGTATTTCACTATGAACCACATACGGATGTATATAGATGCATTTTGTGTGTAGATTCACTCATTTTGCTTCGTATGTGGTCCATAATGAAATCTCTCCAAAGACTTATATTTAGGAACGGAGGGAGTAGGAACCAAGGAGCAGCAAAATCAGCAGCATCGGCATAGCAATCAACGGCAGTAGCAAACAATCAATGTCACAGGGCTGTACTTTCAATCAGCACGTACGCACCACACAGACACATGCACAGGAGCCAAGCACTCACGCAGCTGTAGACAAACGCAGGCGGGGCCACCAGAGCTTGAGCTCGCCGGACGCCAAAATAAATCCAAAAGGAGCACCATCGCCGCCGAAGGCTTCGCGAGCTGCGACAACCACCCGCACGCGCGGGATCCAATTGGCAGTTGAGGAACACGGCCGGAGCTCCACCTCATGCTCCTCTCACCTCGGGCCCGTCTCCACTGCCGGCCACCACCGAGAGAAGGGAGCAGCAACCTACACAACAGCTTGTTTTAGATCAATTGCCGATCCGGCAGCAGCGGCGCGGAGTAGTGGCCTCCAAAACAGAGGCCAGCGAGCTACACCGGCGATCCGTGTCGACTAGAGTTACCGCGGGGACGCGTGTAGTGGCGTGGAGGATGTCGCCAAGGAAGATCATAGGACGAGTGCACTGAGGGGGGGCCTGGCCTATGAGCGACGGCGCGGGACAGCGCCGGATCTGCACAGATTTGAAGGTGGCGGCGGCTCGCCATGGAAGTCAGATGAGAAAGAGGGGAATCGGGGGAGAGAGATGGCAGACGAGCTATAGATGGATGTGTGGGTACGGGAAGGTTTGATTTATTTTAGGGAGAGGACAGAGGAGGTTGGCTTTAAGCGCGGAAGGCTTAGGGACGAGAGGTTAGCTTTAAGTGCGGGATGTGGGGTGGTGGGACGTGGGATAAACAACAGATTCTATAATATCGTTGGTACAAATGTGTTGGTATAGGGGTGTTTTTGTTGTAGTGTTTTCGCGGTTTGACAAAGGTCTATATCATGCTCTGCTTTGGACAGTTGTTCTTCAGCCTCTATAATTTCGTCGCTCTCTATGCCATGTTGTTCCTCGACATAGAAAGCGCTTGTAGCAAGACGAAGTTCTTTCGGCTCAGACTCTGAAGCTTCTCCCAGACCGGTGTCATGCTCTGCTTTAGACAGTTGGTCGTCGGCCTCTGTAATTTCGTCGCCCCGGTCAGAATCCTCTGCTTTTGACAGTCGCTCCCCGGCCTCTGTAATTTCGTCGCCCAGGTCAGAATCCTCTGCTTTGGACAGTCGCTCCTTGGCCGCTTTAATTTCGTCGCCCGGTCAGAAGCCTCTGCATTTGTCTCCGCATCGGTGGCTTTCGCCAATTCTTGCTCAGACTGTGAACCATCTCCCGGGTCACTGGTGATGGGTGACTCTGAACGCTCTGTATCGGTTGCAGTTACACTGTTTATGGGTGCAAGAGGAAGCGCCAATTTTTGCTCCGCAACTGCACTCTCCTCCGCATTTTCCTCGGGACCGGCCGTAACCACGGCACTGACAATCACCTCTGGATTCTCCATTTGGCGCTCGGCGCCTGGAGAATCATCGCGATCTGACGCGGTGGGTGGAAGAGACAGCTCACGCGCCTTCGCCATTTCGTGCTTGAGCTCTCACAGATCCGCCGCCCTGTAAAAGGACTAGCTCGTCAGTCTCGAAAGCCTCTTGCTCGGGATCGCCGGAAACCGGGTCAGAGCAGAGTGTACCTTCTGTCGCGCTACCGGGCGGCGATCAAAGAAAACCCGGACGACGCGCTTGCGAAGTTGCGATCGAAGGTTGTGGGGACGCGTGTCACGCACCCAATCCATTCCAACTAAAAAATGCTCGTTCCCTCAATTTTTTTAGAAGTGCTCGCTAAATCTCAGACGACGCACAGGTGGCCGGGAAGGCCTTTTATTGCTTTTTTACTAGATTTTTCTTTTTTTTCACTCATAACTGCCAGCTATTCCAAAAAACCCAAATAAGTGATGTTGGGGGGGATGGCCCCCCTATCTAGTGGCCGTTATTAAATTTGGTTACCGGTCGATTGAAATGGAGGCTTCACCCCAATCCCTGCAACAGGAGGAGAGTCGCGCAGGTGACCCATGTTAGACAGCACCGAAGCTCGTAGCAAGGCCTGAACAACATGAAGTTGATCCCACTAGCCAGCAAGGCGACAACACTAGATGAGGAATTGCATCGAGACTATACCGTATATTTTTCTGACAAAGCTCCATTGAAGAGCCGGGTCCTCGGAGCAGACAACTTTCAGAAGCAGTTTCGGATCCCTTGTTTTCGCGGTCTGACAAAGGTCTATGTCATGCTCTACTTTGGACAGTTGTTCCTCGGCCTCTATAATTTCGTCGCTCTCTATGCCATGCTGTTCCTCGGCATAGAAAGCGCTTGTAGCAAGACGAAGTTCTTTCGGCTTAGACTCTGAAGCTTCTCCCGGAACGGTGTCATGCTCTGCTTTGGATAGTTGCTCGCCAGCCTCTGTAATTTCGTCGCCCCGGTCAGAATCCTCTGCTTTGGACAGTCGCTCCTCGGCCTCTGTAATTTCGGTGCCCCAGTGAGAATCCTCTGCTTTGGACAGTCGCTCCACAGCCTCTTTAATTTCGTCGCCCTGGACAGAAGCCTCTGCATTTATCTCCGCATCAGTGGCTTTTGCCAATTCTTGGTCAGACTCTGAACCATGTCCCGGGTCACACGTTTACATCTGAAATGAGGCACAGCCGCACAGGACATGCAGCTCTATCTGACCCGCTTCGCGTGAGGTGACCGTGTTCGCATTAAAGAAATCAGTTGGGTGGGAGATGGTCTCTGAAATAGCCGCATATACACTGCATGGTGTGAATCTAGGAGCGAGACGACGGCTGAGATATATAGCTTATCTGAGCTCGAGCTCAGAATAGTACTTTCGGATCTGTCTGTTTTATTGAAAATGAACTTTCAGTTCATGTTTCCGGTGATTTTCATGGATTGCTGGTCCCATAATGAAGGAAAGAACGTGAGCAAGAGTTCCATAACTACAGTAATATGTTCCTGGAGATGTATTTAGTGTGCAGTAATATGTTCAATGTATAAGTATATTAACTACTCCTTCCGTTCCATAACTACAGTGGTAGAGGGGGGTAAGACATGTAGGGCATCTCAACAAGGTAGCACTCCTAGATCGTCTCACGAAGCATCTTCTTGTACACGAACTTGGCCACGACGAAACCGACATTGAGAGTGTCCATATACATCGGAATAGCTGTGACGATGTAGTCGTCGCGGCTATATTTTTGCGCCAACTTCTTCGTGTCGTTGACGAGAAAGCTGCAGAGGATAATCGTGGAGATGCACGCGAAACACGGGCTGCCTACTGACCCAACCTACCAATCATGTTCATCAGAATTAGAACGGAATTTTCAAATTTCAAACACAAAACGACGGCGGCGGCGGCGGGGGGTGTTGTTTTTACCTCGGTGACGACGTAGACTATCAGAACTGTCGTGGTGGAAACGAGGAAGGGCGTCCAAAAGGTGAAATGGTACTGCTTCTGCCCCGCCCAAAATGTGAAGACGAGCAGGCTTGCCAGGGCGGTCGCGGTCAGAAGGGCCGGCAGAAACACAACTTCATCTGTAATAAAGAAATTTCGGTTAGGGTTCATAAAAAGTACTAGATTTTTCTTTTTTTCGCTCATAACTGCGGGCTGTTCCAAAAAACCCAAATAAGTGAGAGGGGGGGCGTGCCCCCCCTATCTAGTGGCCGTTATTAAATTTGGTTACCGGTCGATTGAAATGGAGGCTTCACCCCAAATTTTTGCTTCGCAGCTGCACTCTCCTCCGCATTTTCCTCGGGACCAGTGGTAACCACGGCACTGGCAATAACCTCTGGATTTCTCCATTTGGTGCTCGGCGCCTGGAGGATCGTCGCGATCCGACGCGGTGGGTGGAAGAGACAGCTCACGCGAACTTCGCCATTTCGTGCTCGAGCTCTCACAGCTCCACCCGATCCGCCGCCCTGTAGAAGGACCAGCTCGTCAATCGCGAAAGCCGCCTGCTCACGATCGCCGGAAACCGGCTCAGAGCAGAGTGTACCTGTGCAATCGCGCTCGAGGTGGCGACCGAAAACCCCGGATGACGCGCTTGCGACTGGGGAGGCTGTGGGGACGCGTGTCACGCATCCAATCCAATCCAACTAAAAGGTGCTCATTCCATCAAATTTTATTTAAAGTGCTCGCTAAATCTCAGACGACGCACAGGTGTCACGCAAAGGTGGCCGGGAAGGCCTTTTATTGCTTTTAAAAACCTTTTTATTGCTAATAACATGTGTTTTGCTATTTTTCTTATTAAATGACAAATTTATTTTCTTGTTTTCATTTTCTTTTTATAAAATGCATGAAATACAACTTTATGCTAGTGTGTGTACGGATTTTGCTAAAATCTAGCCGATTGAGTCTTAGTCAAGTCCGAGTCGACCCATACGCCGATAGTTTCAATTAATTCGGGTCGTGCGGGAGAAACCAGTCAAGATTCTCGAGTTTGCCAGCCGAGTCACACGCAGCAAGGGGTTATCAGTTCTTGATTTTTAAAAAGGCTATAAGCCACCAGGTTACATCCCGAAGTACAATTGATGCGCATTAAGTCGCCATCGGCCAAGAGCCGCCGCGTATTTAACTCCGGATTTACTTGCCAATAGACAAGGTCTTGTGTTTATAAGTCGCCAACAAGCCAATTGCTAACTCTTTTCACAGTTATGGCGGGTTGATGATAAGTACAATTGTTCAAAGGACAAATACTTATTACATTTGCATATCAAACACCGGTTTTTTAAACTCGGTTATACATTCCAATCTTTAATAGCATACATGGCTGAATTTCCATTATGGTTGTCATAACCGGTATTCAATGATTGAGGTTTCCATATCGGGTTATATTATTCAAATCTTTAATAGGCAAAACATGGCTGGAATTTCATTATGGTTATCATAACCATAGTTTTAAATACCCGACTATAGCGGAGTATAGCCTTTTCTGCAGGGTGCCGCTAAATGGTCGCCTTCACAAATAGCCCGCTATAGCTGATCTGGAGGTCCGCCGCTATTTTCCATAGCCCGCTATTTAAAACACTAATCATAACCAGTATTGGATGATTGAGGTTTTCGAAGGTCCCTTCAGAGTAATGGATATTATTCCTTCATCCAAAAATACTATCTCACAACAGAGAGTGTGGTTCAATATTGATATGCAAAGCATTTAGCAATATCGTCAAGACAGTGGATATGATTTATTATACAATGGAAGGAATAGTCCTAAGTCGTTGCAGGCATACGACCCGGCACTTGGGGGCTACATTATTCAAATTAGGTTTACATCAAGTATGCAAGTCCCATGTCACTGCAAGCATGCACCATGACACTTGGGGGCTAATGCAAGGTCACTTTTTACGTGCCTTATTGACGACCCGACCCATCACATAGTGATGAGCCGGCCCTTGGGGGCTACATGTTTACATAATCAGATCTACAAAGTCTCTGCTCATTATTGCATAATGACCCGACCCTTGGGGGCTGCATTTTGTTGGAATTTTATGAGCATAAGACAGTTACAAGTCCCAGGTTGCTGCAGGCAAGACAACCCGACACTTGGGGGCTACACATGTGAAGTACAAAATGTTCAGTTTATGACTGATGACTTAGATGAACAACCCGGATTTCTCCAAAGTTGCAGTATTTATATTGAAGCAAGTCTTAGGCTATCATTTTGTTCTACTCAAGACTTGGGGTTACAGGTAATATGGATATAAGGGAGGTACACCTTCAAGTTCTCAGTTTTGAGCAGACCGGGTATCATATTCTTAGTGGAGAAATTTGCAAAGTTTATCTCCTCCGAGCTATTCAAAGAAGGGTGCGGAGAGCCGACTCGATGATTGGAAGCTATATTTACAGAAAGCAAGCACCAAGTCATCACAAGATTGACCCGGGCTAGGAAAACCTGGACTGTGAGGATTCATCTCATAAGGACTTGGCCTGAAAAACTCGGAAACACAAATTACATAACCCGGCATTAGCAACAATCATGACCCGGCGTCTATAACAGTCATGACCCGGAATCATCAGTTTTTATAACCCGAAAATTTTGGCAATCATAACTCGGCAAGCTCTACATCTTCAAACTGGCTGAACATCAGTTGAATATTTCAAGACCAATATTTTTGTCAAGTCAGAGCATTGGAGGCCGACTCAAATGGATTCTTTTTCACAATATTTTTCTACAAGCAAATTAATTATGAAGTCGGCCTATTGACCCGGACTTTCCAGGAGAAGGAAGTGACAAGGACTTAAGGATGAATAGAAGCCGACTCAGAAGAATGTTTTATCCTGGAGTCTAATTTGAAGTCCAGGAGAAATGAAAAAAAAAAACAGAAATGAAGTCCCCGACATTCTACCCTGAAGTCTAATTTGAAGCATGATCTCCTCTTTGTCAAATATAGAACCAAATGAAAGATCATTGACAACCTTGATCAATGGATTGCTTCCTTGGCCTGATTTGATTTCTTTCTGATGTTTTCGCCCATGTTAGAGAAACTAGAGTGGGTTAGTTTTTTGTTCTGATAAGAACTTTGTAAATATCCTTTTAAAAATTCATATTAATAGAAAAATACTGAATAATAATTGTTTAACGGTCAATGGTTCAAACAAAAATTAGTCCAGGTATTAGTGTGTGGATTTTTTTTGATAAAGGAGAGTGAGATTCATATAGACTTTGATTGTAGCTATAAACCTTTGTGTTGTTTTTTCTGTAATGGAGGATTACCCCCGGTCTATGCATCTATCGATGCACACAACCATTTTATTATATTATTCAACAGAGCCCAACAAAATAAATACATTGACCAACCCAAAGCCACCTTCCTGACAACTACTGTCGCGACACCTACACACTTGATGACATGTCTTGGCCGTGTATCAACACACAACATATATTCCGGTGGCCTCACCAAAAAGCCCTTCGGCAAGCCGAGATCACCAACCGGTCAAGCTAGACCCTCTGCACGCATCGCATGTGCATGCTCTAGAATCGGCCCCGCCACCTTTCGCCGTCCCATCTTCAGGAGTAATCAACACATTCACCTCGCCAGGCCATTCTGTCGTTGATGTCACCACGACGCTAGACAACGCCACCATCCTACGCGCGCCCATCCACATGTGCCCGTCGGCGACACTCCGCTGCACCATCCAAACCTTTGTGTTGTTAGTTCATGGAGTTCTGTAATTATTCCAAAAACAAAACGTATACCTATTGCTTCGGAATTTGGGATTTGATTTTAGTCATGCAAGTGTTGTAATAAACATTTGTGTTGCTTGTTGCAGAATGTGTGAGAACTTGATTGGGAAATGAATGATTGTTGTTGGAAATAATCCGATGATTATTTTATAGTTTTGAATCTATTAAATGACATGAATGACAAAGATAGAACGACCAAAAACTATTTGGCTTACATACAGATGAAGACTATCCCAAAGTGCTTTGAAAGGTGTTAGTAGGCGCGCGGAGCCAGAGCCGGCATGTTCACCCACTAAGCAGAGTGTTCGCCGACTTCTTTTTCTTCGCCTTTACAAGAAATCCGTCTACCAACGAGGTAAATCCTACTTTCATTGATAACAACATGGCAAGACGATCGACCAAGAAAGTATATATCACAGGTGAGTTTCTTTCACAATGAGTTTGCTAATGAAGATGACGACGGGGCTCGAGGAACATGTGGATGAATACAAAGACCTGGAAGAAGGATGAAGCAGTCGTGCGCGCACTTTCCCAAAATGATAGCACCCGACTACTCATGCAGGTCGCCAATCATCTGGGTAACTCCGATACTACCATTGTATCCTCGTACAATTGCACTACGGGGAGAGTGGCAAAGTTGTGGTCGCGGTCACAGAGAAGAAGTCAATGATCCATCTGACCAAAAGGAAGTAGCAAATTGCCCACGCCGCAGTCGCGCGTCCCCAAAGTCCAAAGTCACGCGTAACTAAACGAGAATAAACATGCGTGTGTGGGTACACTTAACATAGCCCTCTATTGCCATCTCATCCAAAGGGACCATGGAAGGTGCCTTATCTATACCCCTATATAGTGTGTGAGTAACTTTGAAAGATGATCGTAGGATAAAGCCAATCCGACGGTGCAGAGATGGCAAATCCGAACACTTCCACCAGATTCTACCATATGTATAATTTAGAAGATTTCATGGTTGAACTTAAGCATAATGCTCAAACCTCAAAACACAAGCACTTCTCCTTTGTTCTAGAAGCTCCCATATCATAATTGCCCAAACTCTTTTTTCTAGATGAATTGTCATTTTTTTTTACTTATGCTTTACAACGCACAATTCCATGAATCTTAAAGTAGATTAACTTTTTTTATAAAAACTATTGATTTTGAATGAGATGAACTATAAGAACTAAACGGACATCTACATCATGCATATATGACTCAAAAGATTACATTCTATAGTGTGGTATTTATTCATAATTTGGTTGTCAAATCTCATGCGTGCAATGCACGTGTACCTTACTAGTATATGTTGGTGCAATACTTTTTTTGTCAATCTGGGACTAAACCATATTTTCACTTCTCGCCATATTCCAAAATTTATTTGGGCCGAGTCCACTTTGGGCCAAAGGGCCCATAAGTTCTAAGAATTATGAGTTTTTTTAGAAGTCGGACAATTGTGAGGTGTGTACGAGTTTCATAACAAAACATATGAATTCCACTGCCAGAAGGGTATGGATTTCATCTGTTTTGCTGTGAAGGGGAATCTGTATTATAGTTTAGTATTATATCCGTGACCGCGCTGGTGAGGTGTTATCAGAGGGTCAGAACAAAGACCGAATGTGCTCATGTTGGATTGTTTTTTGCGCCTCATATTTGTAAGGAAATAATTACCTCGATGAGCTTCACCGTGGATTAATTTTTTTTTTGAGGGTACTATGGTGGGCAAAGCCAGCCTGAACTCATTTATTAATTTTGGAGTTCAACAGAGAATATGTACAGGGAGGGGATGAGAGGAAAATAAACGAAACACTAAGTTACATCAAGACGGGACAACATGATTCCCCAATCTAATAAGGACTGTTTGCGGTCTTCTTTGGGGCAGCGATTGGCCCAAAGGAAGATGTCTTCGTCCGCACATCGGAGGACGGATCTCAGAGATGGTACTTCATGATTGAAAACTTTTGCATTCCTTCTTTTTCAAAGGTTCCAGATAATAGCCAAAATAACCGTGTTCCGGACTTTGCAAGAATGCTGAAGATTCTGGAGGTCGCTGATGGTTGAGCATTCAGCCGGGTTGATGAAGAGGGACGCCACAGTTAACCAAGCGTCGGATGCAATGGTGCAGTGAAGTAGCATGTGTGAAGTTGTTTCTATTTAGCATTTGACTGAAAATCAATTGGGGCATCATTTGAATTTTCCCACCAATACCAAAATGACACATGTATGTCCCGATATTTGTTCATGTGCTATATGCATGTCGATGTTAAACGGCCCCTAAAAAACAACCTATAGAGCATCTCTAGCAGACCCATTAAAATCGTGTGGCCCGTAAAATTCTGGCAACTATACAGGTTTGACTCCTTTTTTGGGCCAGACTAGAGCCTATATAGTCGCTCCGGCCTGTAAATCTTTTACAGTGGCCCGGAAACCGCCCCCTCACGCAGTATAACTAAGGGTTCGCGGCCGATATACATGGCCGAACACTATCCCCGCGCCGCCGCAATCCCTTCTCTCCCCACCATGTGGCGCGGGATGTGGTCCTCGTGCGGCAGTGCTCGTGGTGGCGACAACCCCGAGCGGAGGCGGTGCGTCGCCTCCGACACCACGAGGAAAAGGGTTGTCGGTACACGAACAATGGGCTCTCGCCGCCGCCGTCGCTCCTCCGCCGCGAGATGGAGGAGTACGACCGCAAGTAGGCTTTGCTGTCCACCGGCACAGGCAGCTCCTCCACTGGTGCGTCGAGCTCCCGTACGCCGCTCTGCGTGGTGAAGAGGGAGCCGGAGCGAAGGGGCGGTGGCGTCATCGGGCCGGAGGATTTCCTCCCCTCGGCGGAGGCAGGCGTCTTCGAGGCCGCCATCGTCGCACGCAGTGCGCGGGAGGAGGAGGCGGAGCTGCGCCGTCGATGGGAAGCCGACCTCGACAAAGTCCGCAAGGGCTCACGAAGGCGCAGGAGTTCGACGACAACTTGGCAGCATGGCGCCGAGAAGCCAAGGCGCAGGACGACATCTACATCGACCTCTGCTCCGATGACAAGGACTGAGCTCCTCCGCCACTGCAGCGTCGCCGCCGGACCCGGATGGCTCTGTTGTGCCAAATTTTGGCATTAGGGTTAGGGTGGCCGTTGCTCCTTCAATCTAGTTTGTAAAAAATCAACTATATATGACTTTTGTATGATGATCAAGTAACTATGAACGCTAGTAGTTCTACTGGAGTAGTTTGATTTCTCGCGCGAAGTTTTGATTTCAAAATTTACAGGTTTATTTGAAAGTTTCTGCTCTGCCGCGGCTATTTTCGGCCCGTATCCGAGGCATGCCGCGAACTGTAAACGCACTTTTAAGGTCCACAATATAAGGGGTCCGTTAGAGATGCTCTTAGCGGATTGGGGTGCCCGGATCAGTACAAGTACAAGGGTCAAAAGAGACACAAAAGAGGGCCGATGGAAAAGACACATGAAAGAGGGCGAGTTACAGTACACAGATCCGTACCAAGATTGAAAGGAAGGACCAGAAAAAGATACAAGCAAATGAAGTGGGCGTACAAGGCCCAGCAAAAATCGAAAGACAGGACATAAAAGAGGGCCAGTACACAGATCAATAGAAGCCTCATCAGTTAACTTGGTCACATACATAGGAGTATGTACTAATGCATGGCGCAGAGCTAACCGGACAGAGCCCAGGGGAACAGATCTCACCCAACTCCTCTTCTAGAACCCCAACGAAAGTGAGATGGAGCAGAAAGAACCTGAATGGATCAAGAAGAGGGAATATGAGTTCCTATTAGAAGAACTAGACAGGATTGACAAAAGGACGCAAGAAAGGGATCCAAAAGAAGAAATTGAGAATGAATGGCAGAGTGGCTCCACAAGAACTATCAATTCATTCCAACAGAAGTCAAGGAAAAGGAGACAGACACACTGTGAAAAATTGTACCAACCTACAGATCGAGTACAATCTACCAAGGAAGTGAGCAAAACAGTCAAACCCAAGGAATGTGACGGAAGGTAAATTAATCCTATAAATCTTAATGGCCAAGAAATGAAAATGACAAAACTTAATGAAATGACTACATGGGCAAACAAGCAAGCAAAAGGAACAAGAGCAAAAGAAAGACGGAAGCTGCAGAGCAGGAGAAGAACAACACACAAAGAGATCTGAAAACAAAGGAACTGAAGAGCAAAGGCAAGCAATGAAAGATGCAGGAGATAATAGCAGAAGAAAGAGCAGCAGATGAGCAGTCATAACTTAAAAAACACATGGGCAGTCAAAGTCAAGCAAGGCTACTGGAATAGGAAAAGAGGGCAATCATTACCCAAACAAATGCAAAAAAATGTGCAACGGAAGTACTGAAATTCATATTGTATCTCTGAGAAATTTATATGCTATCCCTGAATTTATATTATACGGTTGAAAACCTGAAATTTCGACATGGTACTCGATCCTGATATTCAGCCTTAAACTACAGCAACAATTGTCAAAAAAAAAAATCAAATAAAAGTCAGTACTTTGCATATTGATCGTGCTACAGTTGCTAAACTGCAGGCATAGTCTCGCCGTTACATTAGATATAACATGCAGTTACAGTGATGACATAAAGCAAATTATATCAAATAAAAGTAGTAATAATAAAGAAGAAAAACTGTAAGTCAAACATTACTGACAGAATAAGGGCAACATAGTAGCTGTAAGAAAATAGAACTGTTACATCAGGAAGAACAGGAATAGCCTGAAAGTACATGAAGGATGCAACTAAAAAAACAGAAAATAGAAATTTGATGAAGCACACAAAGTATATACTACCAGTAAAAATTAACTTGGTTGAGCCAGAAACATTGCCACTGATACAAGAAAAGAAATACCTGCATTTACAGTAAGACAACCATAGTGAAAGACTAAAAATACACAACGACTAACAAAAGTTACAAGAAAAAAGTAGACAGTACCTTACTTAACCAGCGTGTTGACTTCAACCATATAATTGTCTTCCTAACAGTCAAACTAGAAGAAACCTCATCACAAAGGCAGTAGACAGACACATTCATATAGCAAATTGAATCAAAAAATAAGAAGCAAGAGAAGAAACAAGAAGCAACATAAAAATCCAAAAAATAGAACGACGAATTATCTGAGTAGTTTAACAATAACAACTTGTCCAACAATCTTACTTTTTTTCGAAAAGGAGGGATTTCCCGGCCTCTGCATCAGAACGATGCATACGGCCACCTTTATGGAAAGCAAATAGGTTCAACAATGTCTTACAGTCTGAAAAAAAGTGACGGCAAGCTCACAAAGAGCCACAATGCCAAAGACAAAAAGGCCAAGAGGCCACAACCGGCTAGCAAAACAAAGATAGAAAAACTAATTGCCTATGCTATTACATGACCGCCATCCAAACCGGTTGAAAATATCCCGTGCTACCATCTCCCACCGGATAGATCCAGTAACCAAACGCTCTCTGGCCTCCGTCGGAGTGAGTAACGACCACATACGGATCAACGCAGTGGCTCGGAAAATAACCTGCAAAAAATGAATATTTGTTGTTCTGTTAAAAGCCAAATCATTTCTGCAATTCCAAGTTGCCCACAACAAAACACATACTCCTACGCGAATGTGTCTAGCTGTTTCGGACTCTATCCCAACAAGCCACGTTCCAAATAACGTACTGACAGAATTCGGTGGAGAAATGTTAAAGGCAATGTGCACCATCTGCCACAAAACTTTGGCCAACGGGCAATCAAAGAACAGGTGTTTGATGGTTTCATCCCGATCACAAAAACTACACCTAGTAGATCCTGTCCAGATGCGTCTTACCAAGTTATCCTTTGTTAAAATGACTTGTTTATGTACAAACCACATAAACACTTTAATTTTCAAAGGAACTTTGACTTTTCAAACATATTTGGAACTAGGAATGGCGCTAGAGTTGATGACATCGATATACATCGATTTAACTGTGAACTCTCCAGACCTAGTAAGCTTCCAGCACAACTGATCGGACTGATGAGATAGCTGAACCTCCATCAATCTACTTACCAAATGAAGCCATGCTTCCCACCGGTTGCCAACAAGGGTCCTCCTATAGTGAATATTAAGGGGGATGGACTGCATTATCGTTGCAGCAAAGGCATCACGTCGTTGAACAATACTATACAGGGACGGATACTGAAGCACCAAAGGCGTTTCTCCAAGCCAAGTATCCTCCCAGAAACGCGTAGTGCCATTACCGACTATAAACTTTGTCATGTTAAAAAAGGCTGCTTTGACTCTCATAAGCCCCTTCCAAAAAGGCGAGTCAGTCGGTCTCACTGTCACCTGGGACAAAGTTTTGGACTGCAGATACTTACTACGGAGAATCTGCGCCCGCGTAGCCTCAGTCTCCAATGATAACTTATACAGCCACTTACTGAGAAGACATCTGTTCTTGACTTCAAGATTCTCAATGCCAAGGCCCCCTGGTCCTTTGGTCTACAGATGATGTCCCATTTGGCGAGTCTGTATTTTCTCTTTAGTTCATCAGTCTGCCAGAAGAATCGGGATCGATAGAAGTCCAGCCTTTTCCTAACACCAACTAGGACTTCAAAGAAGGATAAGAGAAACATAGGCATACTAGTGAGTACCGAATTAATAAGAATCAATCGGCCGCCTATGACATAAGTTTGCCCTTCCAGCAACTCAGTCTCTTCTCAAACCGATCCTCAAGACACTTCCATTCTCTGTTTGTCAGCTTACGATGGTGAATGGGTATACCTAAGTACGTGAAAGGTAAAGTCCCCAATTCGCATCCAAACAATTGCCTATAAGCATCTTGTTCCTCATTGGCTCTACCAAAACATAACAATTTGCTTTTATGAAAGTTAATCTTCAACCCGGTCAATTGTTCAAATAAGCACAACACCAGCAGAAAGATTGAGATCAGAACTAAGCTAGGATTAAAGAAATATTGTAAGATTAATAGAAACAACTCGGAGTTGGTACTATGTTTATCCATCAGCTAGTTAGCTAAACAGTAGCTCAAAGTGATCACTGTCGTTTTCAATATTTCTTTAATCCTAGCTTAGTTCTGATCTCAATCTTTCTGCAATTCTAGCGTAGTTCTGGTTTAAATCTTTCTGCATTCCTACCTTCGTTCTGGTTATGAGCCTGCCAAATTGAAATATAACAAAAGATTAAAACCAAAAGATAACATGAATTTGAAATTCATCAGAAAAAGGAAAAGAAGTTAACAAGTACTCACATCACCAAAGAAGATTTGTCTATGCTGTTGAAATAACTGAAATATAATGCATTTGCAACTTTTATCCTAAGTTTGATATGTCGGCGCTTCCAAACTGATTACCACTTGGATTCCTGGGGTCCAAAGTTTCATGAACTTCACAGTAAAAACTCCAGTCATCCCTGATACGACATGAATTGAGTTAAACAACAGTATACCTAAGAAATGAGGACCTAAAGAAATAAAAATAGATAAACAAACCTGTAATTTTGCTGAAGAACGGGAGGATACACAATCCTTTCAAACTCAATTGTTTTGCTCATAACAGGAGTAACGAGCTGATCCCAGAAGTTGATAAAATTATGGAGCTATCAGAAACAAGAATAAAGCATAAAGTAGTGAAAAATGAAAGATGATGTCAACACAAAGAGGACAATAACATATGATGAAAGAAAGGAACGTAGCAGTTCATCATGAATATCCATGTGAAAAACAGTATCTTCACCGTAAAGGGAATCAAGGAATGCAAAAGCTCTTTCCTACGAGCTAACGATGAATGAAAACCTATGGTAATGCTGGCCAATAGAAAAATATAGCTGCAAAACATACAAAAGTTACTGGAAAAAATATGAACCTGAAACTTGGGAAAATTGTAATCAAATGGTGAAACACACGAGAAATGGTATTATACTAGACATCACAAATCAAATGCAGTACAAGAGTCAGAACCTAGAAATTACACTGAAATCACTTAACCAGAAATGTTGAAAATTAGAGAATAAAATAAGCTACAATCTACTGACCAGAAGATTGGTAGATTACACTGTAATGAACTATAAATTACAGTAGATTACACTGAAAATGACCAGCAGACTACAGATAAATTACAGTAGGGCAAGAACCCAGAAAATTACGCTGCAAGAACCTACATATTACACTGTAAGAAAAAAGGAAATTACAATGGAAAAAAGCCTAGATATTACACTGTAAGAAACAGAAGAAAATTATGGGACGGAGGGAGTAGATAATACACTGTAAGAATTAGATATTACACTGTAAGAAATAAAAGAAAATTACAATGGAGAAACCTAGATATTACACTGTAAGAACTAGATATTACACTGTAAGAAACAAAAAAATATGGAAAAACCTAGAAATTACACTGTAAGAACTAGATATTACAGTGTAAGAAACAAAAGTAAATTACACTGAAAACAAACCTAGAAGTTACAGTAGATTAGAAGCTAGTAATAAACTAGATATTACACTGCAAGAACATATAAATCACAATAGTTATTACACTGTAATAACATAGATAGTACATTGTAAGTAAATTAGAAATCAGAGTGGATATTACACTGTAAGACACTAGAAAATTACTGTGGACCCTAGAAATTACACTGTGAGAACCTATAAAACTACAAGAAGTTAAAATTACTGTAAGATCCTAGATATTACTACATTGCAACAATAATCAAGAATTACGGTAGAGTTTTTTTCTTTTTTTTCAAAAAAGGAGGACTCCCCGGCCTCTGCATCAGAATGATGCAGACGACCACCTTTATAAATAAGCAAAAGGTTCAACAAGGTCTTATAGTCTGAAACAAAATAACGCAAGCTCACTAAGAGCCACAAGGCCAAAAACACAAAGGCCAAGAAGCCACAACCGGCTGGCATAACAAAGATAGGAAAATTAATCGCCTATCCTATTACATGACCGCCATCTAAACCGGGGTTGAAGATATCCCGTGCTACCATCTTCCATCGGATAGATCCAGTAACCAAACGCTCTCTGGCCTCCGTCGGAGTGAGTAATGACCACATATGGATCAGCGCAGTGGCTCGGAATATAACCTGCAAAAAATGAATATTTGTTGTTCTGTTAAAAGCCAAATCATTTCTGCAATTCCAAATTGCCCACAACAAAGCACATACTCCTACGCGAATGTGTCTAGCTGTTTCGGACTCTATCCCAACAAGCCACGTTCCAAATAACGTACTGATAGAATTCGGAGGAGTAATGTTAAAGGCAATGTGCACCGTCTGCCACAAAACTCTGGCCAGCGGACAATCAAAGAAAAGGTGTTTGATGGTTTCATCCCGATCACAAAAACTACACCTAGTAGATCTTGTCCAGTTACGCTTTACCAAGTTATCATTTGTTAGTATGACTTGTTTATGTACAAACCACATAAACACTTTAATTTTCAAAGGAACTTTGACTTTCCAAACATATTGGGAACTAGGAATGGCGGTAGAGTTGATAACATCAATGTACATCGATTTAACTGTGAACTCTCCAGACCTAGTGAGCTTCCAGCACAACTGATCGGGCTGTTGAGATAGCTGAACCTCCATCAGTCTACTCACTAAATGAAGCCACGCTTTCCACCGCTTGCCTACAAACGTCCTCCTAAAATGAATATCAAGGCGGATAGACTGCAGTATCGTCCACCAGAATTGCGGTAGGTTAGATTATAGAGAAGACTTGGTAGGACCGTACTATGAGAATCAAAAAATTACACCGTGTGAACCTTACTGTAGTACCCTAAAAACTACACTGCAGCAACAGAAGAATTTACGGTGTAAAAATAAGCTACAGGTGTAAGCACTCCCAATACATGGACTAGATGATACAAACCTAAAAATTACACTAAATGCTAAAGTGTAAATATAATCAACTCATAGTACTTTGGTTCCAAAAATTATGGCTATCAACAAATAACATCATGTTGCGGAGTAAACCATATACACACAACAAAAACAGAAAAAGCCCCACAATCGAACAGAGCCAAACGCTTCAAAAACGCCCCACACTGAACAGATCCAAAAACGATTGCGCGGACAGGATCCTAGAAAAGCAAAACAACCAACAAACCAACAAACCAAAGGTGTGCATATGGAAGGGATGAAGAGCCCAAATCACAAATATGTGAAACAAAAGCTGATAACTAATCTACATCCCCAAATTGAAACCCTAGAAACAATCAGCCCCAACAGAAATCCCCACATCTCAATATCACAGCAAGAGGAGCCTAAGAGCAACTCTAGCAGACCCGGCAAAAGGCCCCGACCCGCAAAATAACCGCCAAAATGCGGGCCCGCGCGGAAAATCCCGCCCGAACACACACCGCATCCACGTCCGACCCGGGAATTTTTTTGCGGGGCGCGGCAAAAGATCTCCCCCGACCTCTAGTTTCACGGGGCGGGAGCACGACCCAAGCTTGGCCCCTATCCGCAGCGGGATTTGGCGGGAGGGACATTTCCGCGCGGCCGTTCCCGCTCCTCCCACCCCCGACCACCATTGCTCCCGCCACCTCGCGCTCCCATTCATCCTCCCGGCGATCTGTCGCCGCCATGGATGACACCTTGCCCTTCCCTGTCTCCGTCGAGGTCGCGCACGCTCAATCCCCTCGGGCGGATCTCGTCGCCGGCCATGTTGGCCCCGCCGTCGCTCAAGGCGCCACCACAGCTTCCCGCAAGCGTCATGGCAGCGTGCTCGTGCAGGGCGGGAACCCGGCTGCCCCCGCCGGCAGGGCCCACGCTTCGGGCGCCAACGCGGCTGCGCGATCCCGGCCGGCGGCGGCGAAGGTCGCCAAGGTCCCGGGCGCAAAGCGGAGGAAGTTTTCGGCTACAAGGCGGCCGACTACTTCATCCACTCCCTCCGGCCCGGAAATAGGTTCCCCGGCGATCCCGCTCAACAGTGCTGCTCCCACCGCAGCCGATGTGTTCGACGAAATGGGCGCAAGGTATGGCTCGGTCATCCGTTTACTCTTCAGTCATGGAAATAATCTTTGCTTTCGTGATTAGTTCGTGACTTGTTACCGTTCGCTATAGCGGTGGTTCGAACAATGCAACTGCCGAGTTCGTGAACTTGTTGGACACCAACGTCGTTGACATCGATGAGGCCCCATTCGCCGCATTTGAGTACAATGAAACGGATGGCGGTGTGGATGATCATGGAGGTGAAGAAGAAGTGGAGGAGATCGATGAGTTGGCATATGAGCAATATGAAGCAAAGAGTGGAAAAAGCCAAAGATCAAAGAACTACTCAATCTTGGAAGACCAAATCTTGATCAAGCATGGAGTGCGGTATCTCTTGATGCATGCACGGGTACTTCTCAAATCGCCAAGAGGTATTGGCAAAGGATCGAAGATCAATACTTCCGCATGATGGCAAAGTATCCCAATAGGACTCCACGCACCTTTCGGTCTCTCCAAGGGCGTTGGGTTGTGATCAAGCCCATTTGCAGCCGTTGGGCAGCTTGCTTGGAGCAAGTACACAATGCACCTCCAAGTGGAATCGTGGAGTCCGACTATGTGAGTTCATTTTACCTTTGTTCAAGTTGTGCAAATCACATTGCATCATTCAAAATGATTGCATCATATGAAATGTTGCATTGTTCAAATTGTGTAGGACAAAATTGCCCAACATAGGTACAAAGACATGGAGGCTTCGGAAGGCAAATTCTTCAAACTAGATCATTGTTGGGAGTTGCTCAATAATTGCGATAAGTGGGCGTTGATAGAGAAAGAGTCCCCACCGAAGAGAGGTTCACTTACAAACATGGATGAAGATGAGGATGATGATGACCCAAGGAACTTGAACAAGCCCGATGATCACAAGAAGACTAGGGAGAAGATCAAGAGAGAGCACGAAGCGGCGAGTTTGAGGGAGAAGATTGATGCCATGGTGCAACCAAATGAGATGATGCTTTTGAAGTCGTTGGAGATCAAGAAAGATTGGCCGAGAAGAAGGCACATGAGAAGCATGAGAAATGGGAGTTGCTCAAGAAAGAGGGGCTGCGCAAAGTGGCCATTGAGGAGAGAAGAGTACGTGCCGCTGAGAACAAAGCCACGTCCATGTTGTTCGCCGAAGAGAACAAGATCATGTCAATGAACCGCAATGACATGGATGACCTCACGAAAGAATGGCATGATATGGCAAGAAAAGAAATCTTGAAGAGGAGAATGGTTGCGTCGGTCAGTGCGTGTTACAGTGTGGGAGGTGGATTCGGTGGGGGGTTTGGAGCCAATGTCGCCGATGCGTTCAGTGCACCAGCCGATAATTTTGCTGCCGGCGTTGGCACAAGCGCCGGAGGTGGATTTGGTGGCTCCGATGATCTCCATGGACTCGATGGCGCGGAGTGAAGATCGACCAAGATGATGCCGGACGTGGTCGTCGCTTTTGCAAGTACTTTTGCGTTTGTCCTATCAAAAGTATGCTTTATTTCGCGCGCGAACTATGTTTTAGCGTTTGAATTTGAACTCATTTGTCCGAATTTGGACTCATTTTAGTTTATTGGGGTTTTCGGTTTGCGGGTCGACGCGGCGCTGCCCGAGCAGACCCCGCGTAGCCGACCCGTAAAACGCATATTCGGTGAATATGCCTTTTTACTGGCCCGTTTTGCGGGGTCTAAGTCTATCCTCGGCCCCGCCGGCCTGCATATGCCCTTTTCCGCGAACTGTAAAACACATATGCGGGTTCGCAGTTTGCGGGGTCTGCTAGAGATGCTCTAAATCAACCACCAAATACAACCAAAACAACCGGATTCAAGCACTTAAATCGATCGCCAATATCCTGCAGATTTGAAGCCACAAATGGAACATAATCAAGGGGAACAGAAGCCGCTACATATATGACGAGGAGAAGTAGCAAAATCCCTACACAACAAAGACGGGAAACCACAACAAAAGGAACAGAATCCCGCAACGACAGCAGCAGAAATTCTCAAGCTGCTCTCTGGCTCTCCGCTCTCTCTCTCTAGAATAGTCCCGTGAAATGGGAAAAGACAAACTGGGTGGACAAGAAAGTAAAAAAAAAAAAACACAATGGGCGAACATAAACGGGCTGGCCCGATAACAAAACACACGCCCGGCGAGAGAACACGCACCGGTCAGACAGGGGCTGCTCTGCAACGACGGATGGCTACACAACATACATTCATTTATAGAACTGTCAACTGTCGAACCTAATTAAGTGGTGGTAGCACTAGCTAATTCGTGACGCAGAGGGTGATGATCGATCTAAGGTGGCTACATGTAGGAGAAGGAGAGGGTCAGCTCGAGGGATATCTTGTGCTTCGGCTCCGCCTCCGGCTCAAGCAGCGCCTGGTGGATGTCCCCCGCTGTTGCCTCCGTCGCCCCGCTGTGCGAGGACGGCTGCAGATGGTCGGAGCCGCCGCTTGCGCCGCCGCCGGTGCCGACGCCCGAGGAACGCTGCAGAACACAAAACTCGTTGAGGAACGCTGTGAGTGTAACCAACATGCATGGTATATTCGGGGCAAGAAGTCTGTGGATACCTCGGGGCAGCGCGTGACGTTGCCTTCGTCGTCGACAACGTAGCCCGCCTCGGCGCAGAGCGCCCGGAGCACATCGTTCTGGTCGGCGTGCTTGGGCAGCGCGTACCCGGCGTTGGCGCGCAGGCCGGCGTAGATCCTGGTGGCCACCTGCCGCCGCCGCCGCTCCCGCTGCCGGTTGTTCTCCCGCTCCCGCGGCGTCGGGTGCCGAAGCGACGTCTTCACCGCCCCGCCCCGCGCCTGCCGCCGCACCGTCCACGGGCCCCGCGTCGACCGGATGCAGCCCCTCCTCCCCGCCACCTCCATGGCGGCCTCGGCCTCCTCCCTCCCGGCTCCGGCCATCTCCATTGGCGCCATGATGGACTTGGCCACTCCTTCCATTGGCTCGTACTCGCTACCTAGCTCGATCGGTCGATCCTTCTAGCTCCCACTCTACTCTGCACACACATAGTGTACTGGTATTTATAGGGGAGCCTGAGGCTTGTTGCGACCTGGTTGTATCTATTTTGGACTAATTTGCCCCTGTGCATGCTATGGGATTGGGTGGGCGCTTCGGTCTCATTTTCTCTTCCCCAGGCGCAGGAGCGTTGCAGGCTTGGGTGAGGGAATAAGGTGAGTACGCAGCTACACACATACTCCACACTTAATCTGAGTGAGAGAGTGTGTGTGACAGTGTGAGGGAATAAGGTGGTTGGCGCCTGGAGGCAGCACGTAACATCTGTGTGGCGTTGGGTGGTACGCTACACACCTGCATGCATGCTAGGGGTTAATAAATCAAGGAGGAGGAGGAATCAAGATGCCGGCATGAAGCAGCCATTGGGCCCAGTACTTCCAGGAGCATGAAGCCAATTGGAAGTGAGTAGCACTCTGGTAAAAATGATTGATTGGAAGTAGTACACTGAGATGAAAACGATTGATTGGGGAATCATTCTCCTATCTATAGTACTTTTCATTGGCTTCATGCCCACATTTGGATCCTCTCCCAGCTTTTGCTTTCGGGCTACCCACTTTGCATGCTAGCTACATGCATATGCAGGTCTAGACTCAACTAGTGAGTACTTGGCCTATCTAGCCCGATGTGTGGGTGGTTGCTAGAGGAGGCAAATTTGACCATTTTGACCTATGGACGAAATCAATTCACAGAATGAACTGCCGGTGAAACTATTTCACAGCCGTAACCTTTTTGTGTAGCGCCCGCCACGACGGCGCCACACCCTCTTGTCAGCGCTTAGCTCGGGCGTTGCACACCAGTCCACCGTGGCAGCCCACGGCCCGCACTCAAAGAAGGTAACGCCTCCGCTAGGCGCCACACCATGTAATGTGCAACGCTGCGGCGAGGGCGCCAAGACGTCTTTAAGTGCAGCGCCTATCTCTTAGGCGCTGCATCGTGACTTATCGACACTCGGCTGCCCCCCCCCCACAAAGACACACTCTCCCATCCCCGAGATTTGCCCCTTTCCCTCTCTCCCTCTCAAATCCTCTCCCAAATCTTGCAAATTTGAAGATTTTGTCCGTGGATTTCGAACTCAAACCCTCCTCAAGGTAATATTCTCCATTCCCTTGTTTTGATCCAAGTAAAGTTCCCCATTGCTCATTTGTTGCTTGTTTGGGGAAACCCTAGTTTTGTTTGGATCTAGAGATATGCATGGAAATGTGAGATGTTTGTTTGCCAATTTCTATGGTTAGGCTTTGTTAGTATGCTAGGGTTATTCTTATGGGTGTTCTTATGTTGGTGCTAGGGTTAGGTTTAGGGCTAGGGTTATGGTTATGGCTATGGTTATGGTTATGGTTATGGTTAGGGTTGTTGTTTGATATATATATTAGGTTTCTATTCGTGTTAATCCTTGTATTAGTACTCATGGAAGCAATGTTACCTTGTTTTATTGGAATGCTTATAGGGATGGGAAGAACATGTGTGTTTGTTCATCATGGGGACAAGGACGCATTTTTGAAAGGCAATGTAGAACCGGACCCGGATGAGGTTGACATTGTGTTTGATAGTAGTCCTAGCTATGCGGAGCTTTTGCAACAAACCAAACTGCCGGTACACCCGATGTGGCATGTGAAGCTCAACCGCCCAGTTGCATATGAGTGGACACCGCATATGCCAGAGATCCCTATCTCTAGTGCACATCGGATTCAGCGTGAACTCTATAGGGTTCCCAAAACTATCTCCTGCTCCATAAGGTTCCCATACAACCTCTGAATTGGAAAGAATGAAAAATTGATATCGACTTACGATGGAAGCATGATAATAACTTATGCAATGTCAATTCACCGCCAGCGTGATGGCGTCCATCTCGCCTCAGACAATTTTGTACATGACGGAGGATCATCCGTCATCTCATTTAACATATCCCACTTGTAAGCCCAAGTCGCGCGCCGTAGTGGGTCGTCTTTATCGTCCCAATCCTCGTACTTCACTTTCTTCGGTCGTCCAACCGGCAAACGCTCCCAGCTCCATATGGAAAGTGCGAGCAAACAACCACCAATACCTCCAGATAGCCTACAACAAAGCTTCGTCCAACTGCACATAAAAGAGAACATGGTTGAATTAAAAGCAAGATCGCATTCCTAATGTACCAATGAATGGAAAGAGAAACAACAACTTCATACCGTCTATACAAGTAAGCCGTGTCGCCAACCCCAACTCCATTTGCTATCGAAGACGGTCAACGCTTTGAGCCACATCCATGGAGCATTCTTGCTCGTGCCATCGCAAACATAGTCCCGGATATCACGTACCACATGTAGACACGAGCATATGTCTTCACCGTGTCCTCATTAGCATCCTCGGGGCAATTCTCAAGTTTGATACAATCCACGTGAAAGTAGCACCGGCCGCGACTCTTTCCTTCTTCTTGCCTTCTACTTCGGTTCCCGCGTTCGGAGGAACCATACCGATAAGGGCAAACATTTGCTCGCGCCAACCATCGAATCGGTGCTCATACATAGAGGTTTCCCATCGATAGGAAGACCGGTGATCATAGCTATATCCTGGGCGTCAAGGTCATCTCCCGGTCCGAAGATGGAAAGTGTGCGTCTCCGCCTCCAATGATCAATAAGCGCGGTGAGTCTTTGGAGCATTGTTGGGTGGCGCCGACCTGCCGATTAACTGAATGAAAGGGAGAAGTCCTGTCTCCCTAACATACGGCGTGTACCGCTCATCATAGCGCATCCACCCAAGGTTGACCCGTGAGCCCAAGCTTCAGAGGTCCAAGCTCCTACAAGAAAACAAACAAATCATTACATATGGAGGGTATGTGTTTGAAAAAAACACAAAAATCATAACACCGCAACTTTCATTATTACCGCTTCTTCACCGACATAGCGTCGACCGGTGTTGTAGATCCCAATGATCATTGAGAAGCCAAACCATCCTAGCAATTTGCAAGAAAGCTTTCTTGTCAACACGATTATCTTTTGAATAAAAAAAACTAAAGTACGGCTACTACATGCAAATTTCAAAGCATATGTATCCAAACCATTCTTGCCAATACAAATGTGATTTCAATAAACTAAACTAAGCCTACTTCATGCAAGATTCAATACAAATATCTTTTCCATATAAATAATATGTCAACCTATGTATCCAAACTATATAAATAACATGTCAACCTATTTATCCAAACCACATTCTAATCTAACTAGGGTTCCCCAAATCTAATACATGCAAGATTCAAACAAAAGTTCCCCAAAACTAATACATGCAATATTCAAACAAGGGTTCCTCAATTCTCCGAAATAGCATACATTCTATGGATAGAAAGAAGGGGATCGGAGAAAAGTACCTTCTAGGATGGATTGGTGAAGGAATCCACGGGCCAAATCGTCAGATCTGAAGGATTTTGGAGAGAGGATTGAGAGGGGGAGAGGAGAGGGCCGCCGCCGCGCTGTTCTGTAACTGACTGGTAATGGGGTGGGTTGGGGAGGGCTAGCGCGCGGGCTGCATCTAAGTCACAGTGCAGCGCCTATGACGCAGGCGTTGCACATTACATGGTGTGGCGCCTAGCACGGAGGCGTTACCTTCTGGAGTGCGGAGCCTGTGGGCTGCCACGGTGGACTGGTGTGCAACGCCCCCGAGCTAGGCGCTGCACAGTAGGGTGCGGCGCCGTCGTGGCGGGCGCTACACAAAAAGGTTACGGCTGTGAAATAGTTTTACGGTCAGTTCATTCTGTGAATTGATTTTATCCATAGGTCAAAATGGTCAAATTTGCCGCTAGAGGAACATGCAGTGCATGTATGCTGCGCGCGCGGTGCGCATGTAGTACTGCAATGCAAGTGTGCATGCTAGTACTATAATAGATCAGATAAGCAGCTTAATCAATTGTTGATACACAAGAAATTCAGGTTTAAGTTTGTACGTAGTCATGCATGAGATACACATGATGCCAGTGTCAGATATATTTTATCATGCTTAGTAGTACAACAGTACCCCTCGGATTAGTTGGGTGGTCAAAAGGGGAGAGGAACCACCCAATCTTGATGCATGCCTCGTGGGTCATGACTTGTGTGCACACACGAATCTCACAGTTTTTCATGCATGCATGCACGGTACGTTTTGGTCACGGTTCAGGTGTGCCGGACGGCCACACCCACACTCATACTGCACATGTCTGCATGAGAGTGCACGATGACCAAAGAGGATTTAACTAGACACAATTAACGCCCGTATCCTACATGTAGAGTGCACGATGACCAAAGCTGAAATCTCTTGTCCAAAAATATCCCTCCGTCTCAAAATGTAATACTATCATTTTTCACACTAATAGGATTTACTGAAATTTAGTTAAAGTCGGCATGACGTTGGTTAATTTGCTGCATGCAGCAAGAGAGATGCCACTACTTATGGAATTTAACCGCTCGGGTAAAGCGGCACGTAGGTAGGCGGAATTAATAGGAGAAGGACCGGGTAAAAGAAAGTCACTGCTCCGCGCTTTCGCAGCTTCAGAAGCATTTTTCGGGATGATGCAACTTTAAGCTGATCTCTCTTATCTACTGCTATATTCGAGTGTTACGCGAATGTGCAGCATATTTACTAGCACACCATATTTTTGTCACATTGCTGTCGCATGCGTTGTGCTTGTAAGGTTTCACAGAGTACGTGAGTGGTAAGTTCAGTTTCACTGCGTGCATTAATTCAATCGCAACAAAAATCACAGCTCAAATTCGCGGATGAACGCACCGCCGCCGGACAGGCCAAGGAAGCATCAGGTGCCAACGAACAGGCCGAGACAAAAACATCAAGTTCGCAAGATCTCCGACGCTTTTTCCATCCGTGGCAAAAAGCGAGAGGTTGTAAAGCCAAAAGGCATAAAGGCTCGAGCACACTCGGACCATCTTGTCAGTCAGTCGGTAAGTCAGTCAGTCAGAGTCAGGCATATACATCCGTCTGGACGTCCACATTCCAGGCGCATGTCCTGCTTGTAAGATGTTCCCCGGAATCGGGCAGGAATTAGTTTCGATTATCCGGCGATAGTATCTCTGACACTGGGACGAGAAGGTGGACGGGACATCCCGCAAAGCCGCTGAAACGCCAGTGGGCTACCCGCGTATCTCTGGCGGCTCAAGCGGACGCGCCGCTTCTGTCCAGCGGACTGACGACCCGCAAACCTCGTTTCCTCTTCTCCGAGAAGAAATGTCGCGTCCCTCTCCTGATGGGAAAGGTTCCCACGGCAGCGACGCCAACGTGATGCTCCTCTCACGAGAATCCAACTCACACCCATGAAGGTCTCCAGGAGGAACTGGCTGCATGCATGCCTGCATCCACGAGTGAAATGCCCGATCGACCTAATTCCCTTTTGTGCCATGCCAAGTCTTCCAAGCAAAACGGCATGAAGCAAGAAACCAAACAGTCGTTTGTAATCCTGCTGAGTTTACTGAATGGGCGTCACGTTTCAGAATGTTGATGACTCTCTCGATGTACACTGAATCTTGTGTCTTGTGTATTTCTGAACCTTGTGTCTTGCTGAATGAGAAGAAAACAAGCAAAACGTTGAGTTTACTGAATCTTGTTCCATTTTGTGCGCTGGCTAGTGATCATCGGCTGTACATAGACTGCAGTAGTTTGTGTCTTTGTGTAACTGAAAAGTAGACAAGCGTCATCGGCTGCACTAAGAGCACCTACGGCCGCACTTGGCAAATCCGACTCCTCAAACATCCGCGAACACGTCACTGGTCACGCTTCAAATCATTCATTCTAACCGGACATCTCAAATTAGAAGTCTCAAATCTATACTATTACATGCAATGTAAAACCTATTCTAACCGAAGCTCGTCCGGCTCCACCGTGGCATGTCCGGCGGCCAGCTGCGCTCCCCAGAGTGTCAGTCCGGTCGCCTGCAAGGTAGAGTAGGGCATGGGACACTAGCTGGCTCACGGGACTCAAGGAGCCGCCATCTCCCATGCCCTACTCTTCCTCATCGGAGCCCGGAATACGGACGGTGCCAGCGGACGTCAGATCGATGATGGATCCATTCTGAGACGAGCAGACGACATCCACCACGACGCAGTTGCGGTGCCCAGACTGATGCACTATACGGGGTGCCAGAGAATGCGACTCCGCCTCGCCAACGTCCATCCCGCGCCCGCTTCCTCACACGGCGGGCATGCTGCGCCATGTTTGCGTCGGACGACAACCATGTTTGTTCCATGGCCTTGGCACGCCAACAAAGGGGTTGCGCATCCACCGTGTTTGGACGCCAGACAGACGGACCGCCTCCGGTGAGGTAGTGATGGCACACCTAGCACCGGACATGCACCATCTGGGTGGACACAATGGATTTCCGACGGAAGGAGTCCGAGCGTTGTCGTCGGGCGGCTCCTCCGGGAGCGGCGGAGTGCAAGCCAGACGACCATCTCCTCTTCGGGGCTACGCGGGATGAGTTCGGGGTCGACGGATCTGAAGGTGTAAGACTCTGATCCGCTGCCCGCCATGCCGGAAAAAGCCGCGATACCCAGCGAGCCGCACCGGAGCTACTCCTACCCGAGAACGGCAGTCCCAGTTCATTCTCTCTCTCTTTTGCAGTCCTCGGCCGTCCATCCATCGCCGTCACTTCGGGAAAACCTGAGCTCACGAGCAAAAGGGCGCCGGTGGCCGGCGAGTGATGATGATTGTGCCGGTGTCGCGCCTGCATATGCCCAGAGCCAGCATATGCAGCGGACTGAACAAGTGCAGGTTCAGAGTTGCACTTGTACTGAACCTGCAACGCCCTGCGTGGCGAGCCGGGCCGTGGGCCTTGTAGCGTGCGTGCGTCGCGAGTGACTGGTCGGGTGCCAGCTACATATTGTACTCAGACCGATGGATTGGGCAGGAAGGAAATAGAATCTAAATCGAACATTGTCTCTCTCACCTCGCTCCTCCCCTGCTCCTTTCTCTCCTTCTCCCCCAAATTCTAGATCGAAGATCCAGGGCATTACAATCTGGTATTCAGAGCCAAATTTTTTCCCCCGATCCACGCCGCGCCGCCGCTCTCCTATCCTCTTGATCGTCTGGTAACATCCACTGAGCCAGGTGCGAGCCGCTCCGGCGAACTCGCCCAAAATCCTGCTCGGGGTTCGGATCGATTCGGAGTGAGATGGCGGCGCCGCCATCCAAACCCTCGGCGCAGACCCGCCGTGTCCCGGACGCGATGACGAAGACCACTGACAAGCTTCAGGGCCTACTCGAGTCGGTGATTCGCCGGCTGGACGCGAGCCAGAAGACCGCGGACGAACGCCACTAGGCACAGCTCTCCTACAATGACCAAGTCTCCGCCGAACTAAAGCTCCTGTCCAAGTAGATCTACCTCACGCAAGCCAATGTGGACGAGGCCCGCAAGGCTGCGCCGACCGTGGATCCCGCGGCGACCATCTTCGGCGCTGCATCTCCATCTAGTGTCACGGTCACCGGGGACTCCTCCGTGCATCGTCCACCACCCCCACCACCACCACCACCGCTGCCGCCACTGAGTCGCCCTCCACCGCTGCCCCTCTACACCGACGGTGCAGCACAGCTTCCGTTCGCCCGCCTCGTCAACCACGGGCCGCCGCTGCTCACCGCGCGGTCACCGTCGTCCTCGGAGCTCGACCACCACGGCGACCACTACATCAAGCCGCCCAAGCACGATTTCCCCCGGTTCGACGGCGAAGCCCCGCGCATCTGGCTGGACCGATGCACCACCTACTTCGAGCTGTACCGCGTTCCACAACACCACTTGGTCACCACCGCGGCGCTGTACATGGACGGCCTGGCCGCAATGTGGCCCCAGGCTTATCGACAGACGCACCCTGGGGTCAATTGGCAACAATTCAGAGCTGAAGTGCAAGAGGAATTTGGCCCAGAGGAGTTCGAGGTTCAGATGCACAACTTCATTCAGTTAAGGCAGACAGGAAGTGTTCAGGATTATCGCCATCAGTTCGAGACAGCCATGTACCATTTGCTTGCTTTGAATCCGACCTTGAGCACCAAATTTTTCATCTCACAGTTTCTGATCGGCCTCAAGGACGAGTTGCGCCTCAGCGTGAGATTACAAGCATCTACCAGTATCACTCGGGCCACAATGTTCGCGCGTATTCAGGAAGAAGAGTTGGAGAAGCAGCGCACATCGCGTCCGTGCATCACACCCGTGGGGCGACCACCACCAGCTGCACCACCAGCAGCTGCTCCTCTAGCCCGCGCCGCACCAGCACCACGGCAAGGGGGCGATGATTATGCACAGGAGTGCCAACTGCGTGAGTTCAGAAGAGCGAACGGCCTCTGTTTTTGCTGCGGGGACAAGTACTCCAAAGAGCATCAGTGCAAACGCACCGGCCAGACCCTGATGATCGAAGTGGGCGACTATGGCAAAATTCTGTCAGACGATATGATACACGCACTGCAACTGCTCGACCCACCAGCAGCTCAAGAACCAGAGTGCTGTTCACTCTCCCACCACATCGTCTCCGGGGAGGAAGCACCATCAACCATGCGCCTCCGAGCTCAAGTTGGGGATCAAGTGATGTTGTTGTTGGTCGATTCAGGCAGCACCCACAGTTTCGTAAGTGAGTCTTTCATCTCAAGGTTGTCTGTCCAATCTGACCCCTACCGCCTGTCTCTGTCCGGGTGGCGAATGGCCAATGCCTGCAGTGTGACATGATCATCAGATCCTTGCCATGGGAGGTGCCCGGGCACACCTTCCACACCGATCTGCGGGTACTTCAACTTAGTGCATATGACAGGGTTCTTGGTATGGATTGGCTGTCGCAGCACAGTCCCATGAACTGCCACTGGCAGTTGAAGACGATCTCCTTCCAAGTGGGCGATAAAACTGTGCACCTCCAAGGCGTCAAAAACACAGACCTTCCTCCCATCACTGAATCAGATGCGTATGAGCTCCAGCATATGGAAATTGCCAACGATATATGGACAGCGGCATTGGTGACAGTCGAACGAACTGACAAACCTGAACCAGCGCCCATATCTCCAAATATTCAGAAGCTGCTATCTGAATACAAGGACGTCTTTGCCGAGCCCTGTACACTGCCACCCCGTCGACAGTACGATCACAGCATCAATTTAGAGCCCGGTAGTGCACCAATCAACACTAAACCCTATCGCTACTCACCGGCGCAGAAAGACGAAATAGAAAAGCAAGTACACAACATGCTGCAGTCTGGAGTGATCGCCCATAGATAGAGCCCCTATGCTGCTCCTGTGTTGTTGGTAAAGAAAAAGGATGGAAGTTGGCGGTTTTGTGTTGATTTTCGACGGCTGAACTCAGTTACAGTCAGAACAAGTTTCCCTTGCCCGTTGTGGATGAGCTCCTCGATGAACTGGCTGGTGCTGCATACTTCTCCAAGATCGATCTCCTTGCTGGCTACCATCGGATACGCATGTGGGAAGAGGATGAGGAAAAGACTGCCTTCAAGACGCACCACGGGCACTATCATTTTCGTGTGATGCCCTTTGGCCTGTGCAATGCACCGGCCACGTTCCAGTGTCTGATGAACACCGTCTTCGGGCGCCACGTACGTAAGTTCATCATTATTTTTCTGGATGACATATTGGTTTTCAGTGAGGAGCTGCAGGAGCACGAGGAACATCTATGCGTGACTTTGGACCTTCTCCGCGAGCGTCAACTGTTCGCCAAGGCCTCCAAGTGTTCGTTTGCACAAACTAGCATCAAGTACTTGGGCCATATCATCTCCAAGGACGGCGTGGCAACGGACCCCAGCAAGACCAGTGCGATGAACGCATGGCCCGTTCCCACAAACCAAACCGAGCTGTGCGGTTTTCTCGGCTTAACTGGCTACTACCGCATGTTCATCCCCCACTACGGCATCATCGCCAAGCCCCTGACACAGCTGCTCACCAAGAAAGGGTTCGAGTGGAACGAGAAGGCCCAGTACGCATTCGTCATGCTCAAGAAGGCGATGGTGAGCACACCCGTGCTTGCACTGCCGGACTGTGCGCGCCCGTTCACCATCGAGACCGATGCCTGTGACACTGGCGTGGGCGCAGTGCTCATGCAAGATGGTCACCCCGTGGCCTACCTCAGCAAGGCCTTGGGCGTGTGCAATCAGAAGCTTTCAACCTACGAAAAATAATTCTTGGCGGTGATGATGGCAATAGACAAGTGGAGACCGTATCTTCACCGGGCGCCATTCGAGATCGTCACTGACCACAAGAGCCTCTGCGCCCTCGGCGACCAGCAATTGGCGACAGAACTGCAGCGCAAGGCCATGGCGAAGATGGTCGGCCTCCAATTTACCTTCCGCTACAAGCGCGGCACCGACAACGGTGCAGCGGATGCGCTGTCGCATGTCGGCCACCTGATGACTCTCAACGCGCTATCCCTGTGCCAACCACAGTGGCTCTAGGAGGTCGCAAACTCTTATGCGACGGACCCGAACGCCCAGGAGTTGCTCGCCAAGCTCGCCGTCATCGACACCGATGACCAGGGGCGCGCCCTGCAGCAAGGCGTCATCAGACAGCGCGAGCGCCTCTGGATTGGAGCTAATTTAGCCCTGCGGACGAAGCTCATCTCGGCGCTGCACCACAGCGCTGTGGGCGGCCACTCTGGAGCCACAGCGACCTACCACCACGTCCGCAAACTGTTCGCCTGGACCGACATGAAGCGCGCAGTCGAAGATTTCGTGAAGCAGTGCGCCGTGTGCCAGCATGCCAAGCACGAGAACACGCACCCGGCAGGCAAGCTCCAACCACTGTCGATTCCATAAGAACCATGGCAGGAGCTGACCATGGATTTCGTCGAAGGACTACCGAAATCGGAGGGCTACGATGCTATTATGGTCGTCGTCGATCGCCTCACCAAGTACGCACATTTCGTGCCGCTTTGCCACCCCTTCACGGCAGCACAGGTCGTCCGCGCGTTCTGGGAACATATCATCAAGCTTCACGGTGTGCCTCATTCCATCGTGTCCGATCGTGACAAGATATTCACCAGCGCAATGTGGCGTGAGCTGCTCGCCACTGCTAGGACCAAGCTTCTGTATTCCATGGCTTACCACCCGCAGACCGACGGCCAAACCGAGCGCGTCAATCAGTGTCTGGAGATGTATCTACGGTGCGCCGTGCACAAGACGCCCAAGCAATGGCGCAAATGGCTTCCGACGGCAGAATTCTGGTATAACTCGACTCATCACTCATCTCTGAACTGCTTCCCGTTCAAAGCCTTATATGGGACAGAACCAAATCCTGGTAGACTACCACAACTGAGCTCAGAGCTGCCAGCAGACGCCCAGGGCGAGGATCTGGACTGGGCCGCGCACACTGAGCTGCTGTGAGCTCAACTAGCTCGCGCCCAGGATCGCTTCAAGAGGCAAGCCGATCGTCACCGTGCCGAGCGCGCATTCGATGTGGGAGAACAAGTTCTGCTCAAGCTGCAACCTTATGCACAAACTTCAGTCGCCAATCGCCCGTGCCGCAAGCTGGCTTATAAGTTCTTCGGACCATTCATCGTCACCGAGCGCGTGGGCACGCTAGCTTACCGGCTTCAACTTCCTCCAGACAGCCGCATCCACCCAGTGTTTCATGTGTCCCAGTTGAAGCCTTTCATTCCTGACTATACACCAGTCTTTGCTGAGCTTCCTAAGGTACCAGATCTTGCAGCTCACGAGACACAACCACTAGCAATTTTGGATTGCCGCATGATGAAGAAAGGAGACGCGCCGGTCGTCCAGCTACAGATTCAGTGGGAGAACATGCCAGCCTCAGCAGCAACCTGGGAAGATTACTCGGTGCTTCGCCAACGTTTTCCAGACGCCAGCATTTGGGCAGATGCAACCTCTCAAGGAGGGGACAATGTCGCGCCTGCATATGCCCAAAGCCAGCATATGCAGCGGACTAAACAAGTGCAGATTCAGAGTTGCACCAGATCGAACTCCTGCAACGCTCAAGTGTGCAGCCGGGCCATGGGCCTTGTAGCGTGCGTGCGTCGTGAGTGACTGGCGGGGTGCCAGCTACATATTGTACTCAGACCGATGGATTGGGCAGGAAGGAAATAGAATCTAAATCGAACATTCTCTCTCTCACCTCGCTCCTCCCCTGCTCCTTTCTCTCCTTCTCCCCCAAATTCTAGATCGAAGATCCAGGGCATTACAGCCGGCGGCTGATGTCTGCGTGATGAACTCACGAGCAAAAGGAAGCGCGCCGGGGACTGCAAATGGGATCATGAACGATGACACTAACGTCGCCCTATGCGCCGCAGCAGGTGCGGTGTGTCGCCGGAGGATAAAAACCTACGGACGGAACTTGCCGACTTGGAACCCCACAAGTGAAATCAAAGGAGGCACACGGCAAAATTCGGGGTAAGAGATTATGAAGAGAAATGACCCCAGGCATCGCTAAAAAAACAAGACCCTCGGGCGGAGCCAGGATTTAAAATGTGTCCTCTGTAAAAGATCACTCCAGGACGACGCACTGCATGTGCGTCACTTGCCATAACCTTAAAGTTTTTTTAGATTCGTTTTTTTTTTCAAAACGGTTTATGTCTTGAGTGTGCGTCTAAATCATGAACCATTTTCATCCTTAGATTTGTCGCCTCGAGATCTTTAAAACTAGAGCTCATGTTAATAGGTTTCAACAAACTTTTCCAAAAATAAACGTAAAACAGATAATTGAAAAAACATGAAATTCGAAACAAAAAAAAAGTCCAGCAACACAAATAGAACACAACCAAAAAAATGCTATAACCTAGAAGCACAACTGTATTTTTCCTTTTTGGGAAGCACATTTGCGCTTCTCGCAGAAGCACAGACTATGCTTTTCCCTTTTCCGGAAAACATAGGTTATGTCTCTCACGAAAATATAGGTTGTGCTTCCAGAACCACTGTGCTTCTCGTGCAAACATATTTTGCTTCTCGTGAAAACATAGGATGTACTTTCAGAACAGTTGTGCTCCTTGCAGAAGCATGGGTTGTGCTTCTCATGAAAAAGCACTGCTTACCAAAAAAACCAGCCAAAACCTTAAAACCAATCAAAAACCAAAAGGCTGGGGAAAACTATCTAAAAATAAAAAAAACATGTTAATAAACAATATCACGAGGGCACGCTCCCTGGCCACAAAAGTGACCTTTATGTGAGTTCTTAAGAGGTACCCATTAATTAGTTGCTCCCTTATATCTCACTTGCCGTGAGGGGGAGCGTCGGCTTGCCGCAAGAGACGCACTATTGGGTTGGCCGGTAGCACACCCCTTCGTTCGTTAGTTAGTTTTCTGTTTTTTATGTTTTCAGTGTATTTTGAAATATTATATATGTACAATTTCAAATACTGTATTATTTAAAAAAATTAAATACATTCACTGTGTATATAAAAAATATCCATGCATTTTAAAAAATTGTTATCAAATTTTTTGAAAAAATGTTCATACCTTCTAAAATGTGTTCATGTCATTTAAAAAATAGTAGAAGTTTCAAAAATATCTTCATGACATTTTATATAAAATAATCATACAATGTAAAAATGTCCCATTAATTTATCAAAAATGTTTTGTATCATTCAGAAAAAAGTGTTTGGCACTTAAAACACTAACAAACATGGAAAGCACATAAGTGAAAATCGTAGGAAGCCCACAGTGCAATTTATTGTGAGAAATTGTGAAGAGAAGGGAAACTCCTAATGGATGTTCGGGAGGGATTTTCCTATTTGACACATTATGCGACGAGCAACTAACTGAGGAGCGCTTGGGAGCTTTCCGAAGGGTCATTTGGGACGGGTTGAGACCGCGTCAGTTGGCGTGCTCTCAGCCGCCGCCACGTATCGCACTCTGGGCAATTCCTTCGGATTTTGTTTTATTTATTTATTTTTTCGCACACGTTTCTGGCTTTTTAGATGTGTTTTCTGTTTTTCTGGCATTTCGGTTTTTCACCCGTCTTTCTTAACTTTTCGACCAAATTTTATTTTTAAAAAAACTTTTATGCAAAAAACGTGTTTTTTTGCTTCCGCGAGAGGCACGGTTTTGCTTCCGTGAGAGGCACGGCCGTGCCTCTCGAAAACGGAAAAAACACATTTTTTTTCTTCCGCGAGAGGCACGGCCGTGCCTCTCGGAAACGGGAAAACACCTTTTTTTCCTTTCGCGAGAGGCACGGTTTTGCTTCCGTGCGAGACGCGGATTTTCATCCGGTTTTTTTCGTGAAAAAACAAGTTCGTTAAAATCTTTTCACATGTGATCTAGTCTTGAAGATCTTGGCACGAGAAATTTAACAGTAAAAATAGTTCGAAATTTGGACGAACGGTTGAAGAGATAAAACATATATATATATATAGAGGTGAAAATGATCTTAAAGAAAGGTACTTCTCAATTAGTGATTTCGCATTATGCGTCAAGTAGTCCTTTTCTTTAGGGACTATCGCATACAGCCGATCAAGCTAGTAATCGAAGTAGGCCTGTCCATTTTACATAGCTAACGAGTACATCGAATTATGTGGGAGCATAGCTGGCTTACCTGAGAGTCTCGAAGCTATTGCTAGCAATGAGGCAATGGCGTTGACAAAGGATCTGCATTGCCGAAAGATTGTAGTGGCCACGGACTGTCAAGGTACAATGAACAACCTGAGGGAGACTTTGGGAGCGTCAAAGACAATCATTTTCGAGGTGAAGAAGAGGATGCAGGAATTTGTCTCGGCCGACATTCTGCATGAGAAGCGAGACTTTAATGTTGAGGCTCATTCTTTAGCTAAAGCGCCCACTTCTTTAAACTTTGGTAGGCATGTGTTGGTTGACTGAGAAGCCAAATATCATTTCTATCCCGGATAACATTTTGATTTTTGAGTTAATTAAAGTGTAATGCAACCATTGAAAACTGGTTTTGGGAACCTTTTGGAAGGTTCCAGCCCTGGTTCCTAACTGTTTGGAAACCTTCTAGAAGGTTCCTGAACCAATTTCTTTACCGGTTTATTGGTTTCTTATGGGTTTTTCTTTTTTCCTTTTCCTTCTTATTTCTCTTTTTTTTCCTGTCTCCTTTTCCGTTTTTGTTAAAAAATTATGCAACGCTTCAAAAAATATTTGGGATACCATAAAATTGTTTCCATTTAGAAAATAGTTTGCAAATTCCAAAAAAATGTTTGTATTTTCAATTTTTCGTTCAGGAGTTAAAAAAAATCAAGTTTTTTATTTTATTTTGAAATGTCAAAACAAAATGTTCCTGTTTTCAAATGTTTTTGGGAGTTTCAAACCCATTTCAAAAGTTGTTTGCAAATTTTAAAAATGTTATAGTTTTCAAAATTTTGTTCGGGAGTTTAAAAGATGTTCCTGATTTTACAGAAAAATGAGTTCCAAAATTGTTAGCATTTTTAAATGTTTTTTTGTATTTTAGAAAATGTTTGCATTTCCAATAATTATTCATGATTTTTTTTAAAATGGTGTTTTTTGAAAATCTTGATTTTTTTAAAAAATAAAAATTAAAAAACTGTTCGTGTTTAATAAGACATTCATGTCTTAAAATAATTGTGTTATAGTATATTTCGGGACCGCTAGTTTTTCTGGAGAACTACACTATCCAGGTTCATGGGCTATGCCAGTCAGAGATCTGCGATGCGTGCAGCTGACAAACTACTGAAGAGAACGGCAGATAGGACTCCGAGAGCAACTAATGAACGAGTACTTCTTTGGGAGCCCCGCAAGGGTCATTTTGGGTGGGCTTGGAGTGCGCCACTTGGTGTGCTCTCAGCCACCGTCACGTGTCGCGCTCTGTACTCTCCCTTCAGAATTTTTTTATTTTTCTGTATGTTTTATCGGCTTTTAGATGACTTTTTTGGATTTCAGTTTCCACCCGGGTTTTATTAGGTTTTGGATTTAAAAATTGGAAAAAAAATTGCGCAAAAAAGTTTTTTTTACGAGAGGCGCAGATTTGCTTATGCGAGAGGCATGGTCGTGCCTCCCTCAAAAGAAAAATACTGTATTTTCTCCCTTTCACGAGAGGTACGGATTTACTTCTCGTGGAGACATGAATTTGCTTCCGCGAGAGGCACAACCATGCCTCCTGGAAAAGAAAAGAAAAACACATTTTCTTTTTTTTCTTCCATGAGAGGCGTGGGTCTAATTCTCGTGGAGGCATGGATTTGCTTCCGCGAGAGGCACAGTCGTGCCTCTCGGAAAAAGATGCTTTATCTTTTTTTTCTTCCCCAAATGGCACAAATTTAGTTCTCGTAGAGGCATGGATTTACCTCCACAAGAGGCACAATCATGCCTCCCACAAAAGAGAAAAACACATTTTTCTTCTTCTTCCATGAGAGTCACGGATTTTCTTCTGCGAGAGGAATGGCCATGCCTCTCAGAAAAGGAAAAACGTGTTTTATTGTCTTTTATTTCATGAGAGACACGGATTTACATTTCATGGAGGCACGGATTTACTTCTGCGAGAAGCACAACCGTGCCTCTAAAAAAACATGTTTCTTTCCTTTTGCGAGACGCATGGATTTACTTCTCGCGGAGGCATGGATTTGCTTCCGCGAGAAGCAGAGTCGTGCCTCTTTGGAAAGGAAAAAAATGTGCTCACGGTTTGGTTTTGTCTTCCGGGGTTTTTGTGAAAAATAGTTCGTCGAAATCTGTATACATGGGATCTAGTTTTGAAGATTTTGACACATGGAATCCAACGGTGAAAACGGCTCGATATTTGAGCACACCGTTTTAAGAGATAGAACATTTTGAATAAACGAATCTACAAAAAAAAGGGAAAGCCCAAAGGTTGAGACAAGTTGCGCACTGCGTGCGCGTCATTTGTCACAACCTAAGGTGATGAGAGTGATCTTTTCAAAGGGTATTCCTTAATTAGTGATTCCGAGGACTTCCCCGCACGGGAGCACTCACTGTTTGGTATTTGTGGGCATATTTTTTAGAAGAGGGATAACTCTACGGCAGGGCTATTTCTCGCCTACAAGGAGAGATATGGTAACCTCACCATGGCTTGAGGCTAGTGGGCCGGCCCATACAGGAGTTGCCTTTGACGTGAGGTTTTTTTTCTTTGTGTCTTTTTCTTACCGCTTTTCACCTTTTTGTTAGGGTGTCTTCTGTTCTTCTTCTTTTTTACTTTACTTTTCTTTCTTTCTTTCTTCATTTCAGAAGTTTTATTTTGTTTTATCTATTTTCATTTTTCATTTTTTTACAAATATCTACTTTTTGAAACACATGTTGTATATTTTCTTATACATGCGTACCATTTTTTGATACATGTTAAATAATTTTTAAAAAAAATATATATTTTTTCTTTTAAAATACATGTTTTTGAACAAAAAAATTACATGTTAAGAACATTTGAAATGCACGTTGAATATTTTTTAATGGTATGAAATATATTGTTAAATTGCACAAATATCTTTTATCACCATATACACATTTTTCTTAATGTCATGAACATATTCTTGAAACATGTATTTTTTTTTCAAAATCACAAAAAAAATTAGCATGGGCCATCCTGTCTTTATCGCCCACCCCAAACACGGCAAGTTGACATTAAACTCAATGGTTTCTTAGTTGGTTTTGCTTGTTTTTCAATTGTTTGAGTCGGCTTTCATCGGCAGTGGTTGTTGTTCTCGTGCGCTGGTCCTCTGGGCCTAATCACGATGACTTCCCAATTGTTTACTACAACAAGGTTTTCCCGGCTTCGGTGATAGAGGGGCGATGAAGGCGGCGTGCCTTCGGCTTGCTCTAGTGTTTGTAATCATCGCTAGATGGTCTACAGACCTGGTGTAATTTTTTATTTTTGGTGTTCTTTGCACTAGCTTGACAGTTGATGAATAGATCGTAAGTTTTTCCCGCAAAAGAAAGCATTTCACCTAAAACTCAACTGTTGCTAATTAGTTATGTTAATTTTGCATGCATTATTTAGCGATGTGCATTGTAGTTCTATTTCCTAATCTAGCTAGGTCTCTGTTGTTTTTCCATGATTCTTCCAACTAGATTGATTCATGATCCATGTCCATGGCCATGCATGGGTGAAACTCATATTTATATTCTATAAGAGGAAGTATAATACTTATATGCAGAGTAAAAAGGACCGGGGGAGTAGAAGGTTTAAAGGCCACTTACGTGGCTCATTTTCCTATGTGAAAGAGTGAGACATGAAAAAAAGGAAGTGGGTTCTCCCGCAAGAGTCTGCCTCTACACGTGATCCTAAATATATACAATAATTGTGAAGAAAGAGATAGAGATCATGTGAAAAAGTCCCAATATAATATAGTCAAACTCACTACATGAGTAACTATAAGTGATGGCTCTAGATGACATGGCAACAATATATAGCCATCATTCCCAAGAAAGGGAGAGCCCTTATTGCTTCAGAATGTGAGGCTTATGTGGAATAAGCTTGTCGACGGATGAGAGGGTCCATGAAATGCATGTGCCCATGTTGCATTTTCCCATGTCACATATATGGGCTCTTCTGGATTACATGTCGCGTCCAACCTAGATATGGAATAGTTCATATCTCGAAGACATCAACAACGTGGATGTTGAAAACAGGTGTCCCTTGAAATCAAAAGTCCTCCCTCCAGTTATGCTTCCCCTCTTAGCTCTGGATGTGATGGGGACATCCTACTAAAGTTACACTTGAGCCCTAGTGACCACGCCATCTCAAGTTCCAGAAACATAAGGACCCTGCATTGAGCTCGCACACATCAACTCAAAATATTGGCTACTTTCTTTTCTAGAAAATCTTCAAGTACTTGTGAGAAGTTGTCAAGGTCGAATATATTTGTCTTACTCGACAACGGAGTATCGGATAATCGGGGCACGCACTAGAGTGTGATTAAGCATGTAGGTGGCAACAAGCATAAGAGGAGAAAAGTCGAAGTTGCAAGTGGAGATTATAGGACTTTAAAGTCATCGTATGACACATGACGACACAGAAGAGATATACAAGATGACACTGTAACTTCGTCCATAGCCATCTATAAATTCTGGGCCGCATCATATTTGTGCCAGACTCATGTTTTGGGAATAAAAGACTACGTGTAGTTTTGAGATTCGTACTTTAAGAGGAGGTCAACTAATGGTTGGATTCGAACCCCCTCCTTGGGTTGTCTAATTCTCTCTTTGTGCTTTGTCCTTGAAAAAACCTTATGGCATAAAAATAGGATTTTGTGTTTTGTTTAATTGAGTTTTAACATTTGTCGTGGCCACGAGCTCGGCGGTGCGAGAACGAGCACATAGCGCCGCTCGGGAGGAGCAAAGGATGAAGGTGTAGGGCACCATTGGTCGCTCCATCGCCTGACTGGGGAGAGCGCGGACTGCGACGGGTTGCTATGGCCGGCGTGGGGCTGTAGCCGCCTGATGACCCACAAGTATATGGGATCTATCGTAGTCCTTACGGTAAGTAAGAGTGTCGAACCCAACGAGGAGCAGAAGGAAATGATAAGCGCCAAGAAGGTATTCTCTACAAGCATCAAATTATCTCATAATGTATAGTTTTGTGATGAGGTAATTCGTAACAGGTAACAAGTAACAAAAGTAAACAAGATGCAGCAAGGTGGCCCAATCCTTTTTGTAGCAAAGGACAAGCCTGGAAAAACTCTTATATAAAGGAAAACGCTCCCGAGGACACATGGGAATTATCGTCAAGCTAGTTTTCATCATGCTCATATGATTCGCGTTCGTTACTTTGATAATTTGATATGTGGGTGGACCGGTGCTTGGGGTACTGCCCTTCCTTGGACAGGCATCCCACTTATGATTAACCCCTCTCGCAAGCATCAGCAACTACGAAAGAAGAATTAAGGTAAACCTAACCATAGCATGAAACATATGGATCCAAATCAGCCCCTTACAAAGCAACGCATAAACTAGGGTTTAAGCTTCTGTCACTCTAGCAACCCATCATGTACTTATTACTTCCCAATGCCTTCCCCTAGGCCCAAACAGTGGTGAAGTGTCATGTAGTCGACGTTCACATAACACCACTAGAGGAAAGACAACATACATCTCATCAAAATATCGAACGAATACCAAATTCACATGACTACTTATAACAAGACTTCTCCCATGTCCTCAGGAACAAACATAACTACTCACAAATCATATTCATGTTCATAATCAGAAGGGTATGAATGTGCATAAAGGATCTGAACATATGATCTTCCACCGAATAAACCAACTAGCATCAACTACAAGGAGTAATCAACACTACTAGCAACCCACATGTACCAATCTGAGGTTTTGAGACAAAGATCGGATACAAGAGATGAACTAGGGTTTGAGAGGAGATTGTGCTGGTGAAGATGTTGATGGAGGTTGACCCCCTTCTGATGAGAGGATCGATGGTGATGACGATGGTGACGATTTCCCCCTCCCGGAGGGATGTTTCCCCCGCAGAACAGCTCCGCCGGAGCCCTAGATTGGTTCCGCCTCGAGACGGTGGCGCTTCGTGCCAAAAGCTTCCTTTGATTTTTTTTTCCAGGGCAAAAGACACCTTATACAAGAAGATGGGCATCGGGGGGCTTCCAGGTGGCCCATGAGGCAGGGGGCACGCCCAGGGGGGTAGGGCGCGCCTCCCACCCTTGTGGCCAGGGTGTGGGCCCCCTTCGGTTGATTCTTTCATTAGTATTTTTTATTAATTCCAAAAAGTGCCTCCGTGAAGTTTTAGGACTTTTGGAGTTGTGCATAATAGGTCTCTAATATTTGCTCCTTTTTCAGCCCAGAATTCCAGCTGCCTGCATTCTCCTTCTTCATGTAAACCTTGTAAAATAAAAGAGAAAAGGCATAAGTATTGTGACATAATGTGTAGTAATAGCCCATAATGCAATAAATATTGATATAAAAGCATGATGCAAAATGGACGTATCAACTCCCCAAGTTTAGACCTCGCTTGTCCTCAAGCGGAAGCCGATATCAAAAAATATGTCCACATGTTTAGAGATAGAGGTGTCGATAAAATAAAATACGGACATGAGGGCATCATGATCATTATTAGTATAGCAACTTACTTGAAGGATCTTACTCAATCCATAGGTAGATATGGTGGACTCTCATGGCAAAACTGGGTTTAAGGATATTTTGAAGCACAAGTAGTATCTCTACTTGGTGCAAAGAATTTGGCTAGCATGAGGGGGAAAGGCAAGCTCAACATGTTGGATGATCCATGACAATATAATTTATTTCGGATATAAGAAAACATAACCCATTACGTTGTCTTCCTTGTCCAACATCAACTTTTTAACATGTCATATTTTAATGAGTGCTCACAATCATAAAAGATGTCCAAGATAGTATATTTATATGTGAAAACCTCCCTTTATTTATTACTTCCTATTAATTGCAACGATGACCAAAACTATGTTTGTCAACTCTCAACAACTTTTATTCCTCATACTCTTTATATGTGAAGTAATTACTCTCCATAAGACCAATCTGATCTCCTTATTTCTTTTTATTCTTCCTTTTTTTCTTTTTTCCCTCAAGATCATAGCAAGATAACCAAGCCCTCGACTCAAGACTAATCTTTATTATATATAGCTCACGGACTCGATTACATAGATAAGGATCAACACCAAAACTCAAAGCTAGATCATACTAAATCGTTTATTCTACTAGATCAAGATATAACCAAAAGGATCGAATTAAGAAAAACATTAAAGATAGGAGTGTGATGGCGATACGATACCGGGGCACCTCCCCCAAGCTTGGCAGTTGCCAAGGGGAGTGCCCATACCATGAACTCAACTTTCTTTTGTTGGGGATGGTGATGATGGAGTTGTTGATGATGTAGGTTTGTCGTCCATCTTCCAAGGCATAGGCTCACCATCATAGAAGGATGATCGAGTCTCCGGGATCCTTAAATCTGTAGCCAAACTCATCCTCTTGAATCTATATTCATACTCACAGTTTTGGTTTTGCAGGTCATAGATCTGGGCTTGGAGGTGCTCGACTTTCTCGTGAAGCTTGAAGATGGTCTCCCCAATGTTCTTGGCATCCAGCTTGTGGTTGTTGGTGAACTCCGCGATCATCATGTGGTTAGCGTTGAGTCTGCGTTCCACCATTCCCTGGCACTTGAAAACTTGTTGCTCCATTGCTTCGAGTCATGTCTCCACGCTTACGGCCCTCCTTGGTCCCTCAACATCGCGGATGTGCAGCATCCCCTCATGCATCTCAATGGTTTGAGGGTGTTGCAGCACCTCCGCGAGGTAGGGGTTGATGACCTTCTCGAAAAACTTGTCCTTAGGGGCGCTTGAAGACGTCATGGTGATCTAGATCTGTCAGAAAAACAGCTCGAAACAAAAGCAGAGGATTTTGTCGTGGTACCGTGGTCAAAACCTTCGGGAGATTATATAATAATTTTTTACCGACCAAAAGAAGCATCGTGCAAGAAAACAGAGTCTGGAGGGCACACGAGGTGCCCGCGAGGCAGGGGGCGCGCCCAGGGGGTAGGGCATGTCCTCCACCCTCGTGGATGCCTCGTGTCTCTTTCGGACTACTTCTTATTTTCCTATTTTTTAAATATTCCAAAACAAAAAAATTTGCTATTAGAACTGTTTTGGAGTCGGTTTACTTACCGTACCACATACCTATTCCCTTTCGGAGTCTAAAATGTTCTGGAAAGTGTCCCTTATGTATTCCTCCAGGGTTACAGTTTCAATAACATTGGTTTCAACATTTATGGGATTACATGAGATATAGTGTTTGATTCTTGACCGTTCACCACCTTCGGATTTGTGCCTTCGAAGTTGTTGATTTTTACGGCACCGGAACGATAGACCTCCTCGATAATGTAAGGACCTTCCCATTTAGAGAGGAGTTTTACTGCAAAAAAGCTTAAATGAGAGTTGTATAACAAAACATAATCACCTACATTAAACTCGCGCTTTTGTATCCTTTTGTCATGCCATCTTTTAACTTTTTCTTTAAACAGTTTGGCATTCTCATAGGTGATACGTCTCCGTCGTATCTATAATTTTTTATTGTTCCATGCCAATATTCTAAAACCCCTACATACTTTTGGCAACTTTTTATACTATTTTTAGGACTAACATATTGATCCAGTGCCTAGTGCTAGTTCCTGTTTGTTGCATGTTTTTTGTTTCACAGAAAATCCATAACAAACGAAGTCCAAACGGGATAAAAACCGAGGGAGATTATTTTTGGAATATTGATGAATTTTGGGAAGTGGAATCAACGCGAGACGATGCTCGAGGGGCCCACGAGGTAGGGGGCACACCCTAGGGGGTGGGCGCGCCCCTGACCCTCATGGACATCCCATAAGGCGGTTGTTACCCTTATTTCTCCGCAAGAAAGCTAATTTCCGGAAAAAAATTGTATTCAAAGTTTCAATCCAATCGGAGTTACGAATCTCCGGGAATATAAGAAACGGTGAAAGGGCAGAATCAGGAACGCAAGAAACAAATAGAGACAGAGATATATATCCAATCTCGGAGGGGCTCTCGCCCCTCCCATGCCATGGAGACCCTGAACCAGAGGGTAAACCCTTCTCCCATCTAGGGAGTGAAGGAAATATGCCCTTGAGGCAATGATAAAGTTATTATTTATTTCCTCATATCATGATAAATGTTTATTATTCATGCTAGAATTGTATTAACCGGAAACATAATACATGTGTGAATACATAGACAAACATAGTGTCACTAGTATGCCTCTACTTGACTAGCTCATTGATCAAAGATGGTTGAGTTTCCTAACCATAGATATGAGTTATCATTTGATCAGTGGGATCACATCATTAGAAGAATGATGTGATTGACTTGACCCATTTCGTTAGCTTAGCACTTGATCGTTTAGTATGTTGCTATTGCTTTCTTCATGACTTATACATGTTCCTATGACTATGAGATTATGTAACTCCCGCTTACCGGAGGAACACTTTGTGTGCTACCAAACGTCACAACGTAACTGGTTGATTATAAAAGGTGCTCTATAGGTGTCTCTGAAGGTACTTGTTGAGTTGATGTATTTCGAGATTAGGATTTGTCACTCTGATTGTCGGAGAGGTATCTCTGGGCCCTCTCAGTAATGCACATCACTATAAGCCTTGCAAGCAATGTAGCTAATGAGTTAGTTATGGGATGATGCATTACGTAACGAGTAAATAGACATGCTGGTAACGAGATTGAACTAGGTATTGAGATACCGACGATCGAATCTCGGGCAAGTAACATACCGATGACAAAAGGAACAACATATGTTGTTATGCGGTTTGACCGATAAAGATCTTCGTAGAATATGTGGGAGCCAATATGAGCATTCAGGTTCCGCTATTGGTTATTGACCGGATACGTGTCTCGGTCATGTCTACATAGTTCTCGAACCCATAGGGTCCGCATGCTTAAAGTTCGATGATGGTTATATTATGAGTTTATGTGTTTTGATGTACCGAAGGTAGTTCGGAGTTCCAGATGTGATCACAGACATGACGAGGAGTCTCGAAATGGTCGAGACATAAAGATCGATATATTGGACGACTATATTTGGACACCAGAATGGTTCTGGGTGAGATCAGGATAATACCGGAGCACCGGGAGGTTATCGGAACCCTATGGGAGGTATATGGGCCTTAATGGGCTTTAGTGGAAAGGAGGGGAAAGGATCAAGGGAGGGGGCGCCCCCCCCAAGCCCAATCCGAATCGGGAGGGGGGCCGCCACCCCCTTTCCTTCCTCCCTCCTTCCTCTTCCCTCCCTCTCCCTCTCCAAATAGGAAAAGGAGGAGTCCTACTCCCGGTGGGAATAGGACTCCCCCCTTGGGCGCGCCTCCTCCTCCTGGCCGGCCCTCTCCTCCCCTCCTTTATATACGGAGGAGGGGGCACCCCATAGAGACAACAATTGATCCCTTGGATCACTTAGCCGTGTGAGGTGCCCCCCTCCACCATAATCCACCTCGATAATATCGTAGCGGTGCTTAGGCGAAGCCCTGCGTCGGTAGAACATCATCATCGTCACCACGTCGTCGTGCTGACGAAACTCTCCCTCAAAGCTCGGCTAAATCGGAGTTCGAGGGAAGTCATCGAGATGAACGTGTGCTGAACTCGGAGGTGCCGTATGTTTCGTACTTGATCAGTCGGATCATGAAGACGTACGACTACATCAACCGCGCTGTGCTAACGCTTCCGCTTTCGGTCTAAGAGGGTACGTGGACAACACTCTCCCCTCTCGTTGCTATGCATCACCATGATCTTGCGTGTGCGTACGATTTTTTTTTGAAATTACTACGTTCCCCAAAAGTGGCATTCGAGCCTGGTTTATGCGTAGATGTTATATGCACGAGTAGAACACAAGTGAGTTGTGGGCGATACAAGTCATACTGCTTACCAGTATGTCACACTTTGGTTCGGCGGTATTGTTGGATGAAGCAGCCCGGACCGACATTACGTGTACGCTTATGCGAGACTGGTTCTACCGACGTGCTTTGCACATAGGTGGCTGGAGGGTGTCAGTTTCTCCAACTTCAGTTGAACAGAGTGTGGCTACGCCCGGTCCTTGAGAAGGTTAAAACGGCACTAACTTGACGAACTATCATTGTAGTTTTGATGCGTAGGTAAGAACGGTTCTTGCTCAGCCCGTAGCAGCCACGTAAAACTTGCAACAACAAAGTAGAGGACGTCTAACTTGTTTTTGCAGGCCATGTTGTGATGTGATATGGTCAAGGCATGATGCTATATTTTATTGTATGAGATGATCATGTTTTGTAACCGAGTTATCGGCAACTGGCAGGAGCCATATGGTTGTCGCTTTATTGTATGCAATGCAATCGCCCTGTAATTGCTTTACTTTATCACTAAGCAATAGCGATAGTCGTAGAAGCAATAGTTGGCGAGACGACAACGATGCTACGATGGAGATCAAGGTGTCGCGCCGGTGACGATGATGATCATGACGGTGCTTCGAAGATGGAGATCACAAGCACAAGATGATGATGGCCATATCATATCACTTATATTGATTGCATGTGATGTCTATTTTTTATGTATCTTATCTTGCTTTGATTGACGGTAGCATTATCAGATGATCTCTCACTAAATTTCAAGATAAAAGTGTTCTCCCTGAGTATGCACCGTTGCCAAAGTTCGTCGTGCCCAGACACCATGTGATGATCGGGTGTGATAAGCTCTACGTCCATCTACAATGGGTGCAAGCCAGTTTTGCACACGCAGAATACTCAGATTAAACTTGACGAGCCTAGCATATGCATATATGGCCTCGGAACACTGACACCGAAAGGTCGAGCGTGAATCATATAGTAGATACGATCAACATAGTGTTATTCACCATTGAAAACTACTCCATTTCACGTGATGATCGGTTATGGTTTAGCTGATTTGGATCACGTGATCACTTAGATGAGTAGAGGGATGTCTATCTAAGTGGGAGTTCTTAATTAATATGATTAATTGAACTTAAATTTATCATGAACTTAGTACCTGATAGTATTTTGCATGTCTATGTTGTTGTAGATAGATGGCTCATGCTGTTGTTCCGTTGAATTTTAATGCGTTCCTTCAGAAAGCAAAGTTGAAATATGATGGTAGCAATTACACGGACTGGGTCCGTAACCTGAGGATTATCCTCATTGCTGCACAGAAGAGTTATGTCCTGGAAGCACCGCTAGGTGTACCACCTGCGCTAGGTACTGTAAACATTGTGAATGACTGGCAGTCGCGTGTTGATGACTACTCTATAGTTCAGTGTGCCATGCTTTACGGCTTAGAACCGGGACTTTAACGACGTTTTGGACGTCATGGAGCATATGAGATGTTCCAGGAGTTGAAGTTAATATTTCAAGCAAATGCCTGGATTGAGAGATATGAAATCTCGAATAAGTTCTACAACTGCAAGATGGAGGAGAATAGTTCTGTCAGTGAGCATATACTCAAAATGTCTGGGTATTGCAATCACTTGATTCAACTGGGAGTTAATCTTCCTGATGATAGTGTCATTGACAGAATTCTTCAATCACTGCCACCAAGTTACAAGAGCTTCGTGATGAACTGTAACATGCAAGGGATGTATAAGATAATTCCTGAGCTCTTCGCAATGCTAAAGGCTGCGGAGGTAGAAATCAAGAAGGAGCATCAAGTGTTGATGGTCAATAAGACCACCAATTTCAAGAAAAAGGGCAAAGGGAAGAAGAAGGGGAACTTCAAAAGGAACATCAAACAAGTTGCTGCTCAATAGAAGAAACCCAAGTCTGGACCTATGCCTGAGACTGAGTGCTTCTACTGCAAGCAGACTGGTCACTCGAAGCGGAACTGTCCCAAGTATTTGGCGGATAAGAAGGATGGCAAGGTGAACAAAGGTATATGTGATATACATGTTATTGATCTGTACCTTACCCGAGCTCGCAGAGCACCAGGTATTTGATATCGGTTACTTGCTAATATTTGCAACTCAAATAGGGGCTACATATTGCTTAACACCGCTAAGGACGAGGTGACGATGCATGTGGGAGATGGTTCCAAAGTCGATGTGATCGCTGTCAGCACGCTACCTCTACATCTACCTTCGAGATTAGTTTTAGACCTAAATAATTGTTATTTGGTGCCAGCGTTGAGCATGAACATTATATCTGGATCTTGTTTGATGTGAGACGGTTATTCATTTAAATCTGAGAATAATGGTGGTTCTATTTATATGACTAATATCTTTTATGGTCATGCACCCTTGAAGAGTGGTCTATTTTTGATGAATCTCGATAGTAGTGATACACATATTCATAATGTTGAAGCCAAAAGATGCAGAGCTGATAATGATAGTGCAACTTATTTGTGGCACTGCCGTTTGGGTCATATTGCTGTAAAGCGCATGAAGAAACTCCATACCGATGGACTTTTGGAATCACTTGATTATGAATCACCTGGTACTTGTGAACCATGCCTCATGGGCAAGATGACTAAAACGCCGTTCTCCGGAACTATGGAGCGAGCAACTGATTTGTTGGAGATCATACATACTGATGTATGTGGTCCAATGAATGTTGAGGCTCGTGGCGGGCATCGTTATATTCTCACCTTGACAGATGATTTAAGCAGATATGGGTATATCTACTTAATGAAACATAAGTCTGAAACATTTGAAAAGTTCAAAGAATTTCAGAGTGAAGTTGAAAATCATCATAATAAGAAAATAAAGTTTCTACGATCTGATCATGGAGGAGAATATTTGAGTTACGAGTTTGGTCTACATTTGAAACAATGCGGAATAGTTTCACAACTCACGCCACCCGGAACACCACAGCGTAATGGTATGTCCGAACGTCGTAATCGTACTTTACTAGATATGGTGCGATCTATGATGTCTCTTACTGATTTACCGCTATCATTTTGGGGTTATGCTTTAGAGACGGCTGCATTCACGTTAAATAGGGCACCATCAAAATCCGTTGAGACGACGCCTTATGAACTGTGTGTAAGTGCATCTAGTGCCCCTTAGTGATTTTGGTGTATTGAAGACTTATAGGTTAAGTAACGATGCGTTTGTAAGTGTACACAGGTCTATAAGTCTATGAGGAGTTTGATATTCTGAGAGAAAGTCGACCCTAAAAATGAAGTTCTTCGATGAAGACTTTGATATTCTGAAGACTTTCTGAAGACTTTGAAAGCGAAGAAATTGGTGTGACCATGAAGACTTGATATTCATTCGAGGAATATGAAGCGTGAAGACTTTTGTTTTCGTAGTTTCATTTTCTCTTTCTTGAGTCATAGGAAACACCGTCTTCGTTAAAGGGGTCGAGGAAATACTAAGGAAAAATTTCCATGTGATGCTCAACTCAAAATCCTACACCTACCAATCCCTTCGAGTGAAGCCATTGGAAATCTCATACAGATTCATCAAATTCCTCGATGTGAGACGCAGTTCTTACAGTCCTTGATGACTTTGTTCGATCGAGGAGTTAGGAATTCGCCAGTCTGAATTGCCTACACAATGAGGAACATGATAGCCCCGAGGACTTTGAAAGTCAAATTTCCGACCGTTCTTTGTCTTTGGCGCCGGACCAAAATATCTTATCCACCTAACGGTCATATCATTGAAGGGCATTTATGTCTTATCATGTCGGGCTGCTCCTAGGCTATAAATAGCTGCCCCTACAACCACTAGTTGGTTGGCTGCTCGAGAGAACTTGACACTTGTCATTTGAGAGCAACCCATCCTCCGAGGACTTTGAGCGAAAATCATCAAGTGAGGAAAATCCCAAAACCAAACCCACAAAACCCCAAGTGATTGAGCATCATCAAGAAATTGATCCTGCGTGGATCCGGCGCTTGTTACCTTTGAAGACTGTGCTTCTTCCGACGGTTAGGCATCAAGGTCTAGAGCATCCAAGAGGAATTGTGGATCGCCAAGTGACCAAGTCTGTGAAGGTTTGGAAGTCACTGAAGACTTACCACGAGTGATTGGGCGAGGCTGCGTGGTCTTAGTTCAAGGAGAATACGGTGAGGATGGGTGTCTGAGTTGCGGCTCGAGATCGGGTGTCCGGACTGTGTGTCCTCGAGTTTAAATACTCGGCCGCTCCAACCAGACGTATAACCGAGACAGCAGTTGGGCTGGTCTACCAAATCATTGTCTTCACCAACCGATCGGTTCTATTTCCTCAACTCATTCATTTCCTCATTACATGTTGCATGTTGTTCATATCGTGCTTGAAGACTTTGGCTGAAGACTTTCACAAATTCCTCAGTTCAATTTCTTCAGTCTGTTTGTCTTCATCTTGTTATCCTGTGTTTACGCTTCCGTACTCTGTTCTAGTCTTCATTTCATCATGCTGACTATGTGTGTAATCTGCTATGTTTACCTCTGAGTACTTATTCCGCTGCAAATAGTTCTTCGTGAAGGAATTTCCTCACCGGCAAATTCCTCAGTGAAGAATTTCATAAAAATCGCCTATTCACCCCCCCTCTAGTCGATATAACGCACTTTCAATTGGTATCAGAGCAAGGTACTCCCTTGTTCTGTGTGATTTTGGTTTAACCACCTGGAGTTCTAGTTATGTCGACCGCAGGTATGATCAAGGTCTCGGCTGGGTGTCCTACCTTTGATGGAACGGACTATCCCTATTGGAAGAACAAGATGCGGATGCATCTTGAGGCAATTGATAATGATCTCTGGTATGTTGTGGAAAATGGTGTCCCCGCTATCACTAAAACACTGACCGCTACTGACGTGAAGAGATTCAAACAACTCGACTCTCAAGCAAAGAATATCATCTGTGGCCATCTGAGCAAAGGACAGTATGGAAGAGTGAGTGCTTTGGAAACTGCTAAGCTTATCTGGGATAGGCTATCCAAAGTAAATGAAGGAGTTTCAACTCAGCGTGACTCTCGAGTCGATGTTCTTCGGAATCTCTTCAACCGCTTCAAAAGACTCGACAATGAAAATGTTCAACAAACCTTCGATCGCCTCACTGACATCTCAAATGAGCTTCAAGCCCTCGGTGCCACTGACATCACTGACCATGAAGTAGTGAAGAAACTGCTAAGATCGCTTGATTCATCATTTGATACTCTGGGACTGATGATACAAGAGCGTGCTGACTACAAGTCACTTGATCTTGCTGATATCCTCGAAAGGCTTAACACTCACGAGTTCCAGCTTGCTGAAAAGAGAGATCTCTATGGCTCAAACTATGGCAAACCATGGGCCCTGAAGGCTAAGGTTGTGTCTGACTCTGAATGTGAGGATTCTGGTAGCAGCCTTGGTGATCCTGAAGAACTGAGCCAGGATCTAGCTCTCCTGGTGAAGAAATTCCAGAAATTCACAAGATGTGGTCGCTTTGGAAAACCCTCAAGGGGAAGTGATTCTTCTTCCAGTGACTACAAGAGAAGACTTTGCCATAAATGCAAGAAGCCTGGTCACTACATTCAAGATTGTCCTCAGTGGGAAAAGGAAATGAAGAAGAAGAAATACAAGGACTACAGTTCTGATGAAATGAAGAAAAAGAAGAAATCATCAAAATCTTCGTCTTCAAAACCATCAAAGTCTTCATCTCACAAGAAGGGCAGCTCCAAGAAAGCTCGAGCATTCATTGGCAAGGAAATGGACTCTGAAGCTGAATCTGAGGAAAATGATGAAGAAGAAGAGTCTGAAGAATCTGAGTCTGGTGTGGCGAGTCTGGCCGTTGCTGCTTTTGTCAGCAAGTCCATCTTCAACACTGAAGAAACTGACTTCACCGACAAGTCTGATGAAAACAATGATGGCTACGCTCCCACCTATTGCTTCATGGCAAAAGCAGCTAAGGTACTCAAATACAACTCCTCTGATTCTAGTGAAAATGAATCTGATGAGGATCTTAAGCCTAGCTACTCTAAACTTGCTAAAATTGCTGTGAAACAACAACGGGCCCTTGAAAAGATTCAAAACATGCTAGATAAAAGTGATGATATGTTGGGTGAAGAAATGGATCGCACTAATGCCCTGACTGAAAATCATCAGAGACTTCAGTCTAAGTATGATAACCTTCAAAGTCATCATAACTCCCTCTTGTCTGATCATGAGAAGCTTTCTTATGAATTTCTTCAAGAGAAGCAAGACAATGAGAAGCTCTCTCTTGAAGCTATTCAAAGAAAGGCAGATCTTGAAAAGCTAAGAGTATGTTATGAAGATCTTCAGAAGGAGCGCGATTCATTACTAGCTCAAGAAATCAGCGCTTCTCAGGAAGAATTTGTTCCTCCATGCTTAAAGTGCATTGAACGTGAATCTGCTAATTCTTCACTGAATGTTCAAATGCTTCAAATGTTACAAATTCTTCATCTGCTCTGCTATCACTAATTCCTCATCGAGGACATTGCTAGTATCACCGACAATGCAGGGCTGAAGGAATTGTACATGACGAGCATGTACAAAAGCCTCAAAGGGCATCGACACTTTGTGATGTGCTCAAAAGCATATCCTCAACGAAACCCTAGGAAAGAGGGTATTGCCTTTGAGAGGAAACTGAATGCCGATGGAACATATTGGAAACCCGAGCGGATCCCAAAACCTCATGGGTTGCGCAAAGGGACCTCCATTGATCCATCTAACTTATCTGGCTTTACATGTGAATCCCCTCATTCTTCTGATGAGTCATTTGACTCTAACTATAAACTGTTCAAGAATCAGAATGGTGAAGTATTTGCTAGATATGTTGGCACTAACTGCAGGAAGGTTCCCCTATGAAGAAAATCTGGGTTCCCAAAAGTTGTGTTGAAAGTCTTCAGGTGAATGTCCTCATGACACCACCAGTGAAGAACAGGAACCCCAGATCAAATTCTTCATATGGATCCAAATCCTCATATGGACCAAATTCTTCACGAGGATCAAATTCCTCAACTGGATCAAAGTCCTCATATGATTATTATCATCGTGCTAACAAATCTGTCTCACAGGGTAAAGCTAAGGGCTATGAATATGTGCATTATTCTTCAAACCATTATGTTCATAAGTCCTCGAAGAATTATTCTGCTTATTCATATGCTTACCCTAACCCCTCCTATGCTAAGCGAAATGGTTTGGCATCTTTGCCACCTTTCTCACATGGTGCTCGCAGGATGATGAACTCTTTGCCACCCCTCCAGATGTGGGTGGTGAAGAAAAGAACTAATCATTTCTGAGGGTCAGTCTCGGGCGTGCTCGAACGTCTGAAGAATTTCTTTGGGACCCGACAAAATTGCACGAAAGGACGCAGCGAATCATGATGAAATGAATCTTCATTTCACACATCCTCATACTGCTATACCTGTTTACTGCTTGATGAAATTCATCTGATGAACTTGATATCATATTCTTCACTGATGAAGCATATGAGATTGTAAGTTACACTAATTCATCTGCAGGATGATCAACCCAAAACCACTGAATGGGTCCTCGATAGTGGGTGTACAAATCACATGACTGGTGACAAGAATCTATTGATGGATGCTCCTTTATCACCGTCACCTCTGAAGCATATCATATTCACTGACAAAGGCAAAAGTCAGGTATTGGGTCTTGGTAAGGTTGCTATCTCTAAGGATAAGCACATGGACAAAGTCATGCTTGTTGAGTCCTTAGGATACAATCTCATGTCGATCTCAATGCTTTGTGTTCTTGATATGGTTGTTGTCTTTGGCAAATATCGCTGTGTTGTGATTATGGAAGTCGACAATTCCAAAGTCTTCAAGGCTTTAGGAGAGGAGATCTGTATATTGTTGATTTCTCTCTGGGACCACAACCAGCCATGTGTCTACTTGCAAAAGCTTCAGAAGGATGGCTATGGCATTGACGACTTGGTCATGCAGGCATGAGGAATTTGAACACGCTTGCGAAGAAGAAGCATGTCATTGGCATTGAGAATGTCAAATTCCTCAAGGATCACTTATGTGGAGCATGTGAAGCGGAAAATGACCAAGGCCAAGCATCCAAATAAGACTATCATGACCACTACCCGTCCATTGAATTGCTTCACATGGACCTCTTCGGACCTAATCATTATTCAGCAGTCACTAATGATGCATCTCTATATGGTTTTGTCATTGTTGATGATTATTCTCGATATGCATGGGTACACATTGTTACTTACAAACATGAAGTGCAGGAAGTCTTCAAACGATTTTCCTCGAGGGCTTCAACTAACTTTGGTGTGAAGATCAAGCATATCAGAAGTGACAATGGAACTGAGTTCAAGAATTCTGGTCTTGATGCCTATCTTGATGAACTTGGTATTACTCATGAATTATCTGCTCCTTATACTCCTCAGCAAAATGGCGTCGTGGAGCGCAAGAACAGGACTCTTGTAGAGATGGCTTGCACTATGCTTGATGAATACAAAACGCCTCAGCGTTTATGGATTGACGCAATTGATACTGCCTGCCACATCATCAACAGAGTATATCTTCACAAATTCTTCAAGAAGACTGCATATGAGCTCCTCACTGACAAGAAACCCAATGTAAGTTATTTCAAAGTCTTCGGTGCTAAATGTTGGATTAGAGATCCTCACCACAACTCAAAATTTGCACCGAAAGCACATGAAGGTTTTATGCTTGGTTACGGAAAGGACTCACACACCTACAGGGTCTTCAACATTGTTCTTCACAAGATTGTTGACACTATAGATGTGCGGTTCGATGAAACTAATGGCTCGCAAAGAGAGCACCTACCTTCTGTGTTAGATGAGCCAGCACCTGAGGATGTTATCAAGCACAAGGCAACTGAGGATGTCATTCCTACTGAAGAATCTGGTGAAGAATTCATTCCTGTTCGTGAAGAACGTCGAGCTGATGCACCTGAAGAACATGATGAGGAAATTGGTGCTGAAGAAAATGCTGATCAAAATCCTCAGCGACATCCAACTCATCCACGCGTTGCAAAAGAAGTGCAAGTGGAGAAGATCATCGATGACATCGGCGCACCAGGTCCTCTCACCCGCTCAAAAGCCTCACACTTATCTAACTTTTGTGGGCACTATGCTTTTGTCTCTATCTCAGAGCCCACTAAGGTAGATGAAGCATTTCGAGCCGGAGGGATTCAGGCTATGCAAGAAGAATTACATCGATTCGAGCTGAACAATGTCCGGAATTGGTCAATCGCCTGATCCTCGCAAGCATAATATCATCGGCACAAAGTGGATCTACCGCAACAAGCAAGATGAAAATGGCCTTGTTGTGAGGAATAAGGCACGACTAGTAGCTCAAGGCTACACACAGGTTGAAGGAATTGATTTCGATGAAACTTTTGCACTGTTGCTAGACTTGAAGCTATTCGCATTTTACTTGCCTATGCTAACCATCATGATATCATCTTATATCAAATGGATGTGAAAAGTGCATTCCTCAATGGTAAGCTTGAGGAAGAAGTATATGTTGCTCAACCCCCAGGTTTTGAAGATCCCAAGAATCCTAACAAAGTCTTCAGACTAAATAAGGCCCTCTATGGCCTCAAGCAAGCCCCTCGGGCGTGGTATGATACACTGAAGGAATTCTTCGTGAAGAATGGCTTCACAACCCGGTTCACTCGATCCTACTCTATTTACTAAATCACATGATGGTGAACTGTTTGTGTGCCAAATATATGTTGATGATATTATCTTTGGCTGTACTAACCAACGATATAGTGATGAATTTGCCTATATGATGAGTGAAGAATATCAAATGTCTATGATGGGAGAGTTGAAATTCTTCTTAGGTCTTCAAATTAAATCGGCAGAGCACAATGGCATATTCATATCTCAGAGAAATACCTCAAAGATGTACCGAGGAAATTCGCATGCAAGATTGCAAAGGCGTAAAATTCCTATGCCCACAAATGGTCATCTATGCATTGATGAAAATGGTATCGACTTCGATCACAAGGTATACCGCTCCATGATTGGTTCTTTATTGTACCTATGTGCATCTAGGCGGATATAATGCTTAGTGTTTGCATGTGTGCCCGATTTCAAGCTGCACCAAGGAATCACACCATAAGGCTGTGAAGCATATTCTTGATATCTAGCTCACACACCAACACTAGGATTATGGTACCCCAAGGGCTCTGCTTTTGATCTCATTGGATATTCGACTCGACTATGCCGGTGATCGTGTGGACCGCAAGTCAACATCCGGCACTTGTCATTTCCTCGACGATCTTTGGTCCGTTGGTCCTCAAGAAATGTAACTGTATCACCGCTCATCGCTGAAGCTGAATATATTGCTGCTGGGTCATGCTGTGCTCAACTGCTTTGGATGAAGCAAACCCTCAAGGACTATGGCGTCAACGTGAAGAATGTGCCTCTCCTCTGCGACAACGAGAGTGCCATCAAGATTGCTCACAACCCAGTTCAGCACTCGAAGACTAAGCACATCCAGATTCGCCATCATTTTCTTCGTGATCATGTGTTGAAGGCGATATCTCCATCGAGCATGTGAAGACTGAAGAACAGCTAGCTGATATCTTCACTAAGCCCTTGGATGAGAAGAGATTTAGCAAGTTGCGGTGTGAGCTAAATATCTTAGAATCTTCGAATGTTCTTTGAAAAGGACACACATCCTAACCCTTATGCATAATTGATGACTTAGATGTGCAACACATGAAGAAACGTTGTTCGTCAATCAATGAAGAATAACACTCTAAGTGTGAAGAAATCAATGAAGAATTTGATTCTCAGAACCCTACGACAATTGTACGCGGTGTCTAAAATCATCATTCTTATACGGTGGGCTACGCCACCACAAAAGTTGAAAATCTTCAATCTGAGTTTTTCCTCGTTTTGAAATTCCTCAGTTTTTCAAATTCTTCAACTTTGCAAAATCTTCAGTAGTTCCGTCGTATTTCTTCATTGTCTATATATATATATATATATATATATATATATATATATATATATATATATGAGTTTATGTCCTCTACAAGATTCACTTATTGCTATTTCTTCAAGTTGCGATTTACGCTAAGTGAATGTGATCGGACCCTTCCCTCTATGCTATACTCAATCCAATCTATTCACAAATTCTTCATATGCGTTACGATTGAAACTGCTCAAAGTCTTCACTGGTCCTTGACAGCTGAAGAAATTGCGAACGAAACTTTTTAACAAATCTTATCCAAAACTTTCGGTTTTACCGCTCAAACCGTTCCGCATCCCACGATGTATTACTTTAATCACCCACGATCTTACACGATCCCATCCGCACAGTACGTGGGTGACACACGTCGCGTGAAGGAGAAAGGGCAGGGGCATGTTCGTCCAAAATCTTCGGGCGAGCAGTTTTTCACCGTGGCTATAAATACCCCTTTACCCTCCTCACTTCATTTACTCCGCTCGATCGCTGTCTCTCGCTCGAGCTCTCCTCAAACCCTAGCGCCGCCGCTACTCCATCGTCGCCGATGAGGAAAAGCTTCACTGCCTCGACCTCATCGCCGTCGTACTCGCGCCGGTCGCGGAAATCTTCACTCCGCCGCCGCCGTAGTCATCTTCCTCTGCCAAGTTAGGGCGTGGGAGATCTAACGTGATGAACGTCTCTACAGTTCATCTCTGTTCGTCGTGTTCTTCAGTTCGGGTAATTAAAAGTCACTTTTATTACTCGCGTTGATTCTCAAATCTTTCTGAAAATCTTCAAAGGTGTTTTTACTCTTCAAAATCTTCACATATGAACACCTCACACACTATATGTTCTTGATTTATCTCTCTAAGCATTCATTTCTTCAAGATTCCTCAATTGTGCGGATTTTGAATCTGTACAACTCTGGAACCTGAGACGAAACGCTTAGTGAAATTCCTCAAGGCTCAACTGGTCAAATTCCTCAAAACTTGCTTCTTTTGAAAAATCTTCTGAGAACGCATATGACCTCTCCAAATTCCTCGCACCTACACTCTGTTCATAGGTACTCATGTCCGCTGCTGAATCACTAGGTTCTCATCAACTTAACTCATTTGCAGCGTTCCTCGAAGAAAAACTGCATACTTCTTCAGAGTGCTCAATTGTTCAAATTCCTCACCAAGAAAATGGCGAAAGGCAAGAGACCTCGAAGGGAGGAAAGAAACCGAAGTCATGATGCTTTTGAAATTCCCGAGGAAATATACAAGGACTATCGCACACCGATGAATCCAAATTTGGCAAGGAGACTAAGAACCAGCGCAAAGTGCGCATCAGAGAATAGAAAGGAGATGGGCACGAGAATGGCGAGAATACCGCTATGTCACTCCTAAGTACATGAGGAAATTCGCCTGAATCCTCCATGCCCAAGAGCTCCTCCGCACTGGCCAGATCGCGATCCCACCAAAGATCAAGCGTGGTGAGGACTTTCTGAAGAATGGTCCAGCGCCAAGCCAAATTGGCAAGACAGGCCAAGGAGGCGGTGAGGAAATTCAATGAGGATCTGCTGCTGCTGCTTGCTGCTGAACCCTCGGTCAAACCGAGGAAATCAATGCCAAAGAAGCTCACGCAAGCCAAGTGCTTCACCGTCAGCGCCCTCACGGCCCAGTTCCTCACCGCGCCCTCACGGCAAATTCCTCGATCTGCTGCTGCTCATTCAAAATCCTCGGCAGCTCCTTCAAGTCCTCAACACTGTGCATCTTGCAACTTGTCAAAGGACTCAAGGATTCTCCATTGCTTCGGTGTTTCACAAGTTCCTCACCGCACCAATGTCCTCAACAGTCCCACTCTGCTGAAGACTAAAGCAAGCTATGGGCGCGGTCCTCGGCCAAGTCCAAAAAGAAACAGTTGCATTCAATGTTCCCCACGATGATGAGGCCTCGATGAAGAACTTGAAGAAATCATCGAGACAGATGACCAAGGCCGCTAGAGCCAAAGGAACAAGTGTACCTCTGCTTTTGGATCCAAGAAGATCCTAGACTTCATTGACTGTGGCATCAGGATCCACACACTCCTCTTCCGATCTGCCACTGACTCCTGGTCAAAGTCACATGCTGAACCATTTCATCGCTGAAGAGAAATGGAAATTTGAAAAAGCTCGTGAATTGAAGAGAGCAAAAGCACGAAAAGAGAAGCTTCTGAGGAAAAACATCATCAACTTGTCTCTGAAGAACTTCTTAAAGCTCAATCAAATCCAAGCACTCAGCAAGGATTTTGATGCTTACAATGCTGACTGGCAAGGAGCCAAGGTGAGATTCGTCACTCTGACGAAGAAAATGTCAGCTGTTGCAGCTCCAACGCAACAAGAAAATCCTCAGGCTGAAGAATCTGCTCAGCCTGCTGATGAACATGCCAGCACTGCTGATGACTTTCAGCGTGCTGATGAGAACACAAGTTCCAGGGCTGATGACTCCATTCCAGTTGCGGCTGAAGAAAATGAACCATAGTCCTCAGCTCCTCCTGCACCAACACCAACTCCAATTCTTCCTTCTGCCTATGAAGTGAAGAAGACAAAGGCTGCAGAGAGAGCTGCAGTGAAGAAAAGGAAGGCATCACACAAGTCAAATTCTTCGCTCACAAGAAAATGAAGCCAATGACCAGCTCTATTGAAAATCCTATTGATTCAATTCCCATCTCCTCCATGTCATCCAAGGAAATGGTTCCCTTTGGAGAAGAATATACGATCCCAAGCGGATCAGATGAAGAAAATCATTCAGTTGCTACTTCAGAACAGCTTGATGAAGAAATTGAAGTGGAAGCTTTCCCTTCAACTCCTGTTGTTTCCTCACCGTGCCTCGGTTCACTCTCAAGAGGCATGTGTTGAGGAAATTGAAAAGAAGATGAAGATGTGGATATTGGGTGCACTACACCAGTCTTGAATGATGACTTTTGGGAAAGTCAAGACCCCAATACTCCTCTCTTCACTCGCTTCAACAAGTTCCTCGACCACCAACTACTACTGCTCAAATGGGCTCAAGAAACTCATCCCACATCATCTGTCAACGAAGAGATTCCAGCCACTAGCGCTGAAGAACCAACTGCTGATCCTCAAACTGCACAAGGAGAGGAACCAGAAATTCCTCAGCCTGAAGAACCTGAAATTGCGATTCCTGAAGTTGTGCTGCAAATCACAGATATTCCTCTGCCCAAGCCAACGAATCCATTTTCAAGCAAGCAAAAGTTCAAGGCTGAAGACTTCTTCTCTGAGCACGTGTTCTTCACTGCTTACAATCCTTATGACTCTGCTCGAATGAGGAAAAGACGCTTCTGGACTCCAACACAAGCAAACTTCTATTCCTCAGTGCTATTCGACAAGGACAAGATCTTTGACCATGAGCACATTCCTCATGTAGATATGGAATCACTGCCGTGCTTCAAGCCAGTACTCCGTGTTCTTCACGATGCAGGGCTGCTAAATTTCTGCACCGATATATGTGACTGGAATGAAGAACTCATTCTTCAGTTCTATGCCACCCTGCACATCACCGGAGATGCTGAAGACATCAACTCATGGGTTCTGATTGGATGACCGAGAATACTCACTACAAGGCACCAAAGAATCGAATTGCTTCGTGTCCTTCCTCTTGATCCTCCCCATGAATCTGCTCGCGCTGCCTACAATGATCGTGAACTGTCCGATCACTTCATGCAAGTACTGATGAAGCCATTGAAACCAGGCCAAGCTCCTCGAACCAAATTCCTCGTCAAGGATTTGCTCTATGTGCCTCGGATCGTATGTAATCTTGACGAAGACTATGAGTCCAATCAAAGGCCACGACTCAAATGATGAAGACGTCGTTGGCATCATGAAGAACTTGCTCTTCAATATCATTCATGGCGTTCCTGTCAACTTCCATGATTTCTTCATGAGGACTCTGGCCAACGTTGCAATGTCACCTTTTGAGCTGAAGCCATATCGCCTTGGATCATGAGATTCATAAGGGCAAGATCTTCACCAATTACCAGGTGACACTCAACCATGGCAGCTTCCTCGCCGCCCATTGAAGTCCTCAAGCGACCAATTTCATCATCTGATGACAAGGGCAAGGCAGCAGCTGTAATTGATGAAGGCACTCGTCCATTGGATGGTCAGTTTCGCAAAGCTGCATCTTACTCCACCAATGATGATTCTGCTACGCATGACACTGCCGCTAATACCTCAACCAAGAAACAGCCTCAAGCAACTGCACCCAGGGTGATGACTGATCGTGAGTTACTCCTCAGTCTTCATCAGAAGGTTGATCGCAATCAGAAATGGGTCAAGCGCCAATTTGCTGCAATTCTTCACAATATGACCTCAACGCATAATGCAGTGAACAAAAACCAGTACTACCTTCATGAAACCCTCAACCGCACCTGGGCTGTTCTAAATCATGTCTACTCCGCGGAAGAATTGAAGACTATGGGTCTTCAGGAAGCTTATGACTGGTCTGCACCACCTCCGAAGAAATTCAAGAGAGTTAAAGTTCCAGATTTGGTGGCCAGCTCTTATTCTTCATCGCGCGAAACTGATGAATATGAAGATTTGGAAGACACTGCGGCAGGCCCTACTTCAACATCCAACCCCGACAACGCTGGCGCTCCTCCATCAACTTGAATATCTTGATGCGTTAGTCCTCGCCGATCCTTTTGGTCATTTGATGACAAAGGGGGAGAAATCTGAGTTAGTCTTCAAGCGGGTTTATACTATGGGCGTTTTTTTATTATTAAGTTACAACTCTCGTTCTTCCGAAACTTTTATTGGATCGAGTTGTAATCTTAACTCCGATGGTGCCCTGATACTTTTGATCGTGCATTGTGCTGACTTTGCACTGTGCTCTAATACTTTTGATCGTGCTTCTGATGCTCTGATTTTGATACACGTTATGCTCTGATGCTTTTGTGCTCTGATGCTTTTGAAGCACTAAGCTCTGAATGTGATATTTGAGCTCCGATACTATTGCATGTTAACACTGTGCTCTGATATATTATTGCATGCATGCTGAATCTCATCAGGCACCATATTTCATCATGCATTTCAAATTCTTCATAGTACATTTATCAAATGTGTGTATGAATTACAAGATATAGGGGGAGATCTCCATGATTCAAATCCTCAAATGTGCACTGCCTCAAAAGCAAATTCCTCATTATGCACATATTCAGGGGGAGTTCTTCTATATCTTGCAATCAAATTCCTCAATATCAGTATTTACACTTCATATGTTTATCCCCGTTGAAAACTTAACCTATGTTGTCATCAATCACCAAAAAGGGGGAGATTGTAAGTGCATCTAGTGCCCTTAGTGATTTTGGTGTATTGAAGACTTATAGGTTAAGTAACTGATCGCTTGTGAGTGTACACAGTCTATAAGTCTATGAGGAGTTTGATATTTACAGAGAAAGTCGACCCTAAAAATGAAGTTCTTCGATCAAGACTTTGATATTCGAAGACTTTCAAGACTTTGAAAGCGAAGAAATTGGTGTGACCATGAAGACTTGATATTCATTCGAGGAATATGAAGCGTGAAGACTTTTGTTTTCGTAGTTTCATTTTCTCTTTCTTGAGTCATAGGAAACACCGTCTTCGTTAAAGGGGTCGAGGAAATACTAAGGAAAAATTTCCATGTGATGCTCAACTCAAAATCCTACACCTACCAATCCCTTCGAGTGAAGCCATTGGAAATCTCATACAGATTCAGTCAAATTCTACGTGATGTAGACGCAGTTCTTCAGTCATCGATGACTTTGTTTCGATCGGGAGTTAGGAATTCGCCAGTGTGAATTGCCTACACAGGAGGAACATGATAGCCCCGAGGACTTTGAAAGTCAAATTTCCGACCGTTGCTTGTCTTTGCTGGCGGCGGACCAAAATATCTTATCCACCTAACGGTCATATCATTGAAGGGCATTTATGTCTTATCATGTTGGGCTGCTCCCTAGGCTATAAATAGCCGCCCCCTACAACCACTAGTTGGTTGGCTGCTCCGAGAGAACTTGACACTTGTCATTTGAGAGCAACCCATCCTCCGAGGACTTTGAGCGAAAATCATCAAGTGAGGAAAATCCCAAAACCAAACCCACAAAACCCCAAGTGATTGAGCAACACTGAAGAAATTGATCCTGCGTGGATCCGACTCTTGTTACCTTTGAAGACTGTGCTTCTTCCAGACGGTTAGGCGTCAAGGTCTAGAGCATCCAAGAGGAATTGTGGATCGCCGAGTGACCAAGTCTGTGAAGGTTTGGAAGTCACCTGAAGACTTACCACGAGTGATTGGACGAGGCCTGCGTGGTCTTAGTTCAAGGAGAATATGGTGAGGATGGGTGTCCCGAGTTGCGGCTCGAGATCGGGTGTCCGGACTGTGTGTCCTCGAGTTTAAATACTCACCGCTTCCAACCAGACGTATAACCGAGACAGCAGTTTGAACTGGTCTACCAAATCATTGTCTTCACCAACTGACCGGTTCTATTTCCTCAACTCATTCATTTCCTCATTCTGTGTTGCATGTTGTTCATATCTCGTGCTTGAAGACTTTGATCAAGACTTTCACAAATTCCTCGCTCAATTTCTTCACCTGTTTGTCTTCATCTTGTTATCCCGTGTTTACGCTTCCGTACTCTGTTCTAGTCTTCATTTCATCATGCTGACTATGTGTGTAATCTGCTATGTTTACCTCTGAGTACTTATTCCGCTGCAAATAGTTCTTCGCGAAGGAATTTCCTCACTGGCAAATTCCTCAGTGAAGAATTTCATAAAAATCGCCTATTCACCCCCCCTCTAGTCGATATAACGCACTTTCATTGTGGTTTGGCAAGAAACCAAAGTTGTCGTTTCTTAAAGTTTGGGGCTGCGATGCTTATGTGAAAAGGCTTCAACCTGATAAGCTCGAACCCCAATCGGAGAAATGTGTCTTCATAGGATACCCAAAGGAAACTGTTGGGTACACCTTCTATCACAGATCCGAAGGCAAGACATTTGTTGCCAAGAATGGATCCTTTCTAGAGAAGGAGTTTCTTTCGAAAGAAGTGAGTGGGAGGAAAGTAGAACTTGATGAGGTAACTATACCTGCTCCCTTATTGGAAAATAGTTCATCACAGAAACCGGTTCCTGTGACGACTACACCAATTAGTGAGGAAGCTAATGATATTGATCATGAAACTTCAGATCAAGTTACTACCGAACCTCATAGGTCAAGCAGAGTAAGATCCTATTCTGGAGGTCATGTTACATGACCATGCCGAACCTACGAACTATGAGGAAGCGATGATGAGCCCAGATTCCGCAAAATGGCTTGAGGCCATGAAATCTGAGATGGGATCCATGTATGAGAACAAAGTATGGACTTTGGTTGACTTGCCCGATGATCGGCGAACCATCGAGAATAAATGGATCTTCAAGAAGAAGACAGACGCTGATGGTAATATTACTGTCTACAAAGCTCGAACTGTTGCGAAAGGTTTTCGACAAGTTCAAAGGGTTGACTATGATGAGACTTTCTCACCCGTAGCGAAGCTTAAGTCTGTCCGAATCATGTTAGCAATTGCCGCATTTTATGATTATAAAATTTGGCAAATGGATGTCAAAACTGCATTCCTGAATGGATTTCTGGAAGAAGAGTTGTATATGATGCAACCAGAAGGTTTTGTCGATCCAAAATATGCTAACAAAGTATGCAAGCTCCAACGATCCATTTATGGACTGGTGCAAGCCTTTCGGAGTTGGAGTAAACACTTTGATAGTGTGATCAAAGCATATGGTTTTATACAGACTTTTGGAGAAGCCTGTATTTACAAGAAAGTGAGTGGGAGCTCTGTAGCATTTCTAATATTATATGTGGACGACATATTGTTGATTGGAAATGATATAGAATTTCTGGATAGCATAAAAGGATACTTGAGTAAAAGTTTTTCAATGAAAGACCTCGATGAAGCTGCTTATATATTGGGCATCAAGATCTATAGAGATAGATCAAGACGCTTAATTGGACTTTCACAAAGTACATACCTTGATAAAGTTTTGAAAAAGTTCAAAATGGATCAAGCAAAGAAAGGGTTCTTGCCTGTAATGTGGTGTGAAATTGAGTCGGACTCAATGCCCGACCACCGCTTGAAGATAGAGAGAAAATGAAAGATGTTCCTATGCTTCAGCCATAGGCTCTATCATGTATGCAATGTTGTGTACCGGACCGATGTGTGCCTTGCTATTAGTTTAGCGAGGAGGTACCAAAGTAATCTAGGAGTGGATCATCGGACGGTGGTCAAGAACATCCCAAATACCGAAAAGGACTAAGGATATGTTTCTCGCTTATGGAGGTGACAAAGAGCTAGTCGTAAATGGTTACGTCGATGCAAGCTTTGACACTGATCCGGACAATTCTAAATCGCAAACCGGATACGTGTTTATATTGAACGGTGGAGTTGTCAATTGGTGTAGTTCTAAACAAAGCGTCATGGCGGGATCTACATGTGAAGCGGAGTACATAGCTTCTTCGGAAGCAGCAAATGAAGGATTCTAGATGAAGGAGTTCATATCCGATCTAGGTGTCATCCCTACTTCATCGGGTCCAATGAAAATCTTTTGTGACAATACTGGTGCAATTGCCTTGGCAAAGGAAACCAGATTTCACAAGAGAACCAAGCACATCAAGAGACGCTTCAATTCCATCCGGGACCAAGTCCAGGTGGGAGACATAGAGATTTGCAAGATACATACGGATCTGAATGTTGCAGACCTGTTGACTAAGCCTCTTCCACGAGCAAAACATGATCAACACCAAGGCTCCATGGGTGTTAGAATCACTATTGTGTAATCTAGATTATTGACTCTAGTGCAAGTGGGAGACTGATGGAAATATGCCCTAGAGCCAATAATAAAGTTATTATTTATTTCCTAATATCATGATAAATTTTTATTATTCATGCTAGAACTGTATTAACCGGAAACATAATACATGTGTGAATACATAGACAAACATGGTGTCACTAGTATGCCTCTACTTGACTAGCTCATTGATCAAAGATGGTTGAGTTTCCTAACCATAGATATGAGTTATCATTTGATCAGTGGGATCACATCATTAGAAGAATGATGTGATTGACTTAACCCATTTCATTAGCTTAGCACTTCATTTTTAGTATGTTGCTATTGCTTTCTTCATGACTTATACATGTTCCTATGACTATGAGATTATGTAACTCCCGCTTACCGGAGGAACACTTTGTGTGCTACCAAACGTCACAACGTAACTGGGTGACTATAAAGGTGCTCTACAGGTGTCTCCGAAGGTACTTGTTGAGTTGACGTATTTCGAGATTAGGATTTGTCACTCCGATTGTCGGAGAGGTATCCCTGGGCCCTCTCGGTAATGCACATCACTATAAGCCTTGCAAGCAATGTAGATAATGAGTTAGTTACGGGACGATGCATTACGTAATGAGTAAAGAGACTTGCCGGTAACGTGATTGAACTAGGTATTGAGATACCGACGATCGAATATCGGGCAAGTAACATACCGATGACAAAGGGAACAACGTATGTTGTTATGCGGTTTGACCGATAAAGATCTTCGTAGAATATGTGGGAGCCAATATGAGCATCCAGGTTCCGCTTTTGGTAATTGACCGGAGACGTGTCTCGGTCATGTCTACATAGTTCTCGAACCCGTAGGGTCCGCACATTTAAAGTTCGATGATGGTTATATTATGAGTTTATGAGTTTTGATGTACCGAAGGTAGTTCGGAGATCCGGATGTGATCACGGACATGACGAGGAGTCTCGAAATGGTCGAGACATAAAGATCGATATATTGGACGACTATATTTGGACATCGGAATGGTTCCGGGTGAGATCGGGATAATACCGGAGCACTAGGAGGTTATCGGAACCCCCGGGAGGTATATGGGCCTTAATGGGCTTTAGTGGAAAGGAGGGGAAAGGAGCAAGGGAGGGGGCGCCCCCCAAGCCCAATCCGAATTGGGAGGGGGCCGCCCCCCTTTCCTTCCTCCCTCCTTCCTCTTCCTTCCCTCTCCCTGTCCAAATAGGAAAAGGAGGAGTCCTACTCCCGGTGGGAATAGGACTCTCCCCTTGGGCACGCCTCCTCCTCCTGGCCGACCCTCTCCTCCCCTCCTTTATAAACGGAGGAGGGGGCACCCCATAGAGACAACAATTGATCCCTTGGATCTCTTAGCCGTGTGCGGTGCCCCCCTCCACCATAATCCACCTCGATAATATCGTAGCTGTGCTTAGGCGAAGCCCTGCGTCGGTAGAACATCATCATCGTCACCACGCCGTCGTGCTGATGGAACTCTCCCTCAAAGCTCAGCTGGATCGGAGTTCGAGGGACGTCATCTAGCTGAACGTATGCTGAACTCGGAGGTGTCGTACGTTCGGTACTTGATCGGTCGGATCGTGAAGACGTACGACTACATCAATCGCGTTGTGCTAATGCTTCCGCTTTCGGTCTACGAGGGTACGTGGATAACACTCTCCCCTCTCGTTGCTATGCATCACCATGATCTTGCCTGTGCGTAAGAAATTTTGGAAATTACTACGTTCCCCAACAGGGAGAAGGGCAAGGAATAAGAAGAAGAAGGGGGGCTCTCTCCCCCTCTCTCCCGGTGGCGCCGGAACGCCGCCGGGGCCATCATCATCACCACAATCTACACCATCACCTCCGTCATCTTCCCCAACATCGTCATCACCTTCCCCCCCCTCTATATTCAGTGGTCTACTCTCCCGCAACCCGCTGTACCCTCTACTTGAACATGGTCCTTTATGCTTCATATTATTATCCAATGATGTGTTGCCATCCTATGATGTCTGAGTAGATTTTCATTCTCCTATCGGTAATTGGTGAATTGCTATTTAATTTGCTTGTGGTTGTGTTGCTATCCTTTGGTGCCCATCATATGAGCGCACGCGTGGATCACACCATAGGGTTAGTTGTATGTTGATAGGACTATGTATTGGAGGGCTAGAGTGACAGAAGCTTCAACCTAGCATAGAAATTGATGCATACGGGATTGAAGGGGGACCAATATATCTTAATGCTATGGTTGGGTTTTACCTTAATGAACTTAGTAGTTGCGGATGCTTGCTAATAGTTCCAATCATAAGTGCATAGAATTCCAAGTCAGGGATGACATGCTAGCAGTGGCCTCTCCCACATAAAACTTGCTATCGGTCTAGTAAAGTAGTCAATTGCTTAGGGACAATTTCACAACTCCTACCACCACTTTTCCACACTCGCTATACGAAATTTATTGCTTCTTTATCTAAACATCCCCTACTTTTTATTTATGTGCTCTTTATATTCTTGCAAACCTATCCAACATGTGCCAACACATGCAAAGTCCTTCTAGTTTCATACTTGTTTTAGGTAAAGCGAACTTTAAGCGTGCGTAGAGTTGTATCGGTGGTCGATAGAACTTGAGGGAATATTTGTTCTACCTTTAGCTCCATGTTGGGTTCTACACTCTTACTTATCGAAAGAGGCTACAATTGATCCCCTATACTTGTGGGTTATCAAGACCTTTTTCTGGCGCCGTTGCCGGGGAGTCATAGCATGGGGTGAATATTCTCGTGTGCTTGTTTGCTTTATCACTTAGTAGTTTCTATTTTGTGCTCTTGTTTTCTATCTTTAGTTATGGGTAGGAAATGCAAAATACCAAAAAAAATTAGTTGTACCTACTACACTAATGGTTGAAGAACCACTCAAAATCTATCACATTCCTGAAGCTTTTTACTTGGATCATCTTTGATCCCTATGTGCTCATGCTGAAAACCCAACTAGCTTAGTTGAGGGAAAATCTTTAGATGAGCATGCTTGTTATGTGCGACACCACATATCTGACAAAGGGAAACTTTTACTGGATCAAATTCATCGTTTGCAATGCTATGCTTGGAATTTATGTGAAATATATGATGTTACTTGTTGTTCTAAAAACCCTAAGAAACACCTACCCTACCAATGTGAGTTTAATGGAATCGTATCTTCGTATGCTAAGGGTGTTTATAATTACTATGATGTTCAACAAATTAAAGAATTTGTTGCTTTTAAGGGTGCTTATGAAATTGCTTATTTGATTGAAACGTATGATGCTACTCTTTACAAATATGAAAATTTTGCCATACTTAAATATTGTTATGATAATTATGCTTCTAATGCCTAGCTTAAACCATATATTGAGGACTCCTCCGCTGTCCAAGAAGAGACTAACATTTTGCAGGAGTCTATGGACGAAGAAATTGATGAAACTGTGAGCTCATTGGATGAAAAAGATGATGAGGAGAGCGAAGAACAAAAGGAGGAAGAGCGGATTAGCTACCCGTGCCCACCTTCTAATGAGAGTAACTCTTCAACTCATACATTGTTTAATTTCCCTTCGTGCTTACCGAAGGATGAATGCTATGATGATTGTTATGGTCGCGTTGATTCTTTTGAAATATCCCTTTTTGATGATGCTTGTTATGCTTGTGGCCTATATGCCAATATGAATTATGCTTATGGAGATGAACTTGCTATATTTCCTTATGTTAAACATGAAATTGTTGCTATTGCACCCACACATAGTAGTCCTATTATCTTTTTGAATTCTCCGAACTACACTATATCACAGAAATTTGCTCTTATTAAGGATTATGTTGATGGGTTGCATTTTACCATTGCACATGATGATTTTGATAGATATAATGTGCACGTGCCTGCTGCTCCAACTTGCAATTATTATGAGAGAGGAACTACATCTCCGCCTCTTTATGTTTCCAACACGATAGAATTGCAAGAAACTGCTTATAATGCATTGGCCTTTACTTTGTGTGCATGAATTGTTCTTTTATGACATGCCGATGCATAGGAAGAGAGTTATACTTCGTCATTTCTTGATATATGTTACTTTGTGCTCATACTAAATTACAAATCATCGTTAATTAAAATTGGGTTTGATATACCTTGGGATCCGGGTGGATCCATTACTTGAGCACCTTATGCCTAGCTTAATGGCTTTAAAGAAAGCGCTGCCAGGGAGACAACCCGAAAGTTTTAGAGAGTCATTTATTTCTGTTGTGTGCTTTTGCAAAGTTTAAAAATAAAAATAACGTGCCAAGGTTTGCCTTTAGAATGTTTAGATTGCTTGTTGGTTTGTGCGGTGCAAGACAGAAACTTTGGCTGTAGTGCACGATTTTACATTTTTTACTGGAACGTCAAATGGTTCTGAAAAATTTTGCACGGTCTTTCTATACAATTTTTTTATTTTTCCTAATTTTGGCAGAATTTTTGGGGTACCATAAGTATGGTGAATGTTCAGATTACTACAGAATGCCCTGTTTAAGACAGATTCTGTTTTTGATGCATAGTTTGCTTGTTTTGATGAAACTATCAATTTCTATCAGTGGATTAAGCCATGGAAAAGTTATATTACAGTAGCTACAATGCAAAAACAAAATATGAACTGGTTTGCAACAGTACTTAGAGTAGTGATTTGCTTTATTATATTAACGGATCTTACCGAGCTTTCTGTTGAGTTTTGTGTGGATGAAGTGTTCGAAGATCGAGGAGGTCTCGATGTGAGAAGAAGAAGAAGAGGCAAGAGCTCAAACTTGGGTATGCCCAAGGCACCCCAAGTAAATATTCAAGGAGACTCAAGTGTGTAAGCTTGGGGATGCCCCGGAAGGCATCCCATCTTTCTTCAACAAGTATCGGTATGTTTTCAGATCCGTTTCGTTCATGCAATATGTGCAAATCTTGGAGCGTCTTTTGAATTTAATTTTCACTTTTCTTTTATGCACCATGCTGGTATGAGATAGTCCTTGGTTGATTTATAGAATGCTCATTGAACTTCACTTATATCTTTTGAGTATGGCTTTATAGAATGCTTCATGTGCTTCAGTTATATCATTTGAAGTTTGGATTGCATGTTTCTCTTCACATAGAAAACCGCCATTTGTAGAATGCTCTTTTGCTTCACTTATATTTGTTAGAGCGTGGGCATATCTTTTGTAGAAAGAATTAAACTCTCTTGCTTCTCTTATATCTATTTAGAGAGATGATAGGAATTGGTCATTCACATGGTTAGTCATAAAATCCTACATAAAACTTGTAGATCACTGAATATGATATGTTTGATTACTTGCAATAGTTTTGCGATATAGAGATGATAATATGTGGGAGGTTCTAGTAAATGGTTGTGTTTAGTAAGAATATTGGTGTTAAGTTTTGTGATCCCGAAGCATGCACGTATGGTCTCCTAACTATGTAACCAAATTGGCGCGCATTGTATTTTGATTGTTTATCTTTGCGTGAAGGTCGGGGGCGCGCGATGGTTAACTCCTACCAACCTCCCCCCTAGGAGCATGCGTAGTAGTACTTTGCTTCGAGGGCCAATAAACTTTTGCAATAAGTATGTGAGTTCTTTTTGACTAATGTGAGTCCATGGATTATACGCACTCTTACCTTTCCGCAATTTGCTAGCCTCTACGGTACCATGCATTGCCCTTTCTCACCTCGAGAGTTGGTGCAAACTTCGCCGGTGCATCCAAACCCCGTGATACGATACGCTCTATCACACATAAGCCTCCTTATATCTTCCTCAAAACAGCCACCATACCTACCTATCATGGCATTTCCATAGCCATTCCGAGATATATTGCTATGCAACTTCCATCATCATCATATACATGACTTGAGCATTCATTGTCATATTGCTTTGCATGATCATAAGATAGCTAGCATGATGTTTTGATGGCTTGTCCGTTTTTTTATATCTTTGCTATGCTAGATCATTGCACATCCTGGTACACTGCCAGAGGCATTCATATAGAGTCATGTTTTGTTCTAGTATCGAGTTGTAATATTGACTTGTAATTAAATAAAAGTGTGATGATCATCATTATTAGAGCATTGTCCCATGTGAGGAAAGGATGATGGAAGCTATGATTCCCTCACAAGTTGGGATGAGTCTCCTGACTTTATGAAAAATAAAAGAGGCCAAAGAAGCCCAAATAAAAAAAAGGCCAAAGAAGCCCACGAAAAATAAAAATAAAATAAAAAAGAGAAAATAAAAAAATGAGAGAAAAAGAGAGAAGGGGCAATGCTACTATCCTTTTATCACACTTGTGCTTCAGAGTAGCACCATGTTCTTCATATAGAGAGTCTCTTGAGTTATCACTTTCATATACTAGTGGGAATTTTCATTATAGAACTTGTCTTGTATATTCCGATGATGGGCTTCCTCAAATGCCCGAGGTCTTCATGAGCAAGCAAGTTGGACGAACACCCACTTAGTTCCCAGTTTGAGCTTTCATACACTTATAGCTCTCAGTGCATCCGTTGCATGGCAATCCCTAGTCCTCGTGTTGACATCAAATGATGGGCATCTCCATAGCCCGTTGATTAGCCGCGTCGATGTGAGACTTTCTCCCTTTTTGTCTTATCCACACAACCTCCATCATCATGTTCTATTCCACCTGTGGTGCTATATCCATGGCTTGCGCTCATGTATTGCGTGAGGGTTGCGCGTTAAAAAGTATGAACCAATTGCTTGGCTGACACGTGGATGGGCATGACGGGTACCTTGTGTTAACAAAAGGGAGCATAAATGACTATATGATTTTGTAGGGATAACGTTCTTCAGCATTGATATTTTGAAAGACATGATTGTTTGTTGGGATGCCCGAGTATTAAATTCATTTATGTCAAATGATAGACTATTGCTTTGAATCACTCGTGTCTTAATATTCATGCCATGATTAGATTACATGATCAAGATTATGCTAGGTAGCATTCCACATCAAAAATTATCTTTTTTATCATTTACCTACTCGAGGACGAGCAGGAATTAAGCTTAGATGCTGATACGTCTCCGTCAGATCTATAATTTTTGATTGTTCCATGCCAATATTCTACAACTCTTACATACTTTTGGCAACTTTTTATACTATTTTTGGGACTAACATATTGATCCAGTGCCAGTTCGTGTTTGTTGCATGTTTTTTGTTTTGTAGAAAATCCATAACAAACGGAGTCCAAACGGGATAAAAACTGACGATTATTTTTGGAATATTTATGAATTTTGGGATGTGGAATCAACACAAGACGATGCTCGAGGGGCCCACAAGGCAGGGGGGCGCGCCCCTGACCCTCGTGGACACCTCATAAGGAGGTTGTTGCCCTTCTTTCGCTGCAAGAAAGCTAATATTCGGAAAAAAAATCGTGTTCAAAGTTTCAATCCAATCGGAGTTACGGATCTCCGGGAATATAAGAAACGGTGAAAGGGCAAAATCAGGAACGCAAGAAACAGAGAGAGACAGAGAGACAGATACAATCTTGGAGGGGCTCTCGCCCCTCCCACGCCATGGAGACCCTGGACCAGAGGGGAAACCCTTCTCCCATCTAGGGAGAAGGTCAAGGAAGAAGAAGAAGAAGGGGCACTCTCTCCCCCTCTCTCACGGTGGCGCCGGAACGCCGCCGGGGCCATCATCATCACCGTGATCTACACCAAGACCTCCGCCATCTTCCCCAACATCATCATCACCTCCCCCCATCTATATTCAGCTGTCCACTCTCCTGCAACCGGCGGTACCCTCTACTTGAACATGGTGCTTTATGCTTCATCATATTATCCAATGATGTGTTGCCATCCTACGATGTCTGAGTAGATTTTCGTTCTCCTATCGGTAATTGGTGAATTGCTATGATTGGTTTAATTTGCTTGTGGTTATGTTGTTGTCCTTTGGTGCCCATCATATGAGCGCGCGCGTGGATCACACCATAGGGTTAGTTGTATGTTAATAGGACTATGTATTGGAGGGCTAGAGTGACAGAAGCTACAACCTAGCATAGAAATCGATGTATACGGGATTGAAGGGGGACCAATATATCTTAATGCTATGGTTGGGTTTTACCTTAATGAACGTTAATAGTTGCGGATGCTTGCTAATAGTTCCAATCATAAGTGCATAGAATTCCAAGTCAGGGATGACATGCTAGCAGTGGCCTCTTCCACATAAAATTTGCTATCGGTCTAGTAAAGTAGTCAATTGCTTAGGGACAATTTCACAACTCCTACCACCACTTTTCCACACTCTCTATACTAACTTTATTGCTTCTTTATCTAAAAAGCCCCTACTTTTTATTTACGTGCTCTTTATATTCTTGAAAACCTATCCAACAACACCTACAAAGTCCTTCTAGTTTCATACTTGTTTTAGGTAAAGCGAACGTTAAGCGTGCGTAGAGTTGTATCGGTGGTTGATAGAACTTGAGGGAATATTTGTTCTACCTTTAGCTCCTCGTTGGGTTCGACAATCTTACTTATCTAAAGAGGCTATAATTGATCCCCTATACTTGTGGGTTATCAATAGGCCTAGGTTCTCCACTCATCATGTGAGCTAATGTCAAATAGTCTCTTCTCACCGGCAAGTTTGAAATCATAATTGAGCTCTTTAGTGGCCGAATATGCCTTATGTTCTAGTTCAAGAGGTAAGTGACATGCTTTTCCATAAACCATTTTATACAGAGACATACCATAGGATTTTTATATGCAGTTCTATAGGCCCATAATGCATCATCAAGTTTCTTGGACCACTTCTAGATCTAGTAAAAGTCTTTTGCAAAATTAATTTAATATCTCTATTGCTTAGTTCTACTTGACCACTATACTGCGGGTGGTATGGAGATGCAATTCTATGATTAACATCATACGCAAGCATTTTACGAAAAGCACCATGAATAAAATGTGAACCGACATCAGTCATTAAGTATCTAGGGACTCCAAACCTCGGAAAAATAACTTCTTTAAGCATCTTAATGGAAGTGTTATGATCAGCACTACTAGTTGGAATAGCTTCTACCCACTTAGTAACGTAATCAACAGCAACTAAAATATGTGTATACCCATTAGAGGAAGGAACGGTCCCATATAATCAAAGCCCCAAACATCAAATGGTTCAATAACAAGTGAATAGTTCATATGCATTTCTTGACGTCTACTAATTTTACCAATTCTTTGACATTCATTGCAAGACAAGACAAACTTACGGGCATCTTTGAAAAGAGTAGGCCAATAAAAACCAGATTGCAATACCTTATGTGTACTTCTATCTCCAGCATGGTGTCCTCCATAAGCCTCGGAGTGACACTTGCGTAAGATCTGTTCCTATTCATGCTCAAGTACACAACGTCTAATAACACCATCTACTCCTTCTTTATAAAGGCGTGGGTCATCCTAGAAGTAATGTCTTAAATCATAGAAAAACTTTTTCTTTTGTTGGTATGTGAATCTAGGTGGTATAAATTTAGCAACAATGTAATTAGCATAATTAGCATACCATGGAGCAGTACGAGAAGCATTTACGATAGCTAATTGTTCGTCAGGAAAACTATCATCAATAGGGAGTGGGTCATCAAGAACATTCTCTAACCTAGACAAGTTGTCTTCAATGGGGTTCTCAGCTCCCTTTCTATCAATAATATGCAAATCAAATTCTTGTAGCAGAAGAACCCATCTAATAAGTCTAGGTTTAGCATCTTTATTTTCCATAAGATATTTAATAGCAGCATGATCAGTGTGAACAATTACTTTAGAATCAACAATATAAGGTCTGCACTTATCACAAGCAAATACAACTGCTATTTTTTTTTCAGTAGTAGCATAATTTCTCTTGGCACTGCGTAGAGTTTTACTAGTATATTGAATAACATTTAGTTTCTTATCAACTCTTTGTCCTAGAACAGCGCCTACATCATAATCACTAGCATCACACATAATTTCAAAGGGAAAATTCCAATCAGGTGGCTGGACAATAGGTGCAGAAATCAAGGCTTTGTTAAGTATTTCAAATGCTTCTACACAATCATCATAAAAGACAAAAGGAACACCTTTTTGTAAGAGATTAGTCAGAGGCCTAGAAATTTTTGAGAAGTCTTTAGTGAACCTCCTATAAAAACTAGCATGACCAAGGAAACTTCTTATACCTTTGATGTCCTTTGGACACGACATCTTTTCAATAGCATCAACTTTAGCTTTATCAACTTCAATACCTCTTTCAGATATTTTATGCCCCAAGACAATACCTTCATTAACCATAAAGTGGCACTTCTCCCAATTCAAGACAAGATTAGTTTATTCACATCTCTACAAAACTCGTTCAAGGTTGCTTAAGCAATCATCAAAAGAAGTTCCATACACAGAGAAATCATCCATGAAAACCTCAACAATCTTTTCACAAAAGTCAGAGAATATAGCAGTCATACATCTTTGAAAGGTAGCAGGTGCATTACATAAACCAAAAGGCATCGTCTATAAGCAAAGGTACCGAAAGGGCAAGTAAAAGTGGTCTTTTCCTGATCCTCTTTTGACACAGGTATTTGAGAGAAACCAGAATAACCGTCTAGAAAGCAAAAATGTGTATGTTTGGATAATCTTTCTAGCATTTGATCAATAAAAGGTAAAGGGTAATGATCCTTTCTAGTGGCTTTATTTAATTTGCCGAAATCAATTACCATTCTGTAATCTGTAAAATTCTTTATGGGATCAATTCATCTTTATCATTAGGGACAACAGTAATACCTCCTTTCTTAGGGACACAATGGACATGACTTACCCACAGACTATTGGCAATAGGATAAATTATACCTGCCTCAAGAAGCTTTAGTATTTCATTTCTTACCACTTCTTTCATCTTAGGATTTAACCGTCGTTGGTGATCAACAACCGGTTTAGCATCTCTCTCCATTTTTTTTGTGCTGGCATAGAGTGGGACTAATGCCCTTAAGATCATCAAGAGTATATCCGATAGCAGCACGGTGCTTCTTTAGAGTTTTCAATAATTTCTCTTCTTCCTCCTCTGAAAGGTTAGCACTAATAATAACAGGATATATCTTTTTTTTCATCAAGATAAGCATATTTAAGAGTATCAGGTAATGGTTTAAGTTCAAACACAGGACCACCCTTGGGTGGAGGAGGATCCCCTAGGATTTCAACAGGCAGGTTGTGCTTCAAAATAGGTCCTTATTTAAAGAATACTTCATCTATTTCCCTTCTTTCATTCATAAACATATCATTTTCATGGTCAAGCAAATATTGTTCTAAAGGATCATTAGGAGGCACGACAATAGAAGCAAGACCAATAATTTCATCTTTACTAGGCAATTCTTTATCATGGGGTTGTCTACGAAATTTAGCAAAATTAAAATCATGAGACATATCCCCTAAACCAATAGTAACAATATCCTTCTCGCAGTCTATCGTAGCATTAACAGTATTCAAGAAGGGTCTACCAAATATAATGGGACAAAAGTCATCTTGTGGGGAACCAAGAACAAGAAAATCAGTAGGATATTTAACTTTCCCACACAAGACTTCAACATCTCTAACAATCCCAATTGGTGAAATAGTGTCTCTATTGGAAAGCTTAATAGTCACATCAATACCTTCTATTTCAACAGGTGCAATATCATGCATAATTTCTTTGTATAAGGAATGAGGTATTGCACTCACACTAGCACCCATATCGCATAAGCCATGATAACAATGATCTCCTATTTTAACAGAAACAACAGGCATGCCAACAACATGTCTATGTTTACCTTTAGTATCGGGTCTAGCAATTCTAGCAGCTTCATCACAAAAGTAAATAACATGCTCATCAATATTATCGACCAAGAGATCCTTAACCATAGCAATACTAGGTTCAACTTTTTTTGTTCAGAGGGTGTAGGTGTTCTAGCTTTACTCTTATGAACCACAGTTGAAGCTTTAGCATGATCCTTTATTCTAACAGGAAAGGGTGGTGTCGGTGTCAAAACCGGCGGATCTCGGGTAGTGGTCCCGAACTGTGCGTATAGGCGGATGGTAACAGGAGACAAGGGACACGATATTTTTACCCAGGTTCGGGCCCTCTCGATGGAGGTAAGACCCTACTCCTACTTGATTGATATTGATGATATGGGTAGTTCAAGAGTAGATCTACCACGAGATCAGAGAGGCTAAACCTTAGAAGCTAGCCTATGGTATGATTGTTGTTAGTCCTATGGACTAAAGCCCTCCGGTTTATATAGGCACCGAAGAGGGTTAGGGTTACACAGAGTAGGTTACAATGGTAGGAGATCTACATATCCGTATCGCCAAGCTTGCCTTCCACGCCAAGGAAAGTCCCATCCGGACATGGGACGAAGTCTTCAATCTTGTATCTTCATAGTCCAGGAGTCCGGCCAAAGGCTATAGTCCGGCCATCCGGAAACCCCCTAATCCAGGACTCCCTCAGTAGCCCCTGAACCAGGCTTCAATGGCGACGAGTCTGGCGCGCATATTGTCTTCGGCATTGCAAGGCGGGTTCCTCCTCCGGATATTTCATAGAAGATTTTGAACACAAGGATAGTGTCCGGCTCTGCAAAGTAAGTTCCACATACCACCGTAGAGAGAATAATATTTACACAAATTCAATCTGCTGACGTATTCCGTGGCGTGACATCACACCACGGCCAAGCCTTTATTCGAATCGTTTTTACTATCCCACCTCAGCGCGTTTAGCGAGGCGGTTTCCTTGGCACGTCTTGTCAAAGTAGAGATCGTGTCCCCTTATTCCGGGATTCTCATCAATACGGGCGTGGGTAATCCAACCGCGCCATTGATTACGGCGCTTGGGAGATAAGCGAGTTTTACCAGGCTGGTGGGGACACATAGCTTCGTCCGCCATATAAGGGGATAAGGATCCACCTTTTTACCTACGCCTTCTTCCTCCTTTGCTTATCCATTTCCGCGCACTCGAGCTCCAACACCCAAGTCCGCACATCTTGCCTCAATCTTCCCCAGCCATGTTTGGAGCGGGAGGCAAGTGGATGGCCTCCTCCGTCACGGAGGGGCACATCAAGAGGTTGTGGAAGGCCAGATACTTGTCCAGCGACATCACGCATCGGCTCCCCGACAAGGGGCAACTCATCCCCACCCCCGGGCCCCATGAGAGGGTGGTGTTCCTCACCCACTTCCTCCGCAGACTAGGTTTTCCACTTCACCCATTTGTCCAGGGGCTCATGTTCTACTACGGCCTGGATTTCCATGATCTGGCCCCGAATTTCATCCTCAACATCTCGGCGTTCATCGTGGTGTAATGCGAGCCTTCCTCGCATCCAGCCCCACCCGCTTATGGTCAAGACCTTCAATGTCAAGCGAAGGTAGTGGGCGGCCGCCAAGCGGAGAGCGGAGGTGCCATGGTGGGCAAGATGCCCAACGTCCTATGGCTCGAGGGCTCCTTCATGGAGACCATAAAGGGGTGGCGATCGGGGTGGTTCAACATCACTGAGCCGCGTGATCCTAAATGGGCAGCGGCCCCCGAATTCCGATCTGGCTTCCCTACACGGCTCACCTCTTGGAAAGAGACGGGCCTAACATGGTGTAATTCGGAAGAGTTGACCGGACTCCAATCCTGCGTCAAAAACCTGTTGAGCAAGAAGCTCAAGCTCGTCAACGTAGTCCAGGTCATGCTCATCCGCCGGATCCTCCCGTGCCAACAACGGGCCTTCGGTTTGTGGGAGTTTGATCCGGTGCAGCACCAAACCTTGAGCAGGCTCTTCGACACTACGTATGAAGATGCCTGGAAGGTGCTGTTCAAGGGCGCCGAGGCTCCTGCATCCGCTACCGAAGATCGCGGATTTAGCTCGCAGCGTCAAGCCGGCGAGGTAAGCTATTTTACCTTTTACAGGACACTTGTTTTTCATAGTTTGACTCTATGCGGGGTCTAAACTCCCTTACCTTTGACAGGCCTGGCAAAAGTCGTCCGTTCAGGTTAACTGTCCGGCTCCCTTGCTAGAAGACCCAGCGGACACCCAATTAATGGGGCTGCTGGTTCCGGCGCCTTACGTGGTGCCGGAGAAGAAGGTCAAGAAGAAGGCCACGGGAACTCGAAGGAGTTCCCGGCGCCAGGTGTTGTCGGACTCATCGCCCGATGACTCCGAGGCGGACTCCTCCTGCGAAGACGAGGAGGAGGAAAAAGAGGCCTCTCCCCTAGCGGGGGAAGAAAAGAAAAGGAAGGCCGCCCCAACTGGGGAGGCCGGAGGGTCCAAAAAGGGAAGGACCCTTCCTCTGGACTACTCCACCAACGCCGACGACGGAGAAGAGGAGTGGCCACCGAGGTCTAAGCCCATGGCAAAATCGTAAGTGTCCGGATACCAAAATAACTCATGGCGTTTCATTTGCCGCATAGTATCTCCTAACGCCGAATATAACCCTGCAGCCCACCCAAGGACGAGCTCGACGCTTCAACGAGCGGCTCCCTGGATTCGTCGGACGTGAATAGCACCTCACTTCCGGCTGCTTCCTCTCCTCACACTGCGGATGACGCTGAGGTGGGGTCCCAAAAGGGGCCCAGCCAGGAGGAGGTGGTCCAGGAGGCGCCGCAAGGCTACCTCCCGGACTCTAGGCGCAAGGGGGATAAAACCCCAAAGTGCTCTAAGTCCGGCCCTGAGCCGGACTCCGCACCGGAACCTTCAGTGGTTCCGGAGTCCGGCAGGCGGCCCCTTTGTAAGAAGGGCGGGGCTGCGACACCGGTGACCTCCGTCCAACCGGAGGCACCGAATAATTTGCTGGAGGCGCTTAACGGCGCCTTCATCAACGAGGAGCACCGCACTGTTATGAGTGTGGTGATTCAGAAAGTTCAGTCCACCAAGAGCGGGCTGACTGAAGCCTGTGCCAGCCTTCTAACAGGCTTTGAGGTATGTATTTAAGATATGTAAAAATATTACCGCATAGACAGTAGCCCCTGGTGCTCAGTTTGGTGTTCGAAACCTAACTGAGGATCTAATAAGATGTACGCAGGAGTCTAACATAAGTATGTCAATATGGGGAATGCAGGCTGCGCTGCTGATCTCTGGCGCACTGACTGCGGAGGTCAATGCACTGAAGCAGAGCCTTGAGCGGTCCGAGAACAAGCTCGGCCTTGCCAAGAAGCAGCTCGAGGACAAGGAAGGTAAGTAATACCTTATGGAAGTATATAAAAGATGTGGTTGCAAAAAATGACAGGAATAACGTGAGTATTGCAGGGGCCACGAACGAGGTGGCGACCCTGAAGGAAGCGGTGCCCAAGGCCGAAAAAAATGCGGCCGCGGAGCGCACCGAGCGAGAGAAACAGGAGGCGCGGGTGGCGGAGGTGCGGCAAGAGCTCTAGGCTCTCGTGGAAAAACACAAGAGCTTGGAGCGTGACTCAAGGACTCGAGAGTCCGAGCTCGCCTCGGCTCTTGAGAGCGCCAAAGCCGCTAAGGCCGAAGCCCAGAAAGCCCTTCAGGAAATTGAGGCGATGAAGAAGATAGCGGCGGGTAAGGCATTCTTCATGCAAAGCAAGCACGTGAAAGTGAATTACTTGTTACTTACCCGAATCCGAAGCTCTCCAGGAGCATTCGCAGATCTGCCCCGCAGTGTGTCCGACGCTGCCGCATTCTACCGGGCCGAGGAGGGGAGCTCGACGGAGAAGGTGTTCTGGTCTCACTATGCTGAGGCCGGACACCCGGTGCCCTTGAGCGACCAGCTAAAGCAGCTGGTCGAGCTCCATAAGGTGGCTGAACAGGCCATGAAGGGCCTCATAGTTCGGCTATGGCCTAAGGAAGCCAAGCCAGGGAGCTACTTCGGGCTGGTGAGGCGGCTGGTGGACGCCTGTCCATGGATTGAAGTTGCCAAGCGCTCCGTCTGCATCGAAGGTGCCCGTAGGGCCCTTGCCCATGCTAAAGTGCACTGGGGCAAGATGGATGCTGAGAAGCTTGTGACGGACGCTCCACCGCCGGGCAAGGAGTATCGCAAGCCCGAGATGTATCATCAGGGCGTCCTGAAGGGTGCCCGCCTTATAGCGGGTGAATGATCCAAAGATGTAATTTTTTAGTAAACTCGCATTTGTTATCCTGTACGCTTGAAAACTTGTTCATATGCGCTAAGAAACGCTTGTGAATTTAAAATATTACCTTCTATGCGCCATTTATTAAATTTGAGAGATGGCGAGTCGCCGGCTTCTGCCCCCATGCCACGAGTGTTGGGGTGTTCGGGATAAACTTGAGCGCTCTTTTTCCCATTCATGGGTCCTTCGAGGGAGGCGCTCAACGCAACGAACGAGGCAACCGGACTATAATGCTTGAACACTCTCACTTAGCCATAGAATTCTATAATTTTAAATTTCGGCGAAGCCCCTATCCGGAAGACCTTGTTCGGGGCGCTATCCACGCCTGGGCCGAACAAAGCCGACTCCTCCCTCTAAGCGGCATAAGTCTTTAGGGACTCGAAACTCTCGAACAGCAACCGGCTCTCGCCCTATCATGACGGTCAGTTTTAGCTTTCTCCACTGAGGTGCTTAACCCAGCTCAATCGGGGCACAATCGCAGTGGTTCTCCCAGCGCTACCTTAGCCGATATAACGGAACGTAAGGTACCAAAACATGGGAGCCAGGCAAACCCAACTATTGACCCAAGACATGATTCGGAGCCGATGCATATAATGCTATAAGTTCGGGGTGCCGCACTTGTGAAAGTGTTCGGACTTATCACACCATATTTTGGGGTACTTAAGCCCCTGGTGTATTTGGCCGTACCAAAGTGTACGGATGCAACATGTCATAAGTGAACATATATAAGCTAAGAAAAAAGAATGCAATAATAGGCAAAAGCTGTGCATTGTTTATTAAAAAAGCTACGGTAAAAGCGGAACGATACAAATAGTGCGATAAGCAAGGGACGAGACTATTTGACATGTCCCCCTCCAGGAGCGAGCTGCGGGATGATATGTAAAACAAGTATACTGCTCGTTATAGAGATCACTTGGATACTCGATGTAGCTTTCTGCTTCCCTGGCTGTTGCATCGTATGTTCGGCGATTCTACTGCCGGACAGGGCTTCTTGATAAAGGAGTCCTGAAAATAAGAAAAAGGAATTGCACAATCGGGAGCCCCTGGTGCGGTTGAGTCGCATTCTGGGCCTGCTGTGGTCGTGCCCCTCCCCCTATGCCCATGGTATTTCCAGAGCGTAATTATGTACGCGTAGTACTGGTTTCACAATTTCGCGCTTGACGGGCTGGGGTTGGGGCCGCATTGCTACGTGTGCTCAGGACGTGCCAGGAGGCCTTGTTGTAGGTTACTCCGGGTGCGCTTGATGGTGTCCGGCTGTTTAATAGCCGGACTCGAGAATTGCCTTGAGAGTCTGCTTTGTACTTCCGCCGCGTGAGCCGCCGTATGTTCCTCCGTTCGGAGAGAGCGTTCGGTGTTTCCGTTGACCGCAATGACTCCTCAAGGGCCTGTCATCTTGAGCTTGAGGTATGCGTAGTGCGGCACCGCATTGAACTTTGCAAATGCGGTTCATCCGAGCAGTGCGTGATAGCTGCTGCAGAACGGGACTATGTCGAAGATTAACTCCTCGCTTCGGAAGTTATCCGGGGATCCGAAGACCACTTCAAGTGTAACGAGCTGCATAGTTGGCCTCTACACCAGGTATGACGCCTTTAAAGGTCGTCTTTGTGGGTTTAATCCTTGAGGGGTCTATGCCCATTTTGCGCACTGTATCCTGATAAAGCAGGTTCAGGCTGCTGCCGCCGTCCATCAGGACTCTAGTGAGGTGAAATCCGTCAATGATTGGGACTAGAACCAATGCGGCAAATCCGCCATGGCGGATGCTAGTGGGGGGGTCCCTTCGATCAAAAGTGATTGGGCAAGAGGACCATGGATTGAACTTTGGGGCGACTGGCTCCATCGCATATACGTCACTTAGTGCACGCTTCCGCTCCCTTTTGGGTATGTGGGTTGCGTATATCATGTTCACCATCCGCACTTGTAGGGGGACGCCCTTCTGTGCTCTATTGTTCGGCGGCCGGGGCTCCTCCCCGTTGTCGCTATGCAGCCCCGTGTCATTGTTTTCGGCATTTAACTTGCCTGCCTGCTTGAGCACCCAACAATCCCTGTTGGTGTGGTTGGCTGGTTTTTTGGGGGTGCCGTGTATCTGGCACGAGCGGTCGAGTATTCGGTCCAAATTGGACGGGCCCGGAGTATTTCTTTTCAATGACTTTTTCTGCTGATCGGGTTTTGAGCCTCTGAATCCGGCATTGACTGTCGTATCTTCAGCATTATCGCCATTAATGCGGCGCTTGTGCTTGTTGCGACGCGACCTGCCGTTGTTGTCCTTGGTATCCGAATTACCAGGGCTCTTGGTCATATTGTTACTACGAACTAGCCAGCTGTCCTCTCCCGCGCAAAAGCGGGTCATGAGTGTTGTGAGGGCTACCATGGATTTCGGCTTTTCCTGTCCTAGGTGCCGGGCAAGCCACTCGTCGCGGATGTTATGTTTGAAGGCTGCAAGGGCCTCTGCATCCGGACAGTCGACGATTTGATTTTTCTTGGTTAGGAACCGTGTCTAGAATTGTCTGGCCGATTCCTCTGGCTGCTGAATTATGTGGCTTAGGTCATCGGCGTCTGGAGGTCGCACATAAGTGCCCTGGAAATTGTCGAGGAATGCGGCTTCCAGGTCTTCCCAACAACCGATTGACTCTGCTGGAAAGCTATTAAGCCAATGCCGAGCTGGTCCTTTAAGCTTGAGTGGGAGGTATTTGATGGCGTGTAGATCATCACCACGGGCCATGTGGATATGAAGGAGATAGTCCTCGATCCAGACCGCAGGATCTTTTGTGCCATCGTATGATTCAATGTTCACGGGTTTGAAACCCTCAGGGATTTGATGATCCATCACTTCGTCTGTGAAGCACAGTGGGTGTGCGACGCCTCTGTATTGGGCTATATCACGACGCAGCTCAAATGAGCTTTGTCTATTGTGTTCTGCCTGGCCGGAATTGCCATACCCGGCGTGACGGTTATCATTACGTATCATGGGGCGCCCACGCGATCCGTAGATCGATCTCGTTTGCCTTGCCTTGTCCTCCAATATATCCCGCAGGTCTGGCGCATTTTCCCGCGCCTTGGTTTTTTTTGAGCGGCGCTGGGGTGCGGCTTGAGTGGAGGGTCGAGAGGCCTCTCTGTCGCGGCCACGAGGTGGTCGGTCGCCGTATTATGCGCTGGTGATGTAGGCTTAGGTGCTTCCTCTTCTAATCGGGGTAGCAGCCTGCGTTTTGGGTAGCTCTTGGAGGGGCGTTCGAGTCCGTACTCTTCGGCCGCCAGGACTTCAGTCCATCTGTCGGCTAGCAAATCTTGGTCAGCTCTAAGCTATTGCTGTTTTTCTTGAGGCTGCTTGCCGTGGCCATAAGCTTGCGTTTGAAACGCTCTTGTTCGACGGGATCCTCAGGCGTGACAAATTCGTCGTCGTCGAGGCTTGCCTCGTCTTCGGAGGGAGGCATGTAATTATCGTCCTCTACCTCTCTGCCTGCCGCTCTCTCATGAGGGCTGGCTTCTCCATCCTCCTGCACTGAATCTTGCTGGAGGGGGTTGTCTTCGGCACTGTCCGGAGTGTTATTATCGGCCGGAATCACCGTTTTTGTTGTGGCGGGATTTAGAGCGGCGCCGCTGACGCCGGCGCTTAGGCTATTGCTTGGAGGGGTCATCCTCCATTGTTCCATCGCCATTCCCATCTTTTGGGATGTCCACCATGTAAATGTCGTATGACGAGGTGGCCTTCCAGTGCCCTGTAGGCGCTGATTCTTGGTCTTCTCTTGTATCGTCGTCCATACCGTCGATGTCTTCGGAGTTGAAGTCGAGCATGTCGGTTAAATCATCGAAAGTGGCTATGAAGTGGGTGGTGGGTGGGCTTTGAATTTCTTTGTTGTCCGCATCCCAACCTTCCTGACCATAGTCCAGCCAGGGCTCTCCTGATAAAGAGAGAGACTTTTGTGAATTCAGGATGTCGCCAAAGGGCGAGTGCTGAAAGATGTCCGTGGTGGTGAATTCCATGACCGGCGCCCAATCGGATTCGATTGGCAGGGGCGCGGAAGGTGCAGAGTCTGGAGAGGAGTCCGACACCTTGGAGTTACGAGCCTTGCAAAGGATAGGGATGGTGTTCGGCTCAATCGCCGTAGAGATCACAGCCCCCGAGGCGGTGTCCAGCTACCCGTCCTTGATCAGCGCAGTCGGCTCCGAGATAAGGGTCGGAGCGGACACTGGTGCGGCCTCCAGGGTATTGTTCGGCGGTAGAGCTAGATCATGCCCGTCGTGACAGTGCGGCGCGCTTGGCTGTGGCTCGAACCCGTCGAAGATCAAGTCTTCGCGAACGTCAGCCGTGTAGTTCAAACTTCCAAATTTGACCTGATGGCCAGGGGCATAGCTTTCAATCTGCTCCAGATGGACAAGAGAATTGGCCCGCAATGCAAAGCTGCCGAATACGAAGATCTGTCCGGGGAGAAAAGTCTCACCCAGGACTGCATCGTTGTTGATGATCGGAGGAGCCATCGGGCCTAAAGATGACGACATAGAGGAACTCTCAATGAAAGCACCAGCGTTGGTGTTAAAACCGGTGGATCTAGGGTAGGTGGTCCCGAACTGTGCGTCTAGGCGGATGGTAACAGGAGACAAGGGACACGATGTTTTTACCCAGGTTCGGGCCCTCTCGATGGAGGTTAAACCCTACTCCTGCTTGATTGATATTGATGATATGGGTAGTACAAGAGTAGATCTACCACGAGATCAGAGAGGCTAAACCTTAGAAGCTAGCCTATGGCATGATTGTTGTTAGTCCTACGGACTAAAACCCTCCGGTTTATATAGGCACCGAAGAGGGTTAGGGTTACACAGAGTCGGTTACAATGGTAGGAGATCTACATATCCGTATCGCCAAGCTTGCCTTCCACGCCAAGGAAAGTCCCATCCGGACACGGGACGAAGTCTTCAATCTTGTATCTTCACAGTCCAGGAGTCCGTCCAAAGGCTATAGTCCGGCCATCCGGACACCCCCTAATCCAGGACTCCCTCAGGTGGTTTCTCAATATAGGTGGTAGGAACAATATGATCAACATTATAAGTGATAGTCTTTTCTTCAACTTTAATAGGTTCAACTACTTTTACTTCAATGGGAGCATGATATTTAAACCACTTCTCCTTAGGGAGATCAACATGAGTAGCAAATGATTCGCAGAAAGAAGCTACTATCTCAGAGTCAAGTCCATATTTAGTGCTAAATTCACTAAAAGCATCGCTATCTATAAAAGATTTACCACAATCAAACTTAGGTGTCATACCTGACTCCTTACCTTCATTGAGTTCCCAATCTTTAGAGTTGCGTTTAATTCTTTCCAATAAATCCCATCTAAATTCAATAGTCTTCATCATAAATGAACTAGTACAAGAAGTATCGTGCATGGGGTGATTATTGAGAGAAAGTCGGGCATAAAAGTTTTGAATAATAATTTCTCTTGAGAGCTCATGATTGGGGCATGAATATAACATTGACTTAAGCCTCCCCCAAGCTTGAGCGATACTTTCTCCTTCGCGAGGCCAAATATATATATATATATATATATATATATATATATATATATATATATATATATATATATATATATAATTACGATCACGATGAACCAAATGCATAGGATAAAACTTCTGATGAATTCCAATTTCAATCGGTTGTAGTTCCATGATCCAATATCATCGCATAGCCTAAACCATGTCAATGCCTTTCCCTTCAAAGATAAAGGGAAGACCTTCTTCTTGATAACATCCTCGGGCATACCTGCAAGCTTAAATAATCCACAAACTTCATCCACATAGATTAGGTGCATATTGGGATGTAATGTTCCATCTCCTATAAAATGATTAGCTAGCAGTTTCTCTATCATACCCGAAGGAATTTCAAAGTAAACGTTTTCAGTAGGTTCAGTAGGTTGAAGAGAAACTCTTTGCTCTACTGGTCGGGGTGAAGATACCCCGAACAAGCCCCTCAAAGTATTATTTTCCATAGTAACAAGTGGCAGTAAATTTCAGCACACTATATAAATTTTTCCTTACCAAATTCCACCTACCAAAGGCGCTTCACTCCCCGGCAACGGTACCAGAAAAGAGTCTTGATAACCCACAAGTATTTGGGATCTATCGTAGTCCTTTCGATAACTAAGAGTGTCAAACCCAACGAGGAGCAGAAGGAAATGATAAGCAGTTTTTAGTAAGGTATTCTCTGCAAGCACTGAAATTATCGGTAATAGGTAGTTTTGTGATGAGTTAATTCGTAACAGGTAACAAGTAACAAAAGTAGACAAGGTGCAGCAAGGTGGCCCAATCCTTTTTGTAGCAAAGGACAAGCCTGTTCAAACTCTTATATAAAGGAAAACGCTCCCGAGGACACATGGGAATTATCGTCAAGCTAGTTTTCATCATGCTCATATGATTCGCGTTCGTTACTTTGATAATTTGATATGTGGGTGGACCGGTGCTTGGGTACTGCCCTTCCTTGGACAAGCATCCCACTTATGATTAACCCCTCTCGTAAGCATCCACAACTACGAAAGAAGAATTAAGGTAAACCTAACCATAACATGAAACATATGGATCCAAATCAGCCCCTGACGAAGCAATGCATAAACTAGGGTTTAAGCTTTTGTCACTCCAGCAACCCATCATCTACTTATTACTTCCCAATGCCTTCCCCTAGGCCCAAACAATGGTGAAGTGTCATGTAGTCGACGTTCACATAACACCACTAGAGGAAAGACAACATGCATCTCATCAAAATATTGAACGAATACGAAATTCACATGAATACTTATAACAAGACTTCTCCCATGTCCTCAGGAAAAAACGTAACTACTCACAAATCATATTCATGTTCATAATCAGAGGGGTATTAATGTGCATAAAGGATCTAAACATATGATCTTCCACCAAATAAACCAACTAGCATAAACTACAAGGAGTAATCAACACTACTAGCAACCCACAGGTACCAATATGAGGTTTTGAGACAAAGATCGGATACAAGAGATGAACTAGGGTTTGAGAGGAGATTGTGCTGGTGAAGATGTTGATGGATATTGACCCCCTCCCAATGAGAGGATCGATGGTGATGACGATGGTGATGATTTCCCCCTCCCGGAGGGATGTTTCCCCGGTAGAACAGCTCCGTCGAATCCCTAGATTGGTTCCGCCAAGGTTCCGCCTCGAGACGGAGGCGCTTCGTCCCGAAAGCTTCCTCTGATTTTTTTCTAGGGTAAAAGACACCTTATACCAAAATATGGACATCGGGGGGCTTGCAGGTGGCCCATGAGGCAGGGGGCGTGCCTAGGGGGTAGGACGCGCCCCCACCCTCGTGACCAGGGTGTGGGCTCCCTTTGGTTGATTCTTTCGCCAGTATTTTTTGTTAATTCCAAAAATTCCTCCGTGATGTTTCAGGACTTTTGGAGTTGTGCAGAATAGGTCTCTAATATTTGCTCCTTTTCCAGCCCAGAATTCCAGCTGTCGGCATTCTCCTTCTTCATGTAAACCTTGTAAAATAAAAGAGAAGAGGCATAAGTATTGTGACATAATGTGTAGTAACAGCCCATAATGCAATAAATATCGATATAAAAGCATGATGTAAAATGGACGTATCACCGCTGAGGGAGTCCTGGATTAGGGGGTCCTCGGACAACCGGACTACATACTTGTGCCGGACTGTTGGACTATGAAGATACAAGATTGAAGACTTCGTCCCATGTCCGGGTGGGAATCTCCTTTGCGTGGAAGGCAAGCTTGGCAATTCGGATATGTAGATTTCCTTCTCTGTAACCGACTCTGTGTAACCCTAGCCCCATCTGGTGTCTATATAAACCGAAGGGTTTAGTCCGTAGGACAACAACAATCATAATCATAGGCTAGCTTCTAGGGTTTAGCCTCTACGATCTCATGGTAGATCAACTCTTGTAATACTCATATCATCAAGATCAATCAAGCAGGAAGTAGGGTATTACCTCCATCGAGAGGGCCCGAACCTAGGTAAACATTGTGTCCCCCGCCTCCTGTTACCATTAGCCTTAGACGCACAGTTCGGGACACCCTACCCGAGATCCGCCGGTTTTGACACCGACATTGGTGCTTTCATTGAGAGTTCCACTGTGACGTCGAAAAAGGTTTGATGGCTCGCCTTGTTATCAAGGACAAAATCACCTCTGGGGGAGCCCTAGCTTGAGGCCAAACCCTCCGACTAGGCGGCTTTATCATGACTGCCCGTTCGGCCGCCGCGCCGATGATCACTACAAAAAAAAAGACACATCCGTGACATTTTGGGCCGAACGAAAAAAAATTTGTCATACATATGACACTTCTATGACGATAATTGTGACAAAACCCGGTATCATCATAGATGTGGTGGGCTCCTACTTCTATGACAAAAAATCATGACAGAAAATGGGCTTTTCGTCCTGGGCGGGCCGGAGACGCAGCTGCATGACATTCTTTGGGCCGTCCATGATGGAAAAAACCGTGGTAGAAGCGAGGGGGAGGAAAATTTCGGGGAGTTGCCGGTTACGGTGGGAGGTCGGGGGCGGAGCGATGCGCGTTTCTCTCATACGTACGCGCGTGTGTGCGAGGCGTTGGCTCTAACTGAAGTCGAGCGAGGCGTTGGGCTCTAACTGAACCCGGCGATTGACTGCAGCTCTGGCGTTCTCAACCCGAGCGATCGATCGATGGCTGTTAACTGAACCCGATGGAGCGATTCCTTCGCTACTGCTGCTAACTGAAGCCGATCGATTGGATGAACAGTGAGTGTTGCGGGGGTTTGGATGAACAGTGAGCGGTGGCGTTGCCTCTGGATGAACAGGAACCCGTGGTGTGGAGGGCTGGATGAACGATGAGCGGTGGAGGGGTGGCCGTGGAGGGTGGTTGAACAGACCCCGTGGTGTGGAGCGCTGGATGAACAATGAGCGATGGAGGGTGCCCGTGGAGGGTGGTTGAACAAGAGCGGTGGAGTAGCGCGGTGGAGGCTGGATGAACAGGGCTCGTGGAGGCCGGAGGAGGTCGACGGTAGCTGTGGAGGCCGGAGGAGGTCGACGGTGGAGATGAACAGATCCCGTGGAGTCCGTTTTGCGATACGCCACACCCTCCCCCATTTCGACCGTGGCGCCCAACACAAGTCCGTTTAAATCCGTTTTGCGATGCGCCACACCCTCCCAATCAACAGACCCGTTTGACCTAGGAGGTCCGTTTCCTCCGTTTTGCGGTACGCCACACCCCTCCCGATCAACAGGACCCCGTTCCGAACGTAGGTGGTCTGTTTCGTCCGTTGTGCGGTACGCCAGGCCTCGTCTCCATCGCCTGTTCCGTCCAAGCCCTCCCGATGAACACGATCACGCATTCCGTTCTGACCCAACCGGTTGGCTCCCACGCGTTCCGTTGCCTCCCAATGAACACGACGCATTCCGTTGCCTCCCCATGAACACGACGCATTCCGTTGCCTCCCCATGAACACGACGCAATCCGTTGCCTCCCATGAACACGACGCATTCCCTTGCCTCCCCATGAACATGAGCCCTCGCCATACGTTTGCGCGACTAGGCGTTCGAGACCCCGCCCATATGTACACATATGTGACCGTATTTCTTCTTGCACCCTGGCCGCTGTACGTACGTGTACATGCTACGTGCGCGCCTCTACTACGACACGTGCGCGCCACTACTACGACACGTGCGCGCCTCTACATCGACCAAGATGTACGTACGTTCGCGACCAGGGATGACAACACTCGTGCGCTTCGACCGGTGGGTCCCGACCGAGCACTTCCTTACTGCGAAGATGTAGCTGGTGGGTCCCAGCAGTCAGGGGGGCGAATCGTTTTTTGCCCGGACGCACTTCCTTGCGTGCGAAGGTGTAGCTGCTGGGTCCCAGCAGTCAGGGGGGCGAATCGTTTTTTTTGCCCGGACGCACTTCCTTGCATGCGAAGGTGTAGCTGTTGGGTCCCAGCAGTCAGGGGGCGAATCATTTTTTTTGCCCGGACACACTTCCTTGCGTGCGAAGGTGTAGCTGGTGGGTCCCAGCAGGTGGGGGGCGAATCGTTTTTATCGGACGCACTTCCTTGCGTGCGAAGATGTAGCTGGTGGGTCCCAGCAGTCAGGGGGGCGAATCGTTTTTTCGGACGCACTTCCTTGCGTGCGAAGATGTAGCTCGTGGGTCCCAGCAGTCAGGGGGCGAATCATTTTTTCACGAAATACGATGGCCCGTCCGGTGGGTCCCCGCTGTCAGGTGGAGGAATAATTATTTCGCGCGTAATAAGGAGGCACTTCCTTGCAGCTGCCGTGGACCCAGCTGTCAGCCTCTCCACGTACAGTCCACGTCCGATGGAAGTCGTTCCTTGATCACGTTGACCACGCCGCGCCGAGAGCACCACGGCGGTGGACGAGGGCGAGGCCTAGGAAGGGGACGACGCAGAGCCGGGGAAGACGCGTTAATGGATGCAAACGCGGAGAGGAGTACGAGGGTTCACTGGTTCGGCTGCGCTGCCGTCACCGCAGAATAACAGGGGGTGTGGGTGAGTGGAGGGATGGCCTGGCTAGCGGTGGGAGTAGTAGGGGCGGTGAGGCCTCATGGCAAAGACAGCCGCCACGGGAGGCAGGAGCAGGCGGCACGACCGGCGCTGCTTTGGGCGGCTGGAGCAAGAAGACCAGAGGTTGAAGAAGCACGACGGCCGTTGGATGGACATCGTCGGTCCTCTGCAGCTAGAATCGTTTATATTGACTAAGTTGACAAAGCCCTTGATACGCCAACTTAGTAGGTCCACAGTCGACTTCGAACGGTGCGCCCGGATGTCGAGGATGAATCATTTTTGGGCGGGTGAAGCTAGAATATCCGAGATTGAAGAAGAAGCCACGGCATCCGTTGGATGGACATCCAACGCCATTCTACTAGAACCGTGTGTTGACTAAAAGTTGACAAAGCTTGCATACCCGTCAACTCTGTTTTTTTTTAGGGGACGCGTCAACTTAGTAAGGCCAGAAGTGTGTGGCAGAGAACTTATAGCCCATTTGAGATTTGTAAGAATGTGTAGCCCATTTTTGAATTCTAATGGAATTTACTACAGCCCATTTACGCTTTGTTAAAAGTACAGCCCATTTCAACCAACCGCTCAAAACAGAATTCAATAAAATTTCCCACATTTTGATGGGATCCGAATATTTTATCCTGAAATTTTAGTCGATTAAATACAATTTCAATATAAATTTATATTATGTAAAATCCAACAAAACATTCTGTCAAGAATAACTAATGAAATTAAAAATTTCACTATTCCAAAAATAATATTTTATAAAGTAATCACTGTTTGGTGCATTTTTTATAGTTACTACCCAGTTTTTATAATTACATCCCATTTAATATTTCTTAAAGCCCATTTTCTTGTTAAGCCTAATGCATCCCTCCTAGGAAATATTTGCAGCCCAACGGGGCGGAGAATAACAACTTGACCTTGCCTGGGTATTCCTAAAAAAAGTATAGCTGGGCTAGCCATTTTCAACGAAAAAATTAATATCTCGCTGGATATCTGGCCTGGGCTAGACGGGCCACAGCCTGCCCAGTTAATACCTGCAGCGATGTTTTCGTTGTTGTTCAGAGGAGAAAAATTAATATCTGGGGTAAACATCAAAAAACTCTGCAGTGCTCACACCTAAAAAAACACAAATACTACTCGAGCTGCTTGGTCCCAGCTGTCGGCCGCTTCTTGTGCAATTCTATCGTTTATTGACTACTCCCTCCTTTCCGGTTTATAATGCTCAATTCAAAAATCTCACCAATCAAGGTAGATGGCGAGTGGTGGAATACTTTTTCTAGTTTTGCAAAAGCACCTAATTAATGCTCTTGTTATCCTCAAAAAAATTATGTTTATCAATGCATTAATTGCAATGCATGCATGCATAAAGTACATGCATTGGTCAATTTTCTCTTAGTACTTGCATGCAATGATTTAGTGCACCTTGGAATCTGAACATGTGATGGAAAACAACCAAATTGAGCCTTGTAAAATGGAAAAACTAAAATTTTGAGATAAGCCCTATAAATCGGAAAGGAGGGAGTACATAGGTAGACAATGGTGTGGGATCGTGATGTCAGGAACCAGGAGGAAGCAAAATAAATTATAGTTATATATATATATATATATATATATATATATATATATATATATATATATATATATAATAAGGACGCACTTGCGTATGTGAGGCTATGGACCTAGTGGGTCCCGATTGTCATCCTATCCAAGTAAAGTGATCTCTCGCTGCTGCTTTCCGCCTCAAATAAGGCGCCGGCCGCCCCGCTTCCCGGTGCAGGCGATTGCTCCGCCTTCAAACGACACAAGTGTCGTCCATCCGTCCATCTGCCGCACACATTAATGATACGCGGTTGCCGAGGCGGCTACTCCGGCGTCACACGTCCGTCCCTCCGCCCGCCCACCATTGCTATATAAACTGCTGCACCGGCCATAGCCGTAGTCATCCGCGTCCGTTGCCTTTCTCCTGTCCACACCACTACTGCCCACCATGGCTTCCTCGCGCACTAGCGCTCTTCGGGACGGGCGGACAACGGACCACCAGGAGATAGCAGCCATTGCTGCCGACCGGCTGGCCGGCAGGCAGCCGGAGGACGACAACGTCCCAATGGAGCACATGGTAGTTGACGATCTGGCGCCAACCCCCTCCTCCGCGCCATCCTTGCCGGTGCATTGCACCATGACCATCGGCGAGGCCCGTGCCCAATATATGGACAGGTTGAGGCAAATGCGTGAGGAGCAGTTCCGGGAGGCGCAGGCCGACGCCGCCTACAACCGCCATCTCTTCCAGGAGCACCTGCAGGCGGAGGAGCAGATCGCCGCGGAGCTGGCGGAGCAGGAGGCGCTGCTCGACTCATACCGCTCCGCCCGCAAGGGCCGCCTCGAGAGCTGGCGGTACCGCATGCGGGTGGCGGAGGTTGCGGCCGCCTACAAAGAGGCTAGCAAAGAGGGCGATGAAGCGGGCGAGGCGCTGTTTGGCAAGACCGAGGACGAGGCACAGGACAATGCCGGCTCTGACGAGTCCCCGCTCCGCTGGCGTCGACGGCGCCAACAACAAGGCAGAGGACACCGCCGGCTCCACCGAAGCCCCGTGGCGCCAACAACAAGGCAGAGGACACCGCCGGCTCCGCCGAGGCCCCGCCCCGCCAACAACGAGGCAGAGGACATCGCCGGCTCAGCCGGGGCCCCACCGTGCCGGCAACGTGGGGGAGGATTTCCACTGCTCCGCTAAGGCGCCGACCGCCGGCAACAAGACAGAGGCATCGCCGGCTCCGCCGAGGCCCCGCCCCGCTGCCAACGAGGCCGCGCCACACATAAAACGAGGAAGAGTAGAACACGGTAGGTCGCCGCCGCTCGGGTCCAAGTAAGGTCATCGCTGCTATCCTCCGGTTGAAGCCAAGCTAGGCGGGTTGACCATTGACGGCCGGTTAGCTCTTGGCGGCGACGTGGAGTCGGAGAGTTGCGCTGGAGAAGAACGCTGCTTCTACTTAACTTCTGGTGCAGTTGGCTGACTCACAGGTGGGCCCAACAGGCCGCATGTCACTTACGCAACTGCACCTGCAGTTAAGTCACTGAAGCTTCTGTTCGGCTCAGCGGGACACAGGTGGGTAGCTTCGGTTAATTAATTATACCTCAAGCGCACCCCTTTTTAGTTTTTTTTCGAAAAGGAGGATGACCCCCGGCCTCTGCATCTGGGAGATGCATGCAGCCACAAACACCACTTTTTAGTTGAAGAATGTATGAAATGTAATGAAATCTGACATGTTTATATGAAATCTGACCGTGTATGAATGAATTTATTTCGATTAGTTCGAATTCCTATATCACTGGCATTGGATGAACATGCAAAACAATACGTACTAGCATTATTCCCAGGGTGATCACCACGTTTGCAGCAGTTTCACATGTACTCCTTCCCGTCCTTTTTAGTCTGCATACAAGTTTTGTGCAATCAAAGTATCTCTACTTTGACCAATCTTATACAAAAAGTATGCACTTTCACAATGTGCTAAGTAAAAGGAATGTATGAGTTCAAAGAGTTTGAGCAGCTTTTTAGCGTTTCAGACATTGCAATCAAACACACGGCCTGGCAATTCATAGAGAAGATTCAAAACAATCAATGATTATGCATCTCAAATGACTCACATGTCGAGGCAATATTTACTTCACAACTAAAGAATAAAGAAAAATTGATCGTCATTGCGACAAAGAAGGGCGCCCCATTCAAAATATCAAACGATATCTTGCTAAAATCAATGAGCAAAATTTGACAAGGTTGTCCCATTCCAAAATATCAAATGCCTACGATTGTGGAATGGGCATGGTTTGCCATCGATTCGGACATTGACATGGCAACTCGTGCTAAATAAACCAGCTGTTCTTTTGTGCGCCCACCAAAATCAACCAAATTCACGTATCTTGTATGATTTCGCCCTTATATGTTGCAACGCCTTGAACTTATGGGCACCTCCTTTCTTGTGGTGGAAATGAATGATTCGATGTATTCATGAACATTTTGTGCAGTTCCCATTGAAATCAAGCTTAGCACCCCTGTTTGCACAAATACAAAAAAGTGATTAGTATAAAGCAAATTGTACTATGGATTGACAGTTTCAATAGGCACATACATGGTCCATGTAGAGCAACTTTCAGAAAAATGGAACTCACCAGAAAGAATCCTAGAACAACATTGTACTCGCACATCACAGCAAAAAAATGGAGATTTGTTATTCCTTCTGAGCTGAAGTTAGTTTGGTCTTGTGGGGAGTAATGTAACCATCCTTCAACTGCTCCTTCTGATGAGAAGATAGACAGTGCTTCTTCATCCTGGCATAATCGGAACTAGTCACTTCACTTACTCCATATTCTTCTTCAGAGGAAGATGATCCTGTTGTGCAAAGACAAGAGGACTACTAAATGCTAACATCCATGTTTGCTCGAAAAAAGGAAAGGAAATATTTAAAACAGCACAGATGAAGCACTTCCCAAGGACAATACCACTTTTTCATGACAATATCTAAACAGTAGCACAACACCAATAGAGATGACAAAGCTCAATCATATGGATGAAATCAGTGGGCGAGTACCAACCTTTGTCAGGAGGCTGATTGTGTAGAGCATATAGATGAAGCACTTCTCGGGAACCATCTGTTGCTATCTACGGGGGTGGCCATGCTTACTATATACTCCTCGATTAGTTTAATGTTTCCAACATCTTCTTGTGCAGTTCCACTAAAATATATGGTATCTTCAAAGAAGATCCCTATTTGCACAAGTAGAGATAATTATGTATGGCATCAAATCAGTGGCAAAACAATTGCTCGTTCTAGCCATAGCAATAAATTAAGATGCAAAACTATATCATTACTTGTGTCATCACAGTTCCAGTGCTTCATTTCAGCACCGGAGTTGATTTTGTTTTCTTCCGCTTGTTCTTCCCGTCATCACTTGGTTCAATAATGACAAGCTTCGCCTTCAATGTAAGATTTGGCATGTCAATTAGGGAGCACAAGTATAGTACTAAACTTAATTTTCTCGATGAAAGTGGCAAAATACAGAGCCAACAGCCAGAAATATCCTTATCTTACCTCAATGGGATATTACGGTGCACATACAGATTGGAAGTCTTGTCTCCATTAGTGCAGTTCACTAAAATCAAGCAACATTATCGTACAAGTAGCACAACATATGAAAGCACACTACAGAATCATGTGAAAGAAGGCTAGGACTGACCTCTCATGATGCGGAATTCAAACAACTCACAAGAAGAAGATCTAAACCAAATTTGCCTTAATGGATAGGAAGTAAGATCTCCTCTGGTGCAGCTCCACTAAGATCAAGCAATCAAGCAACGTTGTCGGTGTGACATTTTGGTTGAACTACACAAAACACTCTTAAAACAAAAGTGTTTTGTGCAGTGCAACAAAAGGTCACAATGGCAACGAGGTGAAGTAGATAACCCTGTTTACACAGGGTGCAAAGGAAACAATTAGTGGTCAATAACGGTGGATGACACAGAAGCCAACAAAGAGAAGCATCTACCTTATCTAAATGGGAAAGAAAGCAAGACAATAGCATTTCTCAAATGGTGGCATTGATTAATATTAACATAGAGATTATATTAACGATAAAATTCATTAAACATGTAATTTGCTTTTAACTGTGGCATTGCATCAATTTTCCAGCGGCATAATTAGAAGGTGTTTGTTTACAGGGACATTTTGGTGTAGGGACTAAAAAAACTCCATTTCAGTCACATCTAAACCAAACAGGAGGGAGTTTTCGGGACTAAAAGTGGGCATTTGGGACTAAAGACAGAAGACCCCGAGGGAGTCTTTTTGGGCTTTTTCCAACAGTTGCCCCTGCCACGCATCGCACCTTGTTTCTATTAGTTCATTACTAGGGGTAACATGGTCTTTTATCATGTCATTTAATAACCTCTAGTCCATGTTTAGTCCCCGAACCAAGTAGGTAGGGACTAGGAGTTTTAACCAAACAGGCCATAGATTAACAACAACTAATGAGTTGCACGACGGTGGACGCACCAGCACCATGTGCATCTACCGATGTACTGTGGTCATGCACTGTCTGTTGCAACAATGAACAAACAAGCAAGGAGCATATTTGTGTTGGTCCCAGTTTTGTTATCTTTAGACACCTTTCCTATGTGTGCAAGAAGAAATCTAGTCCTGCTCAAACTCTACAGCCTTGTCCCTTCCTTTCCTTTTTAAACTAGTACTTTCGCCCCTTCCTTTCCTCTTTGAACCACGTACTAGATTTATGCGATACAAATTTCCCCACTACTTTCCCCCATTCCTTTCCTCTTTGAACCACGTCCTAGATTCATGCTATACAACTTTCCCCCTTCATTTCCTCTTTGAACCACGTCCTAGATTCATGCTAGATACAACTTTTTCCACTACTTTACCCCACTCATTTCCTCTTTGAACCATGTCCTAGATTCGTGGTATACATGCAGCTAGAGCAATGCATGTGGAGTAAGTAAAATATACCTTAAGGTTCTTGGGGCGTGGTTCGGTGGGCGACGGGACGGCGGCGAAGAAGAAGGGGTCGGAGGCCCTCCCGCGCCGCCGCTGGGTGGAAAGTGAACAGCGGCGCCGGTAGTGGATTCCCTCCCTCGCCGACAGCGACAGCGTTAAGCCTCCTTCCCTTCCCGACGGACGGATCCTGCCGGCTCTTTGAGCAGCAGTGAGGGGAGAGAGAGGCCAACGAAGTCTTGTTTAGATCTGGAGAGGGCGAGAGAGTGTGAAGAGAGCAACTACAAGCGCTGAGGATCCAGCGGGAGAGGGCGAGAGAGTGTGAAGAGAGGAATTACAAGCGCTGAGGCTCAGCGCGTATATACATACTGGAGAGAGAGTGTGAAGTGTGCAAACCCTAGAAAACATTTTGACTAGTCAAAGAATCCTCGTGGCAAAAATTATGCTCAAGTGTAGTTATCAAACCCGAGACCTCAAGTTTGATGAGCGAACAGGCTAACCAGCTACACAACCCTCCCGTTATGTTCAACGAGAGGAAAATAACCTTTTATACATTGCTGGATTCGTGTGACAGGCATGCCGTGTTTTTTTTTTGTGTGTGTGGGAGTCATTAGGATTTCAATCATAATCGTGTCATGTGGCTTTCGTGGTAAGACTATCCACAGTGGTGCAGAAATAATGTAGCCTTAGTCACCTTACCTCTCTCCACGTAGTACATTGGGTCCCACCAGTCAGAGGGTGAAACAAACAAATTAATAAGAAAAATTAAAAGCGCCAATGTGTATCTTACTACTCACACATCTCGCTACTGCTCGAACACCGTCCAATTGATCCCTCTGTTCGCTCATGCACTATTTTAAGTGAATCCTTATTATAACATGCACACAAATTTTGGGCACTTGTATTCGACTTAAGTCAAGTGTGCCACCAGATCTCGTATACTTACTACTCCCTCCGTCTAGGTGTAATAAGTCACGTTAGAAGGTGCAACGGGACCAAGGTGCGTGCGTGTGCGTGTGTGTGTTTAACAACATGTGTGTGTTAGAGAGTGCGACAGATCGACCTACTCCTACAAAGATATGGTGTGTAGTGTACGATTTTAGCCGCGAGAGTCGGTGCATCCTCTCGTTTCCGGGCGTGTCCGATAGGGACATGCGGACAGCTGCCACGCCCGCTCCTGACCAGCCTGGCCCACCCAAAGCCCCTCCACCGCCCGCGCGTGCTTCCCACCCGAAACGGTCAGCGCCGCTCCAAAGAATCGGTGCCGCATTCATGCCCTGGCAGAGCGGACGCGACCTCTCACTGGCGCAAGAGTGATGGTTGCTTCGTCCGTCCAACTTACTGCTGGGTCTATGTGATTTGACAGCTCATTGGTCTTTATTACTGAGGTGGTAGGACTGCTGGATGTCCCACGCTTTCGGTGAAAGGAGGTAGTAGATTACAATTTTCTCCATTCTTATAGCGGAGGAGTGCAAGAGCAGTGAAAACACGCAGGCTCAGTGATTACATGGCCCACCTCACACTATCACCGTGCGACACCTAACTCTTTACATAGTACTCCTCTGCTCCTAAATATTACTAGATGAGTCCCCGCCGTTGCGGGAACAACGGTATATCTCTCAGCGCAAAATTATCGATTTCATAGAACTAAAAAAAATCTATAACCGCATACAAATGTGGTAGCCAAACTAAATAAACTCCCATCATCATTTAGATCATCCCACATAAGGAAAAAAGATCAGCCAACTCCTACTGCATAATGCGATTATATTTTTTCTTTTTGACATGTTAATGGGACTTAAAAGCTCACTTACATGCATGCTACCGGTGCATGCTTGCATGCAGACATGTTGATGTGATTTAAAACCCACTCACATGCATGTGCCACGGTATTTTTGCATGCTTGCATGTGGCTTAGTGCTGAGCCTCTCAACGTCTAGATCAGACGACTATTATGACTGATTTACTTCATCTAACGGCCATGTCAATTTTGATGATGTGGCTTAAGGAGAGGATAGAGAATTCCTAGTAGTGGGGGCTAGCTATTACTAGTAGATAAGTCTTTGTAGAGATTCCACTAGGTGAACTACATATGGAGCAAAATGAATGAATCTACACTTAAAATGCATCTATATACATCCGCATGTGGTTAATGGTGAAATCTCTACAAAGACTTATATTTAGGAATGGAGGAAGTACTAGTATAGTACTAGTATCGCATCAGAATTTATCAGCGAGATAAATTTGTACAATGCTATGAAGCTTCAGCTCTGTTACATGTATCTTATGTCCAAGGTTGCCCGTTGCAACATTTCATCAAATACAAAGGAGACTAACATGCATGCTATTGCATCTCAATGATTGATGATCATAGCAATATGTACTCCCTCCGCTCCAAAATAAGTGTCTCAACTTTGTGCAAACTTTAGTACAAAGTTGTACTACTACTAAAGTTGACACTTATTTTGGAACAGAGGCAACCAAAGAAAAAAACAATCCATGCAGTCCCTAGCCCTTGAACCGTGAACCCTGACCAGGTTTCAATTTGCTGGCAACGTTCGAGCTTTCTAATAAATGAAGTTTGCAACCTTTTGATCATCGGATCATTTTGTGCGGTTTCACCAAAATCAAGATGAGCATCCCTGTGGCAAAGAAATTGAAGAAGTGTGATTAGAATAAGATTACTAGGACTAGTTGATGAGACATAAAATCATCACAAATACAGTACGTAGAAGCCAGTAGAGGTATCAGGTATGTGCGGGGCAAAGAAGTAGAGAAATATCCACAGGGAGTGATGTGGGCAGCTGGAGCAGTGGTGCAAGCCGGCTGTAAAGGGAGTTGTACCTGAGGGACGTAGCTCGACCTTGAGGAGGGCGGCGGGAGGCGGCAACTGCCCACATCGCGGCAGTGAGCAGGGGACGAAGGCAACCTCACCGGCTTTATGAGAGAGAATGGCGGGGACCCCTGATCGAGACGTGCCGACAGTTGGTTTTCGCCGTCGGCGACGGACACCGCATCTACACTAAGCATCCACCCCTTCCCCAAGCAGACGTGATCCGCCTTGGTGTTAGAGATGTGGCCACAGTCGTTTTGTGCGAGAGAGTGTGAAGAGAGCAACCCCGGCAAGCAACCGTGTAGGCTGGCCCGTCCTGACTATGTATATAGTGGAGCGGTTTCCTTTTCTCTCCATATGAACCTATCATATTGCGTGACGTGCATCAAGAAAAAAAATTATTTATAAATGACGCGCACCTACTACTCGTTCTCCTATAACCTTGCGCTTGGCATCTCCAAAATATTAACCTTGCGATTGGCTCTTCGCCTCTTGGAAGTCGAGCAATAATGGTAGTCAAAGATATATCTTTCTCGCTATATGAGACCGAATGAATTGCTGCACGTCCACCACATGGGCGAGGGTCGAGGGGCGAGGGAGAGTGCTACTACATACGGAGCAAAATGAGTGAATGTACACTCTAAAATACGTCTATATACATCAGTGTTTGGAGTATGTACTAGTAATATAAATCTACTAAGGACAGATATATTCCAAACAATATGATATAATCTCTATAACCAAGGTAGTAGGGACGAGGAGTAAACGGAGGGAGTAGTAAATTTTTCTCCTCGACCTGCGAGCCACCACACAAGATGGGCGAGGGAGGAGCAAGCTTCACCTCATCCTCAAGCCACCGCACCTGCATGGGGGAGACGGCGACTAAGCAAGCTTCTCCTCGCTTTGCGAGTTGACGGACACATCAAAAGTACTCCAAAGTATAGAGCCTTGCCTCTAAGGTAGGCCCCACATGGTTTGCCTCTTTTTTTAATTTAACATAACATGTCAAGTCGCAATTTGTTAGTTCACCCGTGGTAGACGATCCTCCCTCCACCATGTGGACAACCAGTACATGTCCCAAATTACCACGTGGGCTGCCTTTTTCGTACAGAAATGAGCTCCACCGTGTACCCGCGCGGGTGTGATTGGGAAAGAGACGGGAGTACGTGCGCCGTGCATGCACCTCTTCTCTTCGTGCACGTCCCCCACCTACGTGGGTGTGTGTGAGAGATACAAACCGCGTTCGTGAGTGTTTTTTGTTTTGTGGTGGGGGGGTGGGGGTGGGGTGGGGGTTGATTTCGTGAATTATTTGTGGGAATATATGTCGATGACATCTCAAACAAAATTTTGCATGCAATGTGTGTGAAATGGAGGCCTATCCATATCATACATAGAGGGTCCGGCAATCCACGAGAAGAGAGGGAGGGTTCATAGCTATCGATAGAGTCGAAGAGAGGATCAAGTACGGGTGGGTGCGAGATCGATAAAGAGAGCCATCGAAATTGCATGTGTGTGTGCAAGTCAAAGATATAGGGCGACTGGCCTACCGGAATGTTAGAGGGCACATGTCAAGTTTGTGTGTGGCAGGGAGACATGACTAGAGCGCTTGATGTATCGGTGTGTGTGTGGGGGAGGGGGTGGGGGGAGGGGTAGGAAGAGGCCTAACTATAGAGGTAGAACGACTCGTATATGTGTTGAGAAGGAGAGACCCAGCTATGTCATGAGGGAGATCGGTCGACATCCATACATAACTCAAGGACGGAAATATGATGGGACAGAGAGAGAGAGAGAGAGAGAGAGAGAGGAGGAGAGGGAGGGAGAGGGGTAGAGTGCTGGATGGGTGATGGAGTTGCTTCTGGAGATGTTGGGAGAGGCCTACTAGACAAACTGAGGGTGGAACTGCAATGTTATCAATAAGAGTGGGGATGTGTTTCTGTGTGTGCCTGTGCATGATAGATCTGTCGGGACGCATCCATGGATGATGAAGGGGAACCATGTGTTTGGTAAGCAAACCTAACTAGATCGATAGATCAATTGTTGTTTGTCGGAGGAAGGGAGAGACACAACTAATGCGGTAGATCGATCGATGTGTGGGTAAAAACGAGTTATAAGGACCTAGCTGGCTATATGTATAGCGAGAGATCGGTCGGTGTACGTCCATTTGTTAGAGGCTAATAAGGCCCAGCAAGACGGATAGACAGAGAGAAGGGAGCTAGGAGGTGGTGCGAGAGGCCCAACTACTAGCTAGATAGGGGGAGGAGTGTGCGATTGTGAGATCGATTAAAAGAGGGGTGAGAGTTTACACGTGTGTCTGACCATACGAGAGACACGGCAAGGACACATAAAGGAGGAGATTGAAGCCGTGTGTGTATGCTGTAGGCAGGCATCGCTGGAGAGGTTTATCTATCGGTGTGTGTCGAAAAGGAGTTGTGGAGACTCTGGGAGAACGACCTAAAGGAAAAAATGAATGTGCCCGGTGGATAGAATGCCGAGGGAGGGGGAGGGCGAGGAGGGCGTGTGCATGCACGAGAGAAAGTTAGTGGTAGCTACAAAGGTTAGAGGACTGTGTGGGTGTAAGAGACTAACAAAGATCATAATTTGATATGAAAGCGGATTCATATATTTGAATAGGAGATCATAGTGTTTTAAACATTGCATGCATGAATATAGCGGTGATACACGTGCTGTGCACATGTTATACCATAATGTGATAATGCATGGCATTTGCAACTCACAGCTAAATGCCGAACAATCTAAACCATACTATACATCAAACAATCTCACATTTTATTTGAATTTGTGATAATGTGCGGCGTTTGCAGCTTACAACTAAATATCGAGCAATCTAAACAATACTATATATCGAACATTCTCACATTTTATTTGAATTTGTGGTAATGTGTGGTGTTTGCAACTCACATTTAAATACTTGTAGGCGTAGGGGGCGGGGCACCATACATAATGTGACAAACACATTATACATATGAGACATGGTTTAGATTATGAAGATCTAGCTAGAGCTAGAAATGTAATGTGATTTGAAATCAAAATAAAGTGGATTCAAAAAATCTAGTTCGAGTTCATATAGTACACATAGTTCATATGTAACTCGATACTGATCATGTGGTGTGCTGTGAAGATAATACACAAACGATGGTTTAACTTGACAATAATGATGATTGTAGATCTTATTAAAACAGCGAAACAAATTCAAATGCTTTGACTTCACAACAATCATTACTATAGATCTTTTTCAAATTTAGTTCATATTGAAGAGGTAGTATATACGTTTGGAATGCACTAAAACCTTCATTTGAGTAGTAGGTTGCATGCATTATACATGTAGCGAAATATTTTAATTGAACATAACATGAATTCAAAGTTTTGAATGACATTTGTAGTGCGCATTGATTTGGGTTAGGCTTATCCGGAAATTTCAACCCGCACCTTGTTAGCCCGAAATATTTAAGATATATCTTTGTCTCGTTGTGCTCCGACAACTCCCTCCATCTCAACCCGTGCCTTGCTATTCCGAAATTACAACGCATGCGAAAACTCCCACCTCCTGTGAAATCCTGACACGTGAAATGCCCGTGGTACCCCTGAACCGAAAGAACCGCCTCAAATCGGTGGGGGGTACTTTCGTAACTTACCCCACATTTCGGACAAGTGCGTCTCTAAGCCATGGTTCCCCACTACCATCCCATCCGCCCACCCATTCGTACACCGAGGCCGCGAAAACCCGCGACGAAACCCCACACCCTGCTCCGTCCGCCACCCAGCCGGAGCTTCTTCCCCGACGATGTCGTCCACAACAACACCTCGACGTCCCTCATCCACCGTACCGGATGAGGATCCGTCGTCGATCTCATCGTCCCGCCGGTTCAGCCACGCCGTCCTCCACCTCCAAGGAGCTGCCCCAATGTTCCCCTCATCTTTCGCACCACCTCCATTCCCACACCGCCGTCTTCACCTGCACCACCGGAAGAGCATCATCATCACCGTTTCCTATGAAGCTGCGGCCTAATCGGCGCTACCAAAGAAGTTGTACACTAATCACCGCATTTTCTTCTTGATTCAATCTCACGGTGCTACCGGCGCTCGGTCCCGAGCCGACATGGCGGGGCTCCATCCACGGCGGCGTCGCCGGCCACTTCCTCCATGGCGCCACTCCCTTGGTGGCGACGTCCACATCAGTAGGAGCTACTGCTGCTTTAGCTCTCGCTTGCGCTGCTGCTCTGCTCTTGCTCTCGGTCCCCTGCCTGGTCTGCTCTTGCTATTGCTCTTGCTCGCGCTGCTGCTCTCGCTCTTACTCTTGCCGGGGTGAATCGACTTTTGGCTACACTTCAGTCGACTGAATCGACTTTTGGTCAGTCGATTTCCAAGGGGTGGGCTAGTTGGGGTGAAGGATGAACTAGCCACAGAGGGGAGGGGGCTCGCCGGAGAGGTACCCCACTATCTATCTTAGGGTTCAGGATGGGGGCGGTGGTCGCCGGCGGTGGCGGGGCGTTGGCGGGACGGTGGCGTGGGGATCGCCGGAGAAAAAGCTCGACACGGGGGGCCTAGAGGGATGGTCGGGGCGGAGGCGGACCGGCGGTGGGGAGTGTTTTCGAGGTGGGCGGGGCGGCGCACCGCCGACTGCGGGCGGCGGGGGGCTGCTGTTTGGCCGGTGGTGGCTAGCGGCTCAAGGGGGTGGAGGTTGAAGATGAACCGCAGGCCCTTGATTTCGTATCCAACGGCTGCAAAATCGACTGACCAGATGAAAAGTCACGACCGACGTAGCCTCACCTTGCTAGTGCGTTCAGTTTCGACAACAAAATTCAGTTTCGACAGCAAAATTCAGTTTGTCCAGTTAGGTTCAGTTTTGACAGTTAAGTTCAGTTTCGACGGTTAAGTTTAGAGATGAGCGGCTGATGTATTTTACATCTAGCACTTTGTGGTTATGTATTTTACATCATGTATTGGAGATGCTATTAGAATTCCACTCAGGTTAACGTTGTTTGTTGTCTCTCTTGTCCTGCTTCAGCCTCGGCGTCGTACAACTCACCGGAGCTGCTCCAACGATTTAAACCCTCCAACACAAATGAGCAAGACTCGGCTCCATCTCCGCACGCCTAAGATCTTCTTCCTCCTCCGACAAAGAAAGTCAGCCGGAGCATCCTCACCGCCAACCCAATCACGCTGAGATCGACATGGCTTCGCCAAAGAGGTTGTACACTTGTTGCATCTCTTTTTTACTCTACATGTTATATATATTGTCCACTGAGCACACGGATTTGTTCCTTTAGTGTCTCCTTGAAAGAAAAAACATAGGAATTTTAATTTTCACTTGTCCTCCTTTTCAAATTCCTATTCATGAAGCACAAGACTAAGAGATAGTAGCATAATAGCATTATAACCGTACATTTTCTTGTGGTTTGACTTAATCTCACCATCCTTCTTTGCATCCTGTGATCTTCCAATTGTTGTGAATCAAACACCCAGATTGGCAGAAATCCTGTGTTTTTAAATTCTCTGTTTTGCACGTGCATTCCTATCCTATTCCTGTCTATTTCCTATCCCTGCATTGTTGGAATCCTCCAATTCAAACGAGCCCTTACAGAATTACTTCTCTTACAGATAGTTGTCAAAGAAAACCTTGTGTGGTTTGTCCCGGTCCTGCTGCGCCGTCGTCCACCCTAGCTCAGCTGCTCCAACGACAGAAGGGTCCAGCAGAGCAGGATCCGCCTCCAGACTCGCTTTTCGCCGCCTCGAGATCTTCTTCCCGCCACCGCAGCCATGAAAACTGCATTACCATCATCAACCGAGCAGATGACCACGAGGACTACACGGGTCCGCAAGAGAGGTCGCACTCTTTCGTGTCTGCTTACGTTATGCATCGCTTAATATTACATGCTACTTTATCGTCATGTTCACCGATTAGACTCTGAGTCAGCTCCAAACTAATGGTCAAATAGTTTTTAAATGGTTGTGGGGTACATATCGGGGCCTCTATCAATAGTATCTATCTACTATCTGGTTAATCTCCGGTGTCTACTATGAGTTTCATGTTGGGTGGGAAACAAACAATAAATAAGCTATTATCTGTATTTATTAACTGAAGTCATTATCTGCCTGCTATTATTGGTTTTGCGTCTATCCATAGGTTGCTACCATCATTCTAGATTTCTGCATGCACTCCTTACATAATCTCACTATGTTTTATTCCTATGCATGACAGTTATTGTAAATAATGGAACTGAACATGTTGAGCAAAAGAGACGAGCCTTGCTTGGCAATATAATTTCATGCAGATGTCGCTCCATGGTAGGCGCAAAGGCAGCCCCCCCTCCACGCATTTCGGATTGTAATCGAGAGGAAGATATCTGTTCTGAGGGGGATTCAGAAGGAGAAGATAACTCCTATTTAACCCCTGAGGTATTCGCTCTAACTTGGCATGCTGATGTTGGTTATATCATGCATATGATGTCTTGCATTGCTTACTTTATACATCAAATATGTCATCTGCTTAGTTTAGACATCCTTTGTGCGAATGCCATCTGTTTAGTTTATTCATCGTTTATGTGAATTATGCAACGCCACCTTGTTTATCCAGGCATCATATATGTGAATTTTGCAATGCCATCCTGCTTAGCCAGTCATCTTATATGAAAATTATATCAGGCCATCTTTTTTTCGTTACATATTACATTCATCAACAATGTTAGTACATTCAACTGCTCTTCGTGTGCATCAGCCATTTGACACGGTGATGGCAAATTTTGGAGTGAAAACAAGGTCTTCTGAGCAGACTATGCTATCTGACGAAGCGCATATCTTGCTGGTTACGGATAGCTCCTCAGAGGAGGATTCAGAGACAGATGACCAGTCCTATTCCCCGAGGTGTATGCTCTAACTTGGCAAGGTTATGTTGCTCATATCGTGCGTATGGTGTCTCGCATTGCTATGCCATTTGATTAGTTTAGACATGCTTTGTGTGAATGCCACCTGTTCAGGGTCTAATTACCATATATGTGAATTATGCATTGCCATCTTGTTGCAAGACATTATATATGTGAATTATACAATGCTATCTTGTTGCAAAGGCATTATATATGTGAATTATGCAATGCCATGCTGTTTAGCCAATCATCATGTATGTGAATTATATCATGCTATCATCTTTTTGTATTACATGTTCTATTTGTCGACACCGTTTGTATATTCAACTACTCTTCCTGTGCATCAGCCATTTGAAGCAGCGATGGAAGTATCTGGAGTGAAAACAAGGTATTCAGAGCACATAATGCTACTCGCCAAGCGACATCTTGTCGGTTACAAAGAGCTCCTCGAGAGAGGATTCGTAGACCGATGACCAGTCCTATTTCCCCCTGAGGTCTATGCTCAAACTTGGCAGGGTTATATTACCCATGTCATGCATGTTGTCTTGCATTGCTTAGTTACATCATATATAGATTGCCATCTGCTTACTTGCTTACTATATAAATCATATATTTGAATTATATCATGCCATCATGTTTACATAGTACATACACATCATCTATCTGAATTATGGCATGGCAACCCATTTAATAAAGACATCATATAGTTATATCATCTCATCATGTTTAGTGTTTACAGTCATCATATTTAGAATTATGGCATTCTATCCATGAATGTATGTGAATTATGGCATGCCAACCTATTTAATAAACACATTATATAGTTATGTCATGTCATCCTGCTTACATAGTCTCATATTTTGAACTATGTCTTTCCATCTTTTTTAGTTAGCCATCATAATGTGAAATTGTGTCATGCTATCCTGTTTAGTTAGCCATCATATATGTGAAATTGTGTCATGCTATCCTGTTTAGTTAGACAACATAAATATGAATTATTTCATGCCCTCTTTTATTCCCCACTATCCATTGCACTGCTCATCATACAATGTCTATACTTTCAATTACTTTTCTTGTTTATCAGCCATTTGAATTGGAGAGCATGATGGCAGTATCTAAGGGAGTAACAACACGGTCTTCAGAAAAGATAGTGCTACTAGTTGATGCAGAGAGAACCATAGTTGTACTTGCCCAAGGACCAGATCCACCACACATAACCCAGACTCTCGCAGATTGTACCCCTACCCAGTTGAACAGAGAACCAGCTACACCCCTTTTAACCCCAACCCCGGCAGATAGTAACCCAGCCCAGTTGACACAAGACCATCTCCACCACAGAGCACCCAAACACGAAGCGGTTGTAAGGGAACTGCCGGGGCCCAAGGCACGAGGACCACCACTCCAATCCCAACTGAACGCTTAAAGGAGAAGAAGATTTGTTCTCAGGTCAGGTTCTATAGCTATGGTTCATACTCCTTTGCTCTTGCATTACTATATTTACTCATACCAACTATTTTCAAATTTGAAGGATGGAATTGAAACTCCAATGGCGCAACAGGTATGTTTTAAACCTGTTTCTTTAACTGGTTTGTTGTTGTAACCTGCTCTATGTTGATTTTAGTTTCAATTGAATAAACAGTTATGTTCTCATGTCATGCACATTACAAGTGTTGTTATTGCTCTATAGTTACCCACACTTATATTCTGTCTATTCTGCTTTGTCTTGAACAAATATTATTTGAACTGTGTCTCTATCTTGATTTGGCAACAAAAACTAGAATGATATAGACCATAAAGTGACCATGGCACATAGATATATGTTTGTTTCATGTTGTTATCCTGTCCACTTTACTACTGAACTCATTTACCAAAATGAGTTTCATATACAACATAGTAAACATGTGATGTGTCTGCTTGTTTCTCTTTTAGAATGCGGACAAAATATTGGAGAATAGTATCGCATTATCCAATGGTAAAGGAAGTAATGCAGATAAGGTTCAAGATAGTGAGACATCCCTGTTGGTCTCCAAGAAAGCTGATAAAAACTATCTTGACGACAGTGAGGGAACCCAAATGTCCTGTCTTGATGTAGTGTTCGAGTTACTGGCCACTACTGCTGGCACAAGCTCTTCGAACTCGCTGCCTGAATCAGTTCGTCTTCTTGAGTCTCAACTTCAAATTGAAAGACATCGATCGATATGTCATGCGACAGAAGTCAAGGACTAAGGAAGTCCCTCAGAGAATTCAGATGCATATTTTCGTGTGCAAAGAAGTTACCGGAGGATTTAAACGCCAAACAAGAGAAAGTTAATAAGCTTGCTAAGCATCTTGCCAGCATTATGGGTACCCAGGATATTGTTTCTTGAGATCTTCTTAAGTGGTTTTAGTTCTAGATTTGTTTTGCTGCGGCGTTTATTTGCGCTGGTCGCCAACTTTGACAACCACTGTATATGATATGCTGCTTTGTTCCCTATATTTGCACTGGTGGCAATTTGATGCCCAGTGGATGTAATATGTGTAACAGCCATGATAGCCTAGCATAAGTTGCTTGCTTATTTATTTCCTTGTTGTCTTGTTTATTTGTTTCCTTGTAGTCAGTGCAGTTCTTTTTAAAACTAGGCCACAATAACCATGGGCTAATATTTACTGCAGTGACACTGGGCCTCCTACGGGCCGTAGAAACAGTTGGCCTTCAACGGGTCAGAGAAACAAGAGGGCCTTCTACGGGCAGAAACAATGGGCCTTCTACGGGCCATAGAAACAATCAGCCTTCACGGGTCAGAAACAATGGGCTTCACGGGCGTAGAAACAATGGGCTTTCTATGGGCAGAGAAACAATGGGCCTTCTACGGGTCAGATCATCAATGGGCCTTATACGGGCCGATGACCATAACGGGCCATCGTTAATAAGCTGTATTTGATGACGCTATGAAAACGCCCAACGATAACGGACCACAAACGGGCCGATGTAACCACGGGCTGAATTTGGCCCACAAGCGTAAAACGACAAGAACGGGCCGTAAGTAAACGAATCGCCGAAATGAGCCCAAGAATAAATGGGCTCGAGAAGGCCGAAGAAAACATTTACTTTGAAACGCCCAATGAATAACGGGCCCTTAATGGGTATAAAGTGATATACTATTCATTACGGGCCGCCACCACGGGCCGTTAGTGGGTGTAAAGTGATACACCGCTCATTGCGGGCCGCCACCACGGGCCGTTAATAGGCCAAGAGTTACATAGGGCCTCATATGGGCCGAAGATGTCATGGGCCATACATGGGCCGGCGAAAATAGGTCGAATCATATTGATGGCCCAGATGACGCTACTGGACCTAATTCGGATAGGGCGTAACGGGCCTTGGGTTAGCGGGCTGTAAATGGGCTATATGCGAACAGGCCATTAACAGGCTTTCCATTGGCCGGCCGCCACCTTTTGACCAAGTCAAACGGGCCAGCCTTTTCACAGGAATGGGCCTCTGTTGGGCCGTGCCACGTGTCGATGTATCATAGGCGCCTTCTGTCCAATGAGTGGATGACATCTGTCCCAACGGTGAGCCGACAAGCCAATGATGATTTTACACGTGGAAAATCCCCATTGGTCGGGGCTGTTAACGGGTTATCGGATCCAAAACCCGACCCGATAGCTTAATGGAGTTCCGTTGCGGTGCATGCCACGTGTCGGTCACCCTTGATGAAAGCAGTTCTGTGATGCACGATTTATCGTCATGGAAGTGGACACTTCCATGATGATAATTTTGGTAATGTCATCGAACACTTCTACGACAGCACAGGTATGTCTATCTTGACTCTGTCATAAATTTGTCATGGATGCACATGCATGACAAAAAACGCGACCTACTGTGACAAACACGTATCATCACGGAAGTGTATTTTTTTGTAGTGGATGACTTCTTGGGTCATCAAAAACAACCTCCACGTCAGCTCAGAATACACCGAGCAAATGGATCCAATGGAGCTCTCATCCTTGAACGAGCTCTTGGATCACATCACCGCCCTGGGAGTCGCTATGGACTATGATCAGATTGGGCTTAAACCCGATCAAAGAGAGATTAACTCTCCGCCGGTCACCCATCAGATAGCGGTGGTGGAGGAGCAATGCAACGATTCTTCCTCTATTCCGAGGACGAACTATGTTCGGATTCCCGAAGAACTAACTACGTTGTGCTCCACAGTGGACAGGGACGATGTGATACTTGACAAATGATCCAAGTCCACCTCTTTCAAACCAACGGATGAAATAGTCAAATTCCAAGTCCACCCAACAGACTCTACAAAAACAGCATCCGTCGGGGCACAGCTGAACCCCAGAATAGACGCCGCACTGCGGGCATTCTTGTGCGAGAATTGAGACATCTTCGCCTGGCACCCTTCAGACATGCCAGGTATCCCACGCAGGCTGGCTGAGCATAGCCTAATGAAGGACCTTGAGAAGAGGTGTCTAAGGGGGGGTGATTAGACACTAAGTACCAAAGTTGCAATTTTTAAGATCTTTTAGTTTAAGTGGAGTTTAGACACAAGTTCAACATTCACAATACATATCAAGCAAGCATGCAAAGAGTATATGAGCAGCGGCAAGTAAAGCATGTAACTCGCAAGAATGTAAAGGGAAGGGTTTTGGAGGATTCAAACGCAATTGGAGACACGGATGTTTTTGGCGTGGTTCCGATAGGTGGTGCTATCGTACATCCACGTTGATGGAGACTTCAACCCATGAAGGGTAACGATTGCGCGAGTCCACGGAGGGCTCCACCCACGAAGGGTCCACGAAGAAGCAACCTTGTCTATCCCACCATGGCCGTCGCCCATGAAGGACTTGCCTCACTAGCGGTAGATCTTCACGAAGTTGGCGATCTCCTTGCCCTCACAAACTCCTTGGTTCAACTCCACAATCTTGTAGGAGGCTCCCAAGTGACACCTAGTCAATCTAGGAGACACCACTCTCCAAGAAGTAACAAATGGTGTGTTGATGATGAACTCCTTGCTCTTGTGCTTCAAATGATAGTCTCCCCAACACTCAACTCTCTCTCATAGGATTTGGATCTGGTGGAAAGAAGATTTGAGTGGAAAGCAACTTGGGGAAGGCTAGAGATCAAGATTCATATGGTAGGAATGGAATATCTTGGCCTCAACACATGAGTAGGTAGTTCTCTCTTAGAAATAGTAAGTTGGAAGTGTAGGTTTGTTCTGATGGCTCTCTTCACGAATGAAGAGGAGGTGGAGGGGTATATATAGCCTCCACACAAAATCTAACCGTTACACACAATTTACCAAACTCGGTGGGACCGATTCAACAGACTCGGTCGGACCGATTTAGTAAACCTACTGACCGTTAGGATTTTCGGTGGGACTGAATTGCAACTCGGTAGGGCCGATTTGGTTAGGGTTAGGGCATAACGTAATCTCGATAAGACTGATCATGCAAACTCGGTTGGACCAATTTTGGTAATAAGCTTTCCAGAGAGTTGGTCAGGCAAACTCGGTTGGACCGATTACACAAACTCGGTAGGACCGATCTTGGTAATGAGTCAACCAGGAAGCTTGCATTGTAATATCGGTAGTACCGATTGCTCAAACTCGGTGAGACCTATTTTGGTAATGGACATACACAGAGAGATTACAATCCCATCTCAGTGAGACCGAGATCCCTATCGGTGAGACCGATTTGCCTAGGGTTTGTGTTAGTGGCTATGACATCTGAACTCGGTGGCGCCAGATAGAAAGAATCGGTGGGGCCGAGTTTGACTTTGGATTTTAGGTCATATGTGTGGAAGTGGGAAAGTAGTTGAGGGTTTTGGAGCATATCACTAAGCACTGTGGAGCAAGAAACTCATTAAGCAACACCTCATCCCTTCTTGATAGTATTGGCTTTTCCTATAGACTCAATGTGATCTTGGATCACTAAAATGTAAAATGAAGAGTCTTGAGCTTGAAGCTTGAGCCAATCCTTTGTCCTTAGCATCTTGAAGGAGTTCCCACATCCTTTAGTCCATGCCACTCCATTGTTGAACTTATCTGAAACATACTAGATAAAGGTGTTAGTCCAACAAGAGATATGTTGGCATTAATTACCAAAACCACCTAGGGAGCACTTGTGCTTTCAATCTCCCCCTTTTTGGTAATTGATGACAACATACGTCAAAGCTTTGGATAAAGATATAAAGAATAGCAAGTAAAGCTTTGGAAAGACATGTAATAAGCATAGGCTCCCCCTACATGTATGCAGTCATGTGAATATGAAATATAGAAGCATGTGAGAGCATAACCATGATAGAGTAGGCAATGTGTTACATGTATCTTGGCCATATGCATCAGAGCAAAGAATATTAGAGAAAAAACCTTCATGCTCATGAGTCCTTCTTGCAAACAGTATGTACATCAGCAAGAATTCCTCATACACATGATTGTGATGCATATACTTACCTTGTAGTCTTGAGTTGGCTTAGGATAGAATGAACCTGCGTAAACAGGGTTAGATAACACAGATGCACCTACTAGCCACAGCAAACGAAAGAAACTACAAGAATACCAAGACTGGGATGACATGTAGAGAGTGAGTACTAAGTACCATATTGGATTACACATGTCCCCAAGAGTAAAGATATGCAATGAATTTAACTGATTTCTTTCCCTTAGATATCTTGCTCCCCCTGAATCTAGCATGGGATACTAAGAGAAGATAGGGAACAGAAAATCAGAGCTGAAAGATATAAATGAACAGGGCTAATGCAAGTTAATGCAAATAAGCACATATGGACATTTCTTTCCCCTCAAGAAGACATGTGGCATCTCTCCTCTTGAACACCAAGCATCTGGGATCCTTGAGAAATACTTTCTACTTAAGTATTCTCTCCCCCTGGAGATCTCTCTCTCCCCCTGAGGATCTCTCTCCCCATGAGGAGGTGATATACTCTTTTTCTGATGTGATCTTTCTCTAAATGATAAGCTTTGATGTGATCTCTATCTCCCCCTTTGACATCAATTTCCAAGAAGGGTTTTCTAGAATCTGTCGAATGAGTTCGGTCCTTGAGTCACTGTACAAAGCAATGATAAAAATGTGATGCTGGTAGAGGACAAGATTCATTGAGTGGAGCTGGATCAGAAGAAACACAGAATATGTGGCAAACTGGTTTTCCTGTTGTGAAATCGGTGGCACCGAGTGGTATGCTTTGGTTGTACTGAAAGGATTCGGTTGGACTGAAAACATCAAATCGGTGAAACCGAGTTCATCGCAGAGAAAACACTGGTCACCTCAGCTCACTAGACTAGTAAGATTTCACAAAGATTTGCAAGGAATTTACTGAAAGATATGCAATGAATTGGATGCAGAAAATGCAGAGCAAACACAAAGAAATCTAGATGAAGTTTTTTTTTGAAAGGGAAACAAATATGCATGAGACAAATGCAAAAACACAGAGAAGATCACAAGAGAACTTCATCTAGAGATGGTCGGCGACAAAGTCACCTATGTTAGAGTATATTGACTTAGGAGTCAAGTGAGATCACTTGATCATAGGTCATACTCATTTGTTTAAGCTCAAAATGGGGTTGCCATTTTTCGTTTAAGCATCTTGATGTATTCACATCTTGTCGAGTTGCTTTAGCTCATGACTTGGAGTAAAGCTTCTATAAGATGGAATAACATACCTTGGTTGGTGGTGTTGAACATGTAGTTGAACTTGTGTGGTTTGCTCAAGGTTGATGTAGCTCATCAAGAATTTGGAGCACCACTTGGAATTTGAGTCCATCTACCTACATGGATTAGTTCTTGCAAGGAAGAACACTTGTGTATCCAAAGATGACAACCATGAAGCTCAACATAGAATTTGTCAAAGGATATGCGTGAATGGTTTCGCGATTCCTTGTCTTCAACCACCATAGTGTAGAGACTTGGTGATGTAGAGATTGCTCAAGATATGAGTAGGTTACAACCTCATGGAATTAGATTCATCCAAGTACCTACATGGGTTATATAACATGCAAGATACAAATATATCCAGGACATAAGATTTTCATCATAAGAGAAATATCAAGGATTGGTCATAAGCTCATGTCTTGCATGTATCCAATGGAGTTTCTACTCCAAGTTTGAAGCATCATTCAGTTATCCTCTTAACCTGCAAAACACTTTCTCATCAAGAGGTTTAGTGAATATATCCGCTAATTGCTTTTCGGTGCGAACATGCTTAAGATCAATGTCACCCTTAGCAACATGATCTCGAATGAAATGATGACGAACTTCAATATGCTTAGTTCGAGAATGTTGTACAAGATTATGACCAATTTTGATAGCACTTTCATTGTCACAAAGCAATGGAACATGTCTCACATATATCCCATAATATTTAAGAGTTTGGGTCATCCAAAGTAATTGAGCGCAACATGAACCAGCGGCAATGTATTCTGCTTCGGCGGTGGATAAGGATACCGAGTTTTGTTTCTTGGAGGACCAAGACACGAGAGATCTACCAAGAAATTGACAAGTACCAGAAGTGGACTTTCTATCAACCTTGTCTCCGGCATAGTCCGAGTCGAAATAGCCAACAAGATCGAAAGAGGCCCTCTTAGGATAACAAATGCCAAAATTTGGTGTATGGATTAAGTATCTCACTATCCTTTTCACGGCCTTAAGATGACATTCTTTAGGAGCGGCTTGATATCGTGCACACATGCACACACTTAGCATGATATCGGGACGTGAAGCACATAGATATAACAATGAACCAATCATAGAGCGATAAACCTTTTGATCAACTGGTTCACCATCTTTGGTCAAATCAAGGTGTCCACTAGTAGGCATGGGTGTAGACATACCTTTGCATTCTTGCATATTGAACTTCTTGAATAAGTCCTTGGTGTACTTTGTTTGAGAGACAAAGGTACCTTCCTTAGTTTGCTTGATTTGCAACCCAAGAAAGAATTTGAGTTCACTCATCATAGACATCTCAAACTTCTCCGACATTAGCTTCCCAAACTTTTCACTAAAACAAGGGTTAGTTGAACCAAAAATAACATCATCAACATAGATTTGGCACACAAATAGTTCTCCATTAACCCTTTTAGTAAAAAGAGTAGAATCAATTTTCCCAATTTCAAAGCCTTTTTCAATAAGGAACTTGGTCAAGCATTTATACCACGCTCTAGGAGCTTGTTTAAGACCATAAAGAGCTTTGTGAAGTTTGTAAACATGATTTGGTTTCTTAGGATTGACAAAGCCGGGAGGTTGTTTAACATAAACTTCCTCCTCTATTTCACCATTTAGGAAAGCACTTTTAATGTCCATTCGGTACAAGGTGATATCATGATGATTAGCATAGGCAAGTAAGATGCGAATGGACTCAAGTCTATCAACGGGAGCGTAAGTCTCACCATAGTCCATACCTTCGACTTGTGTGTAGCCTTGGGCGATGAGACGCGCTTTGTTGCGAACTACTTGTCCATCTTCATCTTGCTTGTTGCGAAACACCCATTTGGTACTGATGATGTTGTGGTTGTTGTCGGGCTTCTCAACTAATGTCCTAACTTGGTTCCTCTCAAAGTTGTGTAGCTCTTCATGCATAGCATTTATCCAATCCGGATCTTCCAATGCTTCTTCAACCTTCATAGGTCCAATGCTAGAGATGAAAGAATAGTTTTCACAAAAGTTAGCTAAACAAGTTTTAGAGCGAGTGATTCTCCCGGTTTGAATATCATTGTAGATTTGCTCGACGGGATGGTCTTTAGCAATTCTTGCTCGAACTCGTGAAAACTTTTGCTTGTTCCTTGGTTGAACTTCTTCTTCATCTTGTTCTTCTTCTTGGACTTCTTCATTGTTGGCGTTGGCGTTCTCTTGTCGTGGTGGAGAAGGAGGTTGTTGACGTTCATCTTGATGCACTTCCTCGTTTTCTTCATCTTGGTGCGTCCCACTTGTGGATGCTTCCGTATCAACTCTTGGTTCACCTTGTCATGAAGTAGAAGCTTCCACTTGGATGGACAAGGTACTCTCCTTCACCGTTGGACGGACCTTGCCAATAGACAATCTTGGATTGCTTCCGAAGGATCTTTGTCTCCTACATCAATTGGCAATTGCTCTACTTGCGAGCCGGTAGATTCACCAAACTTCACATCTATCGTCTCTTCAACCTTTCGGGTGAAATTGTTGTAGACACGGTAAGTGTGAGAGTTTGAGCCATAACCTAGTAGGAAACCTTCATGAGACTTAGGAGCAAATTTTGAACGACGATGCTTATCAAGAATGTAGCACTTTGAGCCGAATACTCGAAAGTATCCAACTTGGGGTTTGTTACCGGTGAGGAGCTCGTATGCCGTCTTGCCGAGTAGCTTGTGAAGATACAAGCGATTTGTTGCATGACATGCTGTCTCAACCACTTTTGCCCAAAAGTGCTTCGGTGTCTTGTATTCATCAAGCATCGTTCTCGCCATTTCGATGAGCGTCCGGTTCTTCCTCTCAACAACTCCGTTTTGTTGAGGTGTGTAAGTAGCCGAGAACTCGTGTGAAATCCCTTCTTCGTCAGGAAAGGTGTCCAAATTTGCGTTCTTGAACTCCGTTCCGTTGTTGCTGCGAACCTTCTTGATCTTCACTTCAAATTGATTTTGGGCCTTCCTAGCGAAGTTTTTGAAGATCTTTTGGACCTGCGATTTATCATCGAGAAAGAACACCCACGTAAATCTTGAAAAATCATCAACTATAACTAGACCAAAAGAATTTACACCGAGACTCTTGTAGGAGTTGGGACCAAAGAGATCCATGTGAAGTGGCTCGAGTGGCCTCCTTGTGGTCATGATGTTCTTCACGGGATGCCTTCCTCCAACCTGTTTACCTGCTTGACAAGCACTGCAAAGTCTATCCTTATCAAATATGACATCGTTAACACCAAGGATATGATTCCCTTTAATAAGCTTGTCAAGGTTTTACATACCAACATGACCTAGTCGTCTATGCCATAACCAACCTTTTGAGGATTTAGCAATGAAGCAAGTTTTAGGTTGAGCCTTTTTAGTGAAATCAACAATGTATAGATCACCTCTATGCACACCGGTAAAGACCATTTTATGATTGTCTCGACGGAACACTTGGCAATCAACTTCAGTAAATAGGACATTGAAACTGAAATCAGCAAGTCTAGATACTGAAAGTAAGTTGTATCCAAGAGATTCAATGAGCATGACATTTTGTATGGAGTATGATATGGCCACCTTACCGAGGCCAACCACCTTACCCTTTGAGTTGTCACCTAAAGTGACATACTTTCGAGGACTATCATTTTCAGCAAGCTGCCGAAACATGTCTTTATCTCCGGTCATGTGATCGGTACATCCACTATCAAGAACCCATTCCTTTCCTCCCGATATATCCTCAAGATTTGCCATAAGACCAAAGTGTCTCATTGCATCATCAAGATCGAAGTCACTATCATCATCCTCATCATAGTATCCATGTTCAACATCGTCATGTGGTGGATCAAATCCTAGAGAGGGTGATTTGTTACGATGAGTTTGACAATGATCTTGCTTATGAATTTTATAGCTTCGAAATAATATCACTAATAATTCCAACATCTCCTTTGGCACGCATAAGGTTTGTAAGCTCAAATAGATGATCACCAAACATAGGATCACTAGTATTCATCTTACTCAAAGCAATGGACTTATGGAGAATTTCATCAAGATTTTTCAAGGAATAATTTGGAAAGCGTTCCTCAAGAAATTTCCATATGGTGTAGGCACACTTAAGAGTAGGCAAACATCCAATCAAGTTTCTAGGCAATCCTCTAATGATAAGTTCGGCAGTTCTAAGATTCCTAATCATGTCAATTGACTCATCATGGGTAGGATGCATAGGGTCAACATGAGGTGCACAAGGGCTAGCAATGTACTTGTTCAAATGATATTGATTGAAAATTATAAGCATCTCATTTTTCCACTCATGAAAATACTCTCCATCAAGAATAGGCACTCTATGTCTAAGACTCCCGAAAGTAGACTCATCCATCTTCCTCCAATGGTGATTAAACCAAGGCAATGGAGACCAATGCTCTGATACCACTTGAAGGATCTTGAGAAGAGGTGTCTAAGGGGGGTGATTAGACACTAAGTACCAAAGTTGCAATTTTTAAGATCTTTTAGTTTAAGTGGAGTTTAGGCACAAGTTCAACATTCACAATACATATCAAGCAAGCATGCAAAGAATATATTAGCAGCGGAAAGTAAAGCATGCAACTTGCAAGAATGTAAAGGGAAGGGTTTTGGAGGATTCAAACGCAATTGGAGACACGGATGTTTTTGGCATGGTTCCGATAGGTGGTGCTATCGTACATCCACGTTGATGGAGACTTCAACCCACGAAGGGTAATGGTTGCGCGAGTCCATGGAGGGCTCCACCCACGAAGGGTCCACGAAGAAGCAACCTTGTCTATCCCACCATGGCCGTTGCCCACGAAGGACTTGCCTCACTAGCGGTAGATCTTCATGAAGTAGGCGATCTCCTTGCCCTTACAAACTCCTTGGTTCAACTCCACAATCTTGTCGGAGGCTCCCAAGTGACACCTAGCCAATCTAGGAGACACCACTCTCCAAGAAGTAACAAATGGTGCGTTGCTGATGAACTCCTTGCTCTTGTGCTTCAAATGATAGTCTCCCCAACACTCAACTCTCTCTCATAGGATTTGGATCTGGTGGAAAGAAGATTTGAGTGGAAAGCAACTTGGGAAAGGCTAGAGATCAAGATTCATATGGTAGGAATGGAATATCTTGGCCTCTACACATGAGTAGGTAGTTCTCTCTCAGAAATAGTAAGTTGGAAGTGTAGGTTTGTTCTGATGGCTCTCTTCGCGAATGAAGAGGAGGTGGAGGGGTATATATAGCCTCCACACAAAATCTAACCGTTACACACAATTTACCAAACTCGGTGGGACCGATTCAACAGACTCAATCAGACCGATTTAGTAAACCTAGTGACCGTTAGGATTTTCGGTGGGACTGACTTGCAACTCGGTAGGACCGATTTGGTTAGGGTTAGGGCATAACGTAATCTCGATAAGACCGATCATGCAAACTCGGTTGGACCGATTTTGGTAATAAGCTTTCCAGAGAGTTGGTCAGGCAAACTCGGTTGGACCGATTACACAAACTCGGTAGGACCGATTTTGGTAATGAGTCAACCAGGAAGCTTACATTGTAATCTCGGTAGTACCGATTGCTCAAACTCGGTGAGACCGATTTTGGTAATGGACATACAAAGAGAGATTAAAATCCCATCTCGGTGAGACCGAGATCCCTATCGGTGAGACCGATTTTCCTAGGGTTTGTGGCAGTGGCTATGACATCTGAACTCGGTGGCGCCGGATAGAAAGATTCGGTGGGGCCGAGTTTGACTTTGGGTTTTAGGTCATATGTGTGGAAGTGGAAAAGTAGTTGAGGGTTTTGGAGCATATCACTAAGCACTGTGGAGCAAGAAAGTCATTAAGCAACACCTCATCCCTTCTTGATAGTATTGGCTTTTCCTATAGACTCAATGTGATCTTGGATCACTAAAATGTAAAATGAAGAGTCTTGAGCTTGAAGCTTGAGCCAATCTTTTGTCCTTAGCATCTTGAAGGAGTTCCCACATCCATTAGTCCATGCCACTCCATTGTTGAACTTATCTGAAACAATACAGGTGTTAGTCCAACAAGAGATATGTTGGCATTAATTACCAAAACCACCTTGGGAGCACTTGTGCTTTCACCTAAACATACTGAAGGGATACAAGCCGGTCAAGCAGACTCTTCGGCACTTTTCAGAATCTAAACGACAAGCCATGGGAGAGGAGCTAGCCAAGTTACTCGAAGCCGGATTCATCAGAGAAATAAAACACCCGGACTGGCTAGCAAACCTGGTGATGGTACCAAAGAAGGACAAATCCTGGTGCTTATGTGTCGATTTCAAGGACCTCAATAAGGCTTGCCCCAAGGATCTCTTCCCTCTCCCCCGCATCGATCAAATCATCGATGCTACTGTAGGACACGACTCATTGTGCTTCCTCGACGCATACTCCAGATACCATCAAATCAAGATGGCGGAGTCCGATCAAGCCGCAACGGCATCCATCACTCCATACGGCCCCTTCTATTTCAACACCATGCCTTTTGGGCTCAAAAATGCCGGTGCAACCTATCAACGCATGATTCAGACATGCCTGGAAAAACAAATCGGCAAAATAGTTGAGGCATACGTAGACGACGTGGTCATCAAGACCAGACACGTCAAATCTTTAATAGACGACCTGAGGCTTACGTTCGACAATCTCCGAACATATGACATCAAGCTCAATCCGGAAAAATGCATTTTCGGCGTTCCTGTCGGAAAGCTCCTGGGTTTCATCGTTTCCAATAGAGGAATTGAAGCAAATCCGGCTAAAATCCGAGCTTTGTCACAGTTGGCTACCCCAACAGACCTCAAGCAAATCTAGAAATTAGCTAGATGTGTGGCTGCCTTAAGCCGCTTTATCTCCCGATTGGGAGAAAAGGCACTACCTCTCTATCGCCTTCTTCGACGCACCGAACACTTCGAGTGGACGGATGCGGCTATGACCGGACTGGAAGAAATAAAGTCCCTCTTGGCAAGCAACCCAATCCTGGCCGCACCAAACATCAGTGAACCCATGCTGTTATATATAACTGCAACGCACCAAGTTGTAAGCGCAGTGCTCGTCGTCGAACGAGAGGAGGACGAACATAAGCTCCCGCTTCAAAAGCCGGTATACTACGTATCCACTATCCTCACACCATGCAAGTCACGGTACCCACATTATCAAAAAATAGCATACGCGGTCTTCATGGCATCCCGGAAACTACGACACTACTTTCAAGAGTGTTCAATCACGGTGGCCTCCGAAGTACCACTCAACGATATAATAAATAACCGCGATGCCACGGGTTGGATTGCTAAGTGGGCCATCGAGCTCCTCCTGTTCGACATCATATACAAACCACGGTGAGCCATTAAGTCACAAGTACTGGCTGACTTCATTGCCGAATGGACAGAAGCCGAACTCCCTAAAGAGTATGGCGCATACTCCAATTGGATCATGCACTTTGACTGCTCTAAGATGCTGGCTGGTCTGGGAGTGGGCGTTGTCCTAACATCCCCCACCAGAGATACAGTCCAATACGTACTCCAAATAATATACACAGACTCCAACAATGCAGCTGAATACGAGGTTCTGTTGCATGGTCTTCGGATGGCAGTCTCCATGGGCATCCATCGCCTGGAAGTGCGTGGGGATTCAAACGTTGCAATATCTCAAATAAATGGAGACTTTGACGCCAAGGACCCTAAAATGGTGGCTTACCGCAATGCCATCCTCAAGATGTCAGCTCGGTTCGAGGGGCTCGAATTCCATCATGTGGTCCGAGAAAACAATCAGGCGGTGGATATCCTCGCCCGCATCGGCGCTAAGCGCGACCCCATCCCACCTAATATCTTCTTGGAAAGGCTGTTCAAGCCATCCGTGGTGTGGCAAGGGGATACCGGCAATACTAGTCTGGATCCGACCACAACCCCAGATCCCGAACACACTGACATAATCGGAGGCTCCGCCACCGAAATAACACCTTCGGCCCACGTAATCATGGTTGTCATCGCCCCATGGACAGAACCCTTCTTAGCCTACCTAAATAGGCAAGAACTCCCCGAGGACCAAAATGAGGCACGTTGCATTGTGCGGCGCTCTAAAGCCTACAAGGTCCACGAGGGAGAGCTTTATAAGAAAAGCGCTACCGGAGTACTCCAAAGATGCATCTCCGAAGAGGAAGGGCGGCAGCTCTTGGCCGAAATTCATGGTGGACTCGGTGGCCACCACGCCACAGCTCGGGCCCTTGTAAGCAAGGCCTTCCATACAGGTTTCTACTGGCCGACATCCCGAGCAAACGCACAGGACCTTGTCCAACATTGCGTCAGTTGCCAGCTTTTCGCAAACCAAAGCCATATGCCACCTACTGCTCTCCAAACAATCCCCATAACTTGGCCCTTTGCGGTCTGGGGGCTCGATATGGTCGGACCCCTTAAAGGAGGAAGCCATAAGAAAATAATGCCTATTGGTCATGGTGGATAAATTCCCCAAATGGGTAGAGGCCAAACCAGTTAAAACGGCTGAATCCGGACCAGTGATAGACTTCATATCAGTGGTTGTACATTGTTACGGTGTCCCCCACAGCATCATCACCTATAATGGATCCAACTTCACAGCCAACGAGGCGAAAACTTGGTGCGGCAACATGGGCATTAAGCTCGATTACGCCTCCGTCTATCACCCCCAAACAAACGGTCAAGTCGAATGAGCAAATGGTCTTATTATGAGCGGCATCAAACCGAGACTAGTGCGATCCTTGAAGGAATCAGATACACACTGGGTCGAGGAGCTCGACTCCGTACTATGGGGACTGCGGACCACGCCAAATCGCACTACCGGATACACACCATTCTTCATGGTGTACGGCGCAGAGGCGGTATTGCCCTGCGATATCATTCATGACTCACCTCGAGTATGCATGTATGAAGAGAGAGAAGCCGAGCTTGATCGGCAGGACAGTCTAGATGCCCTGGAGGAGGAGCGCGATGTCGCAAAAGCCCGTTCCGCATTCTATCAGCAACAGGCTCGAAGGTATCAAAGCAGAGAAGTATGGGCCAAAACTTATAATGTTGGCAAACTCGTTCTACGCCTACCAGAGAAGAAAAAGGACAAGCTCAAGCCCAAGTGGGAGGGTCCCTTCATCATTGATAAAGTTCTCACCGAAGGAGCGTACCGCCTGCATGATGCATCAGATAATCGACTCGAGCCGAACCCATGGAACGGGGCCAGACTCCGAAGATTCTACGCCTAGCGCCGAACTCTGTGTTCGTCTCCTTACCTCTGCCTTTTTTAAATTATATCCTCTTTCTTTCTTTTTTTATGGCCCTAAAAATCTTCAAGTGTGACTCGACTACACAATCTTGACGCGCTATGCGCGCTCACTATACCTGGGGGCTTCTTGTACAGAAGCTTAATATAATTATCTTTCGGGCTTCATGCCCACTACATATGTGTCACTTTTCCATATGTAACTTTTCTTCGCCATTATATGCATCGATATGACTTAAGTTTTGGCCAAGCTGGGTTGCCTGGCTCCTGTGTTTATGCCCTACGTTCCCGTTAGTTCGGCTAGGGCATAAGGGGAGCACCTCTGCGATTGTTACTGCCGGGTCCGCCGGACGTGTACCTCAAACTGGGTGAAGCCGAAAGCTAGCGTTCTTAAGGGAATATTCGGTCGATGAACAAAAGATGTTTCTTACCTATTACAATATAAACCCCCAGATGTTTCATATCCCGCGTCTCTGTTCGTAGTTCGGACATGCACATTAATGCATGCGTACCCAGGGAAAGGAACCCTTAACGGAACTATTCTCCCTGGAAGATGTTTCTTACTATCCATGTTAACATAGCTAGTTGGGTATTTGTTTGTTCAAGCACTTATGACCCCAACGCCTGGTTTCCACGCGTACCCCGGTTTACATAACTGAGCGGGTATTCGGATACACTCCAGACTATCGGGTCCGGAGGTTGAAGCGAAAAGGTCCGCCATGAAAAATGATTTACAATCCGACTAGGGACAAAATATGTCAATTGAAGTACACAGTCACTTAGACTGGCTAAATTCTTCTTCTATACCATCCAACAGGTTGTCTACCCTACAATCCTGTTGGGAATACTTTGCGGCTAATCCTACCTGGTCATATACCAGCCTAACGGGAATCTCTTTCCCATCTGACCCTATGATGACCCACAAGTGTAGGGGATCTATCTTAGTCCTTTCGATAAGTAAGAGTGTCGAACCCAACGAGGAGCAGAAGGAAATGATAAGCGGTTTTCAGTAAGGTTTTCTCTGCAAGCACTGAAATTGTAGGTAACAGATAGTTTTGTGATAAGATAAATTGTAACGAGTAACAAGTAAATAAAGTAAATAAGTGCAACAAGGTGGCCCAATCCTTTATGTAGTAAAGGATAAGCCTGGACAATTTCTTATAATGAGAAAAGAGCTCCCGGGGACACATGGGAATTGTCGTCAAGCTAGTTTTCATCACGCTCATATGATTCGCGTTCGGTACTTTGATAATTTGATATGTGGGTGGACCGGTGCTTGGGTACTGCCCTTATTTGGACAAGCATCCCACTTATGATTAACCCCTATTGCAAGCATCCGCAACTACAAAAGAAGTATTAAGGTAAACCTAACCACAGCATTAAACATATGGATCCAAATCAGCCCCTAACGAAGCAACGCATAAACTAGGGTTTAAGCTTCTGCCACTCTAGCAACCCATCATCTACTTATTACTTCCCAATGCCTTCCTCTAGGCCCAAATAATGGTGAAGTGTCATGTAGTCGATGTTCACATAACACCACTCCTTTAGCTGGGCCATGGATGGTGACAACAGGATCCCTAACAATGTCTTTCGGGTAGCCGACGGTGGACGCAGCAAACTCCAATTCGGGAATCGTAACTTTGGTTAGAAGGTCCGGTTCTGCCTTCACAGCCTACGCTTGAATACATCCCAAACCCGTAACATTGTTCCTGGCGAGTGTATCTTCCTTAATAAAAGAGCTTATAAGACTTATATAAACAAAACTATATGGTTTGAAAACGTAAATCACAAATAGTACATAATCCAAATGTTCCCTTGTTGATGCTTCTCCCGGTACTGCCTCTGGTCCGTTACATTGTTTTACGAGCAGGCTGAGGAAAAGACAACATACATCTCATCAAAATATCGAACGAATACCAAATTCACATGACTACTAATAGCAAGACTTCACCCATGTCCTCAGGAACAAATGTAACTACTCACAAAGCATATTCATGTTCATAATCAGAGGAGTAATAATATGCATTAAGGATCTGAACATATAATCTTCCACCAAGTAAACCAATTAGCATCAACTACAAGGAGTAATCAACACTACTAGCAACCCACAGGTACCAATTTGTGGTTTGGATACAAGAGATGAACTAGGGTTTTGAGAGGAGATGTTGCTGGTGAAGATGTTGATGGAGATTGACCCCCTCCTGATGAGAGGATCACTGGTGATGACGATGGTGATGCTTTCCCCCTCCCGGAGGGAAGTGTCCCCGGCAGAACAGCTCTGTCGGAGCTCTAGATTGGTTCCGCCAAGGTTCCACCTCGTGGCAGCGGGGTTTCATCCCGTAAGCTTGCCCATGATTTTTTCCAAGGTAAAAGCCTTCATATAGCAGAAGATGGACACAGGGGGGGGCACCAGGGGGCCCAGGAGACAGGGGGCGCGCCCAGTAGGGGTGGGCGCGCCCCCCACCCTCCTGGCCAGGGTGTGGGCCCCATGAGGTATTTCTTCCGCTCAATAATTCTTATTAATTCCAAAAACAGGTTTCGTGGAGTTTCAGGATTTTTGGAGCGGTGCATAATAGGTTTCCAATGTATGCTCCTTTTCCACTAGAATTCCAATGCCAAGCATTCCCCTCTTCATGGTGAACTTTGTAGAATAATAGAGAATAGCCATAAGTATTGAGATATAATGTGTAATAACAGCCCATAATGCAATAAATATTAATATAAAAGCATGATGCAAAATGGACGTATCAACTCCCCCAAGCTTAGACCACGCTTGTCCTCAAGCGGAAGCCGAAATCGAAAAATATGTCCACATGTTTAGGGATAGATGTGTCGATAAAAATAAAAATACGGACATGAGGGCATCATGATCATTCTTATAACAGCAAAATATATATAGACTTTATCATAAGAATTCTTATGCTCAAGTAACGATCAATTCACAATGTCAAGCATGGTTCAGAAACTTCATTGGAAGCAAACAAACTATAATCTCAGTCATTGAAGCAATTGCAATTTATCATAATATCAAAAAGAGTCAAGAATAGAGCTTTTCAGCAAGTCCACATACTCAACTATCATGTAGTCTTCTACAATTGCTAACACTCACGCAATACTTCTGGTTATGGAGTTTCAGCTGGACACTGAGAAAGATAGGGGCTTATTGTGTTGCCTCCCAACGTATTCACCTTTAGGTGATGTCAACAATAATAGCCCATGTTAACTTACAGCCAATTGGATATATATATATATATATATATATATATATATATATATATATATATATATATATATATATATCATGATCTTTCAAACACGAGGAGCTTGCCAAAGTATAAAGTGAAAAAGGGAAAGGTGAAGAGCACCTTGACTCAAGCAAAAAGTAAAAACATAAAGTAAAAGATGGGCCCTTCACAGAGGGAAGAAGAGGTTGTCATGTGCGTTTAGGGTTGGATGCACAAAATCTTAATGCAAAAGAACGTCACTTTATATTGCCCATTGTATGTGGACCTTTATTATGCAGTATGTCGCTTTTATTGCTTCCACAACAAGATCGTATAAAGCTTATTTTCTCTGCACTAATAAGTCATACATATTTATATAGCAATTTTTATTGCCTGCAACATGACAACTTACTTGAAGGATCTTACTCAATACATAGGTAGGTATGGTGGACTCTCATGGCAAAACTGGGTTTAAGGATATTTGGAAGCACAAGTAGTATCTCTACTTGGTGCAATGAATTTGGCTAGCATGAGGGGGAAAGGCAAGCTCAACATGTTTGGAAGGTCAATGACAATATACTTTAACTGAGATGTGAGAAAACATAAACCATTACCTTGTCTTCCTTGTCCAAGTCAACTCTTTTAGCATGTCATACTTAATGAGTGCTCCCAATCATAAAGGATGTCCAAGATAATATATTTGTATGTGAACCTCTCTTTCCTTATCATTTCCTATTAATTGCAACAATGACCAAAACTACGTTTATCAACTCTCAACAACTTTTATGCCTCATACTTTCTATGTGTGAAGTCATCACTAACCATAAGATCAATATGAACTCTTTTATTCTTTCTACTTTCTCAAGATCATAGCAACATAGCAAAGCCCTTGACTCAATACTAATCTTTATTATAGATAGCTCACGGACTCGATTACATAAAGAGATCACAAAGCAAAACTCAAAACTACTTGATACTAAAACTTCAATCTACTAGATCAAGATACTACTAAAAGGATCGAACTAAATAAAACGGTAAAGATAGGAGTGTGATGGTGATACGATACCGGGGCACCTCCCCCAAGCTTGGCAGTTGCCAAGGGGATTGCCCATACCCATGTGATTATGTCCTCGGAGGTGATGGAGGTGGTGATGATGATGGTGGATAATCGCACATCGAGCGTAAAAGCTCCTCCAGCTTGCGGATAATGCCCTTGAGTCCGGCGATATGATCCTTCAACAAAATATTCTGCTGCATGAGATACTTGTTCTGTATGTGAGCTAACTCAATCATCTTGAAATCTTCAATCTCTGTTGGAGTAAAGAGGATAGGTAAAGGTTGAGGGATGTCTTCTTCTTTCACCTCCGGAGCTTGGACCTTCATGGCCTTCTTGATCCCTTCATCCTTGTTGATCTCTTCCGATTCTTCTCTTTTCAGCTCTATCTTCAATAGCCAAACGTCCTTGTCTTCGTTGTTGGAGGAGGGTGATGTCATGGTGCTCTAGATCTGCAACAGAAACAGCCCGAAACGAAAACAGAGGATATTTGCGTGATACAGTGGTCAAAACCTTCGGGAGTTTATATAATGAATTTTTACCGACCAAAATACGTAATGTTCAAGAAAACGGAGTCCGGGAGGCATACGAGGTGTCCACAAGACAGGGGGGCGCGCCCAGTAAGGGTGGGCGCGCCCTCCACTCTCGTGGAGGCCTCATGTCCCTCTTGGACTACTTCTTTCTTCCTAAAATTCTTAAATATTCCAAAATTGATAAAAATGGCCATTGGAGTTGTTTTGGAGTCGGTTTACTTACCGTACCACATACCTATTCCTTTTCAGAGTCTGGAACGCTCTGGAAAGTGTCCCTTATGTATTCCTCCGGGGTTACGGTTTCAATAATATTAGTTTCAACATTGATAGGATTACCTGAAATATAATGTTTAATTCTTTGACCGTTCACCACCCTCGGACTTGTGCCCTCGAAGTTGTTGATTTTTATGGCACCAGAACCATAAACCTCCTCGACAACGTAAGGACCTTCCCATTTAGAGAGAAGTTTTCCTGCAAAAAATCTTAAACGAGAGTTGAATAACAACACATAATCACCTACGTTAAACTCGCGCTTTTGTATCCTATTGTCATGCCAGCATTTGACTTTTTCTTTAAATAGCTTGGCATTCTCATAGGCTTGGGTTCTCCATTCATCAAGTGAGCTAATATCAAACAACCTCTTCTCACCGGCAAGTTTGAAGTCATAATTGAGCTCTTTAATAGCCCAATATTCTCTATGTTCAAGTTCAAGAGGTAAATGACCAGCTTTTCCATAAACCATCTTATATGGAGACATACCCATATGATTTTTGTATGCAGTTCTATAGGCCCATAATGCATCATCAAGTTTTTTGGAACAATTCTTTCTAGATCTATTGACAGTCTTTTGCAAAATTAATTTGAGCTCTCTATTGCTCAACTCTACTTGACCACTAGACTGCGGATGATAAGGAGATGCGACTCTATGATTAACGTCATACTTAGCAAGCATCTTACGGAAAGCACCATGAATAAAATGTGAACCACCATCAATCATAAGATATCTAGGGACTCCAAACCTCGGAAAAATAACTTCTTTAAGCATTTTAATTGAAGTGTTATGATTGGCACTACTAGTTGGAATAGCTTCTACCCACTTAGTAACGTAATCAACAGCAACTAAAATATGTGTATAACCATTAGAGGCAGGAAAGGGTCCCATATAATCAAAGCCCCAAACATCAAACGGTTCAATAACAAGATAGTAATTCATAGGCATTTCTTGACGTCTACTAATGTTACCAATTCTTTGACATTCATCACATGATAAGACAAACTTACGAGCATCTTTGAAGAGAGTAGGCCAATAAAAACCAGATTGCAGTACCTTGTGTGCAGTTCTGTCTCCAGCATGGTGTCCTCCATAGGATTCAGAGTGACACTTGCGTAGGATCTATTCCTGTTCATGCTCAGGTACACAACCATCTACTCCCTCCTTATAAAGGTGTGGATCGTCCCAGAAGTAATGTCTTAAATCATAAAAGAACTTTTTCTTTTGCTGGTATGTGAAACTAGGAGGTATAAATTTAGCAACAATATAATTAGCATAATCAGCATACCAAGGAGCAGTACGAGAAGCATTAACGACCGCTAATTGTTTATCAAGAAAGCTATCATCAATAGGCAGTGGGTCATCAAGAACATTCTCTAACCTAGACAAGTTGTATGCAACGGGGTTCTCAGCTCCCTTCCTATCAATAATATGCAAATCAAATTCTTGGAGCAAGAGAATCCATCTAATGAGTCTAGGCTTAGCATCTTTCTTTTCCATAAGATATTTAATAGCAGCATGATCAGTGTGAATAGTAACTTTGGAATCAACAATATAAGGTCTAAACTTATCACATGCAAACACAACTGCTAAGAACTCTTTTTCAGTAGTAGCGTAATTTCTCTGGGTAGTATCAAGAGTCTTACTAGCATACTGGATAACATTAAATTTCTTATCAACTCTTTGCCCTAGAACAGCGCCTACAGCATAATCACTAGCATCACACATAATTTCAAAAGGTAAATTCCAATCAGGTGGCTGAACAATAGGTGCAGGGATCAAAGCTTTCTTAAGTACTTCAAATGCTTCTACACAATCATCATCAAATAGAAAAGGAATATATTTTTGCAATAAATTAGTCAGAGGCCTAGAGATTTTAGAAAAGTCCTTAGTGAACCTCCTATAAAAACCGGCATGACCAAGGAAACTTCTTATACCTTTTATGTCCTTGGGACATGGCATCTTTTCAATAGCATCAACTTTGGCTTTATCAACTTCAATACCTCTCTTAGAAATCTTATGCCCCAAGACAATGCCTTCATCTATTTATATATAAAAAGTAAATGACGGGTTAACCGTAAAATAGATAAATAGGCTAGAAATTACCACAAAAATTAGAAACATCCAACCATTCATTTATTAGATATAATTTTTACAGCCATTAGATTATATTAACTATGAAATAATTACCCACCATTGCCATTACAATGGATCTGTCGCTTGCTCTTCTTTTTTCCTATATAATAAAAGAAAACATAACGTGGGTGCTATCATTAAATCTGATGGACCATGATTTAGTTAGATCTAAGCACATGATTTTCCAATACCTCAATACCTAGAACCTACGTATGCCCATGTGCCCCTTTTTCTTCGTTTCCTACCTGATGCCGTCATCTCCTCCCTCCTCCCCAATACTAAAAGGAGATTGATTTCCCATCATATTGGTACCCCGGATCTGATTCGACAGCCCATGTGCTCGCAAAAGGGAGGTCAGACGGCGAACTCTGGCTAGGGCATCCACACGTACTACACCAGCAGATCGATCCCATCCAGATCGATTAGGCTCGGCTACCGGCTTGTAATTACGTCCTGCAACATCAAACAACAAATATGAAGGTGGTTAAATTAATAGTACTTGACCAGATTAATTAGGTTCTTCTTTTTTTTGTGATATAGATCAATTAGGTTCAGCTGTATGTACATCTTGCAAGATCAATCATTGGTATAAGAAGCTGGTCAGATTAACTTGGGAGCATCTGCGCAACGGTTTGACAAGGATCAGGTATTTCCCTGGCTTCGTTCACCTTCCTATAGAAAACAATCACTTTCCTGGCTTAAATTAAGTTTTTTGCTTTGTTTTCCTAAGTTCACATAGAACAGTATGTATGTATGAGGTGTACGTCCCTTGCAATTCTTCAATTTTTCCTAGGGAAGAGACCGCTAAACACACACATGGGGCAAGCAGCTGGATGCATGCATGCATAACGTACGCACCAGGGTGAAGGCATAGAACTCCCGAGCAACGTAAAACAAGGGGTGCCTGTTGACCACAACTGTAATGATCATGTCTCTCTCAAAAAATACTGTAATGATCATGAAACATATCATATTCCAGTTTTATTCTTTGTTAATTTGAGCTCTGAGTCATTCATTTTGCTAATATTCAGGTGCTTAATTTTCTTTTAAACTTTCATTCGAACTCATAGTATTTAGCCTGAAACTAATATACAACAAGAATACAAGTGTGCAGTTCTAATTACAGGAAACCATTTAAAACATATTATGTAGACGATGTATGAAGTGTGGTCTAAAGCTGTTAACCTCCATCATAAGCTTCCCAAAATTTCTAACCCTCAGCTTCTTTGATTTATCTATCTATCTACTATATATAACAAGTATTTGATGGGTTAACCAAACAAAGGTAAATACACTAGAAAATCACACAATAATTAGAAATATCTAACCATTGATTTGGTTTACCTCTATTTTTACATAAATAATCAACGGATTAGATCTAGCTTTGAGAAGGAAAATAGACTACGCTGGTGATGGGCCTCCGCACGCTCAGATCCCATCGTCCTATGGGTTCAAAAAAATTCTTTCGTGCCACTCCATCCCTTGACCCAAGTCTTCTGATTACAGATCGTACAGGTTGCATAATCCTAGAAACAGAATGTGGTTGTCCCGATGGTTTGTTGGCGCAGCCTTCCAGACGTAAGGGATATCCATAGGATGTGGACGCCGAAAGAAAAGAGAAGAACAAACCTCTCCCTCTTGATGCTATCCTCGGCACCGTCCGGCTGGCATCCGGTTTCATCTCCACGTCTCTGCCTTCAGATGAAACCGTCCGTCTAGGTTTCATGATTTATTAAACCAACTCTTTCTATGTGCAGTTTGTGCGTGGGTAATTTGCGTTTCCGGCCGGCCGCATGTTATTTTTTTGACAAGTCCGGCCGGCCGGATGGTTGATTAGCTAGGGTGGCTAACTGTCCTTGCTGCGTACGTACGTGTATTGCTGTTGAGATGCTTTGTGTACGAGGGCATCTTGCTAATCGGTTGAAAAGGATCGGGCCAGCTTTGTGCAGTTGGCAACCTGCAGATCGTGTCCCAAGGAGGAGCAAAACATGTTGCCGGCTATCAACAACACTACCCCGGAAAGTGTTCTACAACTGCGATGTAGTTGGAGCCAGACAAAAAAATTGCCATGAGTGCTACCTTCGTCATTAAGGTGATACTCAAAATTTGTTTACTAGGCAAGCAGAGTAGGAGAAACGTCCTCCTACCAAAGCACTGTGCATCGTGATAGTGCAATATATTGTTAATTAGTTTATCTTAATGTAACCTAAAGAAAGATTGATTTTCCGGACACGTGAAATATGATTTTGTATGTGGTGCTAAGATGCTATGAAAAATACTATGCTTTTCAAATAAAGGAATTTTTCAAAGACTTTTTTATGTATGATTTGTTTAAGAGCAATAAAGTTTAGCCTTCAAAAGTATTCATACTTTCTGTTTGCTTTTATGTTCCGTGGTCAAGTATTAATTAGGATTTCCCGCAAAAAAATGTATTAGTTAGGATTGAGCTTACCATGAGTTTGTCGTGATCAGGTGAGCGATTCAAAATTTGGAACTTTCTACATTGCCAACAAAATTTTGATTTGTAAGATTAATCTTTACAAGCAATGCTTACTTTTTTTTTCCGGTTCCGAACTTTTTGCAGAGATCATATGGAGGATTAGGTTATTGCTTATGAGAACTGACTACCATCTCTGCAGGAGAGTTATTGTGTGATTATTTCCTCAAATATTTATCCAAGACTAATTCCTACCCTTAACATCTAGCTGCACCTTGCATACATGGTTTCAGTGCATCATGAATGTTTGCATCCTCGACTTGAGAAGTGTGTACATGCATGTTTGTAATGCAATGCATGGGCTGGTGAAGATAGATTTCCTCATCTACTTTGCCCTCAGCATCAGCATAGTACAACAAGCAGTCAGAAGGTACACTTTCTTCACGTGGTTCTGGCAGAAATATAAACAGATTTACCGTGCATTGTTGGACAATATAGTTGTGATCCTTCAACTTTAGTTATATGTGTGTTCAGTAGAGGTAGCATCGCAGTGCTCTATGATCGGAATAAGAATAGTTTTGCATAAAAAATACATCATCTGTTAACTTAATCGGTGGCCATTGAGGAGCAGTGCTATGTGTACGACGGATTACATCTAATTTCAGTACGATCTATTTGTCCGAGCCTTGGGATCTTCACCTCCTTTTAATCAGTATGGCTCGGAAGTAGTATCACACAAAAATTGTCGTACGCACACCTGTTTCGGCTATCTAATTGGTGGTCCGATGTGCTTTTGCTGTTATGTTTAAAGAGAAAGCAGATGCGGGTTCCATCCAGAAACTGCAATATATATGGGTCTCACATTATTTATATGTTGTTCACTAGCGTTTTTCCCCCTGCCTAGAATCATATGTGTTGTTTTATTTATATGCATACCACACACCTCTTTATTGCTAGAATTATTGCCGCCAAAATATCTCAAAAGTATGAAGGCAGGTTTGTGAACTTCTTTAATTTTTTTTCTTCAACTCTTGAGCAAACTATTTTCCGATGTTAACCCCATCAGCTAAATAAAATATAAGGTAGAGATAACGTGATTCTGAACAACAATCATGCTTCAGTAACTTGGTTGTCATATTCTGTACGAACTTCTTGACAGAGTGTTCAATGTACGGTTCTAAATTGTGGAATATTGGACCACCTGATCTTTAGTGAATGATTTAGTTTTTCTCTTGCCTACTTTTGCGGTGTGAAGCATTATTTTCACACAGGTTCCTTCATGAATAAAAAATCCTTGAAAATAATTAAGATCCATATGGTCGATGTGTTCGGGCTCCATCACCAGTATGGTTAGGATGGCAAATAATTTACTTCCTTCATATTTAGACCGAACAAAAGGTAACTGATAGATAACCGTAATAATATTTAAATGGTTAGTGACGATAAAAGTTTATGAATACGTATAGAGGTATATTAATGGTTAGATGCTTTTTTCTAGCAAAAAGGCCAAGTAAATGTAGATGTATGGTATATTAGCAGCACAATGACATACGTTCAAAGTATGTACTGTCGGGTCTTAGGGGATCAAGCTTAGTGTAGTTGATAGTTATCATAAGTCTCCCACAAACTGATTAACTAGAAAATGAACAATCAAACTAGAAATATCCAACATACCACAACTGGACAATTCTTACAAACAATACTAATTAATTAAATTTTAGGCCTAACGAGTAAATATGATGTATCTTCATAATTGTGCATGAGATCGTGTGGTAATTCATTCGAGTGACCCTTCTTAAATTGGACCATAACTGATTGGCATTTATAGCTTTACATAAACATCATTTGGCCATTGCATTCATAGATATATCACATGAAGACGACACATATGGTCACGATATTGTGTGTTTCTATAATGAGTAGATCATATATCCATAGCTAAAAACTGATTAAACATAACTTTATACGGTTATATCTCATTTACCATAACAATTCATATAGCTATAGAACTATGATGATGCCCTCGCAACAACAATACCCATGTAGAATTGATAAGTTGCACAATAGAACTGATTATGAGAAGTTACTATAGTGTGCACAACAAGCATATACATGATTACTCCGTAACATATAAATTTATATATCAATGAGAAAACCAAACATACCTAAGACAAACCAATATTTGAAAAAAGGCTCATATTTGTGAATGTGGTCACATTTGGTTCCAAAATTCTGTAGAGAAATCAAATAATACATTATCATGATAAAAATATTAAAAATTCTAGCCCGCACATTGGGCGGGCCACTCTGCTAGTTAACAATAAAGTGACACTTTTTCCAATTCAGGACGAGACTAGTGTCTTCGCATCTCTGCAAAACTCGATCAAGGTTGCTCAAGCAATCATCAAAAGAGGATCCATAAACAGAGAAATCATCCATGAATACCTCACAAATCTTTTCATAAAAGTCAGAGAATATAGCCATCACGCATCTTTGAAGGGTAGCAGGTGTATTACATAAACCAAAAGGCAGACGTCTATAAGCAAAAGTACCGAAAGGGCAAGTAAAAGTAGTTTTTGATTGATCCTTCGCTGACACAGGTATCTGAGAGAAACTAGAATAACCATCTAGAGAGCAGAAATGTGTGTGTTTGGATAGTCTTTCTAGCATTTGATCAATAAAAGGTAAAGGGTAATGATCTTTCTTAGTAGCTTTATTTAATTTATGGAAATCAATTACCATCCTATAACCTGTAATAATTCTTTGCGGGGTCAATTCATCTTTATCATTAGGAACAACGGTAATACCTCCCTTTTTAGGAACATAGTGGACAGGGCTTACCCATTCACTATCAGCAACGGGATAAATTATACCTGCTTCAAGGAGCTTTAGTATCTCCTTTCTTACCACTTCTTTCATCTTGGGATTCAGTCGTCGTTGAGGATCTCTAACTGGTTTAGCATTGGCCTCCAAATTAATTTTGTGTTGGCATAACGTGGGACTAATGCCCTTAAGATCATCCAGAGTATATCCAATAGCAGCGCGGTGCTTCTTCAGAGTTTTCAATAATCTTTCTTCTTCTTGCTCTGAAAGGTTAGCACTAATAATAACAGGATATATTTTCTTTTCATCAAGATAAGCATACTTAAGATTATCAGGTAATGGTTTGAGTTCGAACACGGGATCACCCTTGGGTGCAGGGGGATCCCCAAGAATTTCAACGGGAAGGTTGTGTTTCAACATAGGTTCCTGTTTAAGGAACACTTCATCTATTTCCCTTCTTCCCTTCATAAACATATCATTTTCATGGTCTAGCAAATATTGTTCTAACGGATCAGTAGGAGGTACGGCAATGGAAGCAAGACCAATAATATCATCCTTACTAGGTAACTCTCTATCACGAGGTTGTCTATGAAACTTAGCAAAATTAAACTCATGAGACATACCTTCTAAGCCAATTGTAACAGTATCCTTTTCACAATCAATCCTAGCACTAGCTGTATTCAAGAAGGGTCTACCAAAAATAATGGGACAAAAATCATCTTGTGGGGAACCAAGAACAAGAAAATCAGCAGGATATTTAACCTTCCCACACAATACTTCAACATCTCTAACTATCCCAATTGGTTTAATGGTATCCCTATTAGCAAGCTTAATGGTAACATCAATGTCTTCTAATTCAACGGGTGCAATGTCGTGCATAATTTCTTTATATAAATCATAGGGTATCGCACTAGCACTAGCACCCATATCACATAAGCCATGATAAGAATGATCTCCTATTTTAACAGAAATAACAGGCGTGCCTACAACAGGTCTATGTATCTTAGTATCTGGTCTAGCAATATTAGCAGTCTCACCACAGAAATAAATAAGATGCCCATCTAAATCATCATCCAAGAGATCTTTAACCATAGCAATACTAGGTTCAACTTTGATTTGCTCAGGAGGTGTATAAGTCCTAGTATTACTCTTACGAACAACAGTCGAAGTTTTAACATGGTCCTTTATGCTAACAGGAAAAGGAGGTTTCTCAACATAAGTAGTAGGAACAATAGGATCACTATAGGTGATAGTCTTTTCTCCAACTGTAATAGGTGCAACTACTTTTACTTCAACGGGAGGATTATATTTAAACCACTTCTCCTTAGGAGATCAACATGAGTGGCAAAAGATTCACAGAAAGAAGCTACTATCTCAGAGTCAAGTCCATACTTAGTGCTAAATCCACAAAAAGCATCGGTATCCATAAAAGATTTAACACAATCGAACTTAGGTGTCATACCTGACTCCTTAGCATCGTCGAAACCCCAATCTTCAGAGTTGCATTTAATTCTTTCCAATAAGTCCCATTTGAAATCAATAGTCTTCAGCATATAAGAACCAGCACAGGAAGTATCGAGCAGGTTGCGATCATTGAGAGAAAGCCGAGCATAAAAAATTTGAATAATCATTTCTCTGGAGAGCTCATGATTGGGGCATGAATATAACATTGACTTAAGCCTCCACCAAGCTTGAGCGATGCTTTCTCCTTCGCGAGGCCAGAAATTATATATGTAATTACGATCACGATGAACAAGATGCATAGGATAGAACTTCTGGTGAAATTCGAACTTCAATCGTTTATAATTCCAAGATCTCGTATCATCACATAGCCTATACCATGTCAATGCATCTCCCTTCAAAGATAAAGGGAAGACCTTCCTTTTGACAACATCATCAGGAATGCATGCAAGCTCAAATAATCCACAAACGTCATCCACAAAGATAAGGTGTAAATCGGGATGCAATGTTCCATCTCCTGCAAATGGATTAGCTAGCAGCTTCTCTATCATACCCGAAGGAATCTCAAAGTAAATATTTTCAAAACGTTCAGTAGGTTGAGGAGCAACTCTTTGCTCTTCTGGTCGGGGTGAAGATATCCCGAACAAGCCCCTCAAAGGATTAGTTTCCATAGTGACAAGTAACAGAAAATTTCAGCACACTATATAAATGTTTCCTTACCAAGTTCCACCCACCAAAAGCGCTACACTCCCCGGCAACGTCGCCAGAAAAGAGTCTTGATGACCCACAAGTGTAGGGGATCTATCGTAGTCCTTTCGATAAGTAAGAGTGTCGAACCCAACGAGGAGCAGAAGGAAATGATAAGCGGTTTTCAGTAAGGTTTTCTCTGCAAGCACTGAAATTGTAGGTAACAGATAGTTTTGTGATAAGATAAATTGTAACGAGTAACAAGTAAATAAAGTAAATAAGTGCAACAAGGTTGCCCAATCATTTATGTAGCAAAGGATAAGCCTGGACAATTTCTTATAATGAGAAAAGAGCTCTCGAGGACACATGTGAATTGTCGTCAAGCTAGTTTTCATCACGCTCATATGATTCGCGTTCGGTACTTTGATAATTTGATATGTGGGTGGACCGGTGCTTGGGTACTGCCCTTACTTGGAAAAGCATCCCACTTATGATTAACCCCTATTGCAAGCATCCGCAACTACAATAGAAGTATTAAGGTAAACCTAACCACAACATTAAACATATGGATCCAAATCAGCCCCTAACGAAGCAACGCATAAACTAGGGTTTAAGCTTTTGTCACTCTAGCAACCCATCATCTACTTATTACTTCCCAATGCCTTCCTCTAGGCCCAAATAATGGTGAAGTGTCATGTAGTCGACGTTCACATAACACCACTAGAGGAAAAGACAACATACATCTCATCAAAATATCGAACGAATACCAAATTCACATGACTACTAATAGCAAGACTTCACCCATGTCCGTAGGAACAAACGTAACTACTCACAAAGCATATTCATGTTCATAATCAGAGGAGTAATAATATGCATTAAGGATCAGAACATATGATCTTCCACCAAGTAAACCAATTAGCATCAACTACAAGGAGTAATCAACACTACTAGCAACCCACAGGTACCAATTTGTGGTTTGGATACAAGAGATGAACTAGGGTTTTGAGAGGAGATGGTGCTGGTGAAGATGTTGATGGAGATTGACCCCCTCCCGATGAGAGGATCGTTGATGATGACGATGGTGATGCTTTCCCCCTCCCGGAGGGAAGTGTCCCCGGCAGAACAGCTCTGTCGGAGCTCTAGATTCGTTCCGCCAAGGTTCCACCTCGTGGCAGTGGGGTTTCATCCCGTAAGCTTGCCCATGATTTTTTCCAAGGTAAAAGCCTTCATATAGCAGAAGATGGACACCGGGGGGGCACCAGGGGGCCCAGGAGACAGGGGGCGCGCCCAGTAGGGGTGGGCGCGCCCCCCACCCTCCTGGCCAGGGTGTGGGCCCCATGAGGTATTTCTTCCGCTCAATAATTCTTATTAATTCCAAAAACAGGTTTCGTGGAGTTTCAGGATTTTTGGAGCGGTGCATAATAGGTTTCCAATGTATGCTCCTTTTCCAGCTAGAATTCCAGCTGCCGGCATTCCCCCTCTTCATGGTGAACTTTGTAAAATAAGATAGAATAGCCATAAGTATTGAGATATGATGTGTAATAACAGCCCATAATGCAATAAATATTAATATAAAAGCATGATGCAAAATGGACGTATCACCCTACAGGTCCGACCAGGGCCATGTGATTCGGATCAACCTTGGTGTACCGCGTTTTTACCATGGCCCAGGCTTCCCTCGCACCTTGTCGACATATCTTCCATAATCGGATGCGCCGCCGCGCTCCCTTGAGCAGTTCTACAAGCTTCCCCATGCTTCTTGGCAGGGAGGCGGACGGCCACAAGGCCTGGGCAATACCCTGCATCACCTGCCGAACTTGTTCGTGCAGCTGTGGAAGCTCTTGCAGAAGATCGTCTGCGGATCCGGGCATCTCCTCTTCAGAACGACCTGTCAGTATACCTACAGACATAACTCTGTTAGCCCGTTTCTTCGCCGAACTGTATAAAGGTTCGTTTGAGCACATACTAAAAATGCCGCGTTGAAGCCTCTTATTCTCCTTCACGGAGTCAGCAAGCTGGGCCCGAACATCTTCCAATTCAACGCCCAGCCGGGTATTGGCATCCTGGAGATCGTTTTTCTCTCGCCTAACCCGTGTAAGCACGCACTCGCCAGCCTCTAGCTGTCGTTGAGCTCGTTGCTCATCCTCTTGTACGATCTCCGGATTCACTCCGGGATTGTCTGTAGAATCTATTGTTAGATTTGCATGCATGCTAAATACTAACTGGTACACGTAATTACATTCTTTTTGATCGAGACAAGTATTACCAGATGAGGCCTTCTTGGATTCCTCCAGTCCGGCAATTGCGGCCCTTAGCTGGGCTTTGCACTCCTCCAGCTCTTGAGACAAATGGGCGTTCTTCTCTGTAAGAACATATTCATACAATGATCCTTAAATCAGCTGTGTCAACTGTTTCAAGTCTCAGGGGCTACTGATATACATAATTATCAGATTTTTCTTACCCATATATCCTTTACATACTGGTCTGTGGCTCTAGCAAGCCCATCTTGAGCATCTCGGATGTACGCGTCTCCCGAGTTGAAGGCATTGCATGCCTCTTCGAAGAAGTTAGGGCTGCGGAGTACGGCCCGTCAACGCCGGTGATTCATAGCGCTCTCCACTTCGGAATTCGTAGCGGATATTCTATCCGCATCCGCTGTAGGAGGACCGTTCGGCGTTGTACCCATGTTAGCCTCCACCCTTGAGGGCGGTTCTGGAGTCCGGCTGGTGGAGGCGTGGCCGGAAGGATCTCCGGACACAGTCCAGCGAGTACTCTTTCTGCCAGGGCACAATGGACATTGTTATATTTCAAAGACAATAATCACGGAGCAGGTTTTAAATCATACCTCTGCGACGGCGTCTCGGTCCTGGCCGCCTTCCTTTTAAGCCTACCTGGCTTGGGCGCCCCTTGTTGGTGAGTCGCCGTGGGTTCGGCACGGCGCCCCGATGGCCTTCCCTATAAAGCGCAATACGTGTGCGGTGGGTAAGGCGTAAAGAAGGGATCCTTCTCGGAAGTTAGGACTCCGGTTTTACTTACATATGATGCAGTGAGTAGGCCAGGATAGTCAGCAATGATGGCCACCAAGGCGCCATCACAGCTTGCCTGGTAAAACATCATGTCGACGAGCTCCACAAATATGTCCGGATCTTCTTCAAGTCCGGGGTTGAGGGCCCGGTTTTGGTCCTCTGGCTGTGGAGGCGGGCTGTGGACCTCCCTCACAGCTTTTCGCAGTTCCTGCTATGAACTAGCAAGGTAAATATTTGTGATGAAATACTGCGGGAATGAATAGAGTTGAGTAAAAGGTAGCAGCTCACCCAGCTAGGGGGTTGTACATGGAAAATCCATCCCGTGGCTTAATGCGGATGAACTCCTCTTCTTCTCTTTTGTACAAATCGGACAATATTTTCACCAGGGCGGTGGCGGAGTCCGGACCTTTCCGACCACAGCGGGTGGCATTGTCCTCTCCATTGAAGTGCCACATGGGACGCCCCCGATACTGGAGTGGCTGCACCCCCCGCATTATGCATATTGCCATAACCTCGATTATTGTCAATCCAGATTTGGCCAGCGTTTTTATCCTGCCCATCAGATAAAGGACCTCTCTGCTATCTTCCTCCTGGGGGCTCCGGGGATGCCAGTTGCGGTGTTTCTTTAATGGGGCATTGGTAAACTCAGGAAGACCCATCCGGATAGGGTCCGGAAGGGGGGCGTCCTCTATATAAAACCACTCCGAAGGCCAGTCTTCGGATGTCTTCTTCGGAGTGCCGGACAGGTATCCGGTCCCGGCGATGCGCCATATTTCGGCTCCGCCCACTTGGTATATTGATCCCTCCTGATTGCGAGGGACGAGGAAGAACAGCCTCTTCCATAGCTCGAAATGAGCTTCACAGCCCAGAAATAGCTCACAAAGGGCGACATAACCTACGATGTGCAGTATGGAGGCAGGAGTGAAGCTATGCAGCTGGAGGCCATAATACTCTAGGAGCCCGCGGAGGAACAGATGGATTGGAAATCCGAGGCCCCTCAGCAAGTAAGGGACAAGGCATACTCGCTCCCCCCTGGATGGGTTGGGGAAACTCCCTGCTTGCTCCCCGCCATCGTAAGTGGCTAATCCGGCTCGGACGGGGACAAGATATGCAGGCGGGAGAAATCCCTGGGTCTGCAACTCCACCAACTGGCCGTGGGATACGGTGCATTTCACCCAAGCACCTGGCTTAGCACTATGGGAGCGAGAGGAGGAGTTGCGGTGGCCGGCCATGATGGGATGGTTTTCTCGGGCGCGCTTTGATGAATCCTCGCTTGGGAAGATGGTGTGATTTGGATCTAAGGATCCCCGTCTCTTTAATAGACGGTTTACTTACATGGTCAGGGTGGCAAATGTAAAAATGCCCCGACTTCTCGCATTCGCTTGACACGTGGAGATTGCCATTATTAAGGTACATAAGCCGAGGAGTGCAACACTAATGGGAAGCCAGACACTGCTCGTTACAACAGGTACTTTGGGATTTCGAGAAGCACCCGCCTTGCAATGCTAAAGACAATCTGCGCGCCGGACTCATCGTCATTGAAGCCTGGTTCAGGGGCTACAGAGGGTGTCCTGGATTAGGGGGTCCTCGGCCAGTCGGACTATATACTTGTGCCGGACTGTTGGACTATGAAGATACAAGATTGAAGACTTTGTCCCGTGTCCGGGTGGGACTCTCCTTTGCGTGGAAGGCAAGCTTGGCAATTCGGATATGTAGATTTCCTTCTTTGTAACCGACTCTGTGTAACCCTAGCCCCCTCCGGTGTCTATATAAATCAGAGGGTTTAGTCCATAGGACAACAATCATAATCATAGGCTAGCTTCTAGGGTTTAGCCTCTACGATCTCGTGGTAGATCAACTCTTGTAATACTCATATCATCAAGATCAATCAAGCAGGAAGTAGGGTATTACCTCCATCGAGAGGGCCCGAACCTGGGTAAACATTGTGTCCCCCGCCTCCTGTTACCATTAGCCTTAGACACACAGTTCGGGACCCCCTACCCGAGATCCGCCGGTTTTGACACTGACAACCGCCCCTTCGAGCCATCGTGGAAGCCATAGAGCTTGAGGTTGAGCCCCTATCGATCCATGACCGGCAAAGGGTGAGCTCTTCGTCGTTTGACGTGAAGGAGCTGGAATCCTCCTTGAGGAGTGGCGCCCAGTCAATGGGGTTAGACTTATTGCCGGAGTTGGGCTTAGTGTGGGGAGAGCAGGGAACAAGGAGGAGACTAGCAGTGTAGCGGAGCGGTCAAAAGTGGATTGTGGACTAGAGTTTGGTCAAGGATGGGGTATATGTGGGGGTGAGAGTGGTCCATGTTTGTCCAGTCCGATGTGGCAGCCATGTCCGGGCGTATTCGAACCATCGCCTCATATCCGCCTCAACAATGACTTGAGTATGGAGGGTGCCAGTTAGCCCAAACGTTTTGGCTGGGTATAGAGGGGCCGGTTGTGTGCCGAATTTGGTGAGCGGACAGTGATTGAGGTGTCCGCCCAAATGTTTTGGGGTTTTCATGAGTCTGATTATAGATGCTCTACGCACGATTTTTTCTTTTAGAAAAGAGGCATATGACCATCCGAGACTAAGGCTCTTACAAACAAACCTAACAGTCTAAAGTTCAGAAAAAAATAGTTTGAAACATAAAACATGAAATAGAGGGATACATCCTTACTAGGTAACAAGACGACGTATCGTCTGTAGGCTAATAAATGAGTCAATTACACCAGTGGTGCTAGAACTTGGCATGAATGATCATTTAGTGCTACAAGTAGTGGTGTACATTAAAGTGGTGCTAAAACTTGGCTTTGTTGTGCAAATACAGTGCAAAACTTGTTTGTTATGTTCAAGGCATTGACGAGGCATTCCAGCGGGGCATGGGGCCCGCTGTCAGTGATCGGATGATGGGGACAGGACATGTGGCCGGCTATTTTTGCAGAAAAAACCTTTAGATTTCTTTTTTGCACAAAAATAACGCTGGGAGCACAAATCACATTGAGAGGAAAAATGAACCTCGAACCCGCAGGTATCCTCACGCGCGACTTACCGGAAAGACCGATGACTTTTCGTGTAGAAGTGGGATCAGTAAATTACTAAATAATGCCGAGGGTGACATCATGTACAATTTTTATCTTTATTAGTATTTTTTGTTCCTAAAACAACTTATTGCTATTTATTGTTTTCGATATATTAACCTTTCTAAAACTACATTTATATTATTTAAAAAAATTACGAGTATATCCTTTAGACTAATATCGTAAATTAGTTTTTCTAACACAAATGAACCAGGGATTCGAACCAAGGACCTACATTTTTACACATTGTTGATTCACCACCAGGTCTGATGACATTTAGTCCTCTACGCGAATAAATATTTTCTAGAGCAGTTTGGCCTAACAGCATAAATTAAAACTCTAAACCCGAATGAATAAGTTCCAGGAGTCAAACCAGCGACCTCTTGTGCCAACAGTCCAAACTAACACCCGACGAAGATTGTTTCTTATACATAGGCTAATGGTTCTTTTATACTGAGGCTGCATTTCTATTCCTTAGAAAATTTAATATTTTAATTATAAATGTCCACATGATTTTTCAAGATACAAAAATATTTTGTTTCCTAATGTACCTAAACATTTTCCAAAAGCATGAACAATTTCATATACTGCATGAAAATTTTATTAAAAGCATAAATATTTCGAATTATATGAATATTTATTTAAATATATTTAAAGAAGGCAAAAAATATTTTGAAAAATATTCATAAAATTTAAAAATAATATTAATGTAGTTTTGGAAATGTTCATATATTGCAAAAAATAATAAATAACAATAAATTCATTTAGGAACAAAAAATACTAATAAAGATAAAAATCGTACATGAGGCCACCCTCGGCATTTTTAATAAAATATTTCACCTTTTAAAACTACATTAATATTTTTGAAATTATATGTACATTTTATGTCAAAGTAAATTTAAATAAATGTTTGTATGATTTTAATTATTCAAGTTATTATTAAAATATCCATGAAGTATATAAACGTTTTCATGTTTTTGATAATGTGTATGAACTTTTAGGAAACAAAATATTTATAATTTATGAAAAATCATGTGCAAAAAAAGAAGCTGAATGTAGACCACCAGTGCGTTTGTGCTCTTTCTGACAAGTAGGCCTCCCAACGTTATTTTTGTGCGGAAAAAAAACATGGAGGTTTTTTCTGTAAAAAGTGTCGGCCACACACCGTGTCCCCCATCGTTGGGTCACTGACAGCTGGCCCCACACCACGCTGACATGTCTCGTTAATGCCTTGGACGTAAACAAACGAGTTTTGCATCGTATTTGCACCGCGAAACCAAGTTTTTGCACCACTTCAATGTACACCACAACTTGTAGCATTAAAGTGACTATTCATGCCAACTTCTAGCACTAAAGATGTAATTGACTCCTAATAAATCATGGCGTCTGCCACATTGGCCAATGCAACCGACGTGCGGGTAGCTCCCTAGCCAATATTGTGCCCATGCATGGCCTTCCTCTGCTAATGGCATCAAGATCGGATGCTGGTACTCAAGCGCTCTGACCCCTGTTCTTTGGTCCCGCCAGAAGCTTCCATAGCTATTAAAGAATCACCATTTTATATATTAATTCAACTAGGTGTTTGAACAATTCCCCCTCAATAAGTGTTTTGTTGTGAGTTGTCCAGAGCACCAAACTAAAGCCGCAAATCCCACCAGGCAACTCATTGATCCCTTGCATTGGTTCCCTGAATGAGACCATGCAAATTAGCAAACCAAAGTTTCCATAAACAACCTAATCACACTCCAAGTGAAGCATGCGATGATGCATCGGAAAAGGATATGGTCACAAGTCTCATCTTGGTCACACCAAACGCACTTGCCGTCCCTCGGGCCATGTCGTTCGACAGCTTGGTCACCATTCGGAATGCGATTTCGAGGTACTTGCCACAGATTTTTTTGATCTTTTCCAGGGTACGAGCCTCCCAAACGCCCATGGTCACATATGTATGGGTGGTCTGGAAAATTTCTTTGTATTAATGATCTCGTAGAGAACTTTTCAGAGGGTTCAAGACACCAAGTAAGCTTGGCATATGCCCCTCCAATAGGCTAATATGTGATAACTCCTGCCAATCCGCAACCTCCTCCGGCCCTAGAGATTGGCGAAACCTAGTTGCCATGCGTTAGCCATCCACATGTCCACCACACAGGCATTTGCTTTGTCCGAGATGGCAAAAAACCGTGTGTACCTAGGCTACATGACATCATTTCCGCATCAATGACTCCATCAAAAAGAGGTGAGACTAGCGTTCTTAACCGTGAAGCTAGTGCCCAACCTAAGGCCTCCTTTGGTTCATTGATAGGATTATCATAGGAAGAGGAAACTTGTAGAAAATGAGATGACATGTATCTCAAATTCTATGAGTAGGAATAGGAAAAGACATGTCATTTGGTTCACATCATAGGAATTTTTTCATTGAGTCCAGGCTCATTTTTATTTTCCTTTGAAAAATGAAGGATAGGGACCAATCCTATGTAGAAATAGGAATCCATTCTTATCTATGAATCAAAGAGCTCTAAAGAAAATTCCTACAAGAATCATATCCTATAGAATTCCTGTGAAATTCCTGAAGGAAATATGCCCTAGAGGCAATAATAAAGTTATTATTTATTTCCTTATTTCATGATAAATGTTTATCATTCATGCTAGAATTGTATTAGCCGGAAACATGATACATGTGTGAATGAATAAACAAACAACATGTCACTAGTATGCCTCTACTAGACTAGCTTGTTAATCAAAGATGGTTATGTTTCCTAACCATGAACAAAGAGTTGTTATTTGATTAACAAGGTCACATCATTAGTAGAATGATCTGATTGACATGACCCATTCCATTAGCTTAGCACACGATCGTTTAGTATGTTGCTACTGCTTTTATCCATGACATATACATGTTCCTGTAACTATGAGATTATGCAACTCCGCTTACGGAGGAACACTTTGGTGCTACCAAACGTCACAACGTAATCGGGTGATTATAAAGGAGTACTACAGTGTGTCTCCAAAGGCGATGTTGGGTTGGCGATTTGAGATTAGGTTTTGTCACTCCGATTGTCGGAGAGGTATCTCTGGGCCCTCTCGGTAATACACATCATCGAAGCCTTGCAAGCACTACAACTAATGAGTTAGTTGTGAGATGATGTATTACGGAACGAGTAAAGAGACTTGCCGTAACGAGATTGAACTAGGTATTGGATACCGACGATCGAATCTCGGGCAAGTAACATACCGATGACAAAGGAACAACGATATTGTTATGCGGTCGACCGACAAAGATCTTCGTAGAATATGTAGGAACCAATATGGGCATCCAGGTCCCGCTATTGGTTATTGACCGAGAATAGTTCTAGGTCATGTCTACATCGTTCTCGAACCGTAGGGTCCGCACGCTTAAGGTTTCGATGATGCTTATTATGAGTTTATGTATTTTGATGTACCGAAGAAGTTCGAGTCCCGGATGTGATCACGGACATGACGAGGAGTCTCGAAATGGTCGAGACATAAAGATTGATATATTGGAAGCCTATGTTTGGAGTTCGAATGGTTCCGGGTGAAAACAGAATTTACCGAGTACCGGAGGTTACGGAACCCCGGGGTAAATGGGCCTCGGTGGGCCTCGAGGAGAAGAGGAAGGACGGCCAGGGTGGCCGCGCCCCCCCCAGTCCGAATAGGACAAGGAGGGGGCGGCCCCTTTCCTCTTCCCCTCCCCAATCCTATTCCAACTAGGAAGGGGAGTCCTACTCCCTGGGAGTAGGACTCCTCCCGCGCCTCCTCTAGGCCGGCCGGCCTCCCCCTCCCTCCTTTATATACGGGGCAGGGGGCACCCTAGAACACACAAGTTTGATCTACGGATCGTTCCTTAGCCGTGTCGGTGCCCCCTCCACCATATTCCACCTCGGTCATACCGTCGCAAGCTTAGGCGAAGCCTCGCGCCGGTGAAACATCAAGATCGTCCCACGCCGTCATGCCGACGGAACTCTCCTCGACACTCGGCTGGATCGAGTACGAGGGCGCCATCGAGCTGTACGTGTGTCAAGAACTCGGGCGCCGGAGTAACGGCGCCGGATCGGTCGGATCGCGAGGAGAACGTCGACTACTTCCTCTACGCCAGATCGCTTCCGCCGGGTCTACAAGGGTATGTAGACAACACTCTCCCCTCTCGTTGCTATACATCACCATGATCTTGCATGTGCGTAGGAAAATTTTTGAAATTACTACGTTCCCCAACAAAGGGCATCCGAGCCTAGGTTTTTATGGTTTGATGTTTTGCACGAGTAGAACACAAGTGAGTTGTGGGCGATACAAGTCATACTACCTACCAGCATGTCATACTTTGGTTCAGCGGTATTGTGAGATGAAGCGCCCGCACCGACATTACGCAGACGCTTACGCGAGACTGGTTTCACCGCCACGAGCACTCGTTGCTTAAAGGTGACTGGTGGGTGCTGTCTCTCTCACTTTAGTTGAACCGAGTGTGGCTACGCCCGGTCCTTGAGAAGGTTAAACGAGTCTATTTGACGAAGTATCGTTGTGGTTTTGATGCGTAGGTAAGACTGGTTCTTGCTTAAGCCCGTAGCAGCCACGTAAAATTTGCAACAACAAAGTAGAGGACGTCTAACTTGTTTTTGCAGGGCATGTTGTGATGTGATATGGTCAAGACGTGATGCTATATTTTATTGTATGAGATGATCATGTTTTGTAACCGAAGTTATCGGCAATGTTGTGATGTGATATGGTCAAGACGTGATGCTATATTTTATTGTATGAGATGATCATGTTTTGTAACCGAAGTTATCGGCAACTGGCTGGAGCCATATGGTTGTCGCTTTATTGTATGCAATGCAATCGCCCTGTAATGCTTTACTTTATCACTAAGCGGTAGCGATAGTCGTAGAAGCATAAGATTGGCGAGACGACAACGATGCTACGATGGAGATCAAGGTGTCGCGCCGGTGACGATGGTGATCATGGTGGTGCTGCAAGATGGAGATCATGAAGCACAAGATGATGATGACCATATCATATCACTTATATTGATTTGCATGTGATGTTTATCCTTTTATGCATCTTATCTTGCTTTGATTTACGGTAGCATTATAAGATGATCTCTCACTAAATTATCAAGAAGTGTTCTCCCCGAGTATGCACCGTTGCCAAAGTTCGTCGTGCCCAGACACCACGTGATGATCGGGTGTGATAAGCTCTACGTCCATCTACAACGGGTGCAAGCCAGTTTTGCACACGCAGAATACTCGGGTTATACTTGACGAGCCAAGCATATGCAGATATGGCCTCGGAACACGGAGACCGAAAGGTCGAGCGTGAATCATATAGTAGATATGATCAACATAAGATGTTCACCATTGAAAACTACTCCATTTCACGTGATGATCGGTTATGGTTTAGTTGATTTGGATCACGTGATCACTTGGATGACTAGAGATGTCTTTCGAGTGGGAGTTCTTTAGTAATATGATTAATTGAACTTAAATTTATCATGAACTTAGTACCTGATAGTATCTTGCTTGTTTATGTTTGATTGTAGATAGATGGCTCGTGTTGTTGTTCCGTTGAATTTTAATGCGTTCCTTGAGAAAGCAAAGTTGATGGTAGCAATTACACGGATCGGGTCCGTAACTCGAGGATTATCCTCATTGCTGCACGTAAGAGTTACGTCTGGATGCACCGCTAGGTGCCAGGCCTCTTCTTGATGCAACCGACGACGTTAAGAACGTCTGGCGAGCAAAGCTGATGACTACTCTATAGTTCAAGTGTGCCATGCTTTACGGCTTAGAACCGGGACTTCAACGACGTTTTGAACGTCATGGAGCATATGAGATGTTCCAGAGTTGAAGTTGATATTCCAACAGAATGCCCGGATTGAGAGATATGAAGTCTCCAATAAATTCTATAGCTGCAAAATGGAGGAGAATAGTGCTGTTAGTGAGCACATACTCGTAATGTCTGGGTACTACAATCACTTGACACAATTGGGAGTTAATCTTCCGGATGATTGTGTCATTGATGAAATTCTTCAATCACCGCCACCAAGCTACAAAGGCTTCGTGATGAACTATAATATGCAAGGGTTAGTAAAGACTATACCGAGCTCTTCGCAATGCTAAAGGCTGCGGAGGTAGAAATCAAGAAGGAGCATCAAGTGTTGATGGTCAATAAGACCACTAGTTTCAAGAAGAAAGGCAAAGGGAAGAAGAAGGAACTTCAAGAAGAACAGCAAGCAAGTTGTTGCTCAGAGAAGAAACCCAAGTCTGGACCTAAGCCTGAAATCGAGTGCTTCTACCGCAAGCGATCGTCATTTGAAGCGGAACTGCCCCAAGTATTTGGCGGATAAGAAGGATGGCAAGGTGAACAAAGGTATATGTGATATACATGTTATTGATGTGTACCTTACTAGAGCTCGCAGAGCACTGGTATTTGATACTGGTTCTTGCTAATATTTGCAACTCAAAGCAGGGACTACGGATTGCTTAACACCGCAAAGGACGAGGTGACGATGCGCGTGGGAAATGGTTCCAAAGTCGATGTGATCGCGGTCGGCACGCTACCTCTACATCTACCTTCGGATTAGTTTTAGACCTAAATAATTGTTATTTGGTGCTGCGTTGAGCATGAACATTATATCTGGATCTTGTTTGATGCGAGACGGTTATTCATTTAAATCGAGAATAATGGTTGTTCTATTTATATGAGTAATATCTTTTATGGTCATGCACCCTTGAGGAGTGGTCTATTTTGATGAATCTCGATAGTAGTGATACACATATCCATAATGTTGAAACCAAAAGATGCAGAGTTGATAATGATAGTGCAACTTATTTGTGGCACTGCCGTTTAGGTCATATCGGTGTAAAGCGCATGAAGAAACTCCATACTGATGGACTTTTGGAGTCACTTGATTATGAATCACTTGGCACTTGCGAACCGTGCCTTATGGGCAAGATGACCGAACCCGTTCTCCGGTACTATGGAGAGAGCAACAGATTTGTTGGAAATCATACATACGATGTATGTGGTCCGATGAATGTTGAGGCTCATGGCGGATATCATTATTTTCTCACCTTCACAGATGACTTAAGCAGATATGGGTATATCTACTTAATGAAACATAAGTCTGAAACATTTGAAAAGTTCAAAGAATTTCAGAGTGAAGTTGAAAATCATCGTAATAAGAAAATTAAATTTCTACGATCCGATCGTGGAGGTGAATATTTGAGTTACGAGTTTGGTCTACATTTGAAACAATGCGAATAGTTTCAAGAACTCACGCCACCCGAACACCACAACGTAATGGTGTGTCCGAACGTCGTAATCGTACTTTACTAGATATGGTGCGATCTATGATGTCTCTTACAGATTTACCGCTATCGTTTTGGGGTTATGCTCTAGAGACGGCCGCATTCACACTGAATAGAACACCGTCGAAATCCGTTGAGACGACACCTTATGAACTGTGGTTTGGCAAGAAACCAAAGTTGTCGTTTCTTAAAGTTTGGGGATGCGATGCTTATGTGAAAAAGCTTCAACCTGATAAGCTCGAACCCAAATCGAGAAATGTGTCTTCATAGGATACCCAAAGGAGACAGTTGGGTACACCTTCTATCACAGATCCGAAGGCAAGACATTCGTTGCTAAGAATGGATCCTTTCTAGAGAAGGAGTTTCTCTCGAAAGAAGTGAGTGGGAGGAAAGTGGAACTTGATGAGGTAATAGTACCTTCTCCCTTACTTGAAAGTAGTTCGTCGCAGAAACCGGTTTCGAGACACCGCACCAAGTAGTGAGGAAGTTGATGATGTTGATCATGAAACTTCAGATCAAGTTACTCTGAAACCTCGTAGATCAACGAGTAAGATCCGCACTGAGTGGTACGGTAATCCTGTTCGGAAATCATGCTACTAGATCATGATGAACCTCGAACTATGAAGAAGCGATGGTGAGCCCAGATTCCGCAAAATGGCTTGAAGCCATGAAATCGAGATGGGATCCATGTATGAAAACAAAGTATGGACTTTGGTTGACTTGCCCGAGGGTAGGCAAGCAATAGAAAACAAGTGGATCTTCAAGAAGAAGACCGACGCGACGGTAATGTTATCGTTTATAAAGCTCGACTTGTCGCAAAAGGTTTTCGGCAAGTTCAAGGGATTGACTACGATGAGACCTTCTCACCCGTAGTGATGCTTAAGTCCGTCCGAATCATGTTAGCAATTGCGCATTTTATGATTATGAAATTTGGCAAATGGATGTAAAGACTGCATTCTGAATGGATTTACGGAAGAAGAGTTGTATATGATGCAACCGAAGGTTTTATCAATCCAAAGGAGCTAACAAAGTGTGCAAGCTCTAGCGATCCATCTATGGACTGGTGCAAGCATCTCGAGTTGGAATAAACGCTTTGATAGTGTGATCAAAGCATTTGGGTTTGTACTGACTTTTGGAGAAGCTCAGATTTACAAGAAAGTGAGTGGGAGCTCAGAGCATTTCGATATTATATGTAGATGACATATTACTGATCGAAAATGATATAGAATTTCGGATAGCATAAAGGGATACTTGAATAAGAGTTTTCAATGAAAGACCTCGGTGAAGCTGCTTACATATTGGGCATTAAGATCTATAGAGATAGATCAAGACGCTTAATTGGACTTTCACAAAGCACATACCTTGACAAAATTTTGAAGAAGTTCAAAATGGATCAAGCAAAGAAAGGGTTCTTGCCTGTGTTACAAGGTGTGAAGTTGAGTAAGACTCAATGCCCGACCACTGCAGAAGATAGAGAGAAATGAAAGATGTTCCTATGCTTCAGCCATAGGCTCTATCATGTATGCAATGCTATGTACCGACCTGATGTGTGCCTTGCTATAAGCCTAGCAGAAGGTACCAAAGTAATCCAGAGTGGATCATCGGACAGCGGTCAAGAACATCCCAAATACCGAAAAGGACTAAGGATATGTTTCTCAGATATGGAGGTGACAAAGAGCTCATCGTAAATGGTTACGTTGATGCAAGCTTTGACACCGATCCGGACGATTCTAAATCGCAGACCGGATACGTGATTTACACTAAACGGAGGAGCTGTCGGTTGGTGCAGTTCTAAACAAAGCGTCGTGGCGGGATCTACATGTGAAGCGGAGTACATAGCAGCTTCGAAGCAGCTAATGAAGGAGTCTCGGATGAAGGAGTTCATATCCGATCTAGGTGTCATACCTAGTGCATCGGGTCCAATGAAAATCTTCGTGACAATCTCGGAGCAATTGCCTTAGCAAAGGAATCCAGATTTCACAAGAGGACCAAGCACATCAAGAGACGCTTCAATTCCATCCGGACTTAGTCCGGTGGGAGACATAGAGATTTGCAAGATACATACGGATCTCAATGTTGCGGACCGCTGACTAAGCCTCTTCCACGAGCAAAACATGATCAGCACCAAGACTCCATGGGTGTTAGAATCATTACTATGTAATCCAGATTATTGACTCTAGTGCAAGTGGGAGATGAAGGAAATATGCCCTAGAGGCAATAATAAAGTTATTATTTATTTCCTTATTTCATGATAAATGTTTATCATTCATGCTAGAATTGTATTAGCGGAAACATGATACATGTGTGAATGAATAAACAAACAACATGTCACTAGTATGCCTCTACTAGACTAGCTTGTTAATCAAAGATGGTTATGTTTCCTAACCATGAACAAAGAGTTGTTATTTGATTAACAAGGTCACATCATTAGTAGAATGATCTGATTGACATGACCCATTCCATTAGCTTAGCACACGATCGCTTAGTATGTTGCTACTGCTTTTATCCATGACATATACATGTTCCTGTAACTATGAGATTATGCAACTCCGTTTACGGAGGAACACTTTGGTGCTACCAAACGTCACAACGTGAATCGGGTGATTATAAAGGAGTACTACAGGTGTCTCCAAAGGCGATGTTGGGTTGGCGATTTCGAGATTAGGTTTTGTCACTCCGATTGTCTGAGAGGTATCTCTGGCCCTCTCGGTAATACACATCATCAAGCCTTGCAAGCACTACAACTAATGAGTTAGTTGTGAGATGATGTATTACGGAACGAGTAAAGAGACTTGCCGGTAACGAGATTGAACTAGGTATTGATACCGACGATCGAATCTCGGGCAAGTAACATACCGATGACAAAGGAACAACGATATTGTTATGCGGTCCGACCGACAAAGATCTTCGTAGAATATGTAGGAACCAATATGGGCATCCAGGTCCCGCTATTGGTTATTGACCGAGAATAGTTCTAGGTCATGTCTACATCGTTCTCGAACCGTAGGGTCCGCACGCTTAAGGTTTCGATGGCGGTTATTATGAGTTTATGTATTTGATGTACCAAGAAGTTCGAGTCCCGGATGTGATCACGGACATGACGAGGAGTCTCGAAATGGTCGAGACATAAAGATTGATATATTGGAAGCCTATGTTTGGAGTTCGGAATGGTTCCGGGTGAAAACAGGAATTTACCGGAGTACCGGGAGGTTACCGGAACCCCGGGGTAAATGGGCCTCGGTGGGCCTCGAGGGAGAAGAGGAAGGGCCGGCCAGGGGTGGCCGCGCCCCCCCCCCCCAGTCCGAATAGGACAAGGAGGCGGCGCCCCCTTTCTCTTCCCCCCCCCAATCCTATTCCAACTAGGAAGGGAGTCCTACTCCTGGGAGTAGGACTCCTCCCAGCGCCTCCTCTAGGCCGGCCGGCCTCCCTCCCTCCTTTATATACGGGGCAGGGGGCACCCTAGAACACACAAGTTTGATCTACGGATCGTTCCTTAGCCGTGTCGGTGCCCCCTCCACCATATTCCACCTCGGTCATACCGTCAAGCTTAAGCGAAGCCTGCTACCGGTGAAACATCAAGATCGTCACCACGCCGTCGGCCGACGGAACTCTCCTCAACACTCGGCTGGATCGAGTACGAGGGACGCCATCGAGCTGTACGTGTGTCAAGAACTCGGGCGCCGAGTAACGGCGCCGGATCGGTCGGATCGCGAGGAGAACGTCGACTACTTCCTCTACGCCAGATCGCTTCGCCGGGTCTACAAGGGTATGTAGACAACACTCTCCCCTCTCGTTGCTATACATCACCATGATCTTGCATGTGCGTAGGAAAATTTTTGAAATTACTACGTTCCCCAACAATTCCTACAAACCAAACCGAGTGAAGTCTGAAATAAACCTTGAGGTTGTAGATGCCGACGAAAATGAACCCTCACCTTTAAATCCCAGAAATCAGTATCCTGGCTTTTTTAATCCCGGTCTATCCTAACCATGCATATATGTTTGGCACACCGAAAAAAGCACAATCCTGACCGGGAAATTGCTTCTCTCGTTGTAGTGCGGGTCAACGCATCGTTTACCAAAAAAGGCTTTCGCCCCGCTTTATATTATAAAGCAAACCACCCAAGCCAAGTATCCAACAAGGTTCAACAAGGATCAACAAGAACTCACGGAGATGAGATATCAGGGGTCCGCCGCCACTGCCATAGCGGTCATAGCGGTGGGCGCGCGCTTCAGAAAGACCGCAGCTTGCGCTTAGCGCGCCGAGGCTCGACCAAGTCGCAGCGCGCGTAAGTGGCGACGCTCTGGGCTGGGTCTCGAACTACATCAAGGACTCCATCTCGCTGCAGCGCCGCTCTCTCTGCTCTTGACGCCGCACTGGATTGAGCAGGTCGCCATGGCCGCCTCCCGCTGCAGCTCAGCGGGCGTGGGCGCGCACGGCAAGGGCGACGACGACCACGGCCACCCGAACTCATTCTATATCGATGACGATGTCGACGAGCATCAACAGAGGATTGAAGTTCCGCCGGAAGAGACGCACGTATAGGGCTGCCTTGATATATTCATGTACAATAGTACAAGCATGAACAAGCAACTGAGTCTGGCTTGATCGATTAGATGATCTCTTTTGGATACACATAAACAAGATGCAGGACACCGATGTGTGGAAAGCGATGGATGAAGCGTGTGCCTCGCAGGGACGCCTTTCGTGTTAACATATAGATACAATTACAGGAGGTTAGGATGGCGTGGATTGCACAACAAGAAGCAATCTCAACAACCGAAGAATCTAAACTAAGCCTTATCTCTACAGCCAATACTTATCGCTACAAACTGCATATGGTTTATACAATACCGTATGTTACATGTTTAACACTCCCCCTCAATCACAACTCTCTAAGTTGAGATTGTGTCTAAAGTGTTCTAATTGCTTGACAGTAAGAGGTTTTGTAAACCCATTTGCAACTTGATCACCTGTGGGCACAAACCTAATATTTAACAGTTTATTGGCCACCCTTTCTCGAATAAAGTGGTAGTCAATCTCAATATGTTTTGTCCTAGCATGAAAGATAGGATTAGCAAACAAGTATGTAGCTCCAAGATTATCACACCAAAGTGATGCTGCTCTAGGGTGTTGCACACCAACTCTGTGAGCATATTTTGTACCCATATAATCTCAGCAGTTGCATTAGCTAATGCTTTGTACTCAGCTTCTGTACTTGATCTAGACACAGTTTCTTGCTTACGAGCACTCCATGAAATTAAGTTACCTCCTAGAAATATTGCAAAGCCTCCTGTTGATCTCCTGTCATCAGGACATCCTGCCCAATCTGCATCTGAAAAAGCACTTACTAGCATGGAGTCTGACTTCCCAATTCTGAGTCCATGACTTTTTGTTCCTTGAAGATATCTAAGTATTCTTTTAACTGATGTAAAATGAGTACTGGTAGGAGCATGCAGAAATTGGCAAACCTTATTAACTGAGTATGAAATATCAGGTCTAGTTACAGTCAAGTACTGCAAGGCTCCTACAATACTTCTATACTTGGTAGAATCCTCCATCCCAAGCACCTCTCCATCATGGAGAGACAATTTTTCTGCGGTGGACACAGGAGTAGGTGATGGTTTGCATCCTTTCATACCTACTCTTTGAAGAACATCCTGCACATACTTGCCTTGTGACAACACAATTCCATCCTTTACATGTTTCACCTCAATTCCAAGGAAGTAATACAGACTACCAAGATCCTTGAGTAAAGTCCACACGCAGATCCTTTTTTAAGAGCTTCAACAGCCTGAGAAGATGAGCTCGTAACAATTATATCCTCAACATAAATGAGCATAAAGATAGTGACACCACGATCACGGTAAAAGAACAACGAAGTGTCCCCTTTTGAAGGAGTAAACCCAAGAGACTGCAGTTTTGACGACAACCGAGAGTACCAAGCTCTAGGTGCCTGTTTCAGCCCATACAGAGCCTTGTCTAGTTTGCAAACATGCTACGGAAGCTTTGGATGTACATACCCAGGAGGTTGTTTCATAAATACTTCCTCTTCCAGAACACCGTGCAAAAACGCGTTCTTTACGTCTAGCTGTCGTATACACCAATCTTTTGAGACAGCAACTGAGAGTATCAACCTGATGGTGGCAGCCTTTACTACAGGACTGAAGGTATCCTCGTAGTCAAGTCCATACCTTTGTTTGAAGACCTTAGCAGCAAGCCGTGCCTTGTACTTGTCAACTGTACCGTCAGATTTGTGTTTTGCCTTGTAGACCCACTTGCAGTCAATCACATTTCTGCCCTTGACAGGAGGAACCAAGCGCCAAGTCTTGTTTTCCATGAGTGCCCTATACTCCTCATCCATAGCTGCTTTCCATCGAGACTCACCAAGAGCTTCTCCCAAGTTTTGCGGTTCACCTGTAGCACAGATGAAACCCCAACGTACACAACCATCTTTTTTTTCTGAAAAGAAAGGGGTTGCCCCCCTGCCCCAACTTTTTATTGAAAAAGCAAAGGCAACCGACGAACAGAGTTTACAGCTCTCGGCTCCAGCCAGAAGTAGCCACAGCAGAATTATTACAGATTCAAACATCCAGCAGAATAAAAGTCCACTAAGAGAACTTCGAATGGCCCTATAGGAACTACAAGCGCAGAGGCACTTGAACTCCCTGGTAAGCATCATCCAGCCAGGCAATTCTAAGCAACTCCCCGCGATGATGGTCGAGCAGCTTCAAGCATTGGAGGAGTAGAACACCCTGGGATTCCGCGCACAAGATCTTCCATTGATAAATATGTCTCCCCACCATCTCCAGTACACATTTGATGCTTCTCCATCTTCGCCCCTGGAACACAATTTCATTTCGAAACAGCCATAAGCTCCATAAGGTAGCAGCAGAAATCAAATTTATAGCATCAAAACTCTTTTTCTTCTTCCAAAAAGGAAGCAAAGACTCAAACGAATTAGGTACAGGCATCTTGGTACAGTTAGCTATTACCAACCAAACTTGTCGAGCAACTACACAATCAAAAAACAGATGCTGGTAGGCTTTTAGGTTCACAGCAAAAGACACAAGTCAGGTCTTCCACATGCTGGCGCTTAGCCAGATTGTCCCTAGTTAGACTTTTATTATTCACAATCAGCCACAAAAAAACATGAATATTAGGGGGAACTTTGATTTTCCAAATATAATCCCTCCAGATAGAGACCACGCCCCCCAATTAATCATCTTATACATAGACTTAACAGAGTATGACCCTTTACTTTCCAAAGACCAAACAGGCTTATCTGCCAAGTTATTAAAAGGAACACTTTTAATTATACCGAGAAGTTCATTCCAGGAACACAAGATATCTTCACTAACACACCTTCTAAAGGTCAGCTGGAGATTCTCCCCATCCCACACCTGAGCCACTAAGGCATCTTGTTGTTGACAAATCACAAAAAGATCCCAAAAGCTAGTTTTGAGTGAACAATCACCCACCCAAGTATCATGCCAAAAGGAAATATTTCTCCCATTCCCAGGAATCCATCTATAAAAAGTTTTGGCAGCAGAGCAAGCCCAGGTGAAACTCTTCCAGAAGGGAGATCCCACCCCAGACTTAGCCCAAAGTTTGCTAGGTCTATTCACATTATACTTGAACTCCAACAATTTCTTCCAGTCACTATCCCTATCATCAAAAAATCGTTTACTCCAAGCAGCCAACAGAGACATATTGAATTCCCTAAGATTAGGGACCCCAAACCACCCCACTCTTTCTTTTGGGAGACCAACCCCCACTTGGCAAGGTGGTAGTTATGTTTGTCTCCAACATTGCCCTAGAAGAAATGAGCCATTTGGGAAGTAATAGCATCAATAGCCCACTTAGGAAATTTCATAATAGACATTAAGTAGGTAGGAATACTGGCTATACAGGTAGTAAGTAAAATCAATTTGCCCCTATAAGACAGATGTCTGCCCAACCACCCAGAAATTTTCCTAATAATCCTATCAATAATGGGTTGAATATCTTCTCTTCTAAGCTTCTTGAAGTGAAGAGGAACCCCAAGATACTTAAAAGGGAAGTCCCCAATTTGACAGCAAAAGATCTGGGCAAATTCCTTAGCAGTCTCCTCATCAAGGTTAATGGTATGCAAATCACTTTGATGAAAGTTGATACACAGACAAGAGAGTTTTTCAAAGCAAGCCAGGATCCACTTCAAATGTCTGGCATGGTCAGCAGAAGCCTCCAAGAATAGTATTGTATCATCAGCATATTGCAGGCTGATCACACCACCAGGTACAACATGAGGCAGAAGCCCTTTGATCAAGTTATGACTAGTAGCTTTCTTAAGCATCTTAGAAAAAACATCAGCCACTAGGTTAAATAGAAGAGGGGAGGAAGGATCACCTTGTTTCAGCCCTTCCCCCCCCCCCCACAAAATGAGGTCCAATGGAGTCATTAATTTTCACAGCAAAAGTGCATTGATAAAGGCAGCTACAAACCCACCCTATCCACTTCTCACCAAAACCTCTAGATCTCAACATTTCCACAAGGAAATCCCAATTCACTCTATCATAAGCATTCTCGTAGTCTAGCTTCAGGACCAAGCCACTTGAACCAGATCTATGGATCTCATGAATCACTTCATGAGCCATGACCAAACTTTCAAGAATAAACCTCCCTTTAATAAAGGCAGTCTGATTTTGAGAGATAATTCTATCACATATAGGAGAAGCCCTAGTATTCATAGCCTTAGAAAAAATCTTTACAGAACAGTTCCCAAGGCTTATAGGTCTAAAATTCTTCATATCTTTAGCATCATTCACCCTAGGGATCAAGGTAATAATAGCAAAATTCAATCTAGAAACATCTAGGATACCATTCTCAAAATCTTTCACAAACCACATAAAGTCATCTTTAATCAAATCCCAAAAAGTTTGATAGAAAATAAAAGACAACCCATCAGGACCAGGGGCCCCACCAGCATATGAACTCATAATAGCTTTTTTAATCTCCTCCTCAGAGAAGGGTTTTTCTAAAATCTCTTTCTCTTCTTCAGAAATCATATCACCCTCATCCCAGAAGTCCTCATCCAGATGGATATCAGGTTTTTGTTCATAAGAAAAGAGCCTCTTATAAAAGGTAGTAGCAACATTTAATAAATCCTCAGTACTAGTGACAGGGCCATCAGGGCCATTAAGTTCAGTTAGATGGTTCTTCCTAGGTCTATGATTAGCTAGGGCCATAAAATAGGCATTATTACGATCCCCTTCCAAAATTTTCCTGTCCCTGGATCTTTGCCATAAGGCAGTCTCTTCCTTTTTCCAAATATCATCTAACTCTTTCTTAATAAGATTCATTCTCTCCCCCTCATTGGGAGACAGCTGACTATGTTCTGATTTCACATCCAGAATGTCAAACTCCATAAGGAGGGATTTCTTCTTCTTCTTCATGGCAGCCTCTAAATTAATACTCCATCCTTTGATGATTTTTCTCAAGGCTCTAGTTTTGCACATCCAGTTCTCAATAGAAGACCTAGCATCACCATGCCTAGTCCAGATGTCATGAACAAGCTGGGAGAACCCAGGCTGTGCTAACCACCATTTTTCGAATCTAAACATTTTAGGACAATTAATTCTCCTAGCCCCAGTATCCAGAACCAGGGGGGTATGATCACTTCCCACCCTAGGTAAGGCAGTTAAAGTAGAGTGTGGGAAGTGCATATCCCAGTCCACAGAAGTGAACACCCTATCCAAGATAGCAAAAATAGGATTACTCTGATTGTTAGACCAAGTAAAAGACCTATTGGAGATAGAAATTTCCAATAAGGCCCATTTATTAACCCAATCATTGAAAAGGAAGGCAAATTGTGAATTAATCACTCCATTGCTTTTGTCAGATTGTTGTCTAACAAGGTTAAAGTCACCACACACCAGTACAGGGTAAGATACAGATTCCAAAATGTCATGTAACTCAGCAACAAACTGCACCTTAAACTCAGGGTAAGCAGACCCATAAACAACAATTAGTTGCCACACAAGCTTATCACTTTTAGACTTAATGGTAGAAACCACACCAAATTTTTTATTAATAAAACCAATGACCTCAGACATATCACTTCTAAACCCAACCAGAATAGCCCAGCAGTATTTAAGGCAGGCAAGAAATGCCAAGTAAAATGATTATGTCTGTCAATAGCCTTGAGGAGACCCTCAGAAATGAGCTCTTTTTTCGTTTCTTGAAACCCAATAAAGTCTGGGTTAGTCTTAGCTATAGTATCACAAAGGCACTGAATTTTCCCTGGTTGACCAAGCCCCCTAATGTTCCAAATAAGACCTATCATATCTAATTGATTTTGAAAGGATGAGACAAGCCACATGGCTTAACTTTGGTCAACACAGCTGGTGATGTCTCACAGCAATCCACAGTGCCCACTGATTGCTGGGGAGTACACCCCACTGTAGTGAATCCAACCTCTACTACATCTACATCTAAATTACCAGGCAGAACAGTTTCAGGATTATTATTAGCAAACATCAAGCATTTTTCCTTCTCATCAGCAATCAAATCATCAATAATCATATGTTTTGAACAGGGATCATTCCCAATTTTCAGATTGATTTTCTCAGAATGAAAAGCAAGGAGGTCAGGATCAAGCATAGCAAATGAGTTACCTTTGTAAGTGTGTGGCACCTCCAAGTTCTTCTTCCTCTTGTAGTCAGCAGCTTTCTGCATGATATTCACATGACCATGCCCTCTAGTGTGAGGCTTCTGGGCTAACACAGGCCCCCACTTAGACTTAGACTGTTTCTTCTTCCCAACATCCACCACCTCATCAAGTGAAGATAACAGAGACATTTTCAACCCTGAATATTTGATCAGATCCACAGCTTCCATAGGTAAGGTTGTCAGATCCTCCTCATCATTCTTCTCTTCTTCAGAATCAGAACAATCAATAGATTTTTGGTTTAACAATACCACCTTGTGACCTTGTATGTGCACGTGAAGGAGGAGGCAGCGCTGGTCGAGCAAGATGTTGAGGAAGTCGATCAACAGTGGCGGAAACAGCCAAACCTGAATCAGCAGAGCCTGCAGGCAATGAATCTGAACTGGGCGCGGGATTCGCATGCAGCGAATCAGCGCCACGCTCCGCCTGCAGCGAACCAGCGGGCGACACTGCATCTTCATGCAGAGAATCAGATGCCGCCGCGGTGGGAGCCGCACCGAGCTGGCTGTCCGGGTCATGGGAGGCTGAGCCAATCCGACCAGACGCGCCATCAGCTGCAGGTGCGCGGGGGGACCGGCCAGGGCCAAGTGCGGGCGGTGCGGATCCTGCGGAGAATCGGCCAGGCGATCCACCAGGGCGCGATCCCGAGACGATCCTCCCGCCTGAATCAGCACCGGGATCAAAGCCCAGATCTTCTGCGCCTGTGGCATCTCCAGAGTTGGCTGGCTGCATAAAATCAAGACAATTTTTTTTGCCAATTTCTTCACCAAATTCCTGCACACTTGCACGAGGGTTATGTGATACAGACAATTGATCAAACTCTACCCCCCGATAGAAAAGTGGGCGAAGGGAGAAGATGAGATGGCAGTAGAACAAGCTCTTTGCAGAGTTGAGCGCCGGCATTTGGGTGAAGTGTAGCAAAGGGAAACATGTGTTCATCAAAGACCACGTCACGGGAGATATACACCCGACCAGAGGAAACATCTAAACACTTATACCCTTTGTGAAGATTTCTGTAACCCAAAAACACACACTGCTTGGAGCGAAACTCAAGTTTGTGTTTATTGAACGGGCGCAAATTTGGCCAAACTGCACAACCAAAAATGCGAAGGAACGTTAGTTGGGTTTTGTGCCAAAGAGACGCTCAAGAGGAGTTTGATTGTGAATGAAACGACTAGGAACACAGTTGATAAGATAAACTGCGGTGAGGAATGCCTCATCCCAAAACTTTAATGGCATGAAGGCATGAGCTAGTAGAGATAAACCAACTTCCACAATATGGCGATGCTTCCGTTCAGCAGATCCATTCTGCTGATGAGCATGAGGGCAAGACACATGATGAAGAATACCAATGCACTCAAAAAAAGAATTAAGTTTTTGGTATTACCCACCCCAGACAGTTTGCTTGCAAGAATCTTTTGGTCAAACAAACGTTCAACATGTTGTTGAAAGAGATGAAATTTCTCAAACACATCAGATTTGTTCTTGAGTAAATAAATCCAACTAAATTTGCTGAAATCATCAATAAAACTCACATAGTACTTTTGTCTGCCTACAGAGATTGGTCCTGGACCCCACACATCGGAAAAAACAAGCTCTAAAGGAGCTTTAGAATCACTAACGGATCGAGAATAAGGAAGCTGATGGCTCTTGGCCATTTGACAAGCATCACAAACCAAGTGATGATCATTTTTATTTGACACAGGAAGATTAAAATCTCTAAGGATCTTCTGGACCACCGGAAGTGATGGATGCCCTACGCGCCTATGCCACCTTGATGTAGATGGTTTTGCCACACCTAAAGCTTGACGGAGAGGAGCCTCTTGGCAGCCAAAAACAGGAAACAGACCACCTCTACTCTTGCCTTGAAGAATTGTGCTCCGACTGGCCCGATCCTTGACAAAGAAAACTTCAGGGTAAATCTCAAGGAATGCATGATTATCTTTGATAAGTTTATAACCAGAGAGAAGGCTTTGACCGGATTGGGGAGCATGAATGATATCTTTGAGTTCAAGAGAGCCATGAGGGGTAGTAAGAGTAGTATGACCAATATGTGCAATATCCATACCTTGTCCACTCGCCATGTGGATTTGTTCCATGCCAGTGTAGCGGTCACGTACATCGAGTTTTTCCAACTCCCCTGTCACGTGATCAGTTGCGCCAGTGTCGAGATACCAATTCGTATCCACCCCATAGGAGTGAACCGCATTGGCAGTGCGATATCCACCATTGCCGCCATTGTTGCCACCTCCGTTGCTGCCTCCGCCGCCTGCAGGGTAGCGGACGTTGTTCTCGTAGTTCCTGTCGAAGCGCTTCTTGGAGCGTCACGCGCCGTGCCCTTCAAGCTTGCAGATCTGGCATTTTTCACGGTCACCACGGTCACCGCGATCACCGCCCCCTTGGCGCGGTCCCCCTCCAGAGCCACTGCCACTGGAGTTATCGGAGTAGCGTGGCGCCGTGTTGTTGTTGTAGCCGCGACCGCCATAGGCCCCACGATTGGAGTTGTCGCCACGTCCTCCGCCTCGGGCTGCAAGGTTGGCGGAGTGGTTGGAGTGATAGGCTGCATTATGTGCCGTGATGCGAGCTTCAGCAGCGAGGAGCAGGGAGAAGAGTTCGCCAAGGCCGATGGGTTGCTCAGTGGCGGTGCGGGTCGAGAGGGCCGAGACGAATCCGTTGTAGTCGGGTTCGTGAAGCAGTCCCTGCAAGATGTGAGAGACAACGTCGTCTTCGTCTATCGCCTTGCTGACAGCTGCTAGTTCGTCGGTGATGCTCACCATCTTGGTGTAGTATGCCGCCGCGGAGAGATCTCCCTTGCGAATGTGCTCAATGGCGGACCGAAGATGAATCACCCTTGCCCTTGACAGTGAGGCAAAGCTCTGCAGCAAGGCCTTCCAGAGCGTGGTGGCGGTGGTGTGGGAGCTGACCTGCAGCAAGACCTCGCGAGACAGAGATGCAATAAAAAACATGAGGACTTGCTAATCTTGAGTTACCCACATAGCATATTCAGGGTTGGGCGTCGACACGATCTCCTTTTTCCCGGCGACGTCCTTCTCCGAGAGAAGCACGGCAGGGGGCTCCTTGATCGAGCCATCCAAATAACCCATCGTCCCTGCCGCCTTGACATGCGGTAGGATTTACGCCTTCCAAATGAGGAATTTCTCCCATGTCAGCTTCTCTGCAATGGTGGGGCCGAGGGAGGCGAGGGAGGGTACGGCCACGGCGACGGATGAGGAGCTCGACATAGCTAGATGCGTTGGAAGGAGGTTGCTCTGTATACCATGTGGAAAACGATGGATGAAGCGTGTGCCTCACAGGGACGCCTTTCGTGTTAATATATAAATACAATTACAGGAGGTTAGGATGGCGTGGATTGCACAACAAGAAGCAATCTCAACAATCGAATAATCTAAACTAAGCCTTATCTCTACAGCCAATACTTATCACTACAAACTGCATATAGTTTATACAATACCGTATGTTACATGTTTAACACGATGGATTGCAACAGGCCCTTGTGATGCCTGATATTTTCTTTGCCTTTCATGATAGTAATGGAGGTGTAGTACGACGTTAATCTCCGGTCGGGATAGCACACCGTCAGGCTTGGACACGCCCAGGAGCTTGTTTGGGATTGCGACGCCAGCTGACCCAACCCCGTCCAGCTCACCAGGACCTCGTCCGGAGGCGAGTCCAGGATCAATTGGTGAGTGAACTTGTGAGGAACAGACCGGGGAAGGAGATTCATGCACATGACAGGTGGGCCCATGTTGTAAGTGACTGTATAAATTAATCCCGGCTGGGATAGTGCCTTCCTGTTATAACAAACAAGAGTTTGCTCATACCAGGTTTGGATTGACTAGGATCCGTAAATACAGGGTATCAACTTCGGGGATTAGAAGGTGAGGATTCATCTGTGTCGATCCTTGCAACCTGAGGGTTTATTTCAAACTACACTCAACCAAACCAAAGGAGGCCTAAGGAGGTGCTGAACTTTTCGGATGGTGGTCGCAAATTAAGGGCTCCTTTGATTCAAAGGAATTGCATAGGATTTTTAGAGGATTTGAACCCTTAGGAATTTTCTCTGTGAAACTCGTTTGATTCATAGGATTGGCATCCTTAGGATTTTTTTCCATAGGATCCATTTGCACTACATTTTGGAGGAAAATTTCCATCCACTCAGACCTCTTTGTAGAATTCCTTTGTTTTTCATGCGCTATCAAACATTCTTTCAAATCCTTTAGGTTACTATGGGGCATGCCATCCTATCCCTGCATTTTTCCTATTCCTTCATTTTGACAATCCTGCGAATCAAAGAGGCCCTAAGACCTTCTAGGGCCTATTGGGTTCACATGAATAGAAAACATAGGAATGAAGAAAACCACAGGAATGAAATAGGAATTGAGGTGCAAACCAGAGGATTCAAAAACAGAGGAAAACTAAAGGAACACACGTTCAGCACAGCATAGGAAAAACGGAGGATGACTTCCATCGCCTGACACGAAAGAAACAACTTTGTGAATATTTTATTTGGCTGCATGGCTGTTCTCTCACGTGAAGCACCTAGTTGCCGCATAGTTTATTTGAAAAGTGACAGGTTTGCCCGACAAATGAGGTTAGACTGGATTTTCTTTTTCCTGAGGAATCGTGAGGTTTAATCAGTGTTTTGGAGGGACTGTAGCATCAATTCCTTCGATCTGAACAACTAGTTTGCTGAAATTCCTCTGAAACACATAATCCTGTAGATTTCCCGTGAAAAATCCTTTGAACCGAACAAGGCCCTAGCATTATTCCCAATCCCAGTCTCACATGCACAAGCACAGAAAGAAAGGTGCAACGTGCACCAGCTGCAAGTTTGCCCGGTGGAGCTATGAGCTATCGCATCGTCACCGTGCCCATAGACCCGTACCACAGCGACGCAAAACAAAAGTGACGCCACATTTACTTCACAACTTTGCGCATTTGGAAACTGTGCTTGTGAGCTGGCAGCAGTCTTATTTCGTGAAAGAATCCACATTCTTGTGCACATCGTTGTTTCTGACTAGTCCTCATCGTGGTTAACACTGCACCAACCAAGCCCACGAATTTGTTCGACACATCGTCCGCTCCACTTCCAAGTGCCGCAACAATGGCGCTTCCAGCGACCGCGTGGCTGCTCCTCTCCTTCCTCCTCACCGCGACGCCGGCACTTGGCACCTACGAGGAGCGCGCATGCATCGCAGACACGGGCGGCTTGCTCCACTGCTACCCAGCGCCGGCGCCAACCAACGCCACCAACGGGACAGCATTTCGCGCCACCCTGCTCCCGCTCCTCCGCTCTCTCCCCTCCGCCGCCGCGCACACGGGCTTCGCCTCCCTACGGTCTGTCGCCCGTAGGGAGCGCGCGTTCGCGTGGGGGCTCTGCTTCGGCAACACCATGGCGCCGTCCGAGTGCACCCGTTGCCTGTCCACCGCGGTTGGGAACCTCACCGCTGGCTGCGGCGCCACCAGCCGACGCGCCGGCATCTGGAGCGACCGGTGCTTCCTCGCCTACGCTGACACCAACATATCCTCGCCTAGAGAGGACGCCTTCCGCGCATGCGTCCTCCTCCCGGGCAATGACGCCGTCCCTCGCTCTATGGCCAGCACCAAATCTTTCTACTACGCTTATGAGATTTTTCTTTCTTTCTTTCACTAACGGAGCTTATGAGATTTCCTGTTGAGTTTTGTGTTGTGAAGTTTTCAAGTTTTGGGTAAAGATTTGATGGACTATGGAATAAGGAGTGGCAAGAGCCTAAGCTTGGGGATGCCCAAGGCACCCCAAGATATTCAAGAATAGCCAAAAGCCTAAGCTTGGGGATGCCCCCGGAAGGCATCCCCTCTTTCGTTTTCGTTTATCGGTAACTTTATTTGGAGCTATATTTTTATTCGCCACATGATATGTGTTTTGCTTGGAGCGTCTTGTATGATATTAGTATTTGCTTTTTAGTTTTCCACAATCATACTTACTGTACACATCTTTTTGGAGAAGCCCACTTGATTGAAATTTATTAGAATACTCTATGTGCTTCACTTATGTCTTTTGAGCTAGATAGTTTTTGCTCTAGTGCTTCACTTATATCTTTTAGAGCACGGCGGTGGCTTAATTTTGTAGAAATTGTTAGTCTCTCATGCTTCACTTATATTATTTTGAGAGTCTCTTAGAACAACATGGTATTTGCGATGGTTATAAAATTGGTCCTAAAATGGTGGCCATCCAAGTTGGGTATAATAAAAACTTTCATAGGAAGTGAATTGGATGCTATGATCAATTTGATACTTGATAATTGTTTTGAGATATGGAGATAGTGATATTAAAGTCATGCTAGTTGGATGATTATGAATTTAAAGAATGCTTGTGTTGAAGTTAGCAAGTCCCATAGCATGCACGTATGGTTAAAGTTGTGTGACAAATTTGAAACATGAGGTGTTCTTAGATTGTGCATCCTTATGAGTGGCGTTCGGGGACGAGCGATGGTATTTTCTACCAATCTATCCCCCTAGGAGCATGCGCTGCTTGGTTTTTGATGACTTGTAGATTTTTGCAATAAGTATATGAGTTATTTTGACTAATGTTGAGTCCATGGATTATACGCACTCTCACCCTTCCATCATTGCTAGCCTCTTCGGTACCATGCATTGCCCTTTCTCACCTTGAGAGTTGATGCAAACTTCGCCGGTGCATCCAAACCCCGTGATATGATACACACTATCACACATAAACCTCCTTATATCTTCCTCAAAACAGCCACCATACCTACCTATTATGGCATTTCCATAGCCATTCCGAGATATATTGCCATGCAACTTTCCACCGTTCCGTTTATCATCATGACACACATTACTATTGTCATATTGCCTTGCATGATCATGTAGTTGACATCGTATTTGTGGCAAAGCCATCGTGCATAAATTTTCATACATGTCACTCTTGATTCATTGCCCATCCCGGTACACCGCCGGAGGCATTCATATAGAGTCATATCTTGTTCTAGTTTTGAGTTGTAATTCATGAGTTGTAAATAAATAGAAGTGTGATGATCATCATTATTAGAGCATTTTCCCAAATAAAAAAAAGAGAAAGGCCAAAAAAAGGCCAAAAAAGGGGGGCAATGTTACTATCTCTTTAACCACACTTGTGCTTCAAAATAGCACCATGTTCTTCATATAGCGAGTCTCATATGTTGTCACTTTCATATACTACTGGGAATTTTTCATTATAGAACTTGGCTTGTATATTCCTACGATGGGCTTCCTCAAAATGCCCTAGGTCTTCGTGAGCTAGCAAGTTGGATGCACACCCACTAGTCTCTTTTGTTGAGATTTCATACACTTATAGCTCTAGTGCATCTGTTGCATGGCAATCCCTACTCCTCATGTTGACATCAATTGATGGGCATCTCCATAGCCTGTTGATTATCCTCGTCAATGTGAGACTTTTTCCTTTTTTGTCTTCTCCACACAATCCCCATCATCATATTCTATTTCACCCATAGTGCTATATCCATGGCTCACGCTCATATATTGCGTGAAAGTTAAAAAAGTTTGCGATTATTTAAGTACAAAACTATTGCTTGGCTTGTCATCGGGGGTGTATAAGATGGGAGCATTTTTGTGTGACGAAAATAAAGCATAGCCTAACTATATGATTTTGCAGGGATGAATTTTCTTTAGCCATGTTATTTTGAGAAGACATGATTGCTTTGATTAGTATGCTTGAAATATTACTATTTCTTATAGCAATATGAAATTTTATTTTGAATCATTTGGATCTGAACATTCATGCCACGATAAAGAAAATTACATTGAGAATTATGCTAGGTAGCATTCCACATCAAAAATTCTGTTTTTATCATTTACCTACTCGAGGACGAGCAGGAATTAAGCTTGGGGATGCTTGAGACGTCTCCAATGTATCTATAATTTTTGATTGTTCCATGCTATTATATTACTCGTTTTGGATGTTTATGGGCTTTACTTTACACTTTTATATCATTTTTGGGACTAACCTACTACCCGGAGGCCCAGCCTGTATTGCTGTTTTTTTGCCTATTTCAATGTTTTGAATAAAAGGAATACCAAACATAGTCCAAACGAAATGAAACCTTTGGGAGTGTGATTTTTGGAACAAACGTGATCCAGAGGACTTGGAGTGCAAGTCAAGAAGCAATCGAGGAAGCCACGAGGGTGGAGGCCCCCCTACTAGGCGTGCCCCTTATCTCGTGGGCCCCTCGAGCCTCCACCGACCTACTTCTTCCTCCTATATATACCCACGTACCCCGAGAACATCAGAGGTGACCACGAAAAACTTTTTCCACCAACGTAACCTTCTGTATGCGCGAGATCCCATCTTGGAGCCCTCGTCGGTGCTCCGCCGGAGGGGGAATCGACCACGGAGGGCTTCTTCATCAACACCATAGCCTCTCCGATGAGTTGTGAGTAGTTTACCACAGACCTTCGGGTCCATAGTTATTAGATAGATGGCTTCTTCTCTCTCTTTGAATCTCAATACCATGCTCTCCTCGATCTTCTTGGAGATCTATTCGATGTAACTCTTTTTGTGGTGTGTTTATCGAGATCCGATGAATTGTGGGTTTATGATCAAGTTTATCTATGAGAAATATTTGAATCTCCTCAGAATTTTTTTATGTGTGATTAATTTATCTTTGCAAGTCTCTTTGAATTATCAGTTTTGTTTGGCCTACTAGATTGACCTTTCTTGCAATGGGAGAAGTGCTTAGCTTTGGGTTCAATCTTGCGGTGTCATTTCCCAGTGACAGCAGGGGCAGCAAGGCACGTATTGTATTGTTGCCATCGAGGATAAAAAGATGGGGTTTATATCATATTGCATGAGTTTATCCCTCTATCATGTCATCTTTCTTAATGCGTTACTCTGTTCTTATGAACTTAATACTCTAGATGCATGCTGGATAGTGGTCGATGTGTGGAGTAATAGTAGTAGATGCAGGCAGGAGTCGGTCTACTTGTCACGGATGTGATGCCTATATGCATGATCATGCCTAGATAATCTCATAATCATTCGCTTTTCTATCAATTGCTCGACAGTAATTTGTTCACCCACCGTAATACTTATGCTATTTTGAGAGAAGCCACTAGTGAAACCTATGCCCCCCGGGTCTATCTTTTATCATATAAGCTTTCAATCTACTTTTATTTGCATCTTTACTTTTCCGCTCTATATTAGAAAAATACCAAAATATATTTATCTTATCATATTATCTCTATCAGATCTCACTTTCGCAAGTGGCCGTGAAGGGATTGACAATCCCTTTATTGCGTTGGTTGCGAGTTCTTGTTTGTTTGTGTAGGTGCATGGGACTTTTGAGGAGCCTCCTACTGATTAATACCTTGGTTCTCAAAAACAGAGGGAAATACTTACGCTACTATTGCTGCATCACCCTTTCCTTTTCAAGGAAAACCAACGCAAGCTCAAGACGTAGCAATGGTTTGTGTAAAAATGATGAAATCGGACAAAACATGGGGCACCTTTAGTACTACATAGAAGCAACTTCACTGCACTATGCGTACCTATGAATTTTACAAACATTATGCCAACTTGCCTATTCATGGTAGCTTTGTTTCCTATCGTTGAATGTCAGTTTCCTATGGTTGATGCTCAGTTGCCTACAAGTACTATGAAATTGTCTACCATTGATGCCCAGTTGCTTGTTATTGGTAAAATAGTTGCTACTCAGTTGCCTAACTTTGTAAATTAGTTGCCTATTCCAATAAAACCAAACAACTGTCCATACAAAACCAAGCAACTGTCCTAGCAAATCCAAATGACTACATTACCCAAAACACCGTGCAATACTTTCCAAGCAAAAACTAAGCAATTGTCCTAACCAAACCAAGCAACTTCATTATGACACAATGCAATACTTCTAGCAAATCCAAGCGACAGCTTTGTCCCCATACCAAACCAAACAACTGCATTACAACTTGAGAGACTCTTCTAGTAAATCCAAGCGATTGCTTTGTCCCCATAATTCACATAGCTACCAATCTATCGACTGCAAAAATTATCCCACTGATTCAAACAAAATGCCATGCATCTAGACAAGACCCCCTAGATTTTTGGTAATAGACAACTTCATGAGAATGATAGACAACTGGGAGAAATGTTTTATCTCCTTGTGCAAAATATGGATAGGTGATAATAGGAAAATGTATGCATAATATATGTTGAATGCACCTTCATGACACAACTTGACTCCTTTAGTATCGAAGTTGCCTCCATGTGATACCAAAGTTGCTTACGAATGATATTCACTTGCTTACATATGTTGAAAATTTGTCCGACATGGTTTCTATGTTTTCTACGATATACTTGCTAGGTAAATTCACTAGTACACATGATGAAAGAAAGTTGCTTCTATTTAACAATAAAGTTGCCTCAACTAGAACCAAAGTTGCTTTTTTAGAAGAAAAAAAAATCATCAAAACCTATTCATATGGGATCTGGTTTTGAAGATCTCGACACGAGAAACCTCATGATGAAAACAAATCTTCGTTTGATGCTCGGTTTAAAAGTTATAGCTTTTTGAAAAAAATGAGACGAAATAAAGTTGGATGACATCAGCACATGCATGCAGTTAATCTTTACAAACCACCAACTACCCATCAAGCGGCTGGCATGCGTGCGCTGTACTGCACCAAATAGCGCAGCTGCATTATCTAGCATTTAGGTAATGTTTGATCCTAATGTTATGCCCGAATCTCTTGGCAGAAACTTCGGCCCGACTCGGCAGAAACTTCGCCCCCACTCCAAGCGAAGTTCTTCCACGCGGCTTTGGCGTACCGATCACCCGGCCGAGCTGCAAGCTTGCCCGATCGAGCTATCGCATCGTCCGGAGCTCTGTCACCCACAGCGACCCATAGCATACGCGGTGCCAAGTTTTGCCTTTTATGAGAATTATTTCGTGAAAAAATCCACAATATTGTCCAGTGCATCGTTTTTCGACTAGTCCTCGTCGTGGTTAACACCGCACCAAGCAAGGTGAGGAGTTGAAGTTCGAGACATTCTCCAGTGCCGCCCCCTCTTCTACAGCTCCACTTCCAAGTGCCAAAGCGGGTCGCCACAGCAATGGCGCTTCCAGCGACCTCGTGGCTGCTCATCTCCCTCCTCCTCGCCATGACGGCCCCTAGCACCTGTGAGGAGCGCGCACGCATCGCGGACGCGGGCTGCTTGCTCCACTGCTACCCGCCGCCGGCGCTCACCAGCACCACCAACGGCACGGCATTTCGCGCCACCCTGCGCCCGCTCCTCCGCTCTCTCCCCTCCGCCGCCGCGCACACGGGCTTCGCCTTCCTACATTCCACCGCCCGCGGGGAGCGCGCGTTCGCGCGGGGGCTCTGCTTCGGCAACTCCACGGTGCCGTCCGAGTGCGCCCGGTGCCTGTCCGCCGCGGCTGGGAACCTCACCGCCGGCTGCGGCGCCACCAGCCGGCGCGCCGGCATCTGGAGCGACCGGTGCTTCCTCTCCTACGCCGACACCAACAGATCCTCGCGTAGCGAGGACGCCTTCCGCGCGCGCGTCCTCCTCCCGGGCGACGACGCCGTCCCTCGATCTGTGGCCAGCACCAAATCCTTCTACTACGCCCACCTGCACCATGTACTCGTCGCCATGGCGAAGGACGTGGCGCGGCGCGCGGCCGCAAACATCTCCGGGCCGCGGATGCTGGTCACAGCGGAGGAGACCAACTCCGACAGCGCGGTGAGCAGAACAGTGCACGTTCTGGCGCAGTGTGGGAGGGACCGCACGGCGGCGGACTGCGTCCGGTGCTTGCAGGACTCGGTGCAGGCCGTGGACTGGGACCTACGGTGGCGTGGCGGCCGCGGTGGTGCGCTTCGACTGCTACCTACGGTTCGAGGTCTCCACTGCAGTGGGTGACAACTATGGCAGTAACCGTGAGTTCTCTTCATCAATCTTTCTCTCTCGAAAGCTTTCAATTTCTTCTCACGGACAAAAATATTTTTTCCAAAACGTCTCAAGGAGAGAAACTAATACTCCAGATTTTGTTTTCCGACAGTTGTGCTACTGGCGTTCCTCGTGCTGGATATGTGGGCAGGAGTCTTATGCGCGTTTACTTGTGCTGTTGCCCCATGAAGAAGAGAAAGATGGATGAAGCAGCCACATGTACGTTATTTATCGTCCACTGATTGTCTAAACTCAAATTTTGTTACACCGATGATCCAAGATCCGAGATGCAATAAAACCTTATGTTCCAATTCATTTTCTTACGTACTCCGTGTGTATCTTAATTATGTGCAGAGGGCCACCACGCATGTCGGTTGCAAAGATAATCGGATCAAGCTACATCAACTCCGGGGCAACAAGAGGGGCGATCAAGCGAGAGTGTGTGCATAGGCTTAGGGCTTGATCTTTTCTTTCGGTCGCCTTTCCATTTTTGTTAGTTGCACAAAACTATCATATTTAAGGCTAGGATTGTAGGAACAGTTCTGCTAAGTCTCAATCGACTAAGACTTCGTCATGCCTCAGTCGATACTATCTTCCTTTAATTTTGCGTGATGATTCGTGCAAAAAAATTATTCTCAGTTTTCTTTTGTCTTCTCATATCATATGCTGTATCACTTGAGTGAGGTCGACTGAGACCTAGCCACACCCTTGTAGAAAACCACCTCTCGTGCCTAATATCTTGCGAAGGCTACTGCATATAAGTAATTCTTTTGCAGAAAACAGTGATTGTTCATTTTGGCTCGTTTAAGCTCTCTTATGACAGATGGGATCAAATCGTCAGAGCTGACTTGGCAAAAAAAAAAATCCACATATACGCGATGAATAGTGCACTGTATCTTCTCCAATATCTTTGACATAGACACCCTCGACCAAAATACCAAAATGCTGAATAGTCTAAACGCAAAAATATCTTTATGTCATTTTATTAAAAATCATACAATGGAAAAGATGTCCTGTAGTTTATCAAACACGTTTTGTATCATTCAAGAAAAACTTCCTAGGCATGTACTGCACTTAAGAAAAGATGTCCTGCACTTAAAACCACTTAGAACTTGGAAGCCCACGAGGAAATTTAGGAAGAGATGGGCAATTCCTAGGCATTTCCTATTTGGCGCCACAGACGCCGTGCATTTTTGTTAACTGGCGCCTGTAGCATCCATAAATGGGCCGGCCCATCTAGGCGCCGGTTGACATTTTCTATTTTGAAAATCCTGTGAACTTTTTTAAATATCTATGAACTTTTTAAAAATTTCAACAGTTTTTTTCCAGATTGATGAACTATTTTAATATCGTTGAACTTTTTTGAAATTTGATGAACATCTTTTTGAAAATGGATGAACTTTTTTTATTTATGAACTTTTTTGAAGTTCAATAAACTTTTTCTAAAAATGCATGAACTTTTTTTGAATTTATGTGAACTTTTTCAAATTTATTGAACTTTTTACAAAATTAATGAACTTTTTACAAAATGGATGAACTTTTTTTCAATTTGAATAAACTTTTTTTCAAAATGATGAACTGTTTTCAAAATTATTGAACCTTTTTTTAAATGTATTAACTTTTCTTAAATGGATGAACCTTTTTTCTTTAAATCTGTAAACTTTTTTTGATTTTATATTTTTATTTTCGTAACCAAAAAATAAAAACATCTGGGGCAGCACACTAATGGGCCGGCCCATGCTAGTAGCGCTGCAGGCGCCGGATCATTAACGGGCGCCTGCAGCGCTGCATAGGAGCTCCCCAATTCCTATTCCTTGGGATGATTGTCGACCTTTTTTTAGAAGAGGTATGATTGTCCGCCAGGGCTATTTCTCGCCTACAACAAGAGCCACAGTAGCCTCCTCACCTATGGTGTGAGGATAGTGAGCCGACATATTTTCAAACACGTGTTTCTACTCATATTTGTAAATGCATGTTCAACATATTTTGCTAATGGTATGAATTTTTTTGCAAACTACGCGGACACTTTTTAGCATTGTAAACACACATACACTCACCCATATGAATGCACGCACGCCCAACGCCTTTGAGCGCATTCGAGAGAATGAGCCAGCACATCATCTTCAGAATGACAAAATCGCAATTGATGCCTTTGTAGTCGACAAAAACGTCTTCTTTCACTGAACGCACATCATTGGAAGGCCTGAAATAAATTCAGAAAATGTGAGAATTAATATTAACTCTAGGACTTGAACTCTGATGGGCTTGGAATACTACTGTCCTTCTAACCATCCAACCCCAGGTTGGTTCGCCACGAACATATTCTTGAAATATTTCAAAATTTTTAAAAAATGTCGTCTGCATTTCCTTATTGTTATAAAATATTTTTTTGATTTAAGCACACGTTTTTAAATGTCACATTTTCTGAAATACATGAACATTTTTTTAATGTCATGTAAATTTTTTGAATGGTAGAATGTATTTTTCTATGTTATGAGAATAATTTTTTTCATTATACAATTTTTTTCAAAAATGGTATGAACTGTTTTTTCAAAACATGTTAAGTTTTTCAAAATGGCATGCGTATATTTTTTTTTGAATGCTATCAACATTTTTTCTTAAGGACACAAAAATAATTACATTTTATTTAAAAAAAGGAATGCGTGATGAACCATTTTCTAAATTGAACAAACATATTTTTCCAATTCTAGAAATATAAATAAAAATAATAGAAAATTAAAAAAGTGTTGGAGAGGCAGCACTCCTCCCATGCTGGGCTGGACCATTTAAGGGGCGCCGCATGAATTCTTGTTGTTCTGTCATGCTAAGACAAGTGATATGTGGTGGATAAAGGGAGTGTTTCAGGGGTTTTGGTAAGCAGACCACTCCTACAAAGGGTTTAAGATTAGGCAGCAGGCAGTGGATGCTTACTTCAAGTTTGTGCACAAGTATGTAATCAATGTTGAAGTAGGCAAGGCTCCTTGACTGTTTGGGATGAAGAACTTCATCATCATCGTCCAGTTCATCGTGATTGTAATGTCGTTTTATTGGTGTGACCGGTGTGATCGTGTATAACGTGTAGTTGATAAGCTTGCCACATTGGAATATGATACAAGGTAAATAGACCACGCTGCATGTATGTAACCAAACAGTGTGTCGTTGTAAGAGCGTAGCCAATGCAGGCAACCAAACACATGGGCCAGAAACGGTGCTACGACGCAGGGAAGCGGTACGCAGACAACCAAACAACGTGTAAATGTTTTTTTTTGCCTTTATTTGCTTAAGAGATCTCTTTGCTTAACCAGACCCTACTGAAAAAAGTATGCAAAGGGTGCAAGACGATGCTGGCAATCAAACGCGTCCAAAGAAGCAAGTGGCTTGAGGTTTTAGTGAGGCTGCAATGTTGTGCCCGAATCTCTTGGCAGAATCGCCCCAACTCCAAGCGAAGTTCTTCGCGGCTTTGGCGTACCCATCACCCGGCCTAGCTGCAAGTTTGCGTATACCATACGCGGTGCCAAGTTTGCGTATTTGCGAGCAGGCAGGCAGCAGTCATCTTTTCTAAGGGAAAGCAGGCGCAGTCTTATTTCGTGAAAGAATCCACAGTGTCCATTGCATCGTCTTTGCGACCAGTCCTCGTCGTGCTTAACAGTTAACACCGCACCAACCAAGTCGAGGAGTTCGAGGCTCGAGACATTGTCCAGTGCCGCCCCTCTTCCACAGCTCCACTTCCAAGTGCCAAAGCGGCTACGCCACAACAATGGCGCTTCGAGCGACCTCGTGGCTGCTCATCTCCCTCCTCCTCGCCGTCACGCCAGCCCCTAGCACATGTACGGAGAGCGTGCGCATCACGGACGCAGGCGGCTTGCTGCAGTGCTACCCGGCGCCGGCGCTCACCAACGCCACCAACGGCACGGCGTTTCGCGCCACCCTGCTCCCGCTCCTCCGCTCTCTCCCCTCCGCCGCCGCGCACACGGGCTTCGCCTCCCTACGGTCCGTCACTCGCGAGGAGCGCGCGTTCGCGCGGGGGCTCTGCTTCGGCAACTCCACGGTGCCGTCCGAGTGCGCCCGGTGCCTGTCCGCCGCGGCTGGGAACCTCACCGCTGGCTGCGGCGCCACCAGCCGGCGCGCCGGCATCTGGAGCGACCGGTGCTTCCTCGCCTACGCCGACACCAACACATCCTCGCCAAGCGAGGACGCCTTCCGCGCGCGCGTCCTCCTCCCGGGCGACGACGCCGTCCCTGTCCCTGCCTCTAAGGCCAACATCAAATCCTTCTACTACGCCCACCTGCACGTTGAGCTCGTCGCCATGGCGAAGGACGTGGCGCGGCGCGCGGCCGCAAACATCTCCGGGCCGCGGATGCTGGCCACAGCGGAGGAGACCAACTCAGACAGCGCGGTGATCAGAACAGTGCACGTTCTGGCGCAGTGCAGGAGGGACCGCACGGCGGCGGGCTGCGTCCGTTGCCTGCAAAACTCGGTGCAGGCCGTGGACTGGGACCTCAACGCTGCTCGCGTCGACGGTGGCGTGACGGCCGCGGTGGTGGGCTTCAACTGCTACATGCGGTTCGAGGTCTCCACTGCAGTGTGTGGCGACACTATCTGGGGCGGTGAGTTATCTTGATCAATCATTCTCTCTCTTGAGCTTCCAATTTCTTCTCACGCACAAAAATAGGCTGCATATTTATTCCAACACGTCTCAACGAGAGAAACTAATAGTCCAGGTTTTGTTTTCCGACAGCTGTAGCAGCGGTGGTACTCGTGCTGTATATGTTGGCAGGAGGCGCATGTGTGTATATGTGTCCTGTACCCTGATGAAGTGGAGAAAGAAGGATGAAGCAGCCACATGCCACATGTACGCTATTTATCGTCCACTGATTGTCTAAACTCAAAATTTGTTACAACAATAATCAGAGATCAGACACGCAATAAAACCTTATGTCCCAATTAAGTTTCTTATTGCATACTCCATACTCCCTCCGTTCCTAAATGTAAGTCTTTGTAGAGATTCCACTATGAACCACATACAGATGTATGTAGATGCATTTTAAGTTTAGATTCATTCATTTTGCTTCGTATGTAGTCCATCTAATGGGATTCATACAAAGACTTATATTTAGGAACGGAGGGAGTATATCTTAATTATCTCGAGAGGACCAGCACGCATGTTGATTACAAAGATAACGGGAGCAAGCTACAGCAACTCTGGGGCAACAAGGCGGGCGATCTAGAGAGACTGTGTCACTAGTTGTTTTTTTTTTTCTTAATTTCTCTTGTGTGTGTGTGTGTGTGTTTTTTTTTGGCATGTTTGTGTTGATGGCCTAACAGACTCTTTTATTTCCTTGCACTTGAACTTATTGTATTTATAAGGCGGGACGAAAGCTTACTTTAATAGAGAGAGACAGTGTACACAGGTTTAGGGTTTCATTTTTCCTTTCAGTCACATTTTCATTTTTCATTCACGGATCAATGCGACAACAGTGTGTACATGTTTTTTCTGAGACAAACAGTGTGTATATGTGTGGCCATCTGTAAGTGCACGTGTGATTCTATTCTAGATTCGTTTTGCTATAATGGGCATATATAGTGGTCTTTCAGATTGTGGCCAATGGGAGAAGAGCTAAAATTACATCCTTAAAATCAAGAAAGGAGAGGAGATTGCCACTGATCAGGAGCGTAAGGGTGAGATCTTCACGGAAGCCTATGAGGAACTGTTGGGAGGGGGTGAGTGCTAGGGAAGACAGCCTCGACCTGGATTACCTGGACATAGAAGGATGTGACCTGCATGAGTTCGAGGGCATGTTCACGGAAGAGGAAGTTTGGAACACCATTAGAGATCTGCCACCGGATCGCGCCCCCGATCCGGATGGTTTCATTGGTGCTTTCTACCAGAGGGCCTGGCCCATCATTAAGCACAACGTTATGGCAGTAATGATGAAGTTATATGTGGGAGACGACAGAGGATTCGGCAAGCTTAATAGAGCGCACATTGTGCTTATTCCCAAAAAGCCGGATGCTGAACTTGTTGGAGATTACCGACCCATCAGCCTAACTCACAGCGCGGCCAAGCTGTTTGCCAAAATGCTTGAGCTAAGGGCAAGAAAGAGGATGAAAGAGGTTGTTGCTGCAAACCAATCGGCTTTTATCCAAGGACGTAATTTGCATGACAATTTCTTGTTGGTAAGGCAAGTGGCTAGGAAAATCCATGAAAGAAGAGAACATGGGGTGTTTCTCAAGCTTGACATCTCACGCGCTTTTGATTCCCTGTCTTGGCCTTTTCTCTTCGAGGTCTTGAGAAACAAGGGATTCGGTGCAAAGTGGATTGGCTGGATTTCGATCCTGCTCAGAACTGCTTCAACGAAGGTGGTGGTGAATGGCATTCCTGGGAGAAGTATTGCATATGCTTGTGGGCTTAGACAAGGGGTGTCTCCCTTGCTGTTTGTGAGAGCCATGGATGTCCTCACGAAGATTTTCAGCAAGGGTGCGGCAGAGGGAGTTTTGAGCTCTTTCCGAGGAATCACGGCCATGCAAAGAGTGTCAATTTATGCGGATGATGTTGCTCTATTCGTCAGACCTTCGGAAGGGGATTTGAGTTTTGTCAGAAGCGCGCTTTATGCCTTTGGAAAAGCCTCGGGGCTATGTGTAAACTACCAAAAGTCGTCGGCCATCCTCATCCGCGGCAATGAGCTTGACCAAGAACGCGTTGAGGCTATGTTGCAGTGCAATATTGGTGAGTTTCCTTGCAAGTATCTTGGACTTCAGCTGGCGATCCGGCAACTAACATGTGCGGAATGGCAACCGATCATGGACAAGGCAAAAAAGCTAGTGCCGACCTGGCAGAGGGGCCTCATACAACGTCCAGGTCGTCTGATCCTTGTTAAGTCAGTCATGTCGGCGAGGCCGGTGCATCACTTCATGGTAATGGATGCTCCGAAGTGGGTTTTTGAGGAATTGGACAAGTGGATGGGAGCTTTCTTCTGGAGAGTGGAGGAGAAAGTGAATGGTGGGAAGTGTCTTGTTGCTTGGGACACTATTTGCAGGACGGTCTGTTTCAGAGGGCTGGGCGTCAAAAACTTGCAGCTACAAGCTCTGGCACTTCGAGTTAGATGGGAATGGCTGCGGAGAACCGACCCGAATAGGCCATGGAAGGATATGCATATGATAGTCGACTTGGAAGCTAGACAAGTTTTTGATAGCTTAGTTTGCATTACGGTGGGAGACGGAGCCAAAACACTCTTCTGGCGAGATCGCTGGTTGCATGGCGCATCCATTCTGGATATTGCACCTCTGATACACGACATGGTGGACTTGAGAAGACGGAACCGTCATACGGTTCAGTAAGCTTTGGATAATAACAGTTGGATTCAGGACTTGGAGGTAGAGCTCACCTTTACTGGCCAGATCCAGTTTCTCAACCTTTGCCATGCCATCGCCACTATCCCACGGGATACTAACACTCCAGACAAATTTACTTGGCCGGCTGATGCTTCGGGGCAGTACACAGCTCGACTGCATATATCAGGGTGCCTTACGCAGCATGTATATGGAGGAGTGGGGCGCCATTGAAATGCAAAATCCATGTCTGGCTAACTGTCCAACATCGGATTTGGACGTCGGACCAACGAGCTCGACATGGGTTGCAAGATCACCCCTCTCCATGCTACACGTGCTTGCAAGAGGAAGATAATGCTGAGCACATACACATCCAATGCCCCTACGCTATACATGTGTGGCACAAATGCTTCAATGGATTGAATTTGGTGGTACCTCGGCCGCAAGTACATGATAATCTGTTGGAGTGGTGGTTGCTAGCTAGAAGCAACTTTACAAGGGCTAACAAGAGAGCTTTTGACACGCTGGTGGTTGCCGTGGCATGGTCGCTATGGAAGCAAAGAAACGCAAGGGTGTTCAACCGGATAAATCAACAAAAACGGTGGATGAGCTACACAAACACATCATGGACGAGATCAAAGAATGGAAGGAGGCTGGATTAGGTGTTGGAGTGTTAGATAGTTTTGTGAGAGAGTAGGCTTTGCTTGTTAGGTGTGGGTGTAGGAGGTTTTTTCTTCTTTTGTGTGATGTTCGCATCACTCGCAACTTCTTGTAAATATTTCTACCTTCTATAAAGATATGGTACACCTTTGGCGTACTCTCGAAAAAAATGTATTTTAATTATGTAATGTAATCTAGAGATAAAAAAAGATGATGTACAATAGATGACTGTTCAATCTCCTCTAATAATTAATGTGCCAAAATATATGATGAGTTTTTTGCTAAGAGATAATCTTTTAATTAAGAGAAGGCGTAGCCTTTTTCTTTGGTTTCTTTTTTCTTCATCTCATCATTTATTTTATTTGGCACTATTAAGATAACACCATTGTACATGCTCCTATGCAGGTCGTAAGTTGCAGTAATGAAAATTTAGTCATGTTTAAACCTCTATTTTAACTTGTCTACACGATTGAGCGTTCATAAAATTTCATAAATGCTTAATCATGCAGTTGCACGATCTGGTCCTAGCGAGCGCATGCCCTACCAACAAGCCATCACACGTTACTGAAGAAACTCAGTGATCCATCCCTTCACTATCTCTCTCTCTCTCTAGAAAAAATGCTTTTATCCCGTCTGCCTTTTCCTTGTCTTCATCCGTTCGCTATCTCTCTTTCACCAAGCACAAAGGTGTTGATGAAGCAAAGGAGCACACAGTCGTCAATGCTCATGGAGGTCGAGGGAAGCTGGCGGAACCGCATAGCGCGACGAGCAGGTCAACGGGAAGACACTTGTCGTGGAACAGCATAGCGCGATTGAGCCGAGCCGTCTTGGAATGCGTCATAGGACCGAGTGTTTGCTGCCAGCAGCGACAACCTGTCGTTCTCCCGCAGGTGTTGGAGCTCGTCCCAGATCCTCGCCGCGCTCGAGTAATCCTCCTCGATCGTCGTCTCCAGGTCATGGCGGAGGGTCTGCTTGTCAACGACGGGGCAGTGGCGATGGCAGTATCAGTGTCGGTGTCGGCGCTCGGATTCCCTTCTGCTGCCTCACCACTCTTGACACGAGGTATGCTGCTGAATTTGGGGTGCATATGGGTGGAGTGAATTGCAAAAAACATCGACACTTCAGGCAAGGTTTGCAGGAACCACAAGTATACCAAATTGTGCCAAAAACCACTAATTTTTTGTAAAAACACTGGTTGCTTGTTTGGACCCATTTAATGACAATTATGACATGTGGAGCCCACAAAAGCTGACGTGGCGTAACGGTTCATACTGGACGTCGTTAGGCATGAAAGTTTGCCGAAAACTCCTTCCTTGAAAAAATCCTACAAAACAACATGAAAAAATCCCCTGTGCGTGCAAGCCAGCCACCGGCCCCGCCGCCCCTCTTCCCCGGCTGCCGCCCTCGCTCATGTCGCTACGCCTTGAAAGTGCGTTATATCGACTAGAGGGGGGGGGGGGTGAATAGACAATTTTTATGAATTCTTCAATGAGGAATTTGCTGGTGAGGAAATTCCTAAGTGAAGAACTACTTGCAGCGAAATAAGTACTCAGAACTAAACATAACAGAACACAAGCATAGTCATCATGATGAAATGAAGACAAGCACAGAGTACAGAAAGCGTAAACACAAGATAACACAAGAAAGAAGACGAACAGACTGAAGAAAATGAACTGAGGAAATTGAGAAAGTATTCAGTCAAAGTCTTCAAACAGATATGAACAGGCACACAAAATAGACATGAGGAAATGAAAGAGTTGAGGAAATAGAACCGGTAAGCTCGGTGAAGACAATGATTTGGTAGACCAGTTCCAACTGCTGTCTCAGTTGTACATCTGGTTGGAGCGGCTGAGTATTTAAACTCAAGGACACCCAGTCCCGGACACACAGTCCTCACTGTATTCTCCTTGAGCTAAGGTCACACAGATCTCGCCCAATCACTCGTGATAAGTCTTCAGGTGACTTTCGAACCTTCACAAACTCGGTCACTCGGCGATCCACAATTCCTCTTGGATGCTCTAGACCTTGACGCCTAACCGTCTGGAAGAAGCACAGTCTTCAAAGGAAACAAGCGTTTGATCCACTTAGGATCAATCTCTTCAGTGATACTCAATCACTTTGGGTTTGTAGGTGTTGGGTTTGGGTTTTCCTCACTTGATGATTTTCACTCAAAGTCTTCGAAGGATGGGATGGTCTCAATTGACAAGTGTCAGTTTCTCTCGGAGCAGCCAACCAGCTAGTGGTTGAGGGGGGCGGCTATTTATAGCCTAGGGAGCAGCCCGACATGATAAGACATAAATGCCCTTGTCTGATATGACCGTTAGGTGGGTAGATATTTTGGCACAGCTGGCGCAAAGCACAGCAACGGTCGGAATATTTGACTCTCAAATTCCTTAGGGCTATCATGTTCCTCACTGTGTAGGCAATTCGCACTGGCGAATTCCTAACTCCTCAGTCAGAACAAATTCCTCAGAGACCAGAAGAACTTTGTCTCTGTCACTGAAGAATATGACTGAACTATATGAGATTTCCAATGGCTTCACTCGAAGGGATTGGTAGGTGTAGGATTTTGAGTTGAGCATCACATGGAAACTTTTCCTTAGTATTTCCTCGACCCCCTTTAACAGTACGGTGTTTCCTATGACTCAAGAAAGAGAAAAATGGAACTATGAAAACAAAGTCTTCACGCTTCATGTTCCTCGAATGAATACCAAGTCTTCAAGGTCACACTAGTTTCTTCACTTTCAAATTCTTCAGAAGGTCTTCAGATATCCAAAGTCTTCAGACGAAGAACTTCATTTTTAGGGGTCGACTTTCTCTGTAAATATCAAACTCCTCATAGACTTATAGACCTGTGTACACTCACAAACGCATCAGTCCCTTAACCTATAAGTCTTCAATACACCAAAATCACTAAGGGGCACTAGATGCACTTACAATCTCCCCCTTTTTGGTGATTGATGACAATATAGGTTAAGTTTTCAACGGGGATAAACATGTGAAGTGTAAATACTGATATTGAGGAATTTGATTGCAAGATATAGAAGAACTCCCCCTGAAGATGTGCATAGTGGGGAATTTGCTTTTGAAGCAATGCACACTTGAAGAGTATAATCATGGAGATCTCCCCCTATATCTTGTAATTCATACACGCATTTGACATATAATATGAAGAATTTGAAATGCATGATGAAATATGGTGACTGATGTAATTCAGCATGTGTGCATTAACATTAATGAGGAATAAGCATGCAGAAGAACACAACAAAAGTATCAGGCCACCATAGAGTTTAAGATTACAACTCGATCCAATAAAGTCATCAGAAGAACGAGAGTTGTAACTTAGCAAAAAAACGCCCATATAGTATAGACCCGCTTGAAGACTAACTCAAATTTCTCCCCCTTTGTCATCGAATGACCAAAAGGGTTGAAACTGAGGACTAACGCCCCTGAAGAATATCATGATGATGGAGGAGCGCCAGTGTTGTTAGGGTATTGAGTCGTCGTAGGGCCTGCTGCAGTGTCGTCCAAGTCTTCATGCGCGTCCGTGGCGCACGATGAAGAATATGAGCTGGCCACCAAGGAAGGAACCTTGACCTTCTTGTATTTCTTCGGTGGAGGAGCAGACCAGTCGAAGTCTTCCTTGAAGCCCATTTGCTTCAGATCATCTTCACCATATAGATGTGACAGAATAGCCCAGGTGCGATCAAACACTTAATGGAGGTAGTAATGGTTTTTCTTCACTGCATTATGTGTGGAAGACATGTTGTGAAGAATAGAGCTAAGCTGACACTTAACCCACTTGTGGTTTCAATCCACCTTCTGGTGAAGGCTTATAAGCAGCTCACGGTCAGTCATCACACGAGGAGCAGTAGCTTGAGGACTTGACTTGGTAGCATTGGCAGCAGAATCATGAGTGGCAGAGTCATCATTGGTGGAGTATGATGCAGCTTTACGGAACTAACCATCCAATGGATGAATGCCTTCATCGATAACGGCTGGTGACTTGCCTTTCTCATCAGATGAGGAAATTGTCCGTTTGAGGACTTCAATAGGGGGCAAGTAGCTGAGGTGATTCTGAATATCAGCCTTGTAGTTGAGTGAAGACCTTGTTCTGAGGAATCTCATGATCCACGGCGTGTAAGGCTTCAGCTCAAATGGTGAAAGTGCAACATTCGCCGGAGTCCTCATGAAGAAATCATGATAGTTTATGCGGATGCCATGCATTATGTTGAAAAGCATATTCTTCATCATCCCAATAATTTCTTCATCGGATGAGTCATGGCCTTTGATAGGACTCATGATCTTCGTCAGAATGCGGTAGATGGTTCTTGGCACATAGAGCAATTCCTTCACGAGGAATTTGGTCCTTGGGGCTTGACCAGGCTTCAGCGGCTTCATGAGCACTTGCATATAGTGAGCAGTGAGTTCAGGCTCGTCATACGGACAAGAAGCACCGTTAGGTGGAGGAATGATTGGCAAGGCACGAAGCAATTCAGAGGCTAGTGCCTTGTAATGAGTGTTTTCAGTCATCCAGTCCAACACCCACGAGTTGACGTCAGCAGCATCACCTGTGATATGCAGAGTTGTGAAGAACTGAAGAATAAGCTCTTCATTCCAATCAACAATGTCAGAGCAGAAGTTGAGCAAGCCTGCATCATGAAGCATGCTGAGGACTTGGGAGAAGAAAGGCATTGATTCCATGTCCACATGAGGAATATGCTCGTGGTCGAAGACTTTGTCCTTGTTGAAAAGCAGTGAGGAATAGAACTTGGCCTGGCTGGCAGTCCAGAAATGCTTCCTTCTAAGACAAGCATTGTCATAGGGGTTGAATTCAGTGAAGAACACGTGCTCGCCGAAGAAATCATCAGCCTTGAATTTTTGCTTCTTTGAGAAAGGATCCTTTGGCTTGGGCTGAGGAGTGTCATTCAATTGCATCACTACCTCAGGAATCGCAATCTCAGGTTCCTCAGGCTGAGGAATTTCAGGCTCTTCTGCAGCTTCAGCCTGGTTCTTCATTTCCTCATTAACATTTTCTTCAGCACTAGTGGATGGAATTTCTTTATGAACACTTGGGGTTGCATGAGGTTCTTCAGATCCCATTTGCACTTCAGTAGCAGCAGGGGACTGAGGAATTTCTTGGAGTGGAGTGAACATTGGAGAGTTGGGGTGCTGACTGTCCCAAAATTCATCATTGAGCACAGGAGTGGTACAACCAATGTCCACATCCTCATCGTCCATTTCTTCGACACCCGCCTCTTCAGCAGTGAACTAAGGCATAGGTGAGGAAATGACTGGGGGTGAAGGGATTGCATCCACTTCAATTTCTTCGTCCAACTGCTCTGTCGAAGCAGCAGAAGGAGTTTCTTCATCAGGTTGTTGGGAATCACATAATCTTCACCATAAGGAACAAGGTCCTTAGATGGCATGAAAGAGACTGGAACAACATCAGTTGGATTGTCAATTGAACTAGTCAGAGGCTTCATATTCTTCGAAGCTGAAGAATTTGAAGAATTTGATGCCTTCCTTTTCTTCACAGTTGCACGCTCTGCAGCCTTGGTCTTCTTCGCATTTGATGCAGATGGAAGGATCGGAGTTGGAGTAGGCACAGGAGGTGCAAAGGACTTTGGTTCATTGTCCTCAGGCGCAACTGATGCAGTTGCCCTGACTTGTTCACTTTCTTCAGGCGCACCACTAGTATGCCCTGGCAATATCTTCAGCGGCTAGAATGGAGTCATCAGCCCTAGCACTCTCATTTTCTTTAGCAGCCTCATTGTCATCAGCGGTGTTGGCATGTTCTTCAGTAGGCTGAGCAGATGCTTCAGCCGGTGTAACTTCAATATGCACAGGAGGAGCAGCACTTGAAGTGAATTTCTTCGTCAGATTCACGAACCGAACCTTGGTGCCCTTCTAATCAGCATGGTAGCGATCAAATTCATCACTCAGTTGCTTGATTTAAGCTTGCAAAACAAGGAGCTGATCAGGGGTGGGAGTGAGGACATTGTCCTTGAGGTAGCGCTGTTTCTTGTACTGCGCTTTCTTCAAGCTTCTGCCTTGTCCAAATTTCCATTTTTCTTCCTCAATAAAGGCAGTCAGAACATGACTTTGACCAGGAGTGAGGTTCATCTCCGGCAAAGGCGTGTTAGGGTCCTTGTGCCATAGGTCAATGTAATCGAGGATCAACTTTGGATCCAACATCAGTGGCACATTGCTACCTTTGGCTCTAGCGACCCTGGCTTGCCTGTCTCTGATGATTTCAGCAAGTTCTTCATCATCAGCCTCATCGTCATCAGAGGGAACTTGGAATGCGACCTGCTTCTTATGAGGACTTGGTCAAATGCCTCGTCCAGCAGTGGCCTTTTTCTTCAGCAGAGAGGGGCCAGCTGAGGAATTTCATGCAACTGAGGAGCTTGCAGATGCTCCTGAGGCAATTGAGAAGCCTTGGGCCCTTTGGCACGAGGCGAGATGCACAGGTGCCGAGGATTTGGTCGGAGTAGCTGAAGACTTTGACGGAGGAGCTGAGGACTTTGACAGAGCAGCCTGAGGAATTGGCCATGAGGGCCTTAAGGAATCTGGCCTTGAGGGCATAGCAGAGGAGCTTGGCTGTGAGGGCATTGAAGGAGAAGCGCTTGACTTATGCGCAGGCTTCTTGTGCATTGCCTTCTTTGGCTGACTGGCAGAGGTCTCAGCAGAGGCAGCAGCAACAACAGCAGCAGCAGAGTCTGCGTTGAATTTCTTTACTGCTTCCTTTGTTTGCTTGGCTAGTTTGACCTGGCGCTTTGCCCATTCATCAGCATAGTCCTCACCGTGCTTGAGGCTGGTGGGATCTGCCTCTTGGCCTGGTGCCAATGGAGGTCTTCAGCATGGAGGGTTGAGCGTTAATTTCTTCATATACTTGGGAGTAACATACCTGTACTCCCTCCATTCTCGTGCCCATCTCCTCTCAATCTGCTTTTTGCGCACCTTGCGCTGATTCTTGTCCTCGCCAAACTTGGCCTCATCAGGAGTGTAGTATCCAGCATAAATGTCCTCAGGGATTTCAAACACAATATTGACCTCAGGCCTCTTTCCTCCCTTCTGTGGCTTCTTGTCAGCCATTTCTTCAGCTGAGGAATATGAACAACTAAAGTTTCTGAAGAGGTGTGCAACTTTTCTTCGAGGAACGCTGCAAATGAGTTAAGTTGATGAGAACCTAGTGATTCAGCAGCGGACATTTGTACCTGTGAACAGAGTATAGTTGCGAGGAATTTGGAGAGGTCATATGCGTTCTCAGAAGGTTTTAAAAAAAAGGTTTTGAGGAATTTGACCAGATGAGTCTTGAGGAATTTCACTAAGCGTTCTTTGTCTTAGGTTCCAGAGTTGTATAGATTGAAAATCCACACAATTGAGGAATCTTGAAGAAAAACATTGCTTACAGAAATGAATCAAGAGCCGATGACATGCGAGGTGTTCATGTGTGTGAAGATTTGAAGAATAAACACCTTTGAAGATTTTCAAGAAATCATAACAATCAAAGAGGGTAGTAAAAGTAACTTTTAATTACCCAAAGTGAAGAACTTGACGAACTGGGAAATGTAGATGTGAAGTTCGTCAAGTCAGATCTTCCACGCCCTAACTCGGCAGAGGAAGACGACTACGGCGGCGGCAGAGTGAAGAAATCCGCAACCGGCGCGAGTACGACGGCGACGAGGTCGAGGCAGTAAAGCTCTTCCTCACCGGCGACGATGATGTAGCGGCGGAACTAGGGTTTCGGGAAGCTCGAGCGGGAGTGAGAGCAAGCGAGGTGAAAGTGAAGTGAGGAAGAGACAGGGGTATTTATAGAGGGAGTGAAAAATTGTACGCCCGAGGAACTCAGATGAATGTGCCCCTAGCCCTTCTCATTCGCTTGACATGTGTCACCCACGTACTAAGAGGTGGCGATCGTGTATGATCATGGGTGAATAGATAAGTATTGTTGTGGGATGCGGAACGATTTGAGCGGCAAAGTCGAAAATTCAGATTGGTAAGTTAAAATTTCCGTTCGCAATTTCTTCAGCTGTCAAGGACACAGTGAAGATTTTGAACGAGTTTCAATTAGAACACACATGAAGAATTTGTGAATAGACTGGGTTGAGTTTAGCATAGAGGGGGAAGGGTCCGATCACATTCACTTAGCAGAAGAAATCAACTTGAAGAAATAGCAATAAGTGAATGCTGTAGAGGACATAAACTCATATATATATATATATATATATATATATATATATATTCAAGTGAAGAACAATACCGGAAAGAGTGAAGATAATGCAAAGTTGAAGAATTTGAAAGACTGAGGAATTTCAAAAACGAAGAAAAAACTCAAATTGAAGATTTCCAACTTTGGGTGGTGGCGTAACTCACCGTATAAGAAAGCTGATTTCAGACACCGCGTACAACTGTCATAGGGATCTGAGAATCAATTTCTTCATTAATTTCTTCACACTTAGAGGGTTAGTCTTCATTGATTGAAGAAAAAGGTTACTTCGTGTGTTGCGCATCTAAGTCATCAAGTCAGCATAAGTGTTAGGATGTGTGATCATTTCAGAGAACATTCGAAGATTCTAGGATATTTAACTCACACCACAACTTGCTAAATCTCTTCTCATCCAAGGGCTTAGTGAAGATATCGGCCAATTGATCTTCAGTGCTAACGTGGTCGATGGAGATGTCACCCTTCAACACATGATCACGAAGAAAATGATGACGGATCTGGATGTTCTTGGTCTTCGAGTGCTGAACTGGGTTATGAGCAATCTTGATAGCACTCTCATTGTCACAGTAGAGAGGCACATTCTTCACGTTGACGCCATAGTCCTTGAGTGTTTTCTTCATCCATAGTAGTTGAGCACAGCACGATCTAGCAGCAATGTACTCAGCTTCTGCAGTGGAGAGTGATATGCAGTTCTGTTTCTTTGAGGACCAACAGACCAAGGATTGTCCGAGGAAATGACATGTGCCAGATGTTGACTTGTGGTGCACGCGATCGCCAGCATAGTCAGAGTCTGAATATCCAGTGAGATCATAAGAGGAGCCCTTAGGATACCATAGTCCAAGTGTTGGTGTGTGAGCTAAGTATCGAAGAATATGCTTCACAGCCTTATGGTGTGATTCCTTCGATGTAGCTTGAAATCGGGCACACATGCAAACACTAAGCATAATATCCAGCCTAGATGCACATAGGTACAATGAAGAGCCAATCATGGAGCGGTATACCTTTTGATTGAAGTCTTGGCCATTTTCATAAGTGCACAGATGGCCATTTGTGGGCATTGGAATTTTGACCCCTTTGCAATCTTGCATGCCGAATTTCCTCAATACGTCCTTGAGGTATTTCTCTTGAGATATGAATATCCCATTCTTGCTGTTGATTTAATTTGAAGACCTAAAAAGAATTTCAATTCTCCCATCATAGACATTTGATATTCTTCACTCATCATATAGGCAAATTCATCACTATATCGTTGGTCGATCTGACCAAAAATGATATCATCAACATATATTTGGCACACAAACAATTCATCATTATAAGATTTAGTGAAAAGAGTTGGGTCGAGTGAACCGGGTTTGAAGCCTTTCTTCATGAGGAATTCCTTCAAAGTATCATACCACACCCGAGGGGCTTGCTTGAGGCCATACAGGGCCTTGTTGAGCTTGAAGACTTTGTCAGGATTCTTTGGATCTTCAAAACCTGGGGGTTGAGCAACATATACTTCTTCCTCAAGCTTACCATTGAGGAATGCACTTTTCACATCCATTTGTTGTAAGATAATATCATGATGGTTAGCATAAGCAAGTAATATGTGAATAGCCTCAAGTCTAGCAACAGGTGCAAAAGTTTCATCGAAGTCAATTCCTTCAACCTGTGTGTAGCCTTGAGCTACAAGCCATACCTTATTCCTCACCACAAGGCCATTTTCATCTTTCTTGTTGCGGTAGATCCACTTTGTGCCAATAATGTTGTGCTTGCAAGGATCTGGATGCTTGACCAGTTCCCAGACGTTGTTGAGCTCAAACTGATGTAATTCTTCTTGCATAGCTTGAATCCACTCAGGCTCCAGAAATGCTTCATCTACCTTAGTGGGCTCTGTGATAGAGACAAAAGTAAAGTACCCACAAAAGTTAGATAAATGTGAAGTTTTTGAGCGTGTGAGAGGACCTGGTGCGTCAATGTCATCGATGATCTTCTCGATTTGCACTTCGTTTGCAATGCGAGGATGAGCGGGTTGTCTTCGAGGAATTTGATCCGCATTTTCTTCAGGAGCATTTTCCTCGGCACCATTTTCTTCAGGTGTGCCAGCACGACGTTCATCACGTTCTGGAATGAATTCTTCAGCAAATTCTTTGGTGGGAATGACATCCTCAGTAGATTTGAACTTGATAGACTCCTCAGGTGCTGGTTCATCTATCACACAAGGTAGGTGCTCTCTACGCGAGCCATTAGTTTTATCGAACCACACATCTACAGTTTCAACAACCTTGTGAAGAACGTTGTTGAAGACTTTGTAGGTGTGCGAGTCCTTTCCGTAACCAAGCATGAAACCTTCATGTGCTTTTGGTGCAAATTTAGATGTGTGATGATGATCTCTAATCCAACATATAGCACCGAAGACTTTGAAGTAACTCACATTGGGTTTCTTGTCAGTGAGGAGTTCATAGGCAGTCTTCTTGAAGAATTTGTGAAGATATACTCTGTTGATGATGTGGCACCAGGTATCAATTGCCTCACTCGAAAACGACGAGGCGTCTTGTATTCATCAAGCATAGTGCGAGCCATCTCAACAAGAGTTCGTTCTTGCGCTCCATGGCGCCATTACATTGAGGAGTATAAGGAGCAGATAACTCATGAGTAATACCAAGTTCATCAAGATAGTCATCAAGATCGGAATTCTTGAACTCAGTTCCATTGTCACTCCTGATGTGCTTGATCTTCACACCAAAGTTGGTTGAAGCCCTTGAGGAAAATCGTTTGAAGACTTCCTGCACCTCATGTTTGTAAGTGACAATGTGTACCCATGTGTAACGAGAATAATCAACAACAATAACAAAGCCATATAGAGATGCATCATTTGTAACAGCAGAATAATGAGTAGGACCGAAGAGATCCATGTGAAGCAGTTCAAATGGTCGAGTGGTAGTCATGATAGTCTTCGCTGGATGCTCTTTGTCATCTTTCCAGCTTCACAGGCTCCACATAAGTGATCCTTGAGGAATTTGACATTCTCAATGCCAATGACATGCTTCTTCTTCGCGAGCGTGTGCAGATTCCTCATGCCAGCATGACCAAGTCATCGATGCCATAGCCAGCCTTCTGAAGCTTTTGCAACTAAGCATATAGCCGGTTGTGGTCCTATAGAGAAATCAACAATGTACAAGTCTCCTCTCCTAAAGCCTTCGAAGACTTTGGAATTGTCAGCTTCCATGATCGCGACACAACGATACTTGCCAAAGACAACAACCATATCAAGATCACAAAGCATTGAGACCGACATGAGGTTGTATCCTAAGGACTCGACAAGCATGACTTTGTGTGTATGTCCTTAGAGATCGCAACCCAATACCTGACTTTTGCCTTTGTCAGCGAAGATGATATGCTTCAGATGTGACGGTGATAAAGGAGCATCCATCAATAGATTCTTGTCACTCGTCATGTGATTCGTACATCCACTATCGAGGACCCACTCATTTGCCTTGGGTTGTTCATCCTGCAGATGAATTAGTGCAACTTACGAACTCATATACTTCATCAATGAAGAACATGACATCAATATCATCAGATCACTTTCTTCGAGAAATTTGAACAGATAAACAGTATGAGGACGTGTGAAATGAAAGTTCATTTCATCATGATTAGCCTGCGTCCTATCAGGCACTGTTCAGGTCTCCAGCAAACTTTTCAGACGTTTTGAGCACTTCTGGAGACCTGACCCTGCATAAGAGATTAATTCTTTTTCTTCACCACCCACATCTGAAGGGGTGGCAAAGAATTCATCACTTTGCGAGCACCATATGAGAAAGGTGGCATAGAAGCCAGTCCACTTCGTTTCACATAAGAGGGGTTAGGGTAAGAATATGAATAAGTAGAGAAATTCTTCGAGGACTTATGAACATAATGATTTGAAGAATAATGCACATATTCATAGCCCTTAGCTCTACCCTGCGAAACAGAGGGGTTAGCACGATGATGATCATATGAGGACTTTGATCCTTTTGAGGAATTTGATCCACGTGAGGAATTTGGTCCATATGAGGACTTGGATCCATATGAAGAATTTGGTTCATATGAGGAATTTGATCTGGAGTTCCTATTCTTCACAGGTGGTGTCATGAGGACATTCACTTGAAGACTTTCAAGGCAAATTTTGGGAACCCAGATTTTCTTCATAGGGGAACCGTTCCTGCAGTTAGTGCCAACATATCTAGCAAATACTTCACCATTCTGATTTTTGAACAGTTTATAGTTGGAGTCAAATGACTCATCAGAAAAATGAGGAGATTCACATGTAAAGCCAGATAAGTTGGATGGATCAACTGGAGGTCCCTTTGCAAAGAACCCATGAGGTTTTGGGGTCTCGCTCGGGCTTCCAAAGATGTTCCATCAGCATTGAGTTTCCTCTCAAAGGCAATACCCTCTTTCCTAGGGTTTCTGTTGAGGATCTGCTTTTTGAGCACATCACAAAGAGTCTGGTGCCCTTTGATGCTTTTGTACATGCCTGTCATGTACAATTCCTTCAGCCCTGCATCATCAGTGATACTTGCATTATCCTCAGATGAGGAATTACTGATAGCAGAGACAGATGAAGAATTTGTAGCATTAGAAGCATTTGAACATTCAGGTGAAGAATTAGCAGTTTCATGTGCAATGCACTTCATACATCGAGGAACAAATTCTTCCTGAGTAGCGCTGATTTGTTTAGCAAGTAATGAATCGCGCTCCTTCTCAAGATCTTCATAATCCACTCTTAGCTTTTCAAGATCTTGCTTTCTTTGAAGATATTCAGAAGAAAGCTTCTCATGATCAGATAAGAGAGTATTATGATGATCTTGAAGGGCGTCAAACTTGGACTGAAGTCTCTGAAGACTCTCAGCCAAAGCTTTTGACTAATCCATTTCTTCACCCAACATATCATCGCTCTTATTTAGCATATATTGAAATTTTTCCAAAGCTCTTTGTTGTTTAGTGGCAAGGGAAGCAAGTTTGACATAGCTAGGGCCAAATTCATCACCTGATTCATCATCACTAGACTCAGAAAGGTAGCATTTAGTTAACTTGGCACCCTCTGCCATAAGGCACGGTGAAGAGGATGACGATTCAGGTGCGAAAGTCATCTCCTTGAGAGAATCCTTGTAATCCTCAAACCAAGGACCATGACGAGTACGATGACCTTCGTAGACCTCAGAGAGCCGGTCCCAGATTAGCTTCGCGTGATTGAGGTGCATGACGTTCCTGAACTAATTTCGGGACACGCAGGAGCAGATGACATCCTTCGCTGTGAGGTTGAGTAGAGTGTACTTGCGAATGTCATCGGCCTCAGCCATCTTGCATAGATCGGTAAGACCAATCTCAGTGACCGTCCATAGTTTGTTGTCCATAACCATGAGTCGCTTCTTCATCATGGCCTTCCACCGAGGATACTCATGACCGTCAAAGATGGGGCAGGATACCTTCCTCAATCCTGCAGTCGACATAACTAAAACTCCAAGCGGTTAAACCAAAATCATACAGAACAAGGGAGTACCTCGCTCTGATACCAATTGAAAGTGCGTTATATCGACTAGAGGGGGGTGAATAGGTGATTTTTATGAATTCTTCACTGAGGAATTTCTTTGGTGAGGAAATTCTAAGTGAAGAACTACTTGCAGCCGAATAAGTACTCAGAAGTAAACATAACAGAACACAAGCATAGTCATCATGATGAAATCAAGACAAGCACAGAGTACAGAAAGCATAAACACAGGATAACACAAGAAGGAATACGGACATTGTCGGTGTCAAAACGGGCGGATCTCGGGTAGGGGGTCCCGAACTGTGCGTCTAGGCGGATGGTAACAGGAGACAAGGGACACGATGTTTTTACCCAGGTTCGGGCCCTCTCGATGGAGGTAAAACCCTACTCCTGCTTGATTAATATTGATGATATGGGTAGTACAAGAGTGGATCTACCGTGAGATCAAGGAGGCTAAACCCTAGAAGCTAGCCTATGGTATGATTGCTGTTATGATTGTTGTCCTACGGACTAAAACCCTCCGGTTTGTATAGACACCGGAGAGGGCTAGGGTTACACAGAGTCGGTTACAATGGTAGGAGATCTACATATCCGTATTGCCAAGCTTGCCTTCCACGCTAAGGAAAGTCCCATCCGGACACGGGACGAAGTCTTCAATCTTGTATCTTCATAGTCTTGGAGTCCGGTCGATGATGATAGTCCGGCTATCCGGACACCCCCTAGTCCAGGACTCCCTCAGTAGCCCCCGAACCAGGCTTCAATGATGACGAGTCCAACGCGTATATTCTCTTCGGCGTTGCAAGCACTAGTAGAAAACCACCCATTAGACCCGGTTCGTAAGGGCCTTTAGTCCCGGTTCATGAACCGGGACTAATGGGTCGTTACTAATGCCTCCACCCATTAGTCCCGGTTCAAACACGAACCGGGACCAATGAGCCTCCACGTGGCCTCAGGCGCCGAGCCCGGTCGAGGCCTTTGGTCCCAGTTGGTGGCTCCAACCGGGACCAAAAGGCATCCACGCGTCTGCATTCCAGTGGCTGGGTTTCTTTTTTGAAAGGAGGGGGGTTGGGGGTTTAATTTAGGTGTTTTGTATATTGTGTTAGCTAGCTAATTAATAGAGAGAAGTGTCCTCTCTTATGTCCGTGCTTGGTCGACGCTTCGTAGTATATATACATAAGTGATCGAGAGAAGCATTGATCTGAAGTTAAATCATGCATACCGAGAGAAGATCGATCGACCTCTCCTTCTCCGAGAGATTGGTCGAACAACAAGTTCTTTACTGGCTACATACATGTAAAAGATCTCTTAATTACAAACCACTAGCATTTGAAATGAAGTTCCACATGGTATTCTCCGGCTTTACTGATGACGTGTTCAAGAAAGAATCCCGCCAATTCCTCTTGAATTGCTTTCATGCGATCTGGTTCTAGGAGTTCATCCCGCATCTGCCACGTCTAATTAATTTGAAGAAGGGGGTTAATTAATACATATATATGAATGAAACTCAACAGAAATGATGGTGTAATAAAATGAAATTGTGAATATTATTGCTTATGCACTTCATATTGTCTTCTAGAGTAGCCCGCTTGTTTTTCAAAGTCGCGTTGTGGATGAACTACGCACACGTAGTATCCACGTAAATCATTCCTTCCTCCTGCCACAAGCACTTTACGAGAAATAGAGGTCAATCAAACTGATAATGAAGCATTATATAAATGGCATTGATGAAAGTATAGCTATAGAATCAGCGGAGATGCACGCCATAGTACTTACTTTCGGTATACATATCGCAGCTCCTTGGCAGTCCGGAGCTTGTGCGGTGAACTGTTTCCAAACCCTGCAAGACAAAGAAAATAATTATTATTACTTGAGATATCAGGAAATGAACAAAAGTTGCCGATATGGTGCGATAATGATCGATTGAACTTACTTGTTGAGCATTTCACCATGTCCGCATAGGTGCTGGGATCTTTCCGTCTCGAGTCTAAGGCGGTTACTAGTCCACGCTCAAGCTTAATCTCGAGAAGAATATAGTGGTACCTGCACACGCATGCATAACTCATCAATTACATTAACCTCGCTCGAGTAATAAGGAAACCGAATATGCACACGACAAAGATCACTCACGGGCCGTTGTAAGGAAAGAGTATGGTATCTTTGTTTTGATTTTTGATTAACGATTGTAGCAAGTTGTCCTCGGCCTCTTGATGTTCTTTTCAACCAGAAATACATCTATGATATTTGTGTTAATGAACCCAATATCATAGATTTCATTTTTTTTGCACTCGACGATCTTCAATCTGCATAATATATTGAGGATAATTAATTATAAATACATGCAATGAAAGAGCCGAGCTATATATAGAGACTAATGACAGAAATAGTACTTACAGGCAGTAGCAAAAGACCATTAATTTATCGAGGGCCTTTTGATTGAAGAACTCGAAGAACTCCTCAAATGGAACACACAACACATCATTTGAAACGAGGTCTACTCCTCTTTAATTTTCAGATACAAACTGTTCGTCCCCTCAGACTCTCTGCAGGTTTTCATGTACCAACTATGGAATCTTCGCATCATTGTTGTCGAGATTTTCATCTTTGACGAGAGGCTTCCGTACTCAGATCTGAATCGTCCACCTCCATGAAATCGGGAAGTGCATCGTCGGTGTAATCTTCAAGATTGCCATAACCGCCACCGCCCCGGAGGATTAGACACATTGAGCGGGGGCACGATAGCTGTGCTTGTTCGCCGAGCTGGGCAATTTTTTCCCTTTGCTCGTTGTTCTTTTGACCTTTATCACCGACAGTAGTTCCCACCGCTTGGCTTGGAGATATGTCTGCTCATGAATGCGCTCATAGTTGGTTCTCGGCGGAGACTTTGGTGGTTTCCTCGGGGCATCGAGTGCGCTTTGCTTTCACGGATCTACCTTCTCCTCCGGAGGTGGATGTATCTTTGCTTTCACCCCTTCAAAGAACTCCTTCACTTGGGCCTGCACGATCGTATTGTTTTCCTCCTTGGTCCTCTTGTGCACGGTAACTTCTCTGTGGCTTTAGAGGTGGACCGTATATGTATTGCCTCTCTCTTCTTGTCTTTGCTAGGCGCCGAGCAGAGCGAGGCGGCTGCGGTGTCTGTCTTCTTCGTGCTTGCTTACGAGGCGGAGGAGAAGGACTACGATCGCCAAGCAGCCGGGCGGCGGCGGGTCTCTTCCGCCCTTGCCTTGCAAGGCGGAGAAGGAGGAGGCAGAGTGCCGCCACGCCACGGAGAAGGAGGCGGAGTGCTGCCACGCGTGCCACGATCGTCACTCGCGGGAGGAGGCGGGAGGAGGCGGAGTGCCGCCACGCGTTCCCTAATCGTCACTCGCGGGGAGGAGGCGGTGGAGGAGAAGGAGTGCCTGACTCACGGGAGGAGGAGGAGGAGGCGGAGGCGTCGATTCTGAAGGTTGATGAGCTCCTTCGCCATAGGCATGGAGTCTTGAGCGAGAACCCAGCCAGTCTTCCCTTCACGGTAGGGTGCTGCGCCGAGGTCCTCAAATCCTCCGTTATTTCATCCACCATCACCTTAGCAAATCATACGGAATCGGTGGCGGTGATAAGTTGTGCGGATCCACTAGGATAAACTTTGCCAACAACCGCCTTGACCTTCAAATTCATCCATCGCGCCATAATGTGGCAATTTGAGACTCCGTGATACCATCCACGGGATAGCTGGCGAGAGCCGTCAAGACATGCTCCGGTGAAGCAGCTCGGTGGAAGCAACGCCCTTCTCCGCTGAGATGGCGGGGTAACCGGGGAAGCTTCGCATGTCGTTTGTTGCGATCTGCTGCTTCTCGTTCCTCTTCTCGATCCTCTAGCCCCATTACCCTTCCAAGCAGCGCCTGCATTTGGTCCTGCTCCAGGTTCTTCCTACTCTCGTGGGTTTTGTAACCCCCTGCGTCCGGAAAACCAACCTTCCACGGAATGGAGCCTGGCGTGCCTTGTGTCCGTCCAGGGTGCTTGGGATTCCCAAGGGCCATTGTGAGCTCGTCCTTCTCCCTGTTTGGAAGGAACGTCCCTTGCTGCGCTGCATCGATATAGTGTCGAAGGTTCTTGACTAGTGTTTGCTGTTGCTCGTCCGTCCCATCGACACGCCTATTCTGAGGTCCAAGGTTCCGCTAACCCGAAGAACCAAGTCCGCAACGATCGGCGATGCATTGTCTCTGGTTCGATCCCTTTTCAAGCGAGATCATGCTCAGCCTTGGACCACTTAGGCGGGCTTTGAGGTAGCCACGACCCGTGCGATGGTGAAGCTTCTTCTTCGCAGCATTTTTCTTGTTTGTCTCCGACATCTTCTTACTCTTTTCCGATGTCTTGTGGGCCACAAATGCGGGCGATGATCTTTGATCTTCTCATATTTGCCGATGAATTCTGGTGTCTTTTTTTCTTGACAAACTGGTTCAGCTCTTTCCTCCACCTCCTCATTAGGCCTGCCATCTTCTTAAGAGCACAAGACTTGATTAATTGCTCTTTAACTGGCTTCTCCGGATCCTCCTCTAGCGGTAGGGTGAAATTTGCCTTCAGCTCGGTCAAAGATCTTCTTTACGCATATCATTGACATAAGACACCTCGGTATCTTCATCCTTAGCGAGGCTTATACCATTGCTTGGATCTTGATCGGGATCTGTCCCTAACAAGAACCCCTTGACCGAAAGCGTAAAATGCCTTCCTTGTCCGGATGGGTTTAATCGGTTCGCCGTCGGGCGCGATTTCTATGATCTCAAACTTTTCATCCGAGCTCAACTTTTTCTTTGGGCCTCGTCTCCTTACCAAAGTTGTGCTTGATCCGGAGGGCTAGAAATTATAAGGAAGAAAGACGACAGTAATTAATATGTGTACATATACCAAAACAATTAATGGATGCATCAATTAACTTGTCAGCACGGGCTTAACTAATATATATATACCTGGCCGGACTCGGTTCGGTGACCGGAGCAGTCAGCATGGTCTCCTTCGTCTTGTAGCTCCATTGTGTCACCGGAGCCATCATGGACATAGTCCTCCTCTTGTACCGACATTAATGGGTCGAAGCCATCATAAACATAGCCCTCTTCTTCATCCAGCTGACCATCGGTGTCGATGAGAAATGACGCAACATCATCACTTCCATTTGCGATTATGTCCCCCAACATCCCTTCTGTTTCTTCGTCTCGGGAGTGCTCCATAGTTTCTGCAAATATTTACAACATGCCATTTATTCAAACGGTACATAGTGGCAAACGTAGAACTAGCTAGCTAATCACAATAAGGAATCATGTTAGTGGCCTCGACGCTGCTTCTCTAGGGTTTGGGGTCGCCTCGACACAAAGCTTCAAGGGTTTGGGGTGGCCTCGACGATAACGCTCTTTTAACTTGATAAATTTGGGTGGCCTCGAGAGAGTAAATTTGTGGGGTAGGGGCGCGGCGGGAGGGGGTAGGAGACCAACATCGTTTTCTCTCTAGGGTTTGGGTGTCCTCGAGAGTTTTAGTCGAGCGAGAGGGCCGAGGGGGGTGCTGCAGTTGTATAAGTTATCACGGTCGAGAGGGGGTATATATATCGACCGCCCCTCATGTCGAAGTTATCTAGAGGGGGTTATATCGACAACGACACGACATACATATACATGGGAAAATAATGTTATCGGGGAGGGGGTATCGGTACCACCCCCTCGTGTTGAAGTTTCTTCTTTCTCCTTCCTTTCTTTCTTCTTCTCCTCTTCTTTTTCTTCTTCTCCCTCGAGAAAGGAAAATAATTAAGGAAAAGCAAGAAAAGAGGAAGAAGGAAGAAGGAAGAAGAAGAAGAAGTAAAAGAAGAAAAAAAGAGGAGAAGAAGAAAGCAATAGAGGAGAAGAAGAAAAAATAGAATTTTTTTCTTCTATTTTTTCTTCTTCTCCTCTATTCCTTTCTTCTTCTCCTCTTCTTTTTCTTCTTTTTTCCTCTTCTTATTTATTTCTCCTCTTCTTCCTCTCCTCTTTTTCTCCTTTCTTCCTCTTATTTTCCTTTTTCCTCTCATTCTTTTTCTTCTTCTTCTTCCTTCTTCCTTCTTCCTCTTTTCTTCCTTTTCCTTATTTTACTTTCTCCTCTACACTAACCTAAAATGCACTAACCTAAAATCGATCGATATCTACTAACAACCTAAATATAAAATTAAAACATATATGAAAAAACATATATAAACAAAAAATGCTATGAACATTATATTCATACATACATACATACATACATATATATATATATATATATATATATATATATATATATATATATATATATATATAGGAAAATCCATCCTACCACCCGTGGTAGTTACCCCACATGTCTCATATACTACCATGTGGTACTATATATACTATTTTATTATTTTAAATATGTTCATATACTATATCTAAGATATTTCAAAGCAAGTTACATGAAAAATTGCATATGAGCCCATAGTTTTTGATATATTTGTAAAATACGTACATATTTATGCGTAAAATGAGCATACTCAAAAATGGTACATACTACCTAAAATTAGTATATATACTACCTAATCATTGTTATATACTACATACTACATGTACATACTCTCGGTTCCGACAGATACTACATACAACATACAAAACATAAGTGGTGGTAACTACCACTGCTTGTAGGAAACATTTGTCCTATATATATATATATATATATATATATATATATATAGGACTAATTTTTCCTACTACCGAATGTAGTTACACCCATTTTTATTTTATGCGCTTTAGGTAGTATCTATCATACCACAGTGTATGTATGCGTAGTATGTAGTATTTAAAATATGTAGGTAGTATATATACTATTTTTTAGGTAGTATGTAGTATATTTTAGCATACTTCTTTTACGTGCAAATATGTACGTATTTTCACAAATATGATAAAAACATGGGCTCACATGCAATTTTTTCACATAACTCGCTTTGGAGTATCTTAGATATAGTATATGAACATACTAAAATGATAAAGTAGTATATATACTACCACATAGTACCATATGAGAAATGGGTGTAGCTACACCGTAGTAGGATGCATTTTCCTATATATATATATATATATATATATATATATACATTATATACATTATACATATGAAAAAATGCAATGAACAAAAAAATACACTTATGAAAAAATACTATGAACATGTACACATATATACACATACAAACACATATACATAAAAAAATGCAAAAATGCTATGGAGGAAAATGCAGGCGGGGCGTGGTAGCGCGTGCAGGCGACAGGCGGCAGAGATAGATAGGGGCAGGCGCCGGCCAGCCAGCAGGGTGTGTGGCGTGTGTGGCAGCAGGGCGGAGGGGGGCGGAGCGAGCTATGCTCACGAGGCGGCGGCGGCGAGCGAGCAGCTGGCAGCGTCGGTGGCGGCGGCAACGGCAAGGTGGAGCGAGGCGTCGGCGGCGGCAACGAGGAGGAGCAATGGGCGTCGGGGAGAAGTGGGCGATTTGGCGGAAACTGCTAAGTCTGCTTATATAGCCCAGCCTTTAGTCGGTTGGTGGCTCCAACCGGGACTAATGCCCCTCCTTTGGTCGGTTGGTGGCTCAGCAGGGACTAAAGGGATGCATTGGTCGGTTGGTGCGACAAACCGATACCAATGCACCTTTAGTCGGTTGGAGCCACCAACCGGACCAAAGGCCTCTGTCTTCCCGCATCGGGGCCAAAGTTTAGTCCCACCTCGCTAGTTGAGAGGCGCGCGCGATGGTTTATAAGCCCCACCGCGCCCCTCTCGAACTCCTCTCTACTACAGGCTTATGGGCCTACTTGCTCTTGCTTTGCGGATGGGCCTTCAGGCCTCTGCGGGCTGAATCTGGCCCAAAGTAGGGATTCAAGTCGTATTCAGCCGTGGGGGCCCGATGGGGGCATTTTTTTGTTTTTTGTTTTTCTTTACTTATTGTTGCTATTTTATTTTTTCCAGTTTTTTGTTTTGTTTTCTGCATTATTTATTTTCTTTTGTTTTTTGCTTTATTTTTAAATTCTTTTTGCTTTTATTTTTAGGAAAATTATAAACTTTCTGTTAGTGCCATTACTTTTCAAATTTGAAAACACTTTTTTTGTTTTCTTTCTTGCTTTATTTATTTTATTTTGTTTCTACTTACAACAGAATACTTATTGTTGTTTTTTGTTTTGTTTTCTGCATTATTTATTTTCTTTTGTTTTTTGCTTTATTTTTTAATTCTTTTTGCTTTTAGTTTTAGGAAAATTATAAACTTTCTGTTAGTGCCATTACTTTTCAAATTTGAAAACACTTTTTTTGATTTTCTTTATTTATTTATTTATTGTATTTTGTTTCTACTTACAACAAAATACTTATTGTTATTTTTTGTTTTGTTTTCTGCATTATTTATTTTCTTTTGTTTTTTGCTTTATTTTTAATTCTTTTTGCTTTTAGTTTTAGGAAAATTATAAACTTTCTGTTAGTGCCATTACTTTTCAAATTTGAAAACACTTTTTTGTTTTATTTCTTGCTTTATTTATTTTATTTTGTTTCTACTTACAACAAAATACTTATTGTTGTTTTTTGTTTTGTTTTCTGCATTATTTATTTTCTTTTGTTTTTTGCTTTATTTTTTAATTCTTTTTGCTTTTAGTTTTAGGAAAATTATAAACTTTCCACTTTTTTTGTTTTCTTTCTTGCTTTATTTATTTTATTTTGTTTCTACTTACAACAAAATACTTATTGTTGCTATTTTTAATTATTAGAGGGCCGAACCATAAGACATTAAAGCATTTCAAATGAACTCTGAAAAGGTTGAAAGTTGGCATGGTATCATAAATTGACCCACACATAACATGTGCATGTACAAAACGCAGACAATGGTATCATACTAAATCGATTACAAAGTTGGCATGGTATCATCATAATAGTTGCGGAGAAAGTCTTCACTTTTTCTTCGCTTGTGTCATTGCTTATTGCGCCAGTAACCATGGATAATCTTCATCGTTTATCGGGATCTTTGGGGTCAGCCTTGACTTTAAAGGAGGAATTTCATGAAACTTTTCATAATCTTGAGACATGTCATCTTGTCCTCCACTCCCATGATGTCCCTTTTCCCGAAAGAACTATGTGGCGCTTTGGCTCATCGTATGATGTATTCGCTTCCTTATCTTTTCTAGTTCTCGGTCCGTAGACATGTCCTTCACATAGATAACCTGTGCCACATCATTGGCTAGGACGAGCGGTTCGTCGGTGTACCCAAGATTTTTCAGATCCACTGTTGTCATTCCGTCTCGTGGGTACTACACACTTCCCGCCTCCAGACAGATTGACCCATTTGCACTTAAACAAAGGGACTTAAAATCATGTCCGTAGTCAAGTTCCCATATGTCCACTATGTAACCATAATATGTGTCCTTTCCCCTCTCGGTTGTTGCATCAAAGCGGACACCGCTGTTTTGGTTGGTGCTCTTTTGATCTTGGTCAATTGTGTAAAATGTATTCCCATTTATCTCGTATCCTTTCCAAATCAATACAGTCAAGGATGGTCCCCTGGATAAGAAGTACAACTCATCACAAATAGTGTTGTCACCTCGTCGTGCTTCCAACCAAGCTGCTGAAAGTCTGATGTGTTCACATGTAATCCGATTCGTCGCCTTTGCTCCGGGTGTTTGGGCGCAGATCGTTCTTGTGTTCATCGACATCTGGTCACCAAGGTAGAGTTACGTAGAAGCTGTGTAGTGTGCTTGAGACCAAGAATATCCGTCCCTACATATTATTGAGTCCTTTCCAAGCGTGACTTTTCGATCGATCTCCCCTCATACCGCGATTTAGGAGACCTATCTTCTTAATGCCAGAATGAAGTCAACACAAAACCCGATGACATCCTCTCGTTTGATGGCCCATGGAGATGCTTCCTTCGGCCTAAGCGATTCTGGACATATTTTTTAGGACTCCCATGAACCTCTCAAAGGGGTACATATTGTGTAGAAATCTGACAGGCCCAGAATGACAATCTCGTCAACTAGATGAACTAGGGCGTGCGTCAGATATTGAAGAAGGATGGTGGGAACACCAGCTCAAACCGACAAGACATTGCACCACATCACTCCTTAGCCTTGGTATGATTTCTGGATCGATCACCTTACGAGATATTGCATTGAGGAATGCACATAGCTTCACAATGGCTAATCGGACGTTTTCGGTAGAAGCCCCTCAATGCAACCGAAGCGATTGCGTCATAATCACGTGGTAGTCATGAGACTTTTGGTTCGAAACTTTTTCTCCGCCATATTTATTATTCCTTTTATATTCGACGAGAAGCGATCGGGACCTTCATACTAAGCGGCATTCAAACAAGATTTCCTTCTCTTCTTTGGTAAGAGCATAGTGGCGGGACCTTCATCTTGCTTTGGAGGCATGCCGTCTTTTTCGTGCAAACGTTGCGGGTCCTCCGTGCCTCACCTGTATCTTTTGTCTTCCCATACACGCCCAAGAAGCCTAGCAGGTTCACGCAAAGGTTCTTTGTCACGTGCATCACGTCGATCGAAGCGGACCTCTAGGTCTTTCGAGTAGGGTAGGTCCCAAAATATAGATTTCTTCTTCCACATGGGTGCGTGTCCCCCAGCGTCACTCAGAACAGCTAGTCCGCTGGGACCCTTTCCAAAGATTACATGTAAATCATTGACCATAGCAAGTACGTGATCACCGGTACGCATGGCGGGCTTCTTCCGATGATCTGCCTCGCCTTTGAAATGCTTGCCTTTCTTTTGACATTGATGGCTGGTCGGAAGAAATCGACGATGGCCCAGGTACACATTCTTCCTGCAGCTTGCCAGGTATATACTATCGTTGTCAAGTAAACAGTGCGTGCATGCGTGGTATCCCTTATTTATGCATCTGAAAGGTTACCGAGAGCGGGCCAATCGTTGATGGTCACGAACAGCAACGCCTTTAGGTTAAATTCCTCTGTTTGTGCTCATCCCGTCGTACACCGTTTCCATTCCACACCTGTAAAAGTTCTTCAACTAATGGCCTTAGGTACACATCAATGTCATTGCCGGGTTGCTTAGGGCCTTGGATGAGAACGGCATTATAATGAACTTCCGCTTCATGCACATCCAAGGAGGAAGGTTATACATACATAGAGTCACGGGTCAGTGCTGTGATTGCTGCTCTGCTCCCGAAAGGATTAATGCCATCCGCGCTTAAAGCAAAACTTACGTTCCTTGGCTCACTTGCAAACTCATCCCAAAGACTTTCTCTCGATTTTTCTCCACTGCAACCCGTCGGTGGTGCTCTCAACTTCCGTCTTTCTTACGGTCCTCACCGTGCCATCGCATCAACTTGGCATGCTCTCCGTTTACGAGCAGACGTTTCAACTATGGTATTATAGGAGCATACCACATCACCTTCGCAGAACCCTCTTCTGGGGCCCGCCATCAACATCACCGGGTCATCTCGTCGATCTTATACCGTAATGCACCGCATACCGGGCATCGCGTCAGATCCTTATGCGCACCGCAGAGAGGATCACGATCATTAGGGCATGCATGTATCTTACGCACCTCCAATCCTAGAGGGCATCGACCTTCTTTGTTGCGTATGTCTTTGTCGGACAATTCGTTATCCTTTGGAAGCTTCTTCTTCAATATTTTAAGTAGCTTCTCAAATCCTTTGTCGAGCCTGACATTCTCTGCCTTCCATTGCAGCAATTCGATCGGTACCGAGCTTTGTGTTGCCATCTTCGCAATTGGGGTACAACCCTTTTTTGTGGTCCTCTAGCATGCGATCGAACTTCAGCTTCTCCTTTTGACTTTCGCATTGCGTCCTTGCATCGACAATGACCCGGCGGAGATCATCATCATCGGGCACATCGTCTGGTTCCTCTTGATCTTCAGCAGCTTCGCCTGTTGCAGCATCATCGTGCACATCGTCTGGTTCCTCTTGATCTTCAGGAGCATCACCGTATTCAGGGGGCACATAGTTGTCATCGTACTCTTCTTCTTCGCCCTCTTCCATCATAACCCCTATTTCTCCGTGCCTCGTCCAAACATTATAGTGTGGCATGAAACCCTTGTAAGCGGTGGGTGTGGAGGATTTTCGGTCGAGTAAGACTTCGTATTCCCACATACGGGGCATGGACAACACATAAAACCATTCTGCTTGTTTTCCTCAGCCACTTGAGAAAATCATGCACGCCTTAATGTACTCGGAGGTGTGTCTTGAACCGTACATCCATTGCGGTTCATCTGCGTGCATTATATAATGAAGTGACCAAATTAATAGAAGTTCATCATCACATTAAAACCAAAGTACATACATAGTTCTCATCTAACAACATAAAGCTCTCTAGAGCATCTAAATTAATTAAACCATACACTGAAACTATGTAAAACATTTCAATGCGAAAACAAATGCGATCATAATCGCAACCAATGTAACAACTGATCCAACGGCATAATGATACCAAGCCTCGGTATGAATGGCATATTTTCTATTCTTTCTAATCTTCAAGCGCATTGCATCCATCTTGATCTTGTGATCTTCGACGACATCCGCAACATGCAACTCCAATATCATCTTCTCCTCCTCAATTTTTCTAATTTTTTCCTTCAAGAAATTGTTTTCTTCTTCAACTAAATTTAACCTCTCGACAATAGGGTCAGTTTGAATTTTCGGTTCAACAACCTCCTAGATAAATAAAATCTATGTCACATTGGTCGGCATAATTGTCATAAACAATAAATGAACCAATAGTTATGAAAAGATAATATATACCACATTCGAATCATAGACAGGACGAGGGCCGACGGGGGCGGATACCAAAACCATCGCACTATATAAGATGCAATAATAAAAGTAAGAAAATAATACAAGTATCTATCTAAACATACAAGTAAGAATATTTTTCCTTTCAGAAAGAAGATAAGAACAAGAGGCTCACCACGGTGGTGCCGGCGATGAGATCGGCGCGGGTGATCGACGACGGTGAAGACGGGGACGGGGCGTGATGGACCGCTAAACCTAGACAAATATTGAGGAAAATGGAGCTTGGCGGTCGAGCTTGGAGGGGAGAAAGACTAAGTAGTGTGGATCGGGCATTCCATCGAACACCTCGCGTGCATAGGAGGTGAGCTAGAGCACCACAAAGCTCTCCCCTCGCCGGCCACGAAAAACAGAGCACTGGGAGTGCTCTGCTTTCATGAAAGAGGGTATATATAGGCACAACCATTGGTCCCGGTTGGTGGCTGAGCAGGACTAAAGGCGGCCTTTGGTCCCGTTCGTGCCCCAACCGGGACCAATGGTGGTGGGCAGGAGGCGAGGCCCATTGGTCCCGGTTCGTCCTTCCAACCGGGACCAAAGGTCCAGACGAACCGGGACCAATGGCCCACGTGGCTGCCGGCCCCGGCTCAAGAACTGGTCCAATGCCCCATTGGTCCCGGTTCGATTGAACCGACTAATGGGCTGGACCGGCCTGGACCATTGCCCCCTTTTCTACTAGTGAAGGCGGGTTCTCCTCCAAATTCGATGTGCTTGCCGAATAGTGTCCGGCTTCCTTATAAATGTTGCGCTCCTTGGCTTCCACGCCCAATAATGGCCCTCTTCCACGTGTCGCACGAATGCGAAAAGCCAGGGTATTTTTACCTTTTACCCCCTAACCGCGCGAATAAGCTGCCTATAAGAGAGGCAAGAATCCAGATCCAAATCACACCATCCTCCTCCCACGAAGACTCATCGGAACGCTTCTGACAAAGATCCATTCCATCATGGACCGTCGACGCGGCTCCTCCTCTCGCGCTCCCAGCCCTCAGCCAGGAGATTGGGGGAGATGTTTAGTCCCTGCAATGGTGGGTGGCGCTCAAGCGGAGGATACATTCCTCCGGCCTTTATGGTCCCGGTTCGAGCGGGCTGGCCACCTACAAAGGTGGAAAGCAAGCGGAGGCCACCTAGTCCCTCCAAAGGAGGCGGGTGTGCTTAGTCCCTTATCTAATAAGGGGCTCGGTTTCCCATACATCCGTTTCTCCGGGGGCTTCTGGAGTTCTACGGACTCCAGCTTCATCACCTCACGCCCGCCTCCATTCTGCACATTGCGGGTTTCGCAGCTCTTTGTGAGCTTTTCTTGGGCATCGAGCCCCATTTCGCGCTGTGGAAGAGATTATTTTGACTCGTACCCCGTTCTCACAAGGGGTCGATATATCAAGTGGGCGGAGCCGAAATATGGCGTATCGCCGGGACCGGATATTTATCCGGAACCCCAAAGAAGGCGTCGGAAGACTGGCCCTCAGAATGGTTTTATGTGGAAGATGCTCCACTGCTGGACCCAGTTCGGATCGGCCTCCCGGAGTTCAGCAAGGCTCCTCTGAAGAAACCCCTGAGTTGGCGCCCGCGGAGCCCTCAACAGGAGGAAGACAGGAGCGTCCATTATTTGATGGGCTGGATAAGGTTGCTGGCCCATTCCGGATTGACCATGATTGGAGTCATGGCCACGTGCATTATGAGAGGGGTGCAGCCGGTCCAATATAGGGGCCACCCCATGTGGGATTTCAACGGGGAGAATGATGCCACCCGTCATGGTCGCAAGGGGCCGGGATCGGCCGTGGATCTGGTGAAGATTCTGTTCGGCCTGTACAAGGGGGAGAAGGAGGACTTCCTTCAAACGAGCCCATTGAATGGATTCTCCATGAATAACCCTCGGAGCTCGGTAAGCGGACGCTTGCTCATACGATCCGTGCTTTCAAAGTTAAGCGCCTTACTTCATGATTTTTGACGCAGGAACTGTGCCAGAATGTGGAGGACATACACAGTCTGGCTCCACAACCCGAGGATCCGGGAAGATCCCTTGATCCGGCCTCCGAAGAGGATCCGGACATAAAGGTGGAGCTGATTGACGGGGTGTTCCACCAGCTTAGCATGGACAATGCTCTAGTCGCCATTATGGTCGACTACCCCAGTTTATCTCCGGCTTCCCAGGTAACTACGACCGGAGCCCTGACACCATTTTTCTGCCCGTGCTTATTTCTGACCGCCGTATACCAATAGTGTCTCGCAGGAGGTGCCTTCAGCGCGGGAGGCTGATCCTGCGGTGGCTGAACAACCAGGGTCAGTTCGGCCCAGCAGGCGGAAGAGGGGTGCGGTGCGAATTGAAACGTCACCGCAAAGGTATGTCACGCCACCGTTGTTAAGGAGAAGGCTCCTATGAAATATGTTAATGCTCATGACTCTTCTAGGAGAAAGAGCGCTCGCCGGACTGTGTCCGGAGAGGTTGCCAACCAAGCCTCCGACAGCCAGGCCCCAACGCCTGGTCCGATGGGGGAGGCGAGCGCAAGGCGCGAGCCGGATGCTCCTCCAACGGAGGATGCCGACAGGCTGCCGCCACCAGGTCTGAGGTGGAGAGCGCCATGAATCACAAAGCGCCACGACAGTTCTTCGTGGCGCGTGTTTCTCCCGGGAGGCGTTGAATGCCTTTAACGCGGGAGACGCGCACCTCCGTGCCGCTCAAGATGGTTTAGCCAGAGCCACGGAGCAGTATGTGAAAGACATACATGTAAGGGATTTTAATAGTTGTATATGCCAGTAGCCCCCAAGACTTAAAGTAGTTAAAATAACCGATTTAAGGATCATTTGATATGCAGGATCTTACAGAGAAGAATACCCAATTGACCCGGGAGCTACAAGAGTGCAAGGCCCAACTTGAGGCCGCACTAGCCGCCGCAGGAGAAGACACAGAGAGCCCCCCGGTAACACATTATTTCAAAAGATAAGCGATGTGCAGCGTGCGTATAAGTCGACAATAATATTGCGAGATGTTGCGGATTGATCCGGACAAGCAACAGCTCTCGCCCGGTGAAGGCCGTCGAGAGGTGCTTATGAAGGTGCAGCGGAGAGGAACAAACTCAAGATGCCCACACCCAGCTTGGAGAAGAGCTAAAGGTGTTCGGGCCCAATTATGCAGCTCCGTGAAGGAGAATCAGCGGCTTCGTCGCGGCATCTATAGTAAGTGCTTGAACAAACTCTTTTGAAAAGAAGAGTTCGGCGAGGATGTCGAATTGACAAAATGTGTCTGCAGTAGGTGTGCTCACAGGGCGCCTGCGGAGAAATGCCCGTTCAGCGGGTGATCAACTTCGAGCTGCTGAATCTGCTATCTGACGTGTTCGGGCGATGAGCGGCGTTGCCCAGGCCTTATGGCCGTCCGTATCCCTACCCGAGGGTCTTGGAGGGCTTGCAGAGAAGCTTCAGGGAGCACGGCAGCGCTTCCGTCTATGGAAGATATCGGCCTGTCGTCAAGGCGCCAGGGAGGCCTGGGCCATGGTGAAGACGCAGTACAAGAAGGCGGATCCGAACCACATGGCCGAGGTTGGACCTGTGGGGCCCGATGGGAAGGAGGTCCCTGTGAGCTTAGTGTACGGCCAAGTAGAATTGGCCGCTAAGTATTCCCAACGGTACTGTAAATTAGACAGCCTGTTAGATGGGATTTAAGAGGAGTACAATCAGCCAATGTGACGATGTATTATTTTGAAATGACATGTATAATGCCTTCTGGCCGGATTGTGGATCGTTTGTCTTTGCGGACCTTTTCGCTTCAACCTCGGGACCCTAGAGTCCGGAGTGTGTCCGAATATCCTCACGGTTATGAAAAAACCGGGGCATGCATGGAGACCAGGCGTAGGGGTCATTAGTGCTTTATCAGACAAGTGCCCAACTAGTTGTGTTATATTACATGGTTAGTAAGAAACATCTTCCAGGGAGAATAGTTCCGTTAGGGGTTCCTTTCCCTGGGAGGCATGCCCTAAAGTGCATGTTGGGACTGCGAAAAGAGCAGAAAAGCATCTGGGGGCATATAAATGAATAAATAAGAAATCATCTTTCAAGTCGCCGACCGAATATTCCCTTAAGAACGCTAGCTTTCGGCTTCACCCAGTCTAAGGTACACATCCGGCTGACCCGGCAGTAACAATCGCAGAGGTGCTCCCTTTACCTCCTAGCGAACAATCGGGAACGTAGGGGGAAGCACAGGAGCCAGGCAACCCAGCTTGGCCAAACCTTAAGTCATATCAATGCATATAATGGTGAATAAAAGGTACATGCGGAAGTTTGACACATGTGTTGGGCATGAAGCCCGTATAAATAAGCTTATGTTAAAGAAGCCCCCAGGTATAATGAGTGCGAGTGGCACGTCAAGTGTGTGTGAACAATGCGCAGATCAGCCCTCAAAGGCTTTATAAAAAGGTGGGGAGAAAAGAGAGAAACAAAAAGACAACTGAAGTAAAAAATGTGGACGGAGGAAGGAGACGAACTCTGAGTCCGGCGCTAGGCGTAGAATCTTCGGAGGCGGGCTGTGTTCCATGGGTTCGGCTCAAGTCGGTTGTCCGATGCGTTTCGCAGATGGTATGCTCCGCCAGTCAGGACTTGGTCGATGATGAAGGGACCTTCCCATTTGGGCTTGAGTTTGTCCTTTTTCTTGTCCGGAAGGCGTAGAACTAGTTCGCCAACATTGTAAGTTTTAGCCCGTACTTCTCTGCTTTGATATCTTCGAACCTGCTGCTGATAGAATGCAGAACGAGCCTTTGCCACCTCGTGCTCCTCCTCTAATGCGTCCAAGCTGTCCTGCCGATCCAACTCGGCTTCTCTTTCTTCGTACATGCGCACTCGAGGTGATTCATGAATTATATCGCAGGGCAGAAGTGCCTCTGCGCCGTACACCATGAAGAATGGCGTGAATCCGGTAGTACGGTTTGGTGTGGTCCGCAGCCCCCAGAGTACGGAATCGAGCTCCTCTACCCAGTTCGTGTTAGATTCCATAAGGGACCGCACTAATCTGGGTTTGATGCCGCTCATGATTAGACCATTTGCTCGTTCAACTTGACCGTTGGTTTGAGGGTGATAGACTGAAGCGTAGTCGAGCTTAATGCCCATATTTTTGCACCAGAGTTTAACCTCGTCGGCCGTGAAGTTCGTGCCGTTATCGGTGATAATGCTGTGGGGACACCATAACGTGTACTACCCGGATATGAAGTCTATCACAGGTCCGGATTCGGCCGTTTTAACTGGCTTGGCCTCTATCCATTTGGTGAATTTGTCCACCATGACCAATAGGTATTTTTGCTTGTGGGTTCCCCCTTTAAGGGGTCCAACCATGTCAAGCCCCGGACCTAGCGGCGGTGATGGGTATAGTTTTGAGGGCGGTGGGTGGCATGTGGCTCTGATTAGCAAAGAGCTGACAACCAACGCATCGTTGGACTAGGTCCTGAGCATCTGCCCGGGCCGTTGGCCAATAAAATCCTATACGAAAGGCCATACCTACAAGGGCCCGGGCTGCAGCGTGGTGTCCGCCTAGTCCGGCGTGAATTTCAGCCAGAAGATTTCGCCCTTCCTCTTCGGAGATGCACCTTTGAAGGACTCCGGTTGTGCTTTTCTTATAAAGTTCTCCCTCATGGACCTTGTAGGCTTTAGATCGCCGTACTATGCAGCGGGACGCGTTTTGGTCTTCGGGAAGTTCCTGCCTATTTAAGTAGGCTAGGAATGGTTCCATCCACGGGGCAATGACTGCCATTATTTCGTGGGCTGAAGGTGTTATGTCATTGGCTGAGCCACCGGTTGTGTCATAGTGTTCGGTGTTGGGCGGTGCGGTTGGTTCCGGATTGTTGTTTCCGGACTCCTCTTCCCATACTACGGATGGCTTAAAGAGCCGCTCGAGGAAGATGTTTGGAGGGATGGCATCGCTTTTTGCGCCGATCTTGCCGCTAACACGTCGGCCGCTGGTTATTATCCCGGCTACATGGTGGAATTGAGTCCTTCGAACTGAGCTGACATTTTTAAGACGGCGTTACGGTAGGCTGCCATTTTCGGATCTTTGGCGTCAAAGTCTCCATTTACTTGTGATATTGCGAGGTTTGAATCCCCGCGGACCTCGAGGCATTGAATGCCCATGGAGATTGCCATCCGGAGACCGTGCAGAAGGGCCTCGTATTCGGCTGCATTGTTGGAGTCTGTGTACATTATTTGAAGTATGTATTGGATTGTATCTCCGGTTGCGGACGTCAAAATGACGCCAGCCCCCAAGCCAGCCAACATTTTAGAGCCGTCGAAATGCATGATCCAATTGGAGTATGCACCGTACTCTTTAGGGAGTTCGGCTTCGGTCCATTCAGCGATGAAGTCGGCCAAGACTTGCGACTTTATAGCTCGCCGTGGTTTGTAGGTTATGTCGAATGGTAAGAGCTCGATGGCCCATTTTGCAATTCTGCCCGTCGCGTCGCGGTTGTTTATGATGTCATTGAGGGGTACTTCGGAGGCCACTGTTATCGAACACTCTTGAAAGTAGTGTCGCAGCTTCCGGGATGCCATGAACACCGCGCATGCTATCTTTTGATAATGCGGGTAGCGGGACTTGCATGGAGTTAAGACTGTGGATACGTAGTACACTGGTTTTTGAAGAGGGAATTTATGCCCTTCTGTTTCTTGTTCGATGACGAGCACCGCGCTTACAACTTGATGTGTTGCCGCGATATATAACAACATTGGTTCACCCAAATTGGGCGCGGCCAGGACCGGATTAGTTGCCAATATGGCCTTTATTTCTTCGAGTCCGCCAGTGGCAGCGTCCGTCCACTCGAAGTGTTCGGTGCGCCTGAGGAGGCGATAGAGGGGCAATGCCTTTTCTCCCAAACGGGAGATGAAACGGCTTAGAGCCGCCACACATCCAGTCAATTTTTGTATTTGTTTGAGGTCTTTTGGAATATCCAGCTGTGACAGAGCTTGGATCTTGGCTGGGTTTGCTTCAGTTCCTCTACCGGATACAATGAAGCCCATGAGCTTTCCGGCTGGTACGCCGAAGACGCATTTTTCCGGGTTCAACTTAATGTCATATGCTCAGAGGTTATCGAATGTGAGCCTCAAGTCGTCTACTAGAGTTTTGACATGTTTGGTCTTGACGACCACGTCGTCTACGTATGCCTCTACTGTTTTGCCGATCTGGGTAGCCAGACATGTCTGAATCATGCGCTGATATGTTGCGCCAGCGTTTTTGAGTCCGAAGGGCATCGTGTTGAAGCAGAATGGTCCGTATGGAGTAATGAATGCCGTTGCGGCTTGGTCCGCCTCCGCCATCTTGATTTGATGGTAGCCGGAGTATGCGTCGAGGAAGCACAATGAATCGTGTCCTGCGGTAGCATCAATTATTTGATCGATGCGGGGAAGGGGGAAAGGATCCTTTGGACAAGCCTTGTTAAGGTCTTTAAAATCGACACATAGGCGCCAGGATTTGTCCTTTTTTGGTACCATTACCAGGTTTGCTAGCTAGTTCATAATTTTTCATTTTGCCACACAGTGTCTTTCTAATGCCGCATACAACCTGTAGTCCGGCCAAGGACGATCTCCTTAGACACGTCGGATATGGATTCCCTTCCGACTGCCTCAACTCCCCGTGATGCTGACGACGCCGAGGTGGGATCCCAAGGAGGGACCCGCCAGGAGGAGGAGGCTCCGGAGGTGCCGCAAGGCAACCTCCAGGACTCTGCACCAGACTCTGCATCGGAACCTGCAGTGGTTCCGGAGTCCGGCGAGCGGCCCCTTCGTAAGAAGGGCAAGACTGTGACACCGGCGACCTCTGTCCAACCAAAGGCGCCGGATAACTTGCTGGAGGCGCTCAACGGCGCTTCCATCGAAGAAGAACACCGCACTGTCATGAGTGCGGTGATTCAGAAGGTTCAGCTCGCCAAGAGCGGGCTGACCGAAGCCTACAGCAGCCTTCTAATAGGCTTTGAGGTAAGAATTTTAAGATATGTAATATAATACCGTATAGACAGTAGCCCCTGATGCTCGGTTCAGTGTTTGGATAGAAAAGCCGGACTGAGGATCTAAAAGATATCTGTGGAGTTCTAAAAAATATGTCAATATGTGATTGCAGGCTGCGCTGCTGACCTCTGCCGCACTGACTACGGAGGTCGATGCTTTGAACCAGAACCTCGAGCGGTCCGAGAGCGAGCTTGGCCGTGCCAAGAAGCAGCTCAAGGACAAGGAAGGTGAGTAACACCGTATTAAATTTGTACCTTCTGAGAAAGGATTTGGTTGCAAGAGAAATAACAAGGATAACATGGGTACTCTGGGGCCCGAGCGAGGTGGCGACCACGAGGAGGCGGTGTCTCTGGCGAATGCAATGCGGCCATGAGACCAACCAGCGGGAGAAGCAGGAGGAGCGGGTGGCGGAGGTGCAGCAAGAGCTCCAGGCTCTCATGGAAAAACATGAGAGTTTGGAGCACGACTCAAAGACTCGAGAGTCCGAGCTTGCATCGGCTCTTGAGAGCGCCAAAGCCGCTAAGGCCTAAGCCCACAAGGCCCTCAGGAGATCGAGGATTTGAAGAAAATAGCAGCGGGTAAGGCATTTTTCATGCAAAGCAAGCATGTGAATGTGAATTACCTATTACTTACCCGAATTCAGAGCTCTCCAGGAGCGTTCGCGGATCTGCCCCGCAGCGTGTCAGATGCTGCCGCTTTCTACCGGGCCGAGGAGGGGAGCTCGATGGAGAAGGTCTTCCGGACATCTGGTGCCCCTTTGCGACCAGCTGAAGCAGCTGGTTGAGCTCCACAAGGTAGCCGAACAGGCCATGAAGGGCCTCATAGTTCGGCTGTGGCCCAAGGATGCCATGCCTGGGAGCTACTTCGGCCTGGTGCGGCGGCTAGTGGACTCATGTCCCTGGGTTGAGGTCGTCAAGCACTCCGCCTGTATTGAAGGTGCCCGTCAGGCCCTTGCCCGTGCAAAAGTGCACTGGGGCAGGATGGACGCTGAGAAGCTTCTGACGGACGCGCCGCCGGCGGGCAAGGAGTATCGTACGCCCGAAATGTATTATAAGAGTGTCTGAAGGGTGCCCGCATGATTGCGGTGAGTGCTCCAAAGATGTAATATTTGAGTAGACTCGCATTTTGTTATCCTGTGCGCTGAAAACTTTGTTCATATGCGCTAAGCAACACTTGTTAATTTAAAATATTACCTTCTGTGCGGCCGTTTATCAAATCTGAGAGATGGCAAGTTGTCGGCTTATGCCCCCATGCCACTAGTGCTGGGGTGTTCGGGATAAACTTGAGCGCTTTTGTTCCCATGTTTGGGTCCATCTAGGGAGGCGTGCAACACAACGAACAAGGCAACCGGACTTATAATGCTTGAACACTCTCACTTAGCTATAGAATTCTATAATTTTAAATTTCGCCGAAGCCCCTAGTGTTCGGAAGACCGAGTTCGGGGCGCTATCCACGCCTGGGCTGGACGAAGCCGGTTCCTCGCTCTAAGCGGCATAAGTCTTTAGGGACTCGAAAAAACCTCTCGAACAGCGACCAGCTCTCGCCTTAGCATGACGGTTAGTTTTAGCTTTCTCCACTGAGGCGCTCGCCCATCTCAACCGGGGCGCAATCGCAGTGGTTCTCCAGTGCTACCTTAGCGATACAGCGGAACATAAGGTACCAAAACATGGGAGCCGGGCAAACCCAACTATTGACCCAAGACATGATTCAGAGCCGATGCATATAATGCTATAAGTTCGGGGTGCCGCACTTGTGAAAGTGTTCGGACTTGTTACACCATAATGTGGGGAACTTAAGCCCCTGGTGTATTCAACCGTACCAAAGTGTACGGATGCAGCATGTCATAGATGAACATATATATAAGAAAGAAATGCAATTATAAGCAAAAAGCGATGCATTGTTTATTCAAGAAATACTGCCATGAATGCGAGCGATACAAATAGTGCGTAAGCAAGGGATCGATTATTAAACATGTCCCCCTCGGGGTAGGCTGCGGAATGGTGTATAAAATAGATTTAATGCTCGTAATGGAGACCACCTGAGTGTTCGTCATAGCCTTTCTCCTTCCCTGGCTGTTGCATCGTGAGTTCGGCATGTCTACTGCCGGACAGGGCCTCTGGTGAACGGAGTCCTGTGGGTAAGAAAGAAGAAAAAAAGAAAAAGAGCGACACACTTGGGAGCCCCTGGTGTGGTTGAGCCGCACTCTAGGCCTGTCGTGGTCGTGCCCCTCCCCCTATGCCCATGGTATCTCCACAGCGTAATGATGTACGCGAAGGACTAGTCTTGCAATTATGCAAGGGCTGGGGTTGGGGCCGCATTGCTCTGGCGATGCTCGGACGTGCGGATGGTCTTGTTGTAGGTTACTCGGTAGCGTTTGGCGTGTCCGGTTAAACAGCGCCCGGACTCGAAAATTGCCTTAAGAGGCTGCTCTGTACTTCTGCCGCGAGAGCCGCTGTGTGTTCCTCCGTTCGGAGGGAGCGTTCAGTGTTTCCGTTCACCGTGATGACTCCTCGAGGGCCTGGCATCTTGAGCTTGAGGTATGCATAGTGCGGCACCGCGTTGAACTATGCAAACGCGGTTCGTCCGAGCAGAGCATGATAGCCGCTGCGGAACGGGACTATATCAAAGATTAACTCCTCGCTTCGGAAGTTATCCGGGATCCAAGACCACTTCGGTGTAACCGAGCTGTACAATTGGCCTCTACACCTGGTATGGCGCCTTTGAAGGTCGTCTTTGTGGGTTTAATCCTTGAGGGTCTATTCCCATCTTGCGCCTTTGTATCTGATAAAGCGGGTTCAGGCTGTTGCCGCCGTCCATCGGGACTCTAGTGAGGTGAAATCCATCGGCGATTGTGTCTAAAACCAATGCGGCGAATCCGCCATGGCGGATCTTGGTGGGTGGTCCTTCGATCAAAAGTGATCGGGCGGGAGGACCATGGGTTGAACTTTGGGGCGACTGGCTCCATTGCGTATACGTCCCTGAGTGCACGCTTCCGCTCCCTCTTGGGTATGTGAGTTGCGTATATCATGTTCACCATCCGCACTTATGGGGGGAAACCTCTCTGTCCTGTATTGTTCGGCGGCCGGGTCTCTTCCTCGTCATCGCTATGTAGCCCCTTGTCATTGTTTCCGGCAATTAACTTGCCTGCCTGCTTAAATACCCAACAATCCATGTTGGTGTGATTAGCTGGCTTTTCGGGGGTGCCGTGTATCTGGCAAGAGCGGTCGAGTATTCGGTCCAAATTGGACGGGCCCGGAGTAGTTCTTTTGAATGGGTTTTTCCGCTGACCGGGTTTAGAGCCCCTGAATCCGGCGTTGACTGTCGTATCCTTAGTGTTATTGCCGTTAACGCGGCGTTTGTTTTTGTTTTGATGTGACCTCCCATTGCGGTCCTTGGTATCTGGACTGCCAGAATTTTTGCTGAGGTTGTTATTGCGGGCTAGCCAGCTGTCCTCTCCCGCACAGAAGCGGGTCATAAGTGATGTGAGGGCTGCCATGGATTTCGGCTTTTCCTGTCCTAGGTGTCGGGCCAGCCACTCGTCGCGGATGTTATGTTCAAAGGCTGCGAGGGCCTCTGCATCCGGACAGTCGACGATTTGATTTTTCTTTGTTAAGAACCGTGTCCAGAACTGTCTGGCCGATTCATCTGGCTGCTGGATTATGTGGCTTAGGTCATCGGCGTCTGGTGGTCGCACATATGTGCCCTGGAAGTTGTCAAGGAATGTGGCTTCTAGGTCTTCCCAACACCCAATTGATTTTGCTGGCAAGCTGTTAAGCCAATGCCGAGCTGGTCCTTTAAGCTTGAGTGGGAGATATTTGATGGCGTGAAGATCGTCACCGCGGGCCATGTGGATATGAAGGAGATAGTCTTCGATCAAAACCGCGGGGTCTGTTGTGCCATCGTAGGATTCAATGTTCACGGGTTTAAACCCTTCGGGGATTTGATGCTCCATTACTTCATCTGCGAAGCATAGTGGGTGTGCGGCGCCTCTGTATTGGGCTATATCACGACGTAGCTCCAACGAGCTTTGTCTCATCAGTGTTCGACCGGCGGACTTGCTTGTGTCCGGCGTGGCGGTTGTCGCCGCGCGTCGTGGGGCCCACGCGATCCGTGGATCGATCTTGATTGTCTTGCCTTATCCTCCAATATATCTCGCAAGTCCGGAGCGTTCCCCTGTGGCCTTATGCTTTTCGAGCGATGCCGGGGTACGGTTCTGATGGAGGCCTAAAGGCCTCTCTGTCGCGGCCACGAGGTGGTCGGTCAGCCGCATTGTGCTCTGGTGATGCAGGTTTATATGCCTCCTCCTCTAATCGGGGGAGCAACTTGCGTTTGGGGTAGCTTTTGGAGGGGCGTTCGAGTTCATACTCTTCGGCCGCAAGGACTTCAGTCCATCTATTGGCTAGCAGGTCTTGATCAGCTTTAAGTTGTTGCTGCTTTTTCTTTAGGCTGTTCGCCGTGGCCATAAGCCTGCATTTGAAACGCTCTTGTTCGATGGGATCCTCGGGCACGACGAATTCGTTGTCGTCGAGGCTTGCCTCGTCTCCGGAGGGAGGCATGTACTTATCATCCTCGACCTCTTCGTCTGCCGCCGTCTCATGAGGGCTGGCTTCTCCGTCCTCCTGTGCTGAATCTTGCTGGATGGGGTTCTCTTCGGCACTCTCTAGGGTGTTATTATCCCTGGTGCCGGAATCTCCATTCTTGCTGTGGCGGGATTTAGAGCGGCGCCGCTGACGCCGGCGCTTGGGCTGTTTCTTGGAGGAATCTGCCTCCGCTGCGTCTTCGCCATTCCCATCCTTTGGGATGTCCAGCATGTATATGTCGTATGATGAGGTGGTCTTCCAGTGCCCCGTAGGCGCTGGTTCTTGGTCGTCTCCGGCATCGCCGTCCATACCGTCGATGTCTTGAATCGTAGTCTAACATGTCGGTTAGATAAATCGGCGGTGGCTACAAAGTGGGTGGCGAGTGGGCTTTGAATTTCTTCGTCGTCCGCATCCCAACCCTCCCAACCCTCATGATACCTTAGCGAATTCAGAATGTCGCCGAAAGGTGAGTGTTGAAAGATGTCAGTGGCGGTGAACTCCATGATTGGCGCCCAATCGGATTCGATCGGAGGGGGCGCAGGAGGTTCGAGTCCGCGAGTCCGCTCCTCGAGTCCTGGCGTCGCAAGGGGCAGAGTCGATGTTCGGCTCCATCGCCGTAGAGGTTGCAGCCCCCGAGGCGGTGTCTAACCAACCGCCCTCGATCTGCGCGGTCGGCTCCAAATTAAGGGTCAGAGCGGACTCGTGTGCGGCCTCCAGGGCGCTGTCCGGCAGCAGTGCTAAATCATGCCCATCGAGACGGTCGGTGGCTGCTGGTCATGGCTCGAATCGCCGAAGATCAAGTCTTCGCGGATGTCAGCCGTGAAGTTTAAGCTTCCAAATCTGACCTGATGGCCAGGGGCGTGGCTTTCGATCTGCTCCAGATGGCCAAGCGAATTGGCCCACAGTGCAAAGTCGCCGAACATGAGGATCTGTCCGAGGAGAAAAGTCTCACCCTGGACTGCGTCGTTGTTGATGATCAAAGGAGCCATCAAGCCTATCGGTGACAACACAGAGGAACTCTCAATGAAAGCACCAATGTCGGTGTCAAAACCGACGGATCTCGGGTAGGGCTCCCGAACTGTGCGTCTAGGCGGATGGTAACAGGAGACAAGGGACACGATGTTTTTACCCAGGTTCGGGCCCTCTCGATGGAGGTAAAACCCTACTCCTGCTTGATTAATATTGATGATATGGGTAGTACAAGAGTGGATCTACCATGAGATCAAGGAGGCTAAACCCTAGAAGCTAGCCTATGGTATGATTGTTGTTGTGATTGTTCGTCCTATGGACTAAAACCCTCCGATTTATATAGACACCGGAGGGGGCTAGGGTTACACAGAGTCGGTTACAATGGTAGGAGATCTACATATCCGTACTGCCAAGCTTGCCTTCCACGCCAAGGAAAGTCCCATCCGGACACGGGACGAAGTCTTCAATCTTGTATCTTCATAGTCTTGCAGTCCGGCCGATGATGATAGTCCGGCTATCCGGACACCCCCTAGTCTAGGACTCCCTCAACCCCCATTAACAGTACGGTGTTTCCTATGACTCAAGAAAGACAAAAATGGAACTATGAAAATAAAGTCTTCACGCTTCATGTTCCTCGAATGAATACCAAGTCTTCAAGGCCATACCAATTTCTTCACTTTCAAAGTCTTCAGAAGGTCTTCAGATATCCAAAGTCTTCAGACGAAGAACTTCATTTTTAGGGGTCGACTTTCTCTATAAATATTAAACTCCTCAGACTTATAGACCTGTGTACACTCACAAATGCATCAGTCCCTTAACCTATAAGTCTTCAATACACCAAAATCACTAAGGGGCACTAGATGCACTTACACGCCTCCCTCCCTGGCCCGCCGCCCCTCTGTCCCTGGTCTGCCGCCGTCCCCAAGCAGGATCTTGCCACATCGAGCCACCACCGTCGCCAAGCATCGTGCCACCACCGTCGTCGCTCCCAGCAAAGGATCCGGCGACGGTCCTGTCGGAGGTCCGACCGTTGAGCTTGTTCAACCTCGTAGGCAGGGGCGGCATAGACGTCCGCATCCCTCCCCCTCCCGCTCCCCGCTCCTCGGCCCACGTAGGCATGGCGAGGGAGGCTGGCTCGCCCAGGCCGGAGTTCAAGCCGCCGCCAGATGCTCAAGCCGGCGCCACCACCCTTGCTGCTCACTTGCATCGGGCGCTGGCGTGTGATACGTCTCCAATGTATCTATAATCTATGAAGCATTCATGCTATTTTATTATCTGTTTTGAATGATTATGGGCTTTATTATACACATTTATATCATTTTTTGGGACTAACCTACTAACCGGAAGCCCATCCCATATTGCTGTTTTATTGCCTGTTTCAGTATTTCGAAGAAGGAATATCAAACGAAGTCCAAACGGATAACCTTCGGCAGCGTGATTTTTTGGAAGAATATGATCCTGGAGACTTGGAGTTCACGTCAGAAGATCCTCGAGGCAGCCACGAGATAGGAGGGCGCCCCCCTGTAGGGCGCGCCCCCTGTCTCGTGGGCCCCTCGAGCACCTCCCGACTGACTTCTTTCGCCTATATAAGCCTACGTACTCTAAAAACATCGAATATCAAGATAGATCAGGAGTTCCACTGCCGCAAGAGTCTGTAGCCACCAAAAACTTCTCGGGAGTCCGTTCCGGCACCCGGCCGGAGAGGGAACCCATCACCAATGGCCATCTTCATCATCCTGACGCTCTCCATGACGAGGAGGGAGTAGTTCACCCTCGGGGCTGAGGGTATGTACGAGTAGCTATGTGTTTGATCTCTCTCTCTCTCTCTCGTGTTCTCTCTATGGCACGATCTTTATGTATCGAGAGCTTTGCTATTGTAGTTGGATCTTTTGAGGTTTCTCCCCCCTCTACTCTCTTGTGATGAATTGAGTTTCCCTCTTGAAGTTATCTTATCGGATTAAGTCTTTATTTGAGAACACTTGATGTATGTCTTACCGTGTTTATCTGTGGTGACAATGGGATATCACGTGCCACTTGATGTATGTTTTGGTGACCAACTACGGGTTCCGCCCATGAACCTATGCATAGGGGTTGGCACACGTTTTCTTGACTCTCCGGTAGAAACTTTGGGGCACTCTTTGAAGTACTTTTGTGTTGGTTCGATGAATCTGAGTTTGTGCGATGCATATCGTATAATCATGCCCATGGATACTTGAGGTGACAATGGAGTATCTAGGTGACATTAGGGTTTTGGTTGATTTGTGTCTTAAGGTGTTATTCTAGTACGAACTCTTTTATAGATTGATCCGAAAGAATAACTTTGAGGTGGTTTCGTACCCTACCATAATCTCTACATTTGTTCTCCACTATTAGTGGCTTTGGAGTGACTCTTTGTTGCATGTTGAGGGCTTGTTATATGATCTATCTATGTTATTATATTGAGAGAACTTGCACTAGTGAAAGTATGAACCCTAGGCCTTGTTTCCTATCATTGCAATACCATTTACGCTCACTTTTATCATTAGTTACCTTGCTGTTTTTATATTTTCAGATTACAAAAACCTATTTCTATTATCCATATTGCACTTGTATCACCATCTCTTCGCCGAACTAGTGCACCTATACAATTTACCATTGTATTGGGTGTGTTGGGGACACAAGGGACTCTTTGTTATTTGGTTGCAGGGTTGCTTGAGAGAGACCATCTTCATCCTACGCCTCCCACGGATTGATAAACCTTAGGCCATCCACTTGAGGGAAATTTGCTACTGTCCTACAAACCTGTGCACTTGCAGGCCCAACAACGTCTACAAGAAGAAGGTTGTGTAGTAGACATCAGCATGATGACGAGGAGGCGCGATGGCGGCCCGCGTAGGCGTGCTGAGGGAGGGTGCCTCGCCGCAGCCGGAGCTCAATCCACTGCCTGATGCTCATGCCACCGCCGCCGGAGCTCCATTGCCCCGCCGTCCTGCCAGTCACCGACCACGTCGGACCTCCCATCAGCCCAGCCGCCGGAGCAAGCAGCAGCTTCGCCGGTCGCACACGGGAAGCAGTGGTCGCCGGCGTCCACCACGGGACCGGTGGGAGATGAACTCATGGAGGACCTGATTGCTTTTATTATTTTTGACTAAGGGACCCTATAATTTTTTGTAAAATTATAGGGTCTATTTTGTAAATCTAGAAAAACCCTCACCTAACGGTGTCTAACTTGAACCGTTACGCCACGTCATCATTTGCGGGACCCATCTGCCGTAATAATGCTCAAAACGGTCTAAGCCGTCAACTAGTGTTTTTTGCAAAAATTTAGACAAAAAATTAGTGGATTTTGGCACAATTTCGTACACCTGTGGTTTCTGCAAACCTTGCCTGAAGTGTCGATGTGTTTTGCAATTCACTCATATGGGTGTTTGTCACCTTAGCGGCCACCTCAGTGGCTCCTCCGCGCAACAAGGAGATCGGGGCAGCCAGAGAAGCCCACAAATAAATCTGGCTGCGGAATCTCGCCGCTGAACCTTCGGTGTTGTGGTGGAATTGGAATAGTATGTTCAAATGTTTCTTTGCTTGGGTTTGAAGGATGCACCGGCCAGCCGGCTATCCTGGAACGCGGGGGCTTGTTCGCTCACTATTAGGTACACGCATGCACGCCAGGTTCGTTTCCTCTTACGAACTGCTGTGGATGTGAGCGGCTGAGCGCCTACTTTTTTTTTACTGATTTTTGTCAATATTTGTTCATGATTGTGCTGCTAAAATTTCGATCCTGCGCGACATCATCATTAAAAAAGCCAAATCTAGAGAATTTTGACAATTGAAGGAGCAATAATTTTTTGGTATTATTAAAGTTGAGATAGGACTGATATTCAGCAGTAGTTCTGAGACCAAACTAAACCTTTCGTGTTTAAAATAAAATAAAATAGGATATCTGGTTTGAATTTCTAAATATGCACTTGGAACCATGTCCCATAGAAATCGTATAGTTAGTTTTCCTCTCACCAAACCCTAGGGAGGTGACCTCTGAGCACGTCACCCCGCAACTTCTTCTCCGCGGGTATGTCGCCACGCCCCTCCTCCTCACTTGGCTCTACTCGCGTGGGAACGCTGGGAGGTCCCATCTTGATGGTGTTGTTTGCGGCAGTGGCGATGGTCTGCAGACGTAGATTCTTGTCATTGATTCTGAATGATGATGCTCGAATTTGTAAGGTGTTTGCACGGTGGTGGAGGCTGCACTCCCCTTTGCAGTTGGGTCCTGCACCATCACCGTCATGTTGGAGCATCCTATAGTGCCAGCATGATGTCTGCGAGAATTAATGGAGACCGGCCTCTTGATTATGGTACTCTTCCGATTGTGACAAGTTCTTCTCTAAGGCGTCGGTCTGGCAAGATTGTGGCCTTTATGACTTCCCATCCATGATCAACAATGATAGGCTAGCTCTGCTGATGCAGTGTCATGCGGCGGCGCGCTATGCATCAATTTGTTCATGATGATGAACACGGACAACCTGTTTGCCATCGTGCCGCACTTATGTCACGATGTGTGCCAAGGACTTGTTGCCGCCACATGTCATGAAGCGAACCATGGATATGTCGGTGTTATAGTCCATGTCAATAGGAGGCGAGCCACATGGCAAGAGGTGGATTCTAGGAGGATGGCATGGTCACCGGTGGTCGTGGAATCAATAGAGAGCTGACAACGCACATACCATCGTTGCCTGGCTTTTTAGTCATACTATTTTTAATAGATTTTTTAAATCATGCATATGATGCGCATATCGTCGTCGGAAGTCTCAACTCGATGAACAAGGGGTGGTTCATAAAGTTGGGAAAAGTTTGGTCATCCTCCAAGTCATAGTGACATTCTAATCGAAGGACAAAGCTTATGAAATTTACAACGCCTATGCTAGCAAGGCTAGGTTTGGTATTAGAAGGAGCCAGACAAAGCGTCAAATAGGTTGTACTGTATATCAGAAATGTATAGTTTGTAGTCCCTCCGTCCGAAAATACTTTTCATCGAAATGGATAAAAAGAGATGTATCCAGAACTAAAATACGTCTAGATGCATCCACTTTTATCTATTTTTATGACAAGTATTTTTTGAGCCAAAACAGTAGAACAATCGTTCTACGGTAATTTTCATTAATAAATCAAAGTACAAAAGTTATTACAAGCCCAAACTAGTGGGTCAACCAATACCAGTTTTATGAAACATGATAGCAATTATAGAAACTGAACTATCCAATCACGGATCAATGCGGCTTTCTGTTCCTTGGCTTTGATGCTGGTAGTGTGCAAGTTGTCCTTGAAGTAGAATTTCCAAGTTTCCAGATGCGTTGTTGCTCTTCTAAATATCTTATCATTCCTGTTTAACCAGATGCTCCAACATCCCATCACAACAACTTCCATAGCAATATCCATTGGTAGCTTGCACAATGAGAGAAGAATCTCATCATAGGGTGAAATGCCCCGTTCTTTCTGTGGGATAATTGAATTCCAGCAAGTCCATGCAAACTGACAATCCCAGAAAAGATGCAGAATAGTTTCTTTTGTGGTTTCACCACAAAGATCACAATTGTAATCCTCTAGATACATGTTTTTTCGATGAAGCATGTTCCTCATGCTGAGTCTATCATGAAGAAGGAGCCAAAAGAAGATCTTGTGTCTGAGCATACATGCAGTTTTCCAGAGCATCTGAAAGAGGCAATGTGCAGTGCTTGGCCCCATGAGCTCTCTGTAAATCTTCATTGAGCAGAATTTTGAGGAGTTACCACCAGTAGACCAAATATCTTTGTCAGCAGAATTATCTCTATTCTGAAGTAGCATCTGCATAGCATTATACTGAGTGTAGGCTTCCAGTGATAAAGGTCTATGAAAGAGCTGGCTAAAATCATCAAGTTGTTGCACATAAGCAAGAGTAACTTCTCTGTTGATTGCAAAAGAGAACAGCTCAGGGTACTGAATTTGGAGAGGAGTATAAAGCTATCTGTCTTTCCAGATCCTAACTGTATCACCCATCCCAGCCTTGCATACATGAAGTTGTCTGAAAGTAGGAACCAATTTGAGTATTGATTTCCACCAGAAGGATCCCACCATTCTCTCTCCAGGTAAAGTTTTCTGATAGTAGGATTCCAAATGATGTTGGCCCAAGGAATATCAGCCTTGTTGAGGAATTTATGTAGGAATTTCATCAACAAACTTTTATTATGGGCATGGAGATCCAGCACACCAAGACCACCATGGGATTTAGGTTTGCATACTCGCTCCCAAGATATGAGTACAGAACCTCTATCCTGTTTGCCATACTTCCTCCAGAAACAATTCATGAGGTAGGTGTTGATCGGTTTAAGCACTGTCTTAGGAATAGTCTGAGTGCACATGAAGAAGGTTGGCATACTGGTGAAAACAGATCTGAGCAAGGTGAGCTTATCTCCAGAGGAAAGAAGAGTTGAACAACTTAACAATCTGCTTTCAATCCTTTGTAGCATAGGCACAAAGTCTTCAAGTTTTGGTTTGACATTGCACAAAGGCATACCCAGGTAAGTGTGTGGTAGAGTACCAATCAGATAGCCCAATAAGGATGATAATTCTTGCATCTTCTCAGGAGGAGTGTTGATAGAGACCAGGGTGGATTTTGAGTAGTTAATCTTGAGCCCAGTGAAGTCTTCATAGTAGTTGAGTAAATTCTTAATCTGAAGTGCTTGTCTGGTGTCTGCATGGGCCAGGAGGATAGTATAATCAGCATATTGGACTATGGGGTAGTCAGAGCTAGAGTTGTGCCTCAATGGAGTGCTGATAAGAGAGTTGTGCATGGCTTCATTAAGCATAGATTGCAGAACATCAGCTGCAATGACAAAGATTAAAGGAGACAGTGGGTCTCCTTGCCTCACACTTTTTTTTGCAAAGAAACTGTTTACCAGGGACCCCATTTAGCAGAATACAGGAAAACCCAGAGCTATAGATCATCTTAATCCATTGGATCCACCTAGGACCAAATCCTTTAGCCTGGAGAACTTTAATAATAGTGTCATGGCTAAGCATATCAAATGCTTTCTCAAAATCCAGTTTCAGAAGGATGAGTTCTTTTCTGCTGTGATGACAAGTATTTCCGGACAGAGGGAGTAGTAACCAAGGGTATCGACAAATTGAGTCATCAAAGGACACTACAAAGATGGATTACAATGCTCATGTTTAATTTAGTGTCAACGGAGAGGGGGATTTGGACATGCAAAGCGTTATAAGTGTTCACAATCATTATCTTGCTAGTCCCAATTAGTTGCATGGCGTGATGTATAGAAGAACATGAAGCTAATTGGTCAAATATGGGGAGCTGAGATGAATCCGACCCAGCTGTATGACTTCATGAAGGAGTTCTACGGAGGAGCGGACAAAGTGTCATTCTCAAAGATGGACTGTGACGCCCCGTGACCGATGTGCCAGGTGTCCGCCAGTTATTTGCCGTTGTTGCCATGTCATTGCTTGCGTGTTGCATTTCACCATGTCATCATCTGCATTTCATCTGCATGTTTTTCAAAACTTGCATCCGTTCGGGTTCCACCGGTTCTCTTCGTTGTCCATTCTGAGCCCGACCTCACTCACACGCGCCCGCGGCACCTCCGAAATATTTTTTTTAAGTGGCATAAAAATGTTCTCGGAATGGGTTGCAACTTGTCATGCGGTCTTATTATAGTGTAGACAGGCCGCCTATCAAGTTTCGTCGCATTCGGAGTTCGTTTGATCGCCCTTGACCGTTATTTTTATAACCGCGATATAGTCGGTTTAATCGTCAGACGTTTGGTCTCCGAAACTGCCACCGGTCGCTCTGTTTCTCTCTTCTCAGCTCCGGCATTCTACACAGCCCACCTGCAGCCCCTAGTCCCCTCTCTGTCCGAGCACACGATCGCGATCCGAGGGTCCCAAACCCTCCTAACTCCCTAACCCTAGCCCCTTCTATTTATATACACCTCCCCTGCCATTTTGGCCTCCTCCAACCCCCCTACCTTGTTTTCCGCCACCACCTTCCAGCCGCCGCCCCTCCTCGAGATCCGGCGCGCCTCCACCTCATCCTGCCACATGGCGGTGCCCTAGTGGCCACCGCCACCAGCCACCGCCTCCGGCCACTAGGCGGCGCCACGTCGCCCTCGGCCTCCTCCCGCCGCCGTGGCCCAGTCTGCCCGCCCGAACTCGAACTCGGGCGTGCCCCGCCCGCTCATCCCGCTGCTCCCGATCGGGAGAGGAGCTCCGATCCGGCGCGCCGCCGTGCCGACCTGCGCCGCCAGTAGCCGAGGCGCCCGCTCAAAGCTCCTCCCAGCGCCGCCGTCGCCGCCCGAAGCGCCCCTCGCCGCGATTCTGACCCATGAGTCGCGCCGCCCAGCGCTGGTCGTCGCCTCCGCGCCGCCCCTGCCGGCGCCTCCCGATGGTGCTCCTCCGCCGAAAGGCGGCCGGATCCGGATCCTCGTGCGGATCGCCGTTCCGTCACCGGCGCCCTCCTAGCCTCCTGCCGGCGGCGCGGCCCGCCTGCGCCATGACCGCCGCCTTCTCCTGTTACGTGCGGGAAAACAGCGGGGCGACGGCGCTTCGCTCATGGGCCGCCTCCGCGCGTGGGCCCGTCTGCGCCCGCATCGGCCGCCCGGCCAAGCGGCGCCGGCACCGCCAAGCCGGCCTGCTTCTCCTCTCCACCAACGGGCCGTGGCCCAGGGGTGAGCAGCCCCCTAGCCCCTCTATTCTGTTTCGGGCCAGCTAGAGTCGGCCCATGCATGTTTTTTCCGTTCTGTGATTTTAGCCTTTTTCCAGTGATTTAACTGTTTTACAGATTAGTCCCTAAAGTTCATGCATATAATAACTCCACAACCGTGCATCGGATTAAAACAACTTATATATGTAAAATGCTTAGAATTTCGTCTAGTTTCATAATATGCCATTTTCATCCATGTTTGAAATGTTTAAAACGCTGTTTGATTAAATTTGCTTAAATGCCATGTTAAAATGATTTAATTCATAACTAAATAACCGTAACTCCGATTTTAATAAACTTTATATGTAAATGGGGTAGAATTTTGCCTAGTTTAACATGGTGCACTCATCTTGCATGTTTAACAACTCTAAAATTGTGTTTAGGGCAGAACAGTACCAAACCTTAAAATATGCACATGGGGATTTTCCTGACTTGCATTGTTCGTTGTTTCCGCCTCATTTAAACTTGCCTAGGTAGGTAGTTTTGTTGTGCTTCACTCCTTGCCATGTTAATCAACATTTAACATTGTGGTGTACCTAAACGAGAGCGAACTAAATAACTTGTTGTGGTGTTTTGTCAATATGCAACTCGTTGCATATTGAGCTCCACTTAATTTGTAGTGTTGTTTGTTTGCACTTTGCCATGCCATGCATATTTAAACCGGACATGCATCATACCTGGTTGTGCATCATGCCATGCTTATGCTTGTGTGTTTACCATGTTGTTTGCTTCTTTCCGGTTTGCTTCTCTCGTTAGCTTCGGTTCCGTTCCGGAGTTGTGAGGATTCGTTCAACTACGTCCGTTTGTCTTCTTCATGGACTCGTTCTTCTTCCTTGCAGGATTTCAGGCAAGATGACCGCTACCCTGGATCTCACTACTAGCATTGCTATGCTAGTTGCCTCGTTCTTTCGCTATGCCGCGATACCTATTACCTGTTTGTCCAGCCATCCCATATTGCCATGAACCCTAACCCTTTGACACCTTTCCTATGCAAACCGTTGTTTGGCTATGTTACCGCTTTGCTCAGCCCTCTTATAGCGTTGCTAGTTGCGGTGAAGTGAAGATTTCTCCATGGTGGACAGGGTTTATGTTGGGATATCACAATATCTCTTATATTATTAATGCATCTATATACTTGGTAAAGGGTGGAAGGCTCGGCCTTATGCAGTGTTTTGTTCCACTCTTGCCGCCCTAGTTTCCGTCATACCGGTGTTATGTTCCCGGATTTTGCGTCCCTTACGCGGTCGGGTGATTTATGGGACCCCCCTGACAGTTCGCTTTGAATAAAACTTGTCCAGCAAGGCCCAACATTGACTTTTACCATTTGCCTCACCACCACCTACTTTTCCCTTGGGAGTAATTAACCCAAGGGTCATCTTTATTATAGCCCCGGCCAGTGCTTGTCTAAGTGTTGGTCCGAACCGAGTAGACTGCGGGGCCCCTCGGGCAACTCGAGGTTTGGTTTTACTCGTAGGATGTCTCATCCGGTGTTGCCTCGAGCGAGATATGTGCAGCTCCTATCGGGATTGTCGGCGATCGGGCGGCTTTGCTGGTCTTGTTTTACCATTGTCGAAATGTCTTGATGTACCGGGATACCGAGTCGATCGGAGTGTCTCGGTGAAGGTCTCTTCCTTCGATGATCGCGAGAGCTTGTCATGGGCTAAGTTGGGACACCCTGCAGGTATAAACTTTCGAGAGCCGTGCTCGCGGTTATGTGGCAGATGGGAATTTGTTAATGTCGGTTGTAGACAACTTGACACTTGATCCGAATTAAAACACATCAACCGAGTGTGTAGCCGTGATGGTCTCTTCTCGGAGTCCGGAAGTGAACACGGTTTCGTGTTATGTTTGGCGTAAGTAGGTGTTCAGGATCACCTCTTGATCATTGCTAGTTGACGAACGCTCCGCTTGTTCTCTTCTCGCTCTTATTTGCGTTGGTTAGCACCATATATGCTTAGCCGCTGCTGCAACCTCACCACTTTACCCCTTCCTTTCCCATTAAGCTTTGCTAGTCTTGATACCCATGGTAATGGGATTGCTGAGTCCTCGTGACTCACGAGATACTTTCAAAACCAGTTTGCGGTGCATATGTTACCGGCGGTGGCGCAACCAAGCTCAAGGAGGAGCTCGATGAAGATTTTGCCCTTTGTGTTGTTTCGTTCTAGTTGATCAGTAGTGGAGCCCAGTTGGGGTCGATTGGGGACCGTTTGTCGCATTTGGGGTTCTTCTTTTATTTTGGTTCCGTAGTCGGACCTTGATTGTATCTGGATGATGTAATGCTTTATTCATGTAATTGTGTGATGTGGCGATTGTAAGCCAACTATGTATCTTTTTCCCTTATGTATTACTTGGGTTGTGTGAAGGTTACCTCACTTGCGACATTGCTTTCAATGCGGTTATGCCTCTAAGTCGTGCTTCGAAACGTGGGAGACATAGCCGCATCGAGGGCGTTACAAGTTGGTAATCAGAGCCATCCCCGACCTTAGGAGCCCCATTGCTTGATCGTTTTTTAGCGGCCGAGTTGTGTCTAGAAAAATGTTTTGAGTCATTTAGGATTATATATATCGGAGAGTTTAGGAATTCTTTTTACTCCCGGTCCCTTGACCTTCCGGTGAGGTATCCCGACGTAGAGTTTTGACTCTTCTCTTCTCAAATTTCACTAAAAAATTTTTAGGATCACACGGGTATCTTGGAATCGTTCGATGGTTTTATGATGACAACATTGTCTTGGTGCCTCGACATTTAGGGGTTGTGGCGGTGTCCCGGGAGTTGAGCTCCGAGGTGTTGTCGTCATAATTTTATCGTTGCAGTTCGGAATACACGAGTTTAATGCGCCGACATCGAAAATCTCTTTTATGCGGTTGTTGGTGAGATAACCCCGCTAACCCAAAGATCTTGAGGTGAGTACGGGAGTATTGCCATGACTTCGTATAACGGATGCTTTTCAAGGTTGAGGTAGACGATTTCAAGGTTTCTTGGTTATGTGTTGACGGATGGATACAATGGATGTAGGGATTGTTAGCTTGGGTGAGATATATATTGCTCCCTGTATCCCCAACACCTGATTGCATAACCGAAAGTTTCGGGAGTTTCATAGGTGGGAATTCAAGTAGCTCTTAGGATATCTTTCCGACGGATGTATGATATGAAATTGGGGTTCGACGTCTAGTGGTCCGCCTATTCACGGTTGGTTTTACTGATGGTCTCGTTGTGTCTTAAAGAGTCCTTGGCTATGCCGACTGGGGGCGCTTCGTATGTCATGTGCCTTTGCCTTGTACATGATGGTGCTGTCGATTGAGCCCGTGTAGGCCCCACCACGAAAACTTCGGACGAAATCTCTATCATATGTTTGTTCCGGCTTATTCTGCAAGCCAATCCTTTGTTTTGTTTTATTCGTGGTATTCGAGTTGCTTCAAAGTCAAATGTTGAATCCATACCTTTCCTAAACGGTGTTCTCATATTGCTATCTGAATACTAATCCTTTTGATCATTAAGGTTGTCATGCTAATTCTTTTCCAACCGGTGCGCTTCTCTTCGAGATGATCCCATCATTCTCCCCATCAGCAAGACCAATTATCATTTCTTCTCAACGGTGTTTGTTTCATCCGTTTCCAAGTTGCCTTTGTTTTCCCGCCCTCCCACCCTTTTTCTTCAAGGACACAGTTTTCTTAATCAAGTATCCATTTATTCATGTGAAGTTTCTCCATTCTTTTCTGTCAATGTTCTTATCCGGTGATTTCCCATGAGGATGCTCAACAGCTTCAAGTTCATCATCCTTCATTGTTGTCTCTTCTCCGGTGGATCCTATTCTAGCTTTCGATATTCATCATATACCTTTTTCCTCTTTTCTATGTCTTCTCATACCGATGCACCTCATTATCATTCTACTTCTCGCTATTTGTTATTCCGGAGTGCTCAAGATATCTCGAAGATTCGTGTTTCCACTCTGCATTCGTTCAAGCTCTTTCGAGATTGGTATCTCATTCAAGTCATTTAATTCAACCGGTGCAACATCTCTTTTAAATCTTTTCAACGGTGTTCTTTTGAGTGGGCCCTAACCCACGTGTCTTTTCGAGGATCTTACGACTCTTCTAATTATTCCGAGCCATTCTCAAATTCTTTTCGAGTTTGGCGTAAGAATGAATTTTCATCAGTCAAATGTTTTTCTCCAAGATCTTTCAAATTCTTTTCATCTTTGGTCCAACCTTTCCTCTTTTTCATTCTCCCGGAGTGTCTCAACAATTCATGGTGGTTCTCATCATCATTCTCATCATTTGAAGACCGAAGAAGAGTTTCTCTTTAATCTTGCTCTATTCTCTTCAAGATTCATGGTTCTGGCTTGATGCCATCCTCTCATAATTATTTTCGATTGTGAGAATTCTTTAAACCCATCCGGAGCATTTTATGAGTTGTTTCCATTTCTTTCCTCCGAAGGCCATCATGTCATAATTACTCATTCTCAGCTTTCAGCTATCGTTCTCTAAATCTTACTGGTGATTCGTTCAAATAGCCTCTAATCAGTTCATGTGCTCTTCGTTCTCATGTATCTAAATACCCTCAAATATCTTCATTCGTTTTCCAATTCTTCCCGGTGTTCCTTTATCTTTTCTTCGTTCATTTTCAATTCTTACGGTGGTTCTTTCAAGATCTCTCTTCCTTGTTCGTCATATCAATATTTGTTGTTTCCAAATCCCACCGGTGGTTCCATCAATACCCTCTCAAGCTTGCGCCATATCTATCTTAATCCTTTCTACGAGAATAAGTGGCATGCCAAATCCATTGTGGGTCATCAATTTAATTGGTGAAGGATAGGCATAACATAATTCTTATTCTTCTTTCATCCAAGTGATTAATTTCTTCTTTCCGGAGTTCTTCATGGAGGTTCTAAATGGTGGTTCATTAAGGATTCTTTTCATTCTTCAATTGTTCTTCAAGATTTCTCTCGAAGTTATGATCCGCCAAGCTATACTCTAAAATAAACATGGTGCTCAACACACGTTTTGTTTTGAGGAGTTCAAGCATTCTTCATCTTGCATTCCAAAGTGCGATTCCTTCTATCTTATCTTTTGAGATGGTGTTATGTCACTCTTGACAATTTCCTTCATGTTTCATGATTCATATGTTGTCAAGAATGAGGTATATTTAAATCCATCATTTTCTCTTGGTCAAGAGATCTTTTCAACCGTCAATCTCTTCATTGGAGTTATCTTCGTATATATTTCACCTAAAGCCTTTCCTTAAGGAAATGTGCTATTTATGGTGCTTATAAATGACCCAAGTTCTTCATTTGTCCTCCCGGTGAAATAAGTTTCTCGTCTCCTTGTTGATATCAATCCAATCATTTGTTTCCGTTGGTGGCAGAAGCTCACCTCATCATTTTGAGATGTTTTTCATAAGCCCGCCACAAGCTTATTCTTTTCGTTGTTGGTTTACCAACAATTCCGTTCTAACCTTCTTGGAAGGATGCTTTCCAAGTTCAATTGTGGTAGAAGTTGGCTTTTCCTCTCCGTTCTTTCATTCCAACGATCTAACTTCTATTCTTTCGTTACGGAGGCATTGTGATGTTTTGCTCTCTTCACTCATCATCTCGAATTGTGAGCATCATGTTCTTTTCTTGCTTATCCATTTAACCGGAGTGTTGTATCATCTCCTCAATATCTTTTCATCTCATCAAGTTTTCTTCTCTACCGGAGTGCTGTCCAAATTCTGTCATTCTTGTTCCTTGGCTATCTCATTGTAACGAGATGGTCATATTCTTTTCGTTCATGAAACTTCTGATTCATGTTTTTGCAACCTTCAAGTTCTCGTAATGTTCCTTGTTCCTTTTTTTTTCTAACGGATTGTTTGCAATCTCGTTCATCTCTGTTGTACTCTTTCTTTTAAATTGCTCAACCTCTCAAGGTTCGTGGTTTCACTCGTTCGTCAAAGAAGCAACTTAGTTTTACCGCTTATCTTCCTCTTCCTTTTCCCTCCGGTGCCATCCTAGATCTCGGGACGAGATCCTCTCGTAGTGGTGGAGTGTTGTGACGCCCCGTGACCGATGTGCCAGGTGTCCGCCAGTTATTTGCCATTGTTGCCATGTCATTGCTTGCGTGTTGCATTTCACCATGTCATCATCTGCATGTTTTTCAAAACTTGCATCCGTTCGGGTTCCACCGGTTCTCTTCGTTGTCCATTCTGAGCCCGACCTCACTCACACGCGCCCGCGGCACCTCCGAAATATTATTTTTTTTAAGTGGCATAAAAATGTTCTCGGAATGGGTTGCAACTTGTCATGCGGTCTTATTATAGTGTAGACAGGCCGCCTATCAAGTTTCGTCGCATTCGGAGTTCGTTTGACTGCCCAACCGTTATTTTTATAACCGCGATATAGTCGGTTTAATCGTCGGACGTTTCGGTCTCCGAAACTGCCACCGGGTCGCTCTGTTTCTCTCTCTTCTCAGCTCCAGGCATTCTACACAGCCCACCTGCAGCCCCTAGTCCCCCTCTCTGTCCGGAGCACACGATCGCGATCCGAGGGTCCGGAAACCCCTCCTAACTCCCTAACCCTAGCCCCTTCTATTTATATACACCTCCCCTGCCATTTTTGGCCTCCTCCAACCCCCCCTACCTTGTTTTCCGCGCCAGCCACCTTCCAGCCGCCGCCTCCTCCTCAGATCCGGCGCGCCTCCACCTCATCCCTGCCACATGGCGGTGCCCTAGTGGCCAGCCGCCACCCAGCCACCGCCTCCAGCCACTAGGCGAGCGCCACGTCGCCCCTCAGCCTCCTCCCCGCCGCCGTGGCCCAGTCCTGGCCCGCCCGGACTCGAACTCGGGCCGTGCCCCACGCCCGCTCATCCCGCTCGCTCCCGATCGGGAGAGGAGCTCCCGATCCGAAGCCGCCGCCGTGCCGACCTGCGCCGCCGTAGCACAGAGGCGCCCGCTCAAGCTCCTCCAGCGCCGCCGTCGCCGCCCGAAGCGCCCTCCGCCAAGATCTGGACCCGCGAGTCCGCGCCGCCGCGCTGGTCGTCGCCTCCGCCGCCGCCCTGCCGGCGCCTCCCGATGGTGCTCCTCCGCCCGAGCTGCGGCGGATCCGGATCTCGTGCGGATCGCCGTTCCGTCACCGGCGCCCTCCTAGCCTCCTGCCGGCGGCGCGGCCGCCCTGCGCCATGACCGCCGCCTTCTCCTGTTCGTGCGGGAAACGCAGCGGGGACGACGAAGCGCTTCGCTCATGGGCCGCCTCGCGCCGCGTGGGCCCGTCTCGCCCGCAAGATCACCGCCGGCCCGGCGCCCGGCACGCTAAGCCGGCTGCTTCTCCTCTCCACTGGGCGGGCGTGGCCGGGGTGAGCAACCCCTAGCCCCTCTATTCTGTTTCGGGCCAGCTAGAGTCGGCCCATGCATGTTTTTTCCGTTCTGTGATTTTAGCCTTTTTCCAGTGATTTAACTGTTTTACAGATTAGTCCCTAAAGTTCATGCATATAATAACTCCACAACCGTGCATCGGATTAAAACAACTTATATATGTAAAATGCTTAGAATTTCGTCTAGTTTCATAATATGCCATTTTCATCCATGTTTGAAATGTTTAAAACGCTGTTTGATTAAATTTGCTTAAATGCCATGTTAAAATGATTTAATTCATAACTAAATAACCGTAACTCCGATTTTAATAAACTTTATATGTAAATGGGGTAGAATTTTGCCTAGTTTAACATGGTGCACTCATCTTGCATGTTTAACAACTCTAAAATTGTGTTTAGGGCAGAACAGTACCAAACCTTAAAATATGCACATGGGGATTTTCCGGACCTGCTGTTCGTTGTTTCCGGCCTCATTTAAACTTGCCTAGGTAGGTAGTTTTGTTGTGCTTCACTCCTTGCCATGTTAATCAACATTTAACATTGTGGTGTACCTAAACGAGAGCGAACTAAATAACTTGTTGTGGTGTTTTGTCAATATGCAACTCGTTGCATATTGAGCTCCACTTAATTTGTAGTGTTGTTTGTTTGCACTTTGCCATGCCATGCATATTTAAACCGGACATGCATCATACCTGGTTGTGCATCATGCCATGCTTATGCTTGTGTGTTTACCATGTTGTTTGCTTCTTTCCGGTTTGCTTCTCTCGTTAGCTTCGGTTCCGTTCCGGAGTTGTGAGGATTCGTTCAACTACGTCCGTTTGTCTTCTTCATGGACTCGTTCTTCTTCCTTGCGGGACTTCAGGCAAGATGACCGCTACCCTGGATCTCACTACTATCATTGCTATGCTAGTTGCCTCGTTCTTTCGCTATGCCGCGATACCTATTACCTGTTTGTCCAGCCATCCCATATTGCCATGAACCCCTAACCCTTTGACACCTTTCCTATGCAAACCGTTGTTTGGCTATGTTACCGCTTTGCTCAGCCCCTCTTATAGCGTTGCTAGTTGCAGGTGAAGCTGAAGATTTCTCCATGGTGGACAGGGTTTATGTTGGGATATCACAATATCTCTTATATTATTAATGCATCTATATACTTGGTAAAGGGTGGAAGGCTCGGCCTTATGCCTGGTGTTTTGTTCCACTCTTGCCGCCCTAGTTTCCGTCATACCGGTGTTATGTTCCCGGATTTTGCGTCCCTTACGCGGTCGGGTGATTTATGGGACCCCCTGACAGTTCGCTTTAAATAAAACTTGTCCAGAAGGCCCAACATTGACTTTTACCATTTGCCTCACCACCACCTACTTTTCCTTGGGAGTAATTAACCCAAGGGTCATCTTTATTATAGCCCCGGGCCGTGCTTGTCTAAGTGTTGGTCCGAACCGAGTAGATGCGGGGCCCCTCGGGCAACTCGAGGTTTGGTTTTACTCGTGGGATGTCTCATCCGTGTTGCCTCGAGAACGAGATATGTGCAGCTCCTATCGGGATTGTCGGCGATCGGGCGGCTTTGCTGGTCTTGTTTTACCATTGTCGAAATGTCTTGATGTACCGGGATACCGAGTCTGATCGGAGTGTCTCGGGTGAAGGTCTATCCTTCGATGATCGCGAGAGCTTGTCATGGGCTAAGTTGGGACACCCCTGCAGGGTATAAACTTTCGAGAGCCGTGCCCGCGGTTATGTGGCAGATGTGAATTTGTTAATGTCCGGTTGTAGACAACTTGACACTTGATCCGAATTAAAACACATCAACCGAGTGTGTAGCCGTGATGGTCTCTTCTCGGCGGAGTCCGGGAAGTGAACACGGTTTCTGTGTTATGTTTGACGTAAGTAGGTGTTCAGGATCACCTCTTGATCATTGCTAGTTGACGAACGCTCCGCTTGTTCTCTTCTCGCTCTTATTTGCGTTGGTTAGCACCATATATGCTTAGCCGCTGCTGCAACCTCACCACTTTACCCCTTCCTTTCCCATTAAGCTTTGCTAGTCTTGATACCCATGGTAATGGGATTGCTGAGTCCTCGTGACTCACCAGATACTTTCAAAACCAGTTTGCAGGTGCATATGTTACCGAGCAGGTGACGCAACCAAGCTCAAGGAGGAGCTCGATGAAGATTTTGCCCTTTGTGTTGTTTTGTTCTAGTTGATCAGTAGTGGAGCCCAGTTGGGGTCGATTGGGGACCGTTTGTCGCATTTGGGGTCTTCTTTTATTTTGGTTCCGTAGTCGGACCTTGATTGTATCTGGATGATGTAATGCTTTATTCATGTAATTGTGTGAAGTGGCGATTGTAAGCCAACTATGTATCTTTTTCCCTTATGTATTACTTGAGTTGTGTGAAGGTTACCTCACTTGCGACATTGCTTTCAATGCGGTTATGCCTCTAAGTCGTGCTTCGAAACGTGGGAGACATAGCCGCATCGAGGGCGTTACATGGACATCGAGTGCAACAAGTACATAGAATCTAGTGTCACACATATTGTCTGAATCAGATGGTTTCTCTCAATAGAAATTGGAGGGGGGGCCTTCTTTTATTCAAAAAAGATGGTGCTACTTTTCTTATGGTCGGTGATGTTGTATCATTTGCCACCACATTTCAAACTTCGGATTTACTAGTATGAAAAACATGGTGTCAACTAGTACAACACCACCAAAGCATGTGTAATCCATGATTGACCGATCATGTACACCCAAAAAATTAGCTATCCAACTGGCTCCCTCGTCGATTTAAAAGGCAAGCAAAAATGCAGGATACTATATCTGCTTATTATTCACGTATTCCGACTATGTTTGAGCATTACTAGATTCTAAATACTTCTTGCACTCGCAACCAATTTCATTATTGCAATCCATCCTTGAGAATGACAAATTGTCAATGTGTGCTTCGCTAGGTTCTAAATACTTAACTCGCAATCAATCTCCTGCAATATATCCTTAGGAACGACACTTTGTCATCTCCATCATAAAACTCCCTCATGAACCCATACACTTGGGTTGAATTCATCCTAACTCTTTGTCTCTAGCTAATTAGCTTCATGTCCACTTCTACAACACGTCATTCGAAGCTTAACTTATTGGGACTAGCAAGATAATGATTATGATCAACTACAACCTTTTCCACTATCAAAATACCCTCTAGCGACTCCAAACTCTAACACAATTATCTGAACGCGCATTGCTTTAGTGTCATTTGGTTACTACGAACTATTCCCTCTGTAAAGATTAGTGATCTAAACGCTCTTATATTTCTTCACGGAGGGAGTATATATATATGTTTGTACATGTCACAAGCTTTGTCCTTGTAATTAGAAGTCAAGCATCTATTGAAAATTTACTTTTTTTGGTTTCCATAATATTCACATTTTATGCATGATCTAACCAAAAACATGAAAAAACAATACGACCAAAGAACTAGGCAGCAATTGTACCCACATATGTTGTTAGCTCTCCAACGGCTACATGAGCGCATGCATTCGTGTCGTCCTCCTAGCCTCTTCCATGGCAGTTTGAGTCAATCTTTTGGGTCTCCTCCTTCAGGCATCTCATGCAGCAACGACAAGTATCGCTCACGTTGCGGCACGCAGTGGCGTCTTCAGCGGCGGGCGGTGAGATGTGGTCCAAGCCAACACGAGTTCACCGTGCTAGAGCTACAGGATACGCATCGTCCTTTGAGATGATGGTGCTCGATTCCAGTGCGGACATGACCATCCTTCTCAATGGTGGTGGCGCGTCAAGCTCATGGATGCGGACCATGCGGTGGTACTAATTCTAGGATGAGGTGTTGCGTAAAGGGAGTGTTAAGAGTAGGTACAATAGTTTCTCAGTAAAAAAATGCGGGTGAATTTTTCACTACAAGGTTCATCTCCAGTTTAAGAATATTTTGTCCAATCTCTTTTGAAAATCTTGATAGACTCCTCCAAAAACTCTGTGTGCTGTAGCCAGCATGTTGTAGATGTGGCCGCTGTCGTACCGCAACCATGCAAACCCTCCACGTGTTGGGGCACAAGGAGTGACGTCGTGGCTGCCTCCGGTCGGAAGTGCCTTGCCACCATGATGGTAGAGCACCGATCATTGCGTCTTGAAGCGACATCAGGGATGATGGTAGAGACCACACCGCTGTGTGCCAGCTGAGGACCGAGCCATCGCCAAATTGGCGTGCATGGAGTACACTGCTAGTGCCAAGGATGGTGCCTTCTCTCTTCCGCCGTTCTTCTGCGTAGTTGCTCTTGGTAGAGTTCTGGCCAGGTGCCGACGGTGCTACCATGTTCAGTGTCAACTAGATCAGAATCGCGCCTTGGCGCAAGGGTGCCGGTGCCAACAGTTTGCCGAAGCATGTCACACTATATTAGTAGAAACCAGGTATAACATTTGCACTTATAAAGGATAATAAAGTAAAGAAACATTTAATTATGATAGAGCTCAAGATCAACAGAAGTTTATAAGGCAGGATCAAGCTCGGTGCGTTCATACGACCACAAAAGATAGCCATTCGACATGAAGTTCGATGCCAAAAGTAAGAACACATAAGAGGAGGTAATAAGAACGGGAACATAATAAAGAGTCAACTACGGAGCCATAATCAGTAAGCATACTAATAAGTGCCGCAATTCATCTGTCTTGTCGATGTACTTCATAGGGACCGCCTCACACGAACCTGATACTATCAAGCATCGACCACATTACTTACAATTCCTCTATGCTTTTGTATGGCCAAACGATAGCACTCCAGTCATTTTGATTAGAAAGTTTCTTACAGAAGGACATGATACATGAATTTCTCGATCTGAACATAAGTACACAAGGCTTAAGAAGTGTATCTATAGTTCTATGCTAATTTTCCATATCTATTCCATGGTTTAATAAACCTTAAGCACATGAGCTGCAGGGTACCACAGGAATATGATCAGGCATGTGATAGTTATACCACAGGAATACCTGATGGACAAAATTATTATAAAAAGTCAGTGACCAACTAAATGTAACAGTACACCTATCAAAACTGAGTATACACAGGAGCCCTTCCTGGCTCGGTGGCCCAAATCCTAACTCTGTGTGCAAATAAAAGTGTTCATACACAATTAGTTCATGCAACAGATTGCCACCACATTCTTCTCAAATAATGATGCAGGCATGATTCCAAAATAAAATAAATACAGTTCACAATCCCTCCCCACGAAACACAACACAACACTATGAATTAATTGTAACCATGTTTATTTGATCCATAATTATGTTCTTTTCATCAGGAACAACTAACTGCTTACAGATTAAAAATATAGATTGGCTGAAGCGCCACACATGCATCATTCAACAATTTGAATTATTTGCTAAAATCCCCGCTACCCATGGCAACAATCACCAACCTTGTTATTTTAATATTTTCTATTAACTATATTTCCGCCGAAAAGTGGTGACACTTTCTACTCAAATCTGCAAGATGTAATTCAGCCAAACACTTTATGATTGGAAATCTGACATACCTTTTAGTCTATCCAGGCAATTTGGTATCGATCTGTTCTATGGATTAATTCAATGACTGAGCAGAATCTCCAATCGCTGCCTCTGCCCCCACTTCCGGCGCACAGATTTGGCCGTCCACACTGCTTCCCTCATGGTGCGCCTACATAACCCCATTTACGGAAATTCAGGTTAGCTGCTCAGAAATCCGGAAACAAATCCCTACGGAACTGCGCACATCACTAACACAAATCTGTACCTGTTAATCGGCTGTAGCAGGAACCCCATCTTCGCGAGTATCCGCAGGTCCCTTCTCGCAGATGGTGGCTCACCGAGGCTGCCGCTCTCGATAAAAGATGGATCCAGGTTCGAGAGGTAGGAGACAGCTGCTCCCAGCGACCCATGCTTGCGTTTACTCGGCTACTGTCGGAGTTACCGGAAAGCATCAATCCCGAGCCACGGATCGGGACAGCGAAAACGACTCGAGCCACGGCTCTGTGCAGATCGCTCGATGGCGTTTAACACTCATATAGCATGCAACTTTCTCTCGCACTGAAACCGGAATAAGATTTTGTCAGCAAATATTACGAAGTAACAAAAGAAAACACAAAATCCAATCATCTTAATACAACAGATCTAATATCATTCGGAAACTAAGGAATAATAATAAATGGCATACAAAATTCGTGTTTTAACTTTACATGTTTCATAAAGAAAATGCTACAGTGGGCCATAAGAAGCAGAGTTCACCTGACTTGTTCATGAAGAGTAAAAAGATCACGTAGATCTTTTGTTGAAAAAGAATTCCACTGTAAAGGTGAAAACGGAGCCATGAGAAATCAATTTACTTTGCTGTTTGAAGGATAAAAAAAGCAAAAGATCACTTTATGTACTTGATCCTGCATTTTGTCGTTCGCTGGTGCCTGATGAACAAACTTTCTGGAGGCATTCTTTTGTCATTTGACGCTGATATAGTCAGTGGCAGATCATAATCAGTGGAAGAAAGTAACCAGCAACTCGGTATTTCTTCACTAGATAGTGTAAAAAAGTGAAGTCATGAACTTCAAGATCTTCCTGACAGCTGCAAGGCATGTGGGCGCAAACACCACAAGACAAGAGCAGCGACACGTCCTACTATTTTGGCATTATGCATTCTAGGCGCCAATCTTGCAATCAAATACGTACAAAACAACTGCATTATGCAATGTTGAACCATACTCAAATAGATGCTCTAGGGCTAAATTTCCAAGTAAAACATATATCGTAGAAGTTGCCAAAAGATACTTATACGGCGCTCAATATCACATATAAACGTTTCAACAAAAATAAAAGAGCTGCTACAGACATCAAACTATCATGGCATTAGCATTTCTCAAGAATGCCATATCTCAATTTTCAGTCTACTTCCAATTTGCAAAATAAGAGAAAATCGAGATTGAGAGAGGTATGGACCTGAAGGTCATCGACAGTCACTTTGATGAATTTTTCATGGAAACCATCATCACATGCCTGAGAAAGCTAAAGTTTTGGTGTAATATCGGAACCTACAAGCTAGCACAAATAGTCCATGTTCTTAAGTTGAATCTGAACTTCGCAAGAAAAATAATATAGGAAATAAATAATTCAATAAGTAAATAGGCTACCATTGATTCCTACATTGCAAGGAGCCAAGGTATTTAAAGTTCACAGTACATATAAATCAAACCGTGAGAAACGACAACATGTAAGCAATTGACCGTTGATGGATTAAATTATCAAGAAAATGTCCCTTTCCAATTTTCAAGCAAGTAGACAAAATCCCTGAAAATATTACATTTAGAGCGAAACTTTGTTGTGTTATTTTTAAGCTTCTAAAAGACCCCATGGAGAAAATAAGCATCTCCAAGTTGTTGCTGATATGATTCAAACATTCAAATCTTTATTGTGCCTGACAAACTTGCACATGCGAAAGACATATTTCTTGCGGAAGAATCGTGTACCTTTTGAACCTGATCATGTACTGTGACTCTCCACTGGCCACAAGACATATTTCTTGCGGAAGACTAAGAATTTGCAGATATCATAGACCCTGCCTTCTTGAACACATCCATAAACTGGTGAACAAATTTCTCAGGTATGTTTTCATACCTATGGTTACCCTGCTGAGAAAAGAACACGGGTCAAAAGAGGAGACATAGGCATCCAAAAAGCAACGGAATGGCCAAAATGATAGACCAGGCGGAGGAATCCAAGTACCTTAGCGTCAAGTGTAACCATATCTCTGTGTGCTTGATAGGCCCATTATCAGTTCCGCCGCAGTGATGCCAAAGACGTGAGACATACCCACGGGAACGCTAGAGCGAGTTACCAGGATGGAGTTTAGACAGTGCATTTCATCATATACCTTTTATTCACTCTTCCAAGAATACAGAAGCATGGCAAATAAGCAGGCACTGTAGCAAAATTAACCGCTGGAAAGCCAAGTTTATAAAGCCAAATCCAACACCGATCAGTACCTGTGATAACCCACAAGTATAGGGGATATCACCAGTTTTCGAGGGTACATTATTCAACCCAAATTTATTGATTCGACACAAGGGGAGCCAAAGAATATTCTCAAGTATTAGCAGCTGAGTTGTCAATTCAACCACACCTGGAAACTTAGTATCTGCAGCAAAGTGTTTAGTAGCAAAGTAATATGATAGTGGTGGTAATGGTAACAAAAGTAAAGACAGCAAAAGTAATGTTTTGGTATTTTGTAGTGATTATAACAAGAGTAACGGAAAAGTAAATAGCGAGAACCAAAGATATGGAAAACTCGTAGGCACCGGATTAGCGATGGATAATTATGCCGATGCGGTTCGTCATGTAACGATCATAACATAGGGTGACACGAGAACTAGCTCCAGTTCATCAATGTAATGTAGGCATGTATTCCGTATATAGTCAAACGTGCTTATGGAAAAGAACTTGCATGACATCTTTTGTCCTACCCTCCCGTGGCAGCGGGTCCTATTGGAAACTAAGGGATATTAAGGCCTCCTTTTAATAGAGAACCGGAACAAAGCATTAGCACATAGTGAATACATGAACTCCTCAAACTATGGTCATCACCGGGAGTGGTCCCGATTATTGTCACTTCAGGGTTGCCGGATCATAACACATAGTAGGTGACTATAGACTTGCAAGATAGGATCAAGAACACACATATATTCATGAAAACATAATAGGTTCAGATCTGAAATCATGGCACTCGGGACCTAGTGACAAGCATTAAGCACAACAAACATCAATCTCAGAACATAATGGATACTAGGGATCAAACCCTAACAAAACTAACTCGATTACATGATAAATCTCATCCAACCCATCACCGTCCTGCAAGCCTACGATGCAATTACACACGCACGGTGGTGAGCATCATGAAATTGGTGATGGAGGATGGTTGATGATGACGACGGCGACGAATCCCCTCTCCAAAGCCCGAGCGGGCTCGGATCAGCCCTCCCGAGAGATTAGGGCTTGGCGGCGGCTCCGTGTCGTAAAACGCGATGATTTCTTCTCTCGATTTTTTCTCCTGAAAGCCAATATATGGAGTTGGAGTTTGCATCGGAGGGCCACCAGGGCCCACGAGTAGGCGCGCCCTGGGCGCCCACCCTCGTGGACAGTGTGGGCCCCTGGTCTTCATCTTTTGCGAGGATTTTCTGTTTTTCTAAGGTGTTCCGTGGAGTTTCAGCTCATTCCGAGAACTTTTATTTTCGCATATAAAACAACACCATGGCAATTCTGCTGAAAACAGCGTCAGTCCGGGTTAGTTCCATTCAAATCATACAAGTTAGAGTCCAAAACAAGGGCAAAAGTGTTTGGGAAAGTAGATACAGTGGAGACGTATCAACTCCCCCAAGCTTAAACCCTTGCTTGTCCTCAAGCAATTCAGTTGACAAACTGAAAGAGAAAAAGAAAAACTTTTACAAACTCTGTTTGCTCTTGTTGTTGTAAACATGAAAAGCCAGCATTCAAGTTTCAGCAATTATTATGAACTAACCATACTCACAATAACACGTAGGTCTCACAATTACTCATATCAATAACATAATCAGCTAGCGAGCCATAATATTAAAACTCGGATGACAACACTTTCTCAGAATAATCATAATATGATATAACAAAATGGTATCTCGCTAGCCCTTTCTGTGACCGCAAAACATAAATGCAGAGCACCTTTAAAGATCAAGGACTGACTAAACATTGTAATTCATGGTAAAAGAGATCCAGTCAAGTCATACCCAATATAAACCAATAATAGTGAATGCAAACGACAGTGTGCTCTCCAGCGGGTGCTTTTCAATAAGAAGGGTGATGACTCAACATAAAAGTAAATGGATAGGCCCTTCGCAGAGGGAAGCAAGGATTTGTATAGATGCCAGAGCTCGGTTTTGAAATAGAGATAAATTATATTTTGAGCGGCATACTTTCATTGTCAACATAACAACTAAAAGACGACGATATCTTCCATGCTAACAGATTATAGGCAGTTCCCAAACAGAATGGTAAAGTTTATACTCCCCTTCCTCCACAAGCATCAATCCATGGCTTGCTCGAAACAACGAGTGCCTCCAACATTCAACGGGTCCCGAGGAGAGTTTTGTTTGCAGTTATTTTGATTTAGTTTGCATAAAGCATGGGACTGGGCATCCCGGATACCAGCCATTTTCTCGTGAATGAGGAGCGGAGTCCACTCCTCTTGAGAATAACCCGCCTAACACGGAAGATAAGGGCAGCTCTAGTTGACATATGAGCTATTCGAGCATGCAAAACAGAATGTTTATTTGAAGGTTTAGAGTTTGGCACATACAAATTTACTTGGAACGGCAGGTAAATACCGCATATAGGAAGGTATAGTGGACTCATATGGAATAACTTTGGGGTTTAAGGAGTTTGGATGCACAAGCAGTATTCCCGCTTAGTACAGGTGTAGGACTTTGAGAAGAGGTGTCTAGAGGGGGGGGTGATTAGACACTAAGTACCAAAGTTGCAGTTTTTAAGTTTGCTTAAGTTTAAGTGGAGATTAGGCACAAGTTTAACATTCACAATACAAATCAAGCAAGCATGCAAAGAGTATATGGGCAGCAGAAAGTAAAGCATGCAACTTGCAAGAATGTAAAGGGAGGGGTTTGGAGGATTCAAACGCAATTGGAGACACGGATGTTTTTGGCATGGTTCCGATAGGTGGTGCTATCGTACATCCACGTTGATGGAGACTTCAACCCACGAAGGGTAACGGTTCTTGCATGAGTCCACGGAGGCTCCACCCATGAAGGGTCCACGAAGAAGCAACCTTGTCTATCCCACCATGGCCGTCGCCCACGAAGGACTTGCCTCACTAGCGGTAGATCTTCACGAGTAGGCGATCTCCTTGCCCTTACAAACTCCTTGGTTCAACTCCACAATCTTGTCGGAGGCTCCCAAGTGACACCTAGCCAATCTAGGAGACACCACTCTCCAAGAAGTAACAAATGGTGCGTTGATGATGAGCTCCTTGCTCTTGTGCTTCAAATGATAGTCTCCCCAACACTCAACTCTCTCTCATAGGTTTTGGATCTGGTGGAAAGAAGATTTGAGTGGAAAGCAACTTGGGGAAGGCTAGAGATCAAGATTCATATGGTAGGAATGGAATATCTTGGCCTCAACACATGAGTAGGTAGTTCTCTCTTAGAAAATGTATGCTGGAAGTGTAGGTTCAGTCTGATGGCTCTCTCCATGAATGAAGAGGAGGTGGAGGGGTATATATAGCCTCCACACAAAATCTAACTGTTACACACAATACCAAACTCGGTGGGACCGAATCGTTAAACTCGGTCAGACCGATTTAGCAAATAATGTGACCGTTAGGGTTTTCGGTGGGACCGAAATGCAACTCAGTGAGACCAATATGGTTAGGGTTAGGGCATAACGTAATCTCGGTGAGACCGATTACACAGACTTGGTGAGACCGATTTTGGTAATAAGCTTTCCAGAGAGTTGGTCAGGCAAACTCGGTTTGACCGATTACACAAACTCGGTGGGACCGATTTCGGTAATGAGTCAATCCAAGAAGTTTGCATTGTAATCTCGGTAGTACCGATTGCTCAAACTCAGTGGGACCGATTTTGGTAATGGACATACACAGAGAGATTACAATCCCATCTCGGTGAGACCGAGATCCCTATCAGTAAGACCGATTTGCTTAGGGTTTGTGGCAGTGGCTATGACTTTTGAAATCGGTGGCGCCGGATAGGAAGAATCGGTGTGACCGATTTTGGCTTTAGGTTTAGGTCATTTGTGGATGTGGAAAGTAGCTGAGGGTTTTGGAGCATATCACTAAGCACATGAAGCAAGAGGCTCATTAAGCAACACCTCATCCCTCCTTGATAGTATTGGCTTTTCCTATAGACTCAATGTGATCTTGGATCACTAAAATATGAAATGAAGAGTCTTGGGCTTGAAGCTTGAGCCAATCCTTTGCCCTTAGCATCTTGAAGGAGTTCCCACATCCTTTAGTCCATGCCACTCCATTGTTGAACTTATCTGAAACATACTAGATAAAAGTGTTAGTCCAACAAGAGATATGTTGACATTAATTACCAAAACCACCTAGGGAGCACTTGTGCTTTCAACAGGTGAAGGCTAGCAAAAGACTGGGAAGTGACCAACTGAGAGAGCAACAACAGTCGTAAACATGCATTAAAATTAATTTACACCGAATACAAGCATGAGTAGGATATAATCTACCATGAACATAAATATCATGAAGGCTATGTTGATTGGATTCAACTACATGCGTGAACATGTGCCAAGTCGAGTCACTCAATTCATTTAAAGGAGGATACCATCCCATCATACCACATCATAATCATTCTAATAGCATGTTGGCACGCAAGGTAAACCATTATAACTTATAGCTAATCAAGCATGGCACAAGCAACTATAATCTCTAAATGTCATTGCAAATGTGTTTACTTCATAATAACTAACTCAGGAACGATGAATCATCATATTTACAAAAACAAGAGAGGTCGAGTTCATACCAGCTTTTCTTATCCCAATAAGTCCATCATATATCATCATTATTGCCTTTCACTTGCACGACCGAACGATGTGTATAATAATAATAGTGCACGTGCATTGGACTAAGCTGGAATCTGCAAGCATTCAATTCAAGAGACTTTCTGGCCTAGGCACGTCGAGAGACGCGTCAAGTGGCTGATGACGCTTATCGTGAGCTGCGAGATGGTACTCACGAAGCCTGAGTCACCTCAGCACTATGTGCACAACACAATCTCATGGATAAAGTTTAACCGAGGTGATGTTCTCGAGACTGCAACAAGTAGCAAAGAGTTACAATTGTGAACAAGATATGGTAAGTACAGGGAAAAGTCAAGATTCTGTCCAATCAACAGAGGATATTCTATAGTCTATCAACAGCCCAAGGAGGTATAAATCACTAGGTATGGATAATACATTCCTAACTGGCATTAAATAGTACCAAGTCTCAATATATCAAACAAGGATCATACAGTAACCTCTAATATCAACAATGGTAATCACTAACTCACAGAACAACGTAGTCCCAAAATCTAATGGTCAGGACAACCAAAACAAGTGATCAAATCACTCAATTATCAATAACGTGTATGAGTATTACATATAAGACAACCAACATCAGTTACATACCAAGGAACAATCTCCCCAAGCAGTTTTGCAAGAGGTGCTTTGAGCAAGGAGATCGAAAATTACAACAACGGGGGCTGGAACTCGTGCTTGAGTTGGTTTTTCGTGTTTGTGCGAAGCACAGGAAGAAGATGGGTGCAGGAATAAGTGGAGGAGGGCCACCGTGGGCCCACGAGGCAGGGGGCGCGCCTAGGGGGGTAGGGCGCGCCCTCCACCCTCGTGACCAAGTGGCAGCTCCCCCCGTGGTAATTTTTGCACAGTAAATTCTCAAATATTCCCGAAAAAATCATATTAAATTGGCATGGCATTCTGAGGACTTTTATTTTTGGGATATTTTTATATTGCACGGGTAAGTCAGGAAACAGACAGAAAAATAATATTTTACTTTATTTCTACTAAATAACAGAAAATATAAAGAGGGTACAGAAGGTTGTGCTTCTAGTTTCGTCCATCTCGTGATCATCAAAATGAACCCACTAACAAGGTTGATCAAGTCTTGTTAACAAACTCATTCCGAATAATCAAGGAACCAGAGAAATTTCGAATAACACTAAGTTACCTCAACGGGGATATGAAAATCCCCAACAATAAGAATGTCATACTTTTTCTTGACAGTAGGGAGAGGAAATGCAAAACCTCCAAATATAATCGATGGAATTTTTCCAATAGAGTTGATACTATAAACTTGAGGTTGTTTCATTGGAAAATGTACCGTGTGCCCATTGCCATTAACATGAAAAGTGACATTGCCTTTGGTGCAATCAATAACAGCCCCTGCAGTGTTAAGAAAAGGTCTTCCAATAATAATAGACATACTATCATCCTCGGGAATATCAAGAATAACAAAGTCCGTTAAAATAGTAACGTTTGCGACCACAACAGGCACATCCTCACAAATACCGACAGGTATAGTAGTTGATTTATCAGCCATTTGCAAAGATATTTCAGTAGGTGTCAACTTATTCAAGTCAAGTCTACAATATAAAGGGAGAGGCATAACACTGACACCGGCTCCAAGATCACATAAAGCAGTTTTAACATGATTTCTCTTAATGGAGCATGGTATAGTAGGTACTCCTGGATCTCCAAGTTTCTTTGGTATTCCACCCTTAAAAGTATAATTAGCAAGCATGGTGGAAATTTCAGCTTCAGGTATTTTTCTTTTATTAGTAATGATATCCTTCATATACTTAGCATAAGGTTTTGTTTTGAGCACATCAGTTAATCGCATACGCAAAAAGATGGGTCTAATCGTTTCAGCAAAGCGCTCAAAATCCTCATCATCCTTTTTCTTGGATGGTTTCGGAGGAAAAGGCATGGGTTTATGAACCCATGGTTCCCTTTCTTTACCATGTTTCCTAGCAACGAAGTCTCTTTTATCATAACGTTGATTCTTTGATTGTGGGTTATCAAGATCAACAGCAGGTTCAACTTCTACATCATTATCATTACTAGGTTGAGCATCAACATGAACATTATCATTAACATTATCACTAGGTTCATGTTCATCACCTGATTGTGTTTCAGCATCAGAAATAGAGATATCATTTGGATTCTCAAGTGGTTCAGCAATAGGTTCACTAGAAGTTTGCAAAGTCCTATCATTTTTCTTTTTCTTCCTCTTAGAAGAACTAGGTACATCAATATTGTTTCTCTGAGAATCTTGCTCGATTCTCTTAGGGTGGCCTTCAGGATACAAAGGTTCCTGAGTCATTCTACCAGTTCTAGTAGCCACTCTAACAGCATAATAATTTTTCTTACTATTCATTTCATCAAGCGCTTCTTTCTGAGCTTTAAGTACTTGTTCTACTTGAGTGGTAACCATAGAAGCATGTTTGCTAACAAGTTTAAGTTCACCTCTAATATCAGCCATATAATCACCCAAGCATTTAATCATAAAGGTATTCTGTTTTAATTGTCTACCAAAATAAGCATTGAAGTCATCTTGCTTAAACATAAAGTCATCAAACTCATCGAATCAGTGACTAGCAATTTTAGTAGGAGGGACTTCAGCTTTATCATATCTATAGAGAGAATTTACCTTTACTACCTGTGTCGGGATATCGGGAGGTTCTTCAGTAAATAAGTAATTGAGATCATATACTTCTTCAACAGGCGGTAAATTAAGACCATGTATTTCTTCAATAGGAGGTAGATTCTTAACATCTTCAGCTTTAATACCTTTTTCTTTGTCTCTTGCATATCTTCGGGACTGAGAAATAGAACACCTCTCTTCTTCGGAGTTGGTTTAGGAATAGGCTCAGTAATTGGCTCTGGAACTGGCTCAGGAGGTGCCCAATTATTTTCATTTGCCAACATATTATTCAATAGAATTTCAGCATCATCCCGTGTTCTTTCCCTGAAAAGAGAACCAGCACAACTATCTAGGTAATCTCTGGAAGCATCAATTAGTCCATTAAAAAGATATCAAATATTTCAGGTTTCTTAAGAGGATGATCAGACAAAGCATTAAGTAACTTGAGAAGCCTCCCCCCAAGCTTGTGGGAGACTCTTTTCTTCAATTTGCACAAAGTTGTATATTTCCCTCAAAGCAGCTTGTTTCTTATGAGCAGGGAAATATTTAGCAGAGAAGTAATGAATCATATCCTGGGGACTTTGCACACAACCAGGATCAAGAGAATTAAACCATATCTTAGCATCACCCTTTAATGAGAACGGGAATATTTTGAGTAAATAAAGGTAGCGCGATCTCTCATTATTAGTAAACAGGGCAGCTATATCATTTAACTTAGTAAGATGTGCCACGACAGTTTCAAATTCATAGCTATAAAAAGGATCATATTCAACCATAGTAATTATATCTGGATCAACAGAAAAATCATAATAATCCTGATCAGGAACACAGATAGGTGAAGTAGCAAAAGCAGGGTCGGGTTTCATTCTATCTCTAAAAGATTCTTTACTCCATTTAACTAGCAACCTCTTAAGTTCCTGTCTATCCTGGCAAGCAAGAATGGCTGCAGAAGATTCAGCATCAAAAAGATAACCCTCAGGAATAGCAGGCATAGGTTCATCATCACTAACATCATCGTGTTCAGGTTCAATAATTTCTCTTTCTCTAGACCTAGCAATTTGCTCATCAAGAAATTCACCAAGGGGCACAGTAGTATCAAGCATAGAAGTAGTTTCATCATAAGTATCATGCATAGCAGAAGTGGACATCATCAATAACGTGCGACATATCAGAATTCATAGCAGTAATAGGTTTAGGTGTCGCAAACTTACTCATAACAGAAGGAGAATCTAGTGCAAGGCTAGATGGCAGTCCCTTACCTCCCCTCGTAGTTGAGGGCAAAATAGTAGTTCGATCATCTTTCAAGTTCTTCATAGTGTCCAGCAGATATAAATCCCAAGTGACTCAAAGAATAGAGCTATGCTCCCCGGCAACGGCGCCAGAAAAAGGTCTTGATAACCCACAAGTATAGGGGATCGCAACAATTTTCGAGGGTAGAGTATTCAACCTAAATTTATTGATTCGACACAAGGGGAGCCAAAGAATATTATCAAGTATTAGCAGCTGAGTTTTCAATTCAACCACACCTGGAAACTTAGTATCTGCAGCAAAGTGTTTAGTAGCAAAGTAATATGATAGTGGTGGTAATGGTAACAAAAGTAAAGACAGCAAAAGTAATGTTTTTGGTATTTTGTAGTGATTGTAACAGTAGCAACGGAAAAGTAAATAAGCGAGAACCAGTATATAGAAAACTCGTAGGCACCGGATTAGCGATGGATAATTACGCCGGATGCGGTTCGTCATGTAACAGTCATAACATAGGGTGACACAGAACTAGCTCCAGTTCATCAATGTAATGTAGGCATGTATTCCGTATATAGTCATACGTGCTTATGGAAAAGAACTTGCATGACATCTTTTGTCCTACCCTCCCGTGGCAGCGGGGTCCTATTGGAAACTAAGGGATATTAAGGCCTCCCTTTAATAGAGAACCGGAACAAAGCATTAGCACATAGTGAATACATGAACTCCTCAAACTATGGTCATCACCGGGAGTGGTCCCGATTATTGTCACTTCGGGGTTGCCGGATCATAACACATAGTAGGTGACTATAGACTTGCAAGATAGGATCAAGAACACACATATATTCATGAAAACATAATAGGTTCAGATCTGAAATCATGGCACTCGGGCCCTAGTGACAAGCATTAAGCATAGCAAAGTCATAGCAACATCAATCTCAGAACATAATGGATACTAGGGATCAAACCCTAACAAAACTAACTCGATTACATGATAAATCTCATCCAACCCATCACCGTCCAGCAAGCCTACGATGCAATTACTCATGCACGGCGGTGAGCATCATGAAATTGGTGATGGAGGATGGTTGATGATGACGACGGTGACGAATCCCCCTCTCCAGAGCCCCGAACGCACTCCAGATCAGCCCTCCCAAGAGAGATGAGGGCTTGGCGGCGGCTCCGTATCGTAAAATGCGATGATTTCTTCTCTCTAATTTTTTTTCTCCCCGAAAGCCAATATATGGAGTTGGAGTTGGCGTCAGAGGGCCACCAGGGGGCCCACGAGGTAGGGGGGCGCGCCCCCCACCCTCCTGGACAGGGTGTGGGCCCCCTGGTCTTCATCTTTTGCGAGGATTTTTCTTTGTTTTTTCTAAGGTGTTCCGTGGAGTTTCAGGTCATTCCGAGAACTTTATTTTCTGCACATAAAACAACACCATGGCAATTCTGCTGAAAACAGCGTCAGTTCGGGTTAGTTCCATTCAAATCATGCAAGTTAGAGTCCAAAACAAGGGCAAAAGTGTTTGGAAAAGTAGATACGACGGAGACGTATCAACCTGCAAAACAACATGCAGTAGACAAACAAACACTATCAATCAGGTGAAGAGAACAAAGAGGAATAGAAAGAGGGGGATCTAATAAACTGGATTAGATCCACCGTGTAGCATTGAAAAATTAATCTGTATCATGGGACCCTGGCCGTAGCTTAATATAAGCCTACTTCTTACTTTAAAGTTGTGTTTTAGACTACAAACCTCAAGATTGGAACCAGTAGCCTCACTACTTCAACAACCGGTTGGATCAGTTAACTATACACTTCACTTAAGGCTAATTTGATTATGTGCTAGACTAATTTTATATAATTTCAGAACAAGAGAATTAGAGAGAGTAGCAAAGCTCAGGTGCACATGGATCCATAACACCATATCACAAATCAATCAGAGTAATAGACATCATTACTTTGGATAACCTATAGCCAAGTTACATTGGATATGGATGCTACTCCATACTTCTAATCTGAAACCACGAACATTTGACAAGCAAATAAATTGTAATATAATAGATGTATGAGCAGGTATAACTTGAAATATCCATGAGAACTATTTCTTAGAAGATCAAATGATATTCATGATTCAGTAATATAAGTAAGATCTCCCAATAAACATACAAATATGACCATCGTACACTAAACAGAAAAGACTATCAGAACCTCCTTGATTCTCCTAATAGCAATGATGGCCTACTTTTGAATAGTCCCAGGATTAATTAACCATGGAAAACAAAAGCAAATTCTCCTAACAGAACCTCCAAGAATCTCCTAAAATCAAAACCAATCGTTGAAACTAATAGGAGGCTAAATTGCCTAAACAAACACATGCGCGCGCATACATGAGACATCTCTATAGTACCAATTCAAGTAGATCAAGAAAATGAAAAAGACGAATAGCATGGAATATATAGAATTGTAGATTAGTATCTAGTATAACCAGAAAAGTTGAAGAGCATCCAAACACACAAACACCTCATACCAAATTCATACCCAATTATAATATTGGGCACACACTACAGTATCTCTGAATCCAAATCTAAAGACTGTAGTTATTACTGGATGGCATATATATGAACAAAATGCTAAAATGGACGTATATAATCCTTACTAGCGTGGATATCAAGGAGGTCGGTCACCTGCCCTCTTTCATCAATCACATGAGGTAGTTCAGACACATGTCTCGGCACCCCATCAACAATCATCGTTCAATGATATATTCGAGATGCCAGAACGAACGATACAACATGATCTTCCCCAGATCTCTCTCACACCTTCTTGAAGTAATCATATCAATTTTTTAGTATTTTAGCATGTCATTTCCAGAACTGTATAAAACATTTCAAGAGCAGATTAGGTAAATGGTAAACCTTGATGTCCAGTTATCACATGATCCGTCCAGAAACGACCTCATTTCCTCCTTAACTCCATGCTATTGTTGGTGCATTCATCCAAGCCATTAATCCTTGAATGGTAAAAAAAGGCAAAAATTCAGTCGGTATCGGCAACGCAACTACTGGAACCTGTCAGGTTCACTTAACCGTGAGTGCAAGCAGGACCATCAATAATGTTCATACATGTTACTTGACCCCGCAAAAAAGTACAACATCCCATGAAATATGGCCAAAGGCAATAGTTGCAAGTTGTCACGAAGCACAGACTTCAGAATAACCTGAAGCATGAAGCAATGCACACATCTCACATTATAATCTGAAAGGTCAAATAACACACATGTTTTTTGATAGGTCAAAAGTAATGGTTCTGCTCTGGAGGAAGCTTCAAGTTTCTGTTGAAGTCAAAACCGATGCGCTAATCTTACTATAAGTGCATCATAATGGAGGTAAACACTAAGATAGTGGAATCATAATATTATTTACTTGGGGGATTCTTCGCCCGTATCATCTTCTCCAAGGTCACTGGCTCGAAGGACGGTCTCCAGCATCCTAGTTGTCTGATATCTCAACGCAAACGCCCTCTGTTCAGGAAAGAACCCTATCTGTGCGCTAAACAATATACCTCGTTAAAAATGCTCACAGCCCAAAAATGTAAAAACATAATGACCAAGAACTTCAGTCCACCTGCTGATATTTACCTACGGTGAACATGTTGGTTTCTTTGATCTTGTACCCCGCCCACTCTGGCTCGGGATCATCTTCGTCTACAAATGTTATCTCGGACGAAGCCTGCTTGATATACAGCCTATAGATATAAATCGCAGATACATCATTTAGGGACCTGGGTCCAAGGATGGGATCCACACAAAGATAGCTGTGTAAGCCATGGATGGTCAAAACGCTTGCAGAAACAAGCTTAGAACTTGACTTGACTAAAAATGTAGAGGAATGAACATATTAACTGAAGCATAGCAGAATGGTGGGATAAATCCTATATGAATATCAGTGTTATCAGGAGCATTACGATTGCATGAGGATGATGAGGTCGCCCTCCCCGTACGTGGTGGCGGACAGCCGCGTGCTGATCTCCTGCTACACCCTCCCGTGCGCATCGAATTGCTGCACAAAGCACAAGAACACGGACATTTATTAGGCTAACCATGAACCAAGAAAAAGGGAGGCTTTGGGGATTAAGGGGCGGAGGGTGGCGCGTACGTACCTAGAAGATGTCGTTCCACTTGCCGGCGTTGTGGTTGAAGGAGGAGTCCGCGCTGGAGAGCCGATCTGTCAGGGCGAGGACGACGGCAACAGCGACGGGGACGGCCGTCTCGGCGGCCGACGCTCCTCCTGGCAATGGCGATGCATGGTCGTGGCCCCCGGCGTTGGTGGTGACAGCGATGGCACGCGTGCAGAGGTGGCCACCGGGCCCCTCGTATGACAGCGCCCAGTCGCTAGCCTTCCTTCTCTCGCTGGCGCTCATGGTCGCCATGTCCATGTGAGGAGGCTGGGGGCGGCGCGAGGGGGAGCAGTAGCGACGGGAGAGGATGATGGAGGCGGTGTGAGGGGGAGCAGCAGCGATGGTAGAGGATGGGGAGGCGGCGAGAGGGGGAGAAGGGAGGGGATGGAGGGTTCTCACCCAATCGGCACCTTCATTGCCTCATCCGGCCACGGGCCAACCAGCGCCCAACACGCACGAAGAGGACGGACGTGAAAACACAAGAATGCCCTCGATGGGGCGCGGGATTTACCTGCGGTGGCACGAGATCTTTACAGCGGGGTGATGTCTACTACGAAACCCTCTTCTTGTAGACGTTGTTGGGCCTCCAAGTGCAGAGGTTTGTAGGATAGTAGCAAATTTCCCTCAAGTGGATGACCTAAGGTTTATCAATCCGTGGGAGGCATAGGATGAAGATGATCTCTCTCAAGCAACCGTGCAACCAAATAACAAAGAGTCTCTTGTGTCCCCAACACACCCAATACAATGGTAAATTGTATAGGTGCACTAGTGCGGCGAAGAGATGGTGATACAAGTGCAATATGGATGACAAATATAGGTTTTTGTAATCTGAAATTATAAAAACAGCAAGGTAACTAATGATAAAAGTGAGCGTAAACAGTATTGCAATGCTAGGAAACAAGGCCTAGGGTTCATGCTTTCACTAGTGCAACTTCTCTCAACAATAATAACATAACCGGATCATATAACTATCCCTCAACATGCAACAAAGAGTCACTCCAAAGCCACTAATAGCGGAGAACAAACGAAGAGATTATGGTGGGGTACGAAACCACCTCAAAGTTATCCTTTCTATTCTATCTATTCAAGAGTCTGTAGTAAAATAACATGAAGCTATTCTTTCCGTTCAATCTATCATAGAGTTCATACTAGAATAACACCTTAAGACACAAATCAACCAAAACCCTAATGTCACCTAGATACTCCATTGTCACCTTAAGTATCCGTGGGCATGATTATACGATATGCATCACACATTCTCAGATTCATCTATTCAACCAACACAAAGTACTTCAAAGAGTGCCCCAAAGTTTCTACCGGAGAGTCAAGATGAAAACGTGTGCCAACCCCTATGCATAGATTCATTGAACCCGCAAGTTGATCACCAAAACATACATCAAGTAGATCACGTGAATATCCCATTGTCACCACAGATAAGCACGGTAAGACATACATCAAATGTTCTCAAATCCTTAAAGACTCAAACCGACAAGACAACTTCAAGGGGAAAACTCAGTTCATCACAAGAGAGTAGAGGGGGAGAAACATCATAAGATCCAACTATAGTAGCAAAGCTCGCGATACATCAAGATCGTATCACCTCAAGAACACGAGAGAGAGAGATCAAACACATAGCTACTGGTACATACCCTCAGCCCCGAGGGTGAACTACTCCCTCCTTGCCATGGAGAGCGCCAGGATGATGAAGATGGCCACCGGTGAGGGACCCCCCTCCGGCAGGGTGCCGGAACGGGCTCCCGAGAGGTTTTTGGTGGCTACAGAGGCTTGCAGCAGTGGAACTCCCGATCTATTGTGTTCCTCGAAGGTTTTAGGGTATATGGACTTATATAGGCGAAAGAAGTCAGTTGGGGGAGCCACGAGGGGCCCACGAGGGTGGGGGCGCGCCTAGGGGAGGTGGACGCGCCTCCCTGCCTCGTGGCCACCTTGAAGCTTCCCTTACGTGCACTCCAAGTCCCCTGGATTGCTTCCGTTCCAAAAATAACTTTCCCGAAGGTTTCATTCCGTTTGGACTCCGTTTGATATTCCTTTTCTTTGAAACACTGAAATAGGCAAGAAAACAGCAATATGGGTTGGGCCTCCGGTTAATAGGTTAGTCCCAAAAATAATATAAAAGTGCTTAGTAAAGCCCATAAACATCCAAAACAGATAATATAATAGCATGAATGCTTCATAAATTATGGATACGTTGGAGACGTATCAGCATCCCCAAGCTTAATTCCTGCTCGTCCTCGAGTAGGTAAATGATAAAAGAAAGAATTTATGAAGTGTGAATGCTAGTAGGTGCACAAGTTTGATCAATGATAATTTCAATCACCTTTTCTAGCATGATTATATGTCATAACAGTAGTTCATTTCATAAAACTTCTCAAGATCAAGTAACAAGCTATTCACATGTTAAAGCATAGACCATAAACTTTCTTGAAAACTAGCAAACTTCATTCTCGGTCATCAAACAATTACAATTCATCTTATTTTCAGGAAGGGTCTATGTTAGAGCTTTGATTTAGAAAACTCCACATACTCAACTATCATATAGTCATCCATGATTGCTACCACTCAAAGCATATTCTTAGAACAAGTAGCATCCATCGAACACAGAGAAAGATAGGGGCTTAGTGTTTCGCCTCCCAACTCACTTATCATATAGATAATTGTCAACAATAATAATTCATGATCAAATATATTTGCATGGCCATATATGCTTAGATCTTTCCCCAACACACGATGCTTGCCAACTAAAGAGAAGGTAGGAATGAGAAGGAGTACTACTGACTCTTGCATAAAATTAAAAGATAGGCCCTTCGCAGAGGGAAGCAGGGATTTGCAGAGGTGCCAGAGCTCGATTTTGAAATAGGGATGAAAATAATTTTGAGAGGTGTGCTTTCATTGTCAACATAACAACCAAGAGTTCCCAATATCTTCCATACTACATACATTATAGGCGGTTCCCAAACAGAATGGTAAATTTTTACTCCCCATCCACCAACAATCATCAATCCATGGCTTGCCCGAAACAACGGGTGCCTCCAACTAACATCAATCCTAGGCGAGTTTTGTTTGCAATTATTTTTGATTTGATTTTGATCTTTTGATCATGGGACTGGGCATCCCAGTTACCAACCATTTTTCTCGTGAATGATGAGCGGAGTCCACTCATTGTGAGAATAACCCACCTAGCATGGAAGATACTGACACCCCCTAGTCGCTATATGAGCGATTCGGGCATACAAAACAGATTATTATTTGAAGGTTTAGAGTTTGGCACATGCAAATTTACTTGGAACGGCAGGTAAATACCACATACAGGTAGGTATGGTGGACACTCATGGAAGAAACTTGGTTCAAGGAATTTGGATGCACAAGCAGTATTCCCGCTTAGTACAGATAGTTTGGCTAGCAAAGGATTCTAAAATGCAAGCACCACATGTTGGAGGATCTATAACAATATAACTTCTATACAAATACACCCAAGCATAACTCATTACGTTGTCTTCCTTGTCCAACTGTAACTAATTTGCTTAGGTTTGAAAATAATTAATGGGGCTCACAATCATAGAAGATGTCTAAGATAGTATATTTATATGTGAAATCTCTCTTCCTTCAATATTCTTTCATGAATTGTTCAAGTGACCAATACAAAGCTTGCTAACCTTCAATAAATTTACTACCTCTACTTCTTAGATGTGAAGTCATTACTCCCCATGGGATAAGCATATGAAACATATATAATTTCAGATTTATGACATTCAACCATTTACTCATAGGATAGAAGTGAAGCACACGAGTAAATGACAAACTACTCCAAAAAGATATAAGTGAAGATCAATGAGTAGTTAAATAATTATGTAGCTATGTGAAGACTCTCTCTCATTTAAGAATTTCAGATCTAATGTACTTTATTCAAACATCAAGCAAAACAAAACAAAATGGCATTGCAAGGATAGCACAACTCATGTGAAGAAGCAAAACCTTAGGTTCAACCGATACTAACCGATAATTGTTGAAGAAGAAAGGTGGGATGCCTACCGGGGCATCCCCAAGCTTAGATGCTTGAGACTTCTTGAAATATTATCTTGGGGTTCCTTGGGCATCCCCAAGCTTGAGCTTTTGTGTCTTCTTAATTCCTTTTATATCTCGGATTCCTAAATCTCGAAAGCTTCATCCACACCAAACTCAACAAGAACTCGTGAGATAAGTTAGTATAAACCAATGCAAAAACCTTATAATTTGATACTATAACAAATCACTAAAATTATTATTCAACATTGCATACTAAATGCCTCTGCATATTTAATACTCTATCCTCAAATAGAATCATTAAACAAGCAAACATATGCAAACAATGCAACCATAACAGCAATCTGTCAAAACAGTATAGTCTGTAAATAATGCAAGATTCATCATACTTCCCTAACTTCAAAAATTACGAGAAAAATACCTCACTGTAGAATATATATCATAGCTCAATATGCAAACAGTTTCAACATTATACCATTCTCTGACTTTTCTAGGGAATTTTTGCAACAGCGGTAAACTTTCTGTTTTCAAACAGCAACATGTATACTAGCAAAATAAGCATGGTAAAGGCTATCCTTGACATTTTTATTGAAAATATAGATGCAAAATATTATTATAAATAAAAGCAAGCAAATACTAACAAGAGAAAATGACGCTCCAAGCAAAACACATATCATGTGGTGAATAAAAATATAGCTCCAAGTAAAGTTACCGATGGACGAAGACGAAAGAGGGGATACCATCTGGGGCATCCCCAAGCTTAGGCTCTTGGTTTTCCTTGAATATTACCTTTGGGGTGCCTTGTGAATCCCCAAGATTAGGCTCTTGCCACTCCTTATTCCATAGTCCATCGAATCTTTACCCAAAACTTGAAAACATCACAACACAAAACTCAACAGAAAACTCGTAAGCTCCGTTAGTATAAGAAAATAAAACCACCACTTAGGTACTATAATGAACTCATTCTAAATTCATATTGGTGTAATATCTACTGTATTCCAACTTTTCTATGGTTCATACCCTCTGATACTACTCATAGATTCATCAAAATAATCAAACAACACATAGAAAACAGAATCTGTCAAAAATAGAACAGTCTGTAGTAATCTGTAGAAAACATGTACTTATGGAACACCAACAATCCTACCAAATTAGGAAGTCCTAAGAAATGTGTGTAACAATTTAGAGCAAAAAGAATCAGATTAAAATAACGTCTTGTGAATTATCAAAACTAATTTACTGGGTGAAAAAGTTTCTGATTTTCAGCAGGATCAACACAACTATCACCGTAAGCTATCCTAAAGGTCTTACTTGGCACTTTATTGAAACAAAAGCTATAAAACATGATTACTACAGTAGAATAATCATGTGGACACACAAAAACAGTAAAGGTAAATATTGGGTTGTCTCCCAACAAGCGCTTTTCTTTAGTGCCTTTCTAGCTAGTCATGATGATGACAATGATGCTCACATAAAAGATAAGAATTAAAACATAACGGGAGCATCATGAAGCATATGACTAGCACATTTAGGTCTAACCCACTTCCTATGCATAGGTATTTTGTGAGCGAACAACATATGGGAACAATAATCAACTAGCATAGGAAGGCAAAACAAACATAACTTCAAGATTTTAAGCACATAGAGAGGAAACTTGACATTATTGCAATTCCTACAAGCATATGTTCCTCCCTCATAATAAATTTCAGTAGCATCATGAATGAATTCAACAATATAACCAGCACCTAAAGCATTTTTTTCATGATCTACTTGCATAGAAAATTTACTACTCTCCACATAAGCAAAATTCTTCTCATTCGGAATAGTGGGAGTATCATAAGAGACTTGAATACTATAAATTGTTTCCACATTAAAAGAGTAATGTTCAGAAAAATGGTAATCATAATCACGGCAAGTTTTATAAATATGATCATTGCTACTTTTTATAGCATAAGTTTCATCACAATAATCATCATAAGTAGCAACTTTGTTCTCGTCATAATCGATTGAAACCTCTTCCAAGATAGTGGAATCATCACTAAATAAAGTTGACACTCTTCCAAATCCACTTTCATATTCATCACAATAGGATTCAACATCCTCCGAAATAGTGGGATCATTACTTCCTAAAGTTGACACTCTTCCAAACCCACTTTCATCAGTATAATCATCATAGGTAAGAGGCATGCTATCATCATAACAACTTTGCATATCAAAACTTGGGATGCTAAAAATATCATCTTCATTAAACATAGCATCCCCAAGCTTGGGACAAACATTAATTGCAGAAAATATATTCTCAAATATGCCATCCTCATCAAACATAGCTTCCCCAAGCTTGGGCTTTTTCATATCATAAGCATAATCACTCTCATCATTAATAGTATGGATAGCACCAATAGTATATCAATTATCATCATCACAATGAGTAGTAGTGTTCGATGTGATTTTGCACCAACGAAGAGAAGTGAAATACTTTTTTTCTCCTATGTGACTAACCTTTGTAATTGGCTTTGGATTGTGAAGGTTACTTCTTTCAAAGTGCAGAAATAACCTGAGGATGGAAATATATGTATACGTACATGCATATGCATCCACTAACCCAGCGTCCCAACCTTGAATCAGCTTTACGTGCGTGCATGCATGTGAGTTCGTGCACGTACTATCTAATGTATACCAGCACTAGCTACTCGGTGGTATAGTCTTACACGTATGCAGGTTTACTTGTTGGTAGGCCAAACCCACGTCTATGCTGCACATGCGGGAAAACATACAATATGCGTATCTCTTTGAGTACCCGTATACCGACGCCCTGGCCGGCGCGTATTTTTACATCTCCGAATAACCGCACTTCGCGTGAGAAGATATCTGCTATGTATCTGGCGTCTTGTTTTTGCATAAGTGTGCGCCAAGAAAAAATAATGAAAGGATAAGCAAGGAAGATAGATCGATTGGTTGCAGTCCATATCTCTTCCGTGAAAATCGAAACGAGACTGCGGACGTGGCGTGCAACGCCCAAGCCCTCGCTCCCTATAAATACCATACCATCACATCCATCCCAGGAGACAAGAGGAGAGGCCGGCCATCCACGGCACGGAGCACATCCATCCATCCCACACACAAGGCAGGAGCACATCCATCCCACACGCACCTCCAGGCATCACGCAACACATCCATCCATCTACCCACCAGCAGATCCATCAGGGAAGGAGGAGCAGCACGGACGCGTCGACGCCGACGCCCTTCACATCTGCGCACGATCAGAGAGAGGAAGGACTCACGCACGCCGGCGTGCACGGAGAGGAGGCCGGCGTTCATCCATCTACACCGGCGTGCACGGAGAGGAGGAGGCCGGCGTTCATCCATCTACACACAAGGGACCTCGGCGGCATCGACATGAACACCAAGTTCACTTTTCCGGATGGTGAGATGATCGTCTAATTTTTCTTGTGTCTCGCATGCATGCCGAGGTACGTGCCGGTCACCGGAGATGACGCTCGTGTGATCCCATCGCCGTCGCCGGAGACGACTTCATCGGAACAGAAAACTGCCTCAGCACCATGATGTCTACTACACAACCTTCTTCTTGTAGACGTTGTTGGGCCTGCAAGTGCACAGGTTTGTAGGACAGTAGCAAATTTCCCTCAAGTGGATGACCTAAGGTTTATCAATCCGTGGGAGGCGTAGGATGAAGATGGTCTCTCTCAAGCAACCCTGCAACCAAATAACAAAGAGTCTCTTGTGTCCCCAACACACCCAATGCAATGGTAAATTGTATAGGTGCACTAGTTCGGCGAAGAGATGGTGATACAAGTGCAATATGGATGGTAGATATAGGTTTTTGTAATCTGAAAATATAAAAACAGCAAGGTAACAAGCGGTAAAAGTGAGCGTAAACGGTATTGCAGTTCTAGGAAACAAGGCCTAGGGTTCATACTTTCACTAGTGCAAGTCCTCTCAACAATAATAACATAGTTGGATCACATAACTATCCCTCAACATGCAACAAAGAGTCACTCCAAAGTCACTAATAGCAGAGAACAAACGAAGAGATTATGGTAGGGTATGAAACCACCTCAAAGTTATTCTTTCCAATCAATCTGTTGGGCTATTCCTATAAGTGTCACAAACAGCCCTAGAGTTCGTACTAGAATAACACCTTAAGACACAGATCAACCAAAACCCTAATGTCACCTAGATACTCCAATGTCACCTCAAGTATCCGTGGGCATGATTATATGATATGCATCACACAATCTCAATTCATCTATTCAAACCAACACATAGAACCTCAAAGAGTGCCCCAAAGTTTCTACCAGAGAATCACGACGAAAACGTGTGCCAACCCTATGCATAGGTTCATGGGCGGAACCCGCAAGTTGATCACCAAAACATACATCAAGTGAATCACGTGATATCCCATTGTCACCACAGATACGCACGGCAAGACATACATCAAGTGTTCTCAAATCTTTAAAGACTCAATCCGATAAGATTACCCAAAGGGGAAAACTCAATTCATTACAAGAGAGTAGAGGGGGAGAAGAAACATAAGATCCAACTATAATAGCAAAGCTCGCGATACATCAAGATCGTGCCCAATCAAGAACACGAGAGAGAGAGAGAGAGAGATCAAACACATAGCTACTCGTACATACCCTCAGCCCCGAGGGTGAACTACTCCCTCCTCGTCACGGAGAGCGTCGGGATGATGAAGATGGCCACCGATGAGGGTTCCCCCCTCTGGCAGGGTGCCGGAACCGGGTCCCGAGAGGTTTTTGGTGGCTACAGCGGCTTGCGGCGGCGGAACTCCCGATCTATCTTCTGTTCTGGAAGTTTTATGATACGTGGGTATATATGGGTGGAGGGGGTGCGTCGGTGGACCGAAGGGGGGCACGAGGCGGGCGCGCCCGAGGGTGGCGCGCCCCACCTCGTGAGCACCTCCTTCGTTCTGGACGCACTCCAAGTCCATCGGGTGGCTTTCCTTCCAAAAATAACTTCTCCAGCTTGATTTCGTTCTGCTTTTGACTCCGTCTGATATTCCCTTTCCTCAAAACACTGAAATAGGCATAAAACAAAGAAATCATCTTTGGGCCTCCAGTTAATTGGTTAGTCCCAAAAATAATATAATAGTGGATAATAAATCCCAATATTGCCCAAAACAGTAGATAATATAGCATGGAGCAATGAAAAATTATTGATACGTTGGAGACGTATCAAGCATCCCCAAGCTTAATTCCTGCTCGTCCTCGAGTAGGTAAATGATAAAAAAGATAATATTTGATGTGGAATGCTAGTTGCCATAATTTCAATGTAACTCTTATTACTTGTGATATGAATATTTAGATCTGAAAGATTCAAGACAAAAGTTCATATTGACATAAAAATAATAATACTTCAAGCATACTAATCAAAGTAATCATGTCTTCTCAAAATAACATGGTAAAAGAAAGTTCATCCCTACAAAATCATATAGTTAGGCCATGCTTCATTTTCGTCACACAAAGATGTTCCCAACTTCTATACCCCCAATGACAAGCCAAGCAATTGTTTCATACTTAAATAATCTCAAACTTTTTCAACCTTCACGCAATACGTGAGCGTGAGCCATGGATATAGCACTATGGGTGGAATAGAATATGATGATGGGGATTGTGTGGAGAAGGCAAAAAGTAGAAAGTCTCACATTGACGAGGATAATCAACGGGCTATGGAGATGCCCATTAATTGATGTCAACATGAGGAGTAGGGATTGCCATGCAACGGATGCACTAGAGCTATGAATGCTCAACAAAAGAAAACTAGTGGGTGTGCATCCAACTCGCTTGCTCATGAAGACCTAGGGCATTTGAGGAAGCCCATCGTAGGAATATACAAGCCAAGTTCTTTAATGAAAATTCCCACTGGTATATGAAAGTGAAAGCATAGGAGACTCTCTCTATGAAGAACATGGTGCTACTCTGAAGCACAAGTGTGGTAAAAGGATAGTAACATTGCCCCTTCTCTCTTTTTCTCTCATTTTTTTATTTTCTTTTTTTCTTTTTTTTCTTTTTTTTCTTTCTTTTTGGTGGGCTTCTTTGGCCTCTTTTTTTTATTTGGGCTTCTTTGGCCTCTTTTATTTTTCATAAAGTCCGAAGTCTCATCCCGACTTGTGGGGGAATCATAGTCTCCATCATCCTTTCCTCACTGGGGCAATGCTCTATTAATGATGATCATCACACTTTTATTTACTTACAACTCAATATCTAGAACAAAGATATGACTCTATATGAATGCCTCCGGTGGTGTACCGGGATGTGCAATGATCTAGCATAGCATGACATCAAAAAACGGACAAGCCATGAAAACATCACGCTAGCTATCTTACGATCATGCAAGGCAATATGACAATGAATGCTCAAGTCATGTATATGATATGATGGAAGTTGCATTGCAATATATCTCGGAATGGCTATGGAAATGCCATAATAGGTAGGTATGGTGGCTGTTTTGAGGAAGATATAAGGAGGTTTATGTGTGATAGAGTGTATCATATCACAGGGTTTGGATGCACCGGCAAAGTTTGCACCAACTCTCAAGGTGAGAAAGGGCAATGCACGGTACCGAAGAGGCTAGCAATGGCGGAAAGGTAAAAATGCGTATAATCCATGGACTCAACATTAGTCAAAAGAACTCATATACTTATTGCAAAAATTTAGAAGTCATCAAAAACCAAGTACTACGCGCATGCTCCTAGGGGGATAGATTGGTAGGAAAAGACCATTGCTCGTTCCCGACCGCCACTCATAAGGATGCACAAGCCAGGTACACTTCATGTTTCAAATTTGTTACACAACTTTAACCATACGTGCATGCTACGGGACTTGCTAACTTCAACACAAGCATTCTTTGAATTCATAATCACCCAACTATCATGGCTTTAATATCACTACCTCCATATCTCAAAACAATTATCAAGTATCAAACTTTTCTTAGTATTCAGCACACTCATAAGAATTCTTATAAATCTTGTATGCTTAGCATATTATGATTATTTAAGCAAATTACCATGCTATTTAAGACTCTCAAAATAATAAGTGAAGCATGAGGGTTCATCTATTCCTACACAAATATAACCACCGCCGTGCTCTAAAAGATATAAGTGATGCACTAGAACAAATGACAAACTACTCCGAAAGATATAAGTGAAGATCAATGAATAGCTAATTAATTATGTAACTATGTGAAGACTCCCTCTCATTAAAGAATTTTAGATCTTGGTATATTATTCAAACAGCAGGCAAAACAAAATAAAATGACAATGCAAGGATAGCACAACTCATGTGAAGAAGCAAAAACTTAGGCTCAACCAATACTAACCGATAGTTGTTGTAGAAGAAAGGTGGGATGCCTACCGGGGCATCCCCAAGCTTAGATGCTTGAGACTTCTTGAAATATTATCTTGAGGTGCCTTGGGCATCCCCAAGCTTAAACTTTTGTGTCTCCTTAATTCCTCTCATATCATGGTTTCTCTTTTTATCAAAAGCTTCATCCACAACAAACTCAACAATAACTCGTGAGATAGGTTAGTATAAACCAATGCAAAACCTTATCATTTTCTACTGTACAAAATCACTAAAATTAATATTCAACATTGATTACTAAATTCCTCTGCTTATTTAATACTCCTAACATCAAATAGAATCATTAAACAAGCAAACATATGCAAACAATGCAAACATAACAGCAATCTGCCAAAACAGTACAGTATGTAAAGAATGCAAGATTCATGAAACTTCCCTAACTCCAAAAATTATGAAATAAAATTCCCACTGCAGTAAATTTATCATATATCATTATGCAAAAAGTTTCAACCTTATATCATGCTCTGACTTTTCTAGGGAATTTTTGCAACAGCGATAAACTTTCTGTTTTCAAACAGAAACATGCATATTAGCAAAATAAGCATGGCAAATGCTATCCTTGAATTTTTATTGAAAATAAAGATGCAAAACATTAATCAAACTAACATCAAGCAAAAACACTATCCCTCAACATTCAACAAAGAGTCACTCCAAAGTCACTAAAAACAGAGAACAAACGAAGAGATTATGGTAGGGTACGAAACCACCTCAAAGTTATTCTTTCCAATCAAACCGTTGGGCTATTCCTATAAGTGTCACAAACAGCCCTAGAGTTCGTACTAGAATAACACCTTAAGACACAGATCAACCAAAACCCTAATGTCACCTAGATACTCCAATGTCACCTCAAGTATCCGTGGGCATGATTATACGACATGCATCACACAATCTCAATTCATCTATTCAAACCAACACATAGAACCTCAAAGATTACCCCAAAGTTTCTACCAGAGAATCACGACGAAAATGTGTGCCAACCCCTATGCATAGGTTCATGGGCGGAACCCACAAGTTGATCACCAAAACATACATCAAGTGAATCACGTGATATCCCATTGTCACCACAGATACGCACGGCAAGACATACATCAAGTGTTCTCAAATCTTTAAAGACTCAATCTGATAAGATTACTCAAAGGGGAAAACTCAATTCATTACAAGAGAGTAGAGGGGGAGAAGAAACATAAGATCCAACTATAATAGCAAAGCTCGCGATACATCAAGATCGTGCGAAATCAAGAACACGAGAGAGAGAGAGATCAAACACATAGCTACTCGTACATACCCTCAGCCCCGAGGGTGAACTACTCCCACCTCGTCATGGAGAGCACCAGGATGATGAAGATGGCCACCGGTGAGGGTTCCCCCCCTCCGGCAGGGTGCCGGAACAGGGTCCCAAGAGGTTTTTGGTGGCTACAGAGGCTTGCGGCGGCGGAACTCCTGATCTATCTTCTGTTCTGGAAGTTTTACGATACGTTGGTATATATGGGTGCAGGGGGTACGTCGGTGGACCAAAGGGGGGGCCATGAGGCAGGGGGGCGCGCCCCCCACCCTCGTGAGCACCTCCCTTCTTACCTGACGTGCACTCCAAGTCCATCGGGTGGCTTTCCTTCCCAAAATAACTTCTCCAGTTGATTTCGTTCCGTTTTGACTCCGTCTGATATTCCTTTTCCTCGAAACACTGAAATAGGCATAAAACAGCAAATCTGGGCTGGGCCTCCGGTTAATAGGTTAGTCCCAAAAATAATATAAAAGTGGATAATAAAGCCCAATATTGCCCAAAACAGTAGATAATATAGAATGGAGCAATCAAAAATTATAGATACATTGGAGACGTATCACATCGTCGGAGTTTGTCTACGCGAAGTCTTTCTCTTTCAAGTGTTATATTCTTGGCTGGAGTTGACTTGGGAGCAGCCGGAGCTCGCCAACGACGCAGCCCAACCGCTAGCCCCGGCGCCCTACCGTGGCGGCTTTCATGGCGCTCGGCGAACACCCCATGGTGTACAGGTGGCGACACACAAATGGCGACGAACAGAGCCACGGTGAATAGGTTCATGGCAAAGGGTACACCGGCGTACAGGTTTTGCATCACACCCTTGGAGGAGACGGCGTGGCAGAATCGGAGCGCGCTGATGACGCTACCCGAGACCCGCCTTTCCCATCGCGGAGTACAGGTTTTGGCATCACGCTCTTGGAGGAGACGGCATGGCGGAACCGGAGCTCGCTGACGGCGGAGCCTGAGACTCGCCTTTCCCATCACGGCATACAGGTTTTGCGTCGCACTCAGGGAGGGGACGGTGCGGCAGAGCTGGAGCTCGCTGACAGCGCAGCCCGAGACTCGCCTTTCCCATCACGGCATACAGGTCCTTGGTGGAAACAATATCCGCAACCACATATCTAAGACCAGTTCCTCCTTCACGAGGCACGTGTCCCCGACGAATAGGTCAATGACGTACAAATCCTTCACCGAGCCGGAGTTTGCAGCGACGCAGTACAAGACCGGCCCCTCCTTTGAGAGGTGCACCCACCATGGCAAACAGGTCCACGGCGTCGCCGGCGTACAGGTCACCCCCCAGCGTAGCACCAGCCCAAGGTGACGCGGCCTCTACAACGCCACCTATCCACGGCCCCGTGGGGCGGCCTTCTTTGTCTTGGCGGACCACTGAATACTCGGCATCTAGCCGAGACGAGGTGCCAACCACCCCGGCCACGCCAACGTGAGCGCGTGTCAGTTTTTATACTAACGCCGTTCTCCCAAACCGTTACACCCGCAAGGCGTAGCCCCTTGAACACCCCGATAAAGCAACAGGTCGTCAAGAAGTCTAAGCCGAGCGTGACCCGTGTTACACCAACACCAACTACTCCAACGCCACCAAGACCGACGGGGCACGACGGCGAGGGCGGGCGCGGCCACCGCTAAGGCCACGCTACATGCGGCGCGTGTACCGACGAGGACACGGGCTCTACCGCCGCCCACATACACATCATCATCATCATGCATGGAGAACGCAAAGTGAAGACGACAAAGACGACCATACGGCTTAATCGGAGGTATCCCGTGGAGTAACCCGCGGGAGTAATTAACCGAGAGCCTTCCGAGGCCTCGGGAACTAGGAGACCACAATCGCTACGGTCAGGCAGGCCGCGCTAGTAGGCCACAGAGAGCATATGTAAAGGGATCTTGTAATTTTGTTTCTCCAATGAGAGATCAATAAAGTGCATGTTTCCCTATGTTTATTTGTGTACTTAGTACACTGGCACGCCCGCAATTTTTTATTTCCCCTGGTGCGTAGAGAGATAGTAACACGATGACCATCGTTGTTTGTTATTATTTTTCGTGTCAAACAAGTAGGAGCAACATTATTTGGGAGAGATACCTTTCTACCTTTGTTGCTCCTTCTTTTCTTTTTCTTCTTCACATTATGTGTGGGTTCAACCTTCTTCTTTGAGCTCCTTACTGATGAGATTGGTTGAATAGAAAGCTTCTCCTCGTTACCTGATTCATCATAAGAAATAATAGGAGGATATTGGGAAGTCTCTTCCCTTTCATTAGTATTCTCTTCATCTTCTATTTGCTTTCTTTTCTTTATGTAATTGGCAATATAAGGATTTTCAATGCAATTCACCGCACAATACATATAAATTTCCTCTAGATCTATATCAAGAAATTTCTTAAGGGCAAATTCTGGAAGATTCTTAGTTAAACGTTTCAATTCTTCATACCCTAAAAGCAAACTAAGTTCATTATAATGTGCAAGGGAAATCAAATCATCGCAATTTTTGGACACGATTCGATCATGAAACAATTTGCATCGGAGATATAAATGACCACTTTCATTGCAAAGTTCACAAGTACGGCAAAGGCATGTAAAATTTTCAGCACTCACATTTAGCCTTACTTGCAACAATTTAGTTTCTAAATGCTTATGCCTCTTGCAATATCTATTTTCCCTATTTGGTGTGTGTTGAGGATATAACTACTGCTCCTGGGCCGGTTCATGCTCAACCATACTGAAGTCCTTGAAGACAAGAAGATGGCGCTTTACTGATGAAGCTTAGAGGCCCAGGCCCAGAGGCGGATTAGGGCCCATAGCGGTAAACCGCCATAGTTGTTTACTTGTCTTGTAAGCTAGGGAAAGGGAGAGACCGAGCCGAACACTTGTATGAGGCGGCCTTAGAACTCTGTAAACCAGCCGGGCGTCAACCTGTGTATATAAAGGGACGACCCGGCGGCGGTTCAGGCACAACAGACAACAACTCGAGATCCAGGATAGCGTGTTTTCTCCCTGGTCATCGAAACCCCAATAATCCCATCACAAACTAGACGTAGGCTTTTACCTTCATCGAAGGGGCCGAACTAGTATAATTCTCGTGTCCCTTGTCTGGTTTAACCCCTTCAGGCTAACCTCATTGCGATGGCTCCACGACTAAGTCCTTTTGCTAGGACATCTGACGTGATATTTCCACGACAGTTGGCGCCAACCGTGGGGCTATCGCACGATGGTTTCGAGTTCTTGAAGGGCAACTTTGAAGGACTCAAGGGGTACATGGTTGGTCGGATGACCAAGAGTCGTCGCAGCAAGCTCTACATCGACGACGCAGGCTGGGGCCCCGAGGTCGGCTCAATCGAGTACGAGTACTGGGTCCCTTTGGCGGAATTCACGTTTTCATCGGCAAGATCGGCGAACCAGGCCCTGAGCCGGACATCACCACCGACCTCGTCGAGAGGGCTCAGCGTGCAATAGCTGCCCGGGTTCAGCCTGCCATGAAGCATGCGTTCGTAGGATTCATCCATGGCGCGGAATCTGAACCGGTGTCTGACGGTGAGAGAGCCGTCTACTCAGATGGTGAATCGTCCACTGGTGAAACGAGTCGCTATACCAATTGCACGAGGGCCGGTTCGAGGGATACTCCATTGGCGACAGTATTCCGGGTCTCCTTGAACCGCCAAACCGGGTCACGATCTTCATGGCCGATACGCAGCCCACCGTGCAATCTTCATCTACAGCAACAATGGTCTCCAGGTCGGTAGCCACGGCAGGAGGCCCGGTGCGCCGGCCGGCTCAAGTTCTTGCCGATTTACTGGACGATTGGACGGCGCTGTTGACCACAACGGTAACTCCAGAGACTCAAGTTCAGCACAATGCGGATATTGCAAAGTTAAAGGATGAGATAGCTCAGGCCAAGGCGGACTTGGCAGCTGAGGAGGCCAGGATGGATGAGGAACGGGCCGCTTTAGATGCTCGATCGCAGGAAATCCAAGAGCAGAATTACCGGCTTATGTTGGATCAGAACGCATCAAATGAAGTTATGAGAAGGAAGTACCGGTCTCGACTGCCACAAATTTACGAGGGTCTGAATTTCTTCAGTACGCCGGGAGCTGGGCCTAGCAATCCGGCAGGAGTAAACCGGACCGAAGCACCTGGGCCAGAGCCGGATCAGCCACGAGCGATGGACCCACCTCGACGGACGGACAACCCGCCACAGTATGTCACAACACCACCGGGTCACTTTTCCAGTCCTTTGGATAACATGATTGCAGCTGCGTCACGTTTGGCGGCTATTCCGATGGAGGGTGATTCCTTAGCAGCAATCGAGACTCGACGGGCCAGGGATCTTCTTCAAACCGCCGTTGTTCAGCAACAGGCTTATTCCTACAGCCGAGACAGAATACATTCAACCCCCTGTCCGAGCAAGAGTTATAGCAGGCACATGGATGAGCTGGTCGTGTCAAGCAGTGCGCGGCATCGAGATGCGCCTCGAGGGGCTAATCCGGGGAATGGTGGTCAGAATACTCAGGACGTAGTGGATAATGGCAGAGCGCGAAGGGAGGCCTCTTTAGCGGCACAGTACGCGGGTCATCATCAACCCGCCCCGGTTCAGCCAACAGCATCAATAGAGCGAGGGACAGGGCTTGCCTTCAGCTCTTGGGGAGTGCCGTGTCTCATCCCGGCTCTCCGTAATGTGCGGCTGCCCAAGGATTTCAAAGGGCCGCGCAAGGTGCCTAATTACACCGCTGATCAGCCCCCCGAGGCGTGGGTTGAAAGTTATGAGATGGCAATGGAGATGCTGGATGTAGATGAAGCGGCATGTGCAAAATACTTCACCATGATGTTGGAAGGAACGGCCCGCACTTGGTTAAAAAGCTTGCCCGCCAACTCTGTCGGATCATGGGACCAATTGAAGGCCAAGTTCATAGCAAACTTCAAAGATACGTGCAAACAACCTATGTCCATTGTGGATTTTGATGCATGTGTCCAAGGAGAGAACGAGTCAATGACTCATTGGGTGCGCCGAGTTTCGGAAGTTTTGCATTCATCGGACCGTATCAATGCTGACACGACGATCGTAACGTTGGAGCATAATTGCCGGTTTAAGTCATTGAAAATGAAGTTGGGACGACTCAAGCGCTACTGCAATGATATGGGAACACTTATGGTGGCTCTGGTTAAGTATGTTGATTCTGATAACACCAAGGACCCTGATTCTGATGAAGAGAAACAGGAGAAAGGAAAGAAGAATGCTGGTTCAAAAGGACAGCATAATCAGGTGAGCCAGGGAAACAGTGGTAAGCGTAAACCGGATAATTCCAATTTTGTGGCTAACACCAACGTGCAGGGTAATATGCAGCGTCGTAGGGGTAAACCGCCCCAGCACGGTGGAGGAATGAACCTGGAATGCCTATTAAACCAGCCCTACCCGAAGCACGGGACAAAGGAGGCTCCGAACACACACCTTTGGAAGGATTGCCACATCATGAGGGAGTTCAAAAACTCTGATCTTTTTTGGTATGATCAGGGTCCATCTGGTGGTTCCGGTCCAGGATTCCATGGGCCAGGTTATGGTGGTGGCAGTTCAAGCTCAGGATTTCAGAATAATCAGGGTAGTCAGAACAACCAAGGTGGTAACCATCAACAGGGTAATCAGGGGAATCAACAGCAGTCGGGTTATCAGAGCAACCCAAAGCAGTTAAACGGCGGACAGTATCATGTCTTCACTACTAGCTTGTGCAAGCGCGATCAGAAGCTCCATAAAAGGGCAGTGAACTCTGTTGAACCGGCGGTGCCCCGTTATCTACGCTGGTCTGAGCAGCCTATTGTCTGGAGCAGGGAGGATCACCCACCCCGGGTTGACAATCCGGGTCACCTAGCTTTGGTGGTTGCACCTCAAGTGGGAGGTTATAAGTTTACCAAGGTACTCATGGACGGAGGGAGCAGTATCAACATCTTGTACTATGAAACCTTCCAGCGTATGGGGTTGACAGATAAGAATCTTAGACCGTCAAACACCGTTTTTCACAGAGTGGTGCCTGGTAAATCGGCTTACCCAGTTGGTAAGATAGCTCTGGATGTGGTGTTTGGAGATGATCATGATTCAAGGTTCGAGACGCTGACCTTTGAAGTGGTCAAAATCAGAAGTCCGTACCATGCTTTATTTGGATGGCCGGTTTATGCTAAATTCATGGCAAGGCCGTGTTATGTTTATCTGCAGCTCAAGATGCCGAGTCACAAAGGGACCATTATGGTTCATGGCAGCCATAAGATTGCTCTAGAGTGTGAGGAAGGAGATGCCGCATATGCTGAATCAGTTTGTGCAACGGAGGAGTTAAAGTTCTATAAGGACAATGTTGATCCGGTAGATATGACTTGCTTGAAGAAGCCTTCTTCAGAACATGATCCGACCCTGAAGTTCAAACCGGCTGATGAAACTAAACTTGTTGACTTCATTCCTGGCGATTCATCCAAGCAGTTTAGTATCAGCACAAATCTGGATCCGTAATAGGAAAGCGCGCTCATCGAGTTCATCCGTGAGAACCGGGACATTTTTGCATGGAAGCCTTTTGACATGCCAGTTGTACTGAGGGAACTCGCTGAGCACACTCTCAATATTGATCTCAAGTTTAAACTGGTCAAACAGTTCCTTCGCTGCTTCAACGAGGAACGACGCAAGGCCATTGGAGAAGAGGTAGCCCGTTTATTGGCTGCTGGTTTTATTGTTGAAGTGTTTCACCCAGAGTGGTTGGCTAATCCGGTGCTGGTACTTAAGAAAAACGGCACTTGGCGTATGTGTGTGGATTACACAGACTTGAATAAAGCTTGCCCAGTTGATCCCTTCGCCCTCCCTCGTATTGATCAAATCATTGATGCTACGGCGGGTTGTGAGCGTTTGAGTTTTTTGGATGCTTATTCTGGTTATCATCGGATCAAAATGGCAGTTAAGGACCAGGAGAAGATAGCTTTCATTACTCCCTTTGGAGCCTTTTGCTATGTATCTATGCCCTTTGGGCTCAAAGTGCCCAGACAACTTATCAACGTTGCGTGCAGAATTGCTTCATACTCAGATTGGGCGCAATGTTCATGCTTATGTGGACGATATTGTGGTCAATTCCAGGAAAGTAGAGACACTCATATCTGGTTTGCGAGAAACCTTTGATAATCTGAGAGTTTATAAAATGATGCTCAATCCGGCTAAGTGTGTTTTTGGTGTTCCAACAGGCAAGCTCTTGGGCTTTCTGGTGTCTAACAGAGGCATTGAGGCTAATCCAGAAAAGATCAAGGCAATTACATCCTTGGCTAAACCGGCATGTATCAATGATGTTCAGCGACTGGCGGGTCGTATTGCGGCTTTGATCCGGTTTATCAGCCGTTTGGGACAAAAGGCAATTCCTCTATATCAGATGTTGAAGAAAACAGACAATTTTGTCTGGAGTGATGCAGCTGATGCGGCGTTTGAGGACTTGAAGCGGCAGTTGGCTGAACCGCCAGTTCTTGCTGCTCCCGTTGATAAGGAGCCACTACTGTTGTATGTGGCTGCTAATGCCCGGGCTGTCAGTGTTGCCTTTGTGGTGGAGCGCAAGGAGGTTGGGAAGGAGTACCCGGTTCAAAGGCCGGTTTACTATATCAGCGAAGTGCTCATTGAGTCAAAGCAAAGATATCCGCATTGGCAGAAGCTAGTGTATAGGGTGTTTATGGCAAGTCGGAAACTTAAGCAGTACTTTCAAGGTCATCCCATCACAGTGGTCAGTTCTGCTCCTTTGGGAGATATAATTCAGAACAGGGAAGCAACTGGCCAGGTTGCTAAGTGGGCTATTGAGCTTGGGCCACACGGTTTGAAGTATATGCCTCGCACAGCCATCAAATCCCAGGCTCTTGTGGATTTCATCAATGACTAGACCGAGTTGCAGGCACCAGAAGACAAACCGGACAGTACATACTGGACTATTCACTTTGACGGGTCCAGGCAGTTGGAGGGCTCGGGGGCTGGAGTCGTCCTTACTTCCCCTCGAGGTGATAAAATTCATTATGTTCTTCGCTTAATGTTCCCTTGTACTAACAATGCAGCTGAGTATGAGGCTTTACTCCATGGTCTTCCAGTGGCTAAGGAGATGAACTTAAGCCGTGTGCGGTGTTTCGGCGATTCAGATCTGGTAGCCCAGCAAGTTTCAGGAACTTGGGATTCCAAGGATCTGCTCATGGCGGCTTACCGGCGCGAGGTGGACATTGTGGCTGGTCACTTTAAGGGATATCAAGTGGACCACATTGATCGGCGCAAAAACGAAGCAGCTGACGCTTTAAGCCGGCTAGGATCTCAGCGTAAACCGGTGCCGCCCAATACCTTTTTGGACATCTTGCATAACCCGTCGGTTCAACTACCTACAGAGGAGGACCTCGCTATTCCTAATCCGGAGGCACAGTTGGCGGCCTCTTTACATATCATGCCGGATTGGACGGTTCCATACTTGGCATATATGAATCAGGGCGAGTTACCAGATGATGAAATTTTGTCTAGACAAATAGTCCGGCGGTCCAAGTCCATGGTTGTTCACAACGGCGAGTTACACCACTTTAGTGTTTCTGGTGCGTTCCAGCGTTGTGTTTCTCCTGAAGAAGGTCGTGAGATTTTACGTGAGATCCATGAAGGAGACTGTGGTCATCACACTGGTTCAAAATCCTTGGTTGCCAAAGCTTTCCGTCATGGCTTCTATTGGTTGACAGCTCACGCTGATGCTGAGGACTTGGTCAGACGGTGCGACGACTGTCAGAAATTCTCAAGGCGAGCTCACGTTCCGGCTCAGGAGCTACGGATGATTCCTATCACCTAGCCGTTTGCAACTTGGGGGCTTGACATGGTAGGGCCTTTCAAGCGATCAAAAGATAAGAAGACCCACCTGTTGGTGGCGGTTGACAAGTTCACTAAATGGGTTGAAGCGGAGCCAGTAAGCAAGTGTGATGCAGCCACTGCGGTTCAGTTCATCAAAAAGGTGATCTTCCGTTTCAGTTTTCCACACAGCATTATTACAGATAATGGCACGACCCTATCTAAAGGCGAGATGGAGGATTTTTGTCAATGAGAGCACATCTGGCTTGATGTTGCATTTGTGGCTCATCCCCAATCCAATGGTCAAGCTGAGCGAGCTAAACAGGAAATTCTAAAGGGTATAAAGCCCCGGCTTATGGTCCCTTTGAAGTGGACGCCGGGTTGCTGGGTGGAAGAACTACCATCTGTGTTATGGAGCATAAACACCACCCCAAAATGATCTACAGGTTATACGCCATTCTTCATGGTTTACGGAGCAGAGGCGGTACTCCCCGGTGATATTCGTCATGACTCACCTCGGGTTGCCAATTATGTTGAAGCGGACAACGAGCAAGCATGTCAAGAAGCACTGGACCTGTTAGATGAGAAGCGAGATATGGCTTTGGCTCGTTCGGCGGTTTACCAACAAGACCTGCGGCGTTATCACAGCCGCCGGGTTAAAACAAGAACCTTTCAAGAAGGCGACTTAGTGCTCCGGCTCATCCAGGATCAGACCGATATGCACAAGTTATCCCCACCTTGGGAAGGGCCCTTTGTGGTCAGCAAGAATCTGCACAACGGATCATACTACCTCATTGACGTTCGAGAAGACTCACGCACTTCTGAGGAGGAGACCCGGCGGCCGTGGAACATAGCTCTCCTTCGGCCTTACTATACCTGAGTTATAGGCTCTTCTTATGTACATATTATGATAATGTATATATTATGATCAATATAATAAACCGGCATCCTTGCTACAAGCAGGGCCTCTGCCGTTCTTCCAATATTTCTTGGTTACAAGGGGGCTTCTGCTTTCAAAGGGATGACTCATCTTGTCCATTAAACCGGCTATTATGCCATAATCCAGCTTGGGAGCTTCACACCCAAGGGGCCAAAGAGAGATTTGTTGCTACAAGCATGACTCAAACATAGGCACCCATTGAGCACAGCTCACAAAGGTTACTTGGGGGCTCTTTGTGTAAAGTAACAAAGAGTTTGAAAGGACCCTTGTAATCGGGTATCGACCCACGACTTGGAAGCCTGGTGTATTCACCTAAAACCCTGGGTTAACCTGCCTTCATCAAGTAAGCCACTCCTATCCAGGTAATCCTGGCATGACCCGCCGACGTTTGACAGTTACTCTCATTGAGACCCTGAACTTTTCAAAGTTAAAACGACGATTGGTTAGTTGGAGGCCCATCTTAAAAGGCTTTGTCAAATGGTTTAACTCAGCGGCCTGGCAGCCCACGAAAAGCCTCGAATTTAGGCCTGGCAGCCCTCGAAAATCCTCGACTACAAGTTTTTATTTGCTTTATTTTTTACAAGTCTTATATTTATTGATCACCTTTTCAAGCAAATCGGCGTCTTTTGACCCGGCCAGACTATATTTCTTCATCTCAACCCGGTGTTTCTTAACCTGGCGTGGCTTACAGTTTTCATCTGTTAAAGCATATAATCAATGGTGAACCGGCATCTTTCAATCCGGTCGGGCTTTGACTACATGTCGCCCGTATGATCTTCCGGTGTTCATCACAACCCGGCTTTACTTCATACATACAAGCACTGCATGGTGGAAGTTGGGTATTCTCCCTTACTACAAATAAGTTCGTAAACCAACAGTATAATTTCATATCACAGGTATGATTTATTTTTTGATATTTTTACAACCTTGGTTGTCTATCAGGTGGTGTGTTGGGCGTTTTGACCCGTCCAGTGGTAAACCGCCCGGACAGATCTTTTTATGCAGACACACGGATTGCATAATATTATGAAGGTATATACGCCAGCACTGACATTATCATGACGGATCAAACAAAGTCATATCTCAGTGCACGATGGCAGCAGATCAAAGTATTTCAACTAGCCTATTACAAGGAGTGTTAAAGCCCAAAATAAGGGATTGTTCTTTCCACAGAACAAAGTATATGAAACATCAACCCAATTGCCGGATCAAGACTCATCACCATGTTGACGTGAAGTTGATGGATCATCTGGCGTCGGTTCAGCCTCCTCCTCCCCATCCAGTGGCTGGAAGTCAACGATGGTCCGGTCAATCCGGGTTAAAGCTTGAAAGATAGCCTCTTCACTTATAAGTTCGGACGGATCAACGTCAGGGGCGTAAGTGTGCTTACGGATTGGCGGGATAAGATTTTGCACTTCCTTCACGGCAGTGTCAATCCATTGATTATTGGCATCATAGAAGGACCGGTGAACAGTCAAGTTAGCTTCTTCCGCCAATTTACTTGCCGGAGGACGCATCTCCCTTGTCACAACTTTGAGGGCTTCGTTATCAAATTCTGCCCCGTTTTCTTGTTCACTAGGAAAGCCCTTGGCAATATCGACCGGATCTAGGTCAGCTATCCATGCTTTGGCTCGGGTAAGTGCCAACAAAGCACCAGCCCTGGCAGCGGATCGCTTCATCTCTTCTATCTGCGCCGGTGTCATGGATAGCCTTGCTAGAGTGTCCTTGATCAATGTTGGGGCCGGATTGTTGTATGAGGTTGCACAGATAACCCGTTGGGCACCGGTATATAGTTTCTTTATAAGAGTATATGCTGCCTTCAGCTTCATCCGCACGTCAGAGCCCAGATGAGCAATGCGGCCACCTACAACGGTTCAAGATTTTGATGTTAAACCGGCAACTTCATAGATGGTTATTCAAGAAATATTGGCAAGAATATTTACCAAATATTTCAGAAGTCATGGCATTTACTTGGCGCTTCAACCCAGCTAACTCTTCCGCCACCGGTTTAAGGGCTTACTCGGCGTCTTCAGCCCGCTTCAACAGTGCAGTCTTTTCAGTTTCCCAGTTGGCACGCTTAGTCTTGAAATTGTCCTTCAGCGGTTCCATGGCTGTTAAAGCGCCTTTCAGCTCCTCTTTAGACTTGGAAGTCTCTGCTTGTTGAGACTTGATATTGTCTTGAAGATCAGCAATTTGAGAGCCTTGGTGATTTATATCAGCGTGCCACAATCAAATGAGGAGCATGTCAAATATTTTATCAAAAGTCCCAAGCATATAACTAGTTATACACTTGGCACTTGGGGGCTAATGCAGATTGCTTCTCTACTACTGATTGTTTGAAGTCCCAAGGATCAATACAGGTTTTTATCTTGGCACTTGGGGGCTAATGTGTGTTTGATCAGAAAATACACAAGCAAGGGAATTAACAATATACAGTATGGAACATAAAAGTCCCGGTTTGTCTTCAAGAGACAAACCGGCCCTTGGGGGCTACTCAGTCGAAGTGTTCTATATCTTTAAAGTCCCGGTTTGTCTTCAAGAGACAAACCGGCCCTTGGGGGCTACTCACTCGAAGTGTTCTTTATCTTTAAAGTCCCGGTTTGTCTTCAAGAGACAAACCGGCCCTTGGTGGCTGCAATGCAGTGAATATACAGAACAAGGATGAAAGTGTTTGCAAGATTACCTCATAGCGTTATTTCATCAGATTCACCAAACCGGCCTCGTAATCTAAGTTTGTGTACAACCAGTTCAGAAATCTGGAATGAAGCTCCTGAGCAGAAAGATTAACATAGCTTGACAAATCGGTCTTCCCTTTCCCCTTGCCCATAGCGGAAATTCCTCCTTGGCAATATGTTTTGATAAAGCAACTGGATTGCCTGGGGCGGTATAAGCAGTGCCAGTGATAATAACGTCATCGCCACCTTTTGACGGACTTGGCAGGTTGACGGTATCTATGGCTGGGCTCGGCGGATTAGCAGTTGGGCTTTGCGGATTGGTACCTAGGCTCGGCGGATCAGCAGATGGGCTTGGAGGTGTAGCATGCGGACTTGATGGATCAACATGCGTGGCCGGGTCAGCTTCCGGCGGATTAGCATCAGTGGCTGGGTCTTGCGGGGCAGAGTCATCCATGACAACATCAGTATCTTTATCAGCATTTTCTGCGGTCCTCTCTGGTTCAACATCATCAGTGGGGCCACTGGTCTTGGCTTTCTTGCTCAATCGGGCCTTGGCACTGTAACATCAAAATAAAGATTAGTATGATAAACCGATGCATGAAGAAACAAACCGAAAAGCAGTACACTTACCCAGCGATGGTCTTGAGGGCAGGCAATTGCGTGGTTGATGAGTCGCCAAATGAGGAGTTAGAAGTTACCTGATAATTTGAATCAGACGGATTAAGTTGGTAGCGGAAGCAACCCGCCAGGGGACAAGGTTTATTAAAAGAGGAAGAGACCTCTGGACGACGTTTCCGAGGTGGAGTGTCTGGTAAACCAGAGGAAGTGACCTGTTGACCACTGTGCCGGGTTGTGCGACGACCTTCTTGTTGCTGTGTCTTCAAAGAAAATTGTGGATCCAAATGAGCAAGTGGGTGAGAGCGTTTTACTTTCTGAACTACACGACAAAATTTCTGAACCGGCACATGATCTGAACCGGAGGAAAGGGAGATTACCTCAACATGATCAGCACGGCTGGCTTCCGCATCATCCTGATAATAGTCATTGTTAATAAGGTGTATGAAAAAGGAGCCAAGGGAGTCAAGTTCTACCTCTTGATCCAAATCTTCAATATCTTCCGGCGGATCAGCAGTTTCGCCGGTCTTCTTCTTGTCTGCTTTCTTTATAACTTTACTCTTGGCACGAGGAGCCCTTGCCGGTTTGTCTGAAGCTTTCCTTTTCCAAAAGGAGCTATTGGCCTGGAAAATTAAACAAAGGTTTATTACAGCAATGTTAAAGCAGAGGCGGATCAAGAAAGCACAAGGTTAAAATCTTTACCGCTGGCGGTTTATTGGAGGAGTAAAAAGGGGCCAGCCGAGTTTGGCTGCATGCAGCGATCGGTTCATCTAACATCTTCTTCATAGATTCTGTGACTTCATCATCAGTCATTTCTATCTCATTAAACCATTGAGGATCCTTGGCATTGCCAGTATACTCGTGCATCAATCAGGAGCGGAGGCTTAAAGGAAGAACATGCCATGCAACCCAACAGCAAATAAGGTCAACACCAGTCAAACCGTTGGCTAGGAGAGCCCGGAGCTTGGCGAGTTGAGGTGCATAAGCCTATCGTTCCTTGGCGGTGAGACATTGAGGCAGTGGATGGCCATTGCTGAGCCGGTGAGCACGGTAACCCGGCAAAGGATTTTCTCCAGCAGGAGCAGTGTTTTGACAATAGAACCATGTTAGATTCCAGTCTTTCGGATGGCTGTGATGTTTGGCATGAGGAAAATCAACCTCTTTTCTCTTCTGAATCAACACACCACCAAGTTCAATATTGGGGCCGTCAGAGAACTCGGTTCGGCGGTTTAAGTGGAAGAAATCCCGGAAGAGTTCAACAGTTGGTTCCTCTTGAAGGTAAACTTCGCAGAACACTTGGAAGTTGCATATGTTGGACACAGAATTTGGTCCAATGTCCTGAGGATGGAGTTGAAAACTAGCAAGGACATCCCGGAAGAACTTTGATTCGGGAGGGTTGAATCCCCGGTCTAAGTGCTGCATAAATACAATCACTTCTCCATCTTGAGGTTCAGGAGGGCACTCAGGGCCAGGGACTCGCCAATGAAGAACATTCTTTGAGGCTAAAGCGCCAGTTACAACGTATCCATTGAGTTGAGTCTCTATGATCCGGGAAGGAGCCCAATTGCAAGCTGAGAATTGCTTAGTCATTTTGGAGGATAAAACTATAAAAGAAATGTGAAGGCCGGTTTAAGATTCAAGGTCGAGGTGCTCTAAACCGGTGTTAAACCGGGAAAAATAAAGACATATTTGAAAGTTGAACCGAATATTACTATCCATGTCGGAATGGCGGTTTAAGTGAGGGCTAATGGTATCCGGTGGATTACTAACTGCTAAAGGTTAAACTGCCCTTAAACAGAAGAGGCAGAGCTGAAATCTACTAAGTGTTTACAGAAACAGGTTTCACAATATGATAGTATAATTTTGGATCTACCGTGGTTTGATAAAGAAAATGTTTCTGAGCCCTACAATGGCACTAAGAGGAACAGAGAAGGTCCAGATGCAGTTTTTATACGAATAGTAAGGCATTATGATGTGGCAGACTAAAGTTACAGATCTAGCCACAAAAGAGACAATCAGGTATAGCTAGATTCACTAAAAGGCTAAGGGAAAGGTAGAGAAGCGCTGATGAACATTGATGAACACAGATGAACTTGAAGTCCTAATGGAGATCTAGGATTAGGGGAAGGAAGACTTACCAGGGCCACACAGCGGCGGCGGAGTATCGCAGGAGCTCTGGTCCAAACAGGGTGATGCAGCGGCCAAGGTTGGTGCAGATTCAAGGACCGACGGCGGCGGTGGCGCTGGAGTTCTTCGGCTCGCGAGGAGAAAGACGAGAGGCAAGGGGGGAATGGAAAGACCCCCCGGCCTTATTTATAAAGAAAAGGGGACAAACGGCAGGCGCAAAAATCGAGGGGCCTGAAGCGGCAAAAGGGGGCATAGCTGTCGCCTCGATCTTCGGGATATAATTAATGAAGGGTATTTTTTATGCAGAAGATGACATCATGACGATTTGCTGCAGTGACAGAAGATGACATCACGGCGGTTCACCAAAATTTACAGGGAAACGGCAACATGGCGGTTTACAAAAAGCATCCGAAGATGCCCGTGGAATTTGCTTAAGTGTTGAAGATCGATGTCGGTGTCAAAACCGGCGGATCTCGGGTAGGGGGTCCCGAACTGTGCGTCTAGGCGGATGGTAACAGGAGACAAGGGACACGATGTTTTTACCCAGGTTTGGGCCCTCTCGGTGGAGGTAAAACCCTACTCCTGCTTGATTGATATTGATGATATGGGTAGTACAAGAGTGGATCTACCACGAGATCAAGGAGGCTAAACCCTAGAAGCTAGCCTATGGTATGATTGTTGTAATGGTTGTGTTTGTCCTATGTACTAAAACCCTCCGGTTTATATAGACACCGGAGAGGGCTAGGGTTACACAGAGTCGGTTACAATGGTAGGAGATCTACATATCCGTATCACCAAGCTTGCCTTCCACGCCAAGGAAAGTCCCATCCGGACACGGGACGAAGTCTTCAATCTTGTATCTTCATAGTCTTGGAGTTGGCCGATGATGATAGTCCGGCTATCCGGACACCCCTAGTCGAGACTCCTCAAGAGCCCCTGAACCAGGCTTCAATGACAATGAGTCTGCGCGCATATTGTTCGGCATTGCAAGGCGGGTTCCTCCTCCGAATAATTCATAGAAGATTGTGAACACCAGGATAGTGTCCGCTCGCAAAATAAATTCCACATTCCATCAGTAGAGAATAATATGTACACAAGTTCAATCTGCCGTATTTAGTGGCATGATCTCATACCACCACCAAGCCTTTACAGAATTTTTTATTATACCACCTCGGTAGCGTTTAGCGGCGGTTTCCTTGGCACGTCTTGTCGAGCGAGATCGTGTTCCCCTTATTCTGGATTCCCATCAATACGGACGTGGGTAACCCAACGCGCCATTGATGGTGGCGCTTGGGAGATAAGCGAGTTTTACCGGGCGGTGGGGACGCATAGTCTTCGTCCGCCCATATATAAGGGATAAGGATCCACCCTTTTACCTCGCCTTCTTCCTCCTTTGCTTATCCATCTCCGCAAGACTTTCGAGCTCCAGCGCCCAAGTCCGCACATCTCGTCTCAACCTCCTCCACCATGTCCGGAGCGGGAGGCAAGTGGTTGGCCTCCTCTCATTCTGAGGAGCACATCGCAAAAACTTCTTGGCGCGGATACCTTTCAGCGACATCGCGCACCGCCGCCCGACGAGGGGCAGCTCATCCCCACCCCCAGGCCCCATGAGAGGGTCATATTCCTTCCCCACTTCCTCCGCGGACTGGGCTTCCCACTTCATCCCTTCGACCGGGGGCTCATGTTCTACTACGGCCTGGACTTCCACGATCTGGCGCCAAACTTCATCCTCAACATCTCGGTGTTTATCGTCGTGTGCAAGGCGTTTCTCTGCATCCGGCCCCACTTCGTCTTGTGGCTCAAGACCTTCAACGTCAAGCCGAAGGTAGTGAAGGGCGTCCAAGCGAAGTGCGGAGGCGCCATGGTGGGCAAGATGCCCAACGTCCTCTGGCTCGAGGGCGCCTTTGTGGAAACCATCAAAGGGTGGCAATCGGGGTGGTTCTATATCACCGAGCCGCGGGACACTAAATGGGCAGCGGCCCCCGAGTTCAGATCTGGTGCCCCTATGCAGCTCACCTCCTGGAAAAAGAAGGGCTTGCTATGGGGCAGTTCGGAGGAGCTGACCGGACTCCAGTCCTGTCTCCAGACCTTGGTGAACAAGAAGCTCAAGCTTGTCAATGTGATCCAGGTCATGCTCATCCACCGGATTCTCCCCTGCCAACAACGAGCCTTCAATTTGTGGGAGTTCAATCCGGCATAGCACCAGGCCTTGAGCGGGCTCTTAGACACGACGTACAAAGCTGCCTGGAGGGTGCTGTTCAAGGGCGGAGAAGCCCCCGCGTCCGCGACGGAAGACCGCGGATTCAGCACCAAGCGCCCGACCGGCGAGGTAAGCTTTGTTATCCTCTATGGGACATTTATTTTCTTTCATAGTTTGACTCTATGTGGGATCTAAAACTCCCAATGCCTTTGACAGGACTGGCAGAGGACGTCCGGACTGGTAGACTATCCGCTCCCTTCCGAAGACCAGCGGACGCCTGCTTAACGGGTTGCTAGTCCGGCACTCTATGTGGTGCCGGAGAAGAAGGCTAAGAAGAAGGCCACGGAACTCGAAGAAGTTCCCGCGCCAGTGATATCGAACTCATCGTCCGATGGCTCGAGGCGGACTCCTCCCCAAAGACGAGGAGGAGAAGAGGACTCTCTCCCGGAGGAGGAGAGAGGAAGAGGAAGGCTTCCCCAACAGGGGGGCCGAAGGGTCAAGAGGGAAGGACTATTCCCCCGGACAGCTCCGCCAACGCCAACGTTTGCGACGAAGAGTGGCCCTCAAGGGCCAGGCCTCCGGCAAGATCGTAAGTATCCAGATTCCTGAATGATTTATAATTTCTCTTTTGTGTCACATAGTGTCCTTCTAATGCCGCACACTTCCTGTAGTCCGGCCGATAATGATCTCCCCGCTTCATCGAGCGGGTCGTTGGCTCCGTCGGATGTAGATTCCATCCCGTTTGCCTCCACCCCTCGCGACGCTGAGGATGCCGAGGTGGGATCCCAGGAAGAGACCCATCAGGAGGAGGCTCCGGAGGTGCCACAAGGCAGCCTCCCGGACTTTGCGCCGGACTCCATGCCGGAACCCGCAGTGGTTCCGGAGTCCGGCAGGCGGCCCCTTCGCAAGAAGGGCAAGACCGTGGCGCCGCAGCCTCCGTCCAACCGGAGGCGCCGGACAACTTGTTGGAGGCGCTCAACGGCGCTTCCATCGAGGAAGAACACCGTACTATCATGAGTGCGGTGATTCAGAAGGTTCAGCTCGCCAAGAGTGGGCTGACCAAAGCCTGCAGTAGCCTTATAACAGGCTTTGAGGTAAGAAGTTTTAAAATATGTATTGTAGTACCGCATAGACAGTAGCCCCTGATGCTCGGTTCGGTGTTCGGAAATAAAAATCGGATTGAGGATCTAAAAAAAGATAAACGCAGGAGTGCTAAAAATTATGTCAATATGGGTTTGCAGGCTGCGCTGCTGACCTCTGCCGCACTGACTGCGGAGGTCGGTGCTTTGAAGCAGGACCTCGAGCGGTTCGAGCAAGAGCTCGGCCTTGCCAAGAGGCAGCTCGAGGATAAAGAAGGTGAGTAACACCACTTCTAAATTTATACCTTACAGAAAAGGATTTTGGTTGCAATAGAAATAACAAGGATAACGTCGGTACTATAGGGGCCACGAACGAGGTGGCAACCCTGAAGGAGGCCGTGTCCGCGGCCAAACGCAATGCGGCCGCGGAACGGATGGAGCGAGAGAAGCAGTAGGCGCGGGTGGCGGAGGTGCGGCAAGAGCTCCAGGCTCTCATGGAAAAGCATGAGAGTTTGGAGCGTGACTCGAAGACTCGAGAGTCCGAACTTGCCTCGGCTCTTGAAAGTGCCAAAGCCGCTAAGGCCGAGGCCCATAAGGCCCTCCAGGAGATTGAGGCGGTGAAGAAAATAGCGGCGGGTAAGGCATTTTTCATGCAAAGCAAGCATGTTAATGTAAATTACCTGTTACTTACCCGAATTCGGAGCTCTCCAGGGGCGTTTGCAGATCTGCCTCGCAGTGTGTCTGATGTCGCCGCATTCTATCGAGCCAAGGAGGGGAGCTCAACGGAGAAGGTTTTCTGGTCTCAATACGCTGAGGCCGGACATCTGGTGCCCCCTAGCGACCAGCTGAAGCAGCTGGTCGAACTCCAAAAGGTAGCTGAGCAGGCCATGAAGGGCCTCATAGTCCGGCTATGGCCTAGAGAGGCCATGCCTGGGATCTACTTCGGCCTCGTGCGGCGGCTGGTGGGTGCGTGCCCCTGGGTGGAAGTCATCAAGCGCTTCACCTGTATTGAAGGTGCCCGTCGGGCCCTTGCCCGCGCAAAGGTGCATTGGGGTAGGCTGGATGCGGAGAGGCTTATCACTGACGCGCCGCCAGCGGGCAAGGAGTATCGTACGCCCGAGATGTACTATAAGACTATCCTGAAGGGTGCCCGCAAGATTGCGGATGAGTGCCCTAGAGATGTAATTATTGAGTAAACTCGCAATGTGTTATCCTGTGTGCTGAAAACTTTGTTCATATGCGCTAAGCAACGCTTATTGATTTAAAATATTACCTCTGTGCGACCGTTTATTAAATCTGAGAGATGGCAAGTCGTCGGCTTCAGCCCCCATGCCACGAGTGATGGGGTGTTCGGGATAAACTTGAGCACTCTTGTTCCCATTTTTTGGTCCATCTAGGGAGGCGCTCAACACAACGAACAAGGCAACCGGACTTATAATGCTTGAACACTCTCACTTAGCCATAGAATTCTATAATTTTAAATTTCGGCGAAGCCCCTAGTATTCGGAAGACCGAGTTCGGGCGCTATCCACGCCTTGGCGGACATTATCCGGTTCTTCGTCAAGCGGCATAAGTCTTTAGGGACTCGAAAAGACCTCTCGAACAGCGACCAGTCTCTCGCCTTATCATGACAATCAGTTTTAGCTTTCCATCGAGGCGCCGCCCAGCTCAACCGGGCGCAATCGCGATGGTTCTCCCATGCTACCTTAGCCGATGAACGGAACATAAGGTACCAAAACATGGGAGCCAGCAAACCCAACTATTGACCCAAGACATGATTCAAGCCGATGCATATAATGCTATAAGTTCGGGTGCCGACTTGTGAAAGTGTTCGGACTTATCACACCATAATGCGGGGAACATATGCCCCTGGTGTATTCGGCCGTACCAAAATATACGGGATCAAGATGTCATTAATGAACATATATGTAAAAAAGGTAATGCAATTATAGGCAAAAAGTAATGCATTGTTTATCCAAGGAATTCTGCTATGAGTGCAGAGCGATACAAATAGTGCGGTAAGCAAGGGATTGACTAATTACATGTCCCCCTCGAGGGTGGGCTGCGACTGATGTATTTAACAAATGTAATGCTCGTAATGGAGACCACCTGAGTGTTCGCCGTAGCCTTTGTCCCTCCCCGGCTGTTGCATCGTGAGTTCGGCAGGTTTCCCGCCGGACAGGGCCTCTGGTGAACGGAGTCCTGTGTATAAAAAGAAGAAGAAATAAAAATAAAAAGAGCGACACACTTGGGAGCCCCTGGTGTGGTTGAGCCGCACTCTGGGCCTGTCGTGGTCGTGCCCCTCCCCCTATGCCCATGGTATCTCCAGAGCGTAATGATGTACGGGGAGAGCTGGTCTTGCAATCATGCAAGGGCTGGGGTTGGGGCCGCATTGCTATGCGTGCTCGGAACGTGCCAGATGGTCTTGATTGATGTTGCTCCGAGCGCGTTTGGCCGTGTTCGGTCGTTTAACGGCCGGACTTGAAAATTGCCTTAAAAGGCTACTCTGAACTTCTGCCGCGAGAGCCGCTGTGTGTTCCTCCGTTCGGAGGGAGCGTTCCGTATTTCCATTGACCGTGATGACTCCACGAGGGCCTGGCATCTTGAGCTTGAGGTATGCATAATGCGGCACCGCTGAACTTTTGAAACGCGTTCGTCCGAAAGCAGAGCGTGATAGCCGCTGAACGGGACTATGTCAAGATTAACTCCTCGCTCGAAATTATCCGGGATCGAAGACCACTTCTAGGTGATCGAGCTCGCATAATTGGCCTCAACACCGGTATGACGCCTTTGAAGGTCGTCTTTGTGGTTTTAATCTTGAGGGTCTATGCCCATCTTGCGCACTGTATCCTGATAAAGCAGGTTCAGGCTGCTGCCGCCCGTCCATCAGGACTCTAGTGAGGTGAGATCCATCGACGATTGGGTCTAAAACCAATGCGGCGAATCCGCCATGGTGGATACTGGTCGGGTGGTCTCTTCGATCGAAAGTGATTGGGCAAGAGGACCATGGATTGAACTTCGGGCGATCGCTCCATCAAGATATACGCCCCTGCGCACGCCGCTCCCTCTTGGGTATATGGGTTGCGTATATCATGTTTACCGTCCGCACTTGTGGGGAAACCCTTCGTCCTCTCTATCGCTCGGCAGCCGGTCTCTTCCTCGCCGTCGTTGCAGCCCCTTGTCATTGTTTTCGCAATTAACTTGCTCGCTCGCTAAATACCCAACAATCTTTGTTGGTGTGATTAGCTGGCTTTTCGGGTGCCATGTATCCGCAAGAGCGGTCGAGTATTCGGTCCGAATAGGACGGACCCGAGTGGTTCTTTTGAATGGCTTCTTCCACGACGGGTTTAGAGCCTCGGAATCCAGCGCTGACCGCCAGATCCTCATTGTTGTCGCCGTTAACGCGCGTTTGTTTTTGTTTTGACATGACCTGCCATTGTGGTCCTTAGTATACGGACTGCCAAAGATTTTTACCGAGGTTGTTGCTGCGAGCTAGCTAGCTATCCTCTCCCGCATGTAAGCGGGTCATGAGTGATGTGAGGGCTGCCATGGATTTCGCTTTTCCGCCCCTGTGCCGGGCCAGCCACTCATCGCGGATGTTATGTTTGAAGGCTGCGAGGGCCTCTGATCCGGACAATCGACGATTTGATTTTTCTTTGTTAAGAATCGTGTCTGTAATTGCTCGCCGATTCGTCTGCTCTTGAATTATGTGGCTTAGGTCATCGACGTCGGTGGTTGCACATATGTGCCCCGAAGTTGTCGAGGAATGCGGCTTCCGTGTCCTCCCAACACCCAATTGACTCTGCGGGCAGGCTGTTAAGCCAATGCCGAGCTGGTCCTTTAAGCTTGAGCGGAGATATTTGATGGCGTGGAGATGTGCGCGCCGGGCCATATGGATATGAAGGAGATAATCCTCGATCCAAACCGCGCGGTCTGTTGTGCCATCGTAGGATTCAATGTTGACGGGTTTAAACCCTTCAGGATTTGATGATCCATTACTTCGCCTCGTGAAGCATAGTGGGTGTGCGGCGCCTATATTGAGCAATATCACGTCAGAGCTCAAGAGAGCGTTGTGCGCTATGTTTGGCCCGCCGAGTTGTTTGATCCGCGCGACGGTATTCGCGTGGGTCGTGGGGCATCCACGTTATCCATAGATAGATCTGGATTGTCTTGCCTTGTCCTCCAATATATCCCGCAAGTCCGCGCGCTCCCCGCCGCCGTACTTTTTGAGCGGTGTCGGGGTACGGTCCTGGTGGAGAGCCTAGATGCCTCTCTGTCACGGCCACGAGGTGGTCGGTCTGCCGTATTGTGCGCTGGTGATGAAGGTTTGTATGCTTCCTCCTCTAGCCGGGGGAGCAACTTGCGTTTTGGGTAGCTTTTGGAGGGGCGTTCGAGTTCGTACTCTTTGGCCGCGAGGACCTCGGTCCATCTGTCGGCCGGCAGGTCTTGATCAGCTTGAAGCTGTTGCTGCTTTTTCTTTAGGCTATTTGTTGTGGCCATTAGCCTGCGCTTGAAACGCTCTTGTTCGACGGATCCTCGTGCACGACGAATTAAATCGTCGTCGAGGCTTGCCTCGTCTCCGGAGGGAGGTATGTAATTATCATCCTCGACCTCTTCATCTGCCTCTCTCTCGTGAGGGCTGGCTTCTGCATCCTCCTGCGCTGAATCTTGCTGGAGGGGATTGTCTTTGGCACTTTCTGGGGTGTTATTATCTCCTGTGCCAGAATCTCCATTCTTGTTGTGGCGGGATTTAGAGCGGCGCCACTGACGTCGGCACTTGGGCTGTTTCTTTAAGGAATCTGCCTCCGCTGCTTCTTCGCCGTCCCCATCCTTTGGGGTGTCCACCATGTATATGTCATATGACGTACTCCATGATCGGCGCCCAATCGGATTCGATTGGCAGGGGCGCAGGAGGCTCGGAGTCCGGCAGGGAGTCCGGCACCTCGGAGTCACGAGCTTTATAAGGGACGAGGTCAGTGTTCGGCTCCATCGTCGTGGAAGTTGCAGCTCCCGAGGCGGTGTCCAGCCACCTGTCCTCGATCTGCGCGATCGGCTCCGCACTATGGGTCGGAGCGGATTCGTGTGCAGCCTCCAAGGTACTGTCCGGCGGCAGAGTTAGATCATGCCCATCGTGACAGTGCGGCACGCTCGGCTGCGGCTCGGATCCATCGAAGATCAAGTCTCCGCGGATGTCCGCCGTGAAGTTTAGGCTTCCAAATCTGACCTAATGGCTAGGGGCATAGCTTTCGATCTGCTCCAGATGGCCAAGTGAATTGGCCCGCAGTGCGAAGCCGCCGAATACGAAGATCTGTCCGGGGAGAAAAGTCTCACCCTGGACTGCGTTGTTGTTGATTGAAGAAGCCATCAAGCCTATCGGCGACGACACAGAGGAACTCTCAATGAAAGCACCAATGTCGGTGTCAAAACCGGCGGATCTCGGGTAGGGGGTCCCGAACTGTGCGTCTAGGCGGATGGTAATAGGAGACAAGGGACACGGTGTTTTTACCCAGGTTCGGGCCCTCTCGATGGAGGTAAAACCCTACTCCTGCTGAAGGAAATATGCCCTAGAGGCAATATTAAAGTTATTATTTATTTCCTTATTTCAGGATAAATGTTTATTATTCATGCTAGAATTGTATTAACCGGAAACATAATACATGTGTGAATACATAGACAAACATAGTGTCACTAGTATGCCTCTACTTGACTAGCTCGTTTATCAGAGATGGTTATGTTTCCTAGCCATGGACAAAAGAGTTGTCACTTGATTAACAGGATCACATCATTAGGAGAATGATGTGATTGACTTGACCCATTCCGTTAGCTTAGCACTTGATCGCTTAGTATGTTGCTATTGCTTTCTTCATGACTTATACGTGTTCCTCAGAATTATGAGATTATGCAACTCCTGCTTACGGAGGAACACTTTGGGTACTACCAAATGTCACAACGAATCGGGTGATTATAAAGGAGTACTACAGGTGTCTCCGAAGGTACATGTTGAGTTGGCATATTTCGAGATTAGGTTTTGTCACTCCGATTGTCGGAGAGGTATCTCTGGGCCCTCTCGGTAATGCACATCATTATAAGCCTTGCAAGCAATGTGACCAATGAGTTGGTTATGGGATGATGCATTACAGAACGAGTAAAGAGACTTTCCGGTGACGAGATTGAACTAGGTATTGATACCGACGATCGAATCTCGGGCAAGTAACATACCGATGACAAAGGGAACAACGATGTTGTTATGCGGTTTGACCGATAAAGATCTTCGAGAATATGTAGGAGCCAATATGGGCATCCAGGTCCCGCTATTGGTTATTGACCGAGAATAGTTCTAGGTCATGTCTACATAGTTCTCGAACCCGTAGGGTCCGCACGCTTAAGGTTTCGATGATGCTTATATTATGAGTTTATGAGTTTTGATGTACCGAAGGAGTTCGAGTCCCGGATGAGATCGGGGACATGACGAGGAGTCTCAAATGGTCGAGACGTAAAGATCGATATATTGGACGACTATATTCGAGTTCGGAAAGGTTCCGAGTGATTCGGTATTTTTCGAGTACCCGAGAGTTACGGGAATTCGCCGGGAGAAGTATTGGGCCTTATTAGGCCCTCAAGGGAAAGAGAGAGGGCTGCCTAGGGCAGGCCGCGCCTCTCATGGCCTAGTCCGAATTGACTAGGGGAGGGCCGCACCCTCCTTCCTTCCCTTCTCTCTCTCCTTCCTAGTCTCCTACTCCTAATACATGGAAGGACTCCTAGTTGGACTAGGAAGGGGAATCCTACTCCCGTGGGAGCAGACTCCCAGTATGCGCCATAGTAGAGGGCCGCCCTCCTCCTCCTCTCCTTTATATACGGGGTAGGGGCACCCCATAGACACACAAGTTGATCTACGGATCGCTCCTTAGCCGTGTCGCGTGCCCCTTCCACCATATTCCACCTCGGTCATATCGTCGCAGAGTTTAGGCGAAGCCTGCGCCGTAGAACATCATCATCGCCACCACGCCGTCGTGCTAACGGAACTCATCTCCGGAGCTCGGCTGGATCGAGGCGGAGATCGCCATCGAGCTGAACGTGTGCTGAACTCGGAGGCTCCGTGACGCTCGGTGCTTGGATCGGTCGGATCGTGAAGACGTACGACTACATCAACCGCGTTGTGCTAACGCTTCCGCTTACGGTCTACGAGGGTACGTGGACGAACACTCTCCCCTCTTGTTGCTATGCCATCACCATGATCTTGTGTGTGCGTAGGAAATTTTTTGAAATTACTACGTTCCCCAACAGTGGCATCAGAGCCTAGGTTTTTATGGTTTCATGTTATATGAACGAGTAGAACACAAATGAGTTGTGGACGATATAAGTCATACTGCCTACCAGCATGTCATACTTTGGTTCGGCGGTATTGTTGGATGAAGCGGCCCGGACCGACATTACGCGTATGCTTACGCGAGACTGGTTATACCGCCGTGCTTTGCACACAGGTGGCTGGCGGGTGTCAGTTTCTCCAACTTTAGTTGAACTAAGTATGGCTATGCCCGGTCCTTGCGAAGGTTAAAACGGAGTCTATTTGACAAACTATCATTGTGGTTTTGATGCGTAGGTAAGAACGGTTCTTGCTCAGCCCGTAGCAGCCACGTAAAACTTGCAACAACAAAGTAGAGGTCGTCTAACTTGTTTTTGCAGGGCATGTTGTGATGTGATATGGTCAAGACGTGACGAGATATAAGTTGTTGTATGAGATGATCATGTTTTGTTGAAGTTATCGGCAACTGGCAGAAGCCCTATGGTTGTCTCTTTGTTGCATAAGATGCAAGTGCCAAATAATTGCTTTACTTTATCGCTATGCGATAGCAATAGTTGCAAGAGCAATAGTTGGCGAGACGACCATGTGACGACACATTGATATAGATCAAGATGATGAAGATCATGATGTCGTGCCGGTGACGATAAAGATCATGACAGTACTTTGGAGATGGAGATCAAAGGCGCAGGATGATCATGGCCATATCATGTCACATATTTTGATTGCATATGATGTTTATCTATTATACATCTTATTCTTGCTTTGATTGACGGTAGCATTTTAAGATGATCTCTCACTAATTATCAAGAAGTGTTCTCCCTAAGTATGCACCGTTGCCAAAGTTCGTCGTGCCCAGACACCATGTGATGATCGGGTGTGATAAGCTCTACGTCCATCTACAACAGGTGCAAGCCAGTTTTGCACACGCGGAATACTCAGGTTAAACTTGATGAGCCTAGCATATGCAGATATGGCCTCGGAGCACGGAGACCGAAAGGTCGAGCATGAATCATATAGTAGATATGATCAAGATAGTGATGTTCACCATTGAAAACTACATCTCACGTGATGATCGGTTATGGTTTAGTTGATTTGGATCACGTGATCACTTAGATGACTAGAGAGATGTCTGTCTAAGTGGGAGTTCGTAAGTAATATGATTAATTGAACTTAAATTTATCATGAACTTAGTCCTGGTAGTATTTTGCAAATTATGTTGTAGATCAATAGCTTGTGTTGTTGCTTTCATATGTTTATTTTGATATGTTCCTAGAGAAAACTGTGTTGAAAGATGTTAGTAGCAATGTTGCGGATTTGATCCGTGATCCGAGGTTTATCCTCATTACTGCACAGAAGAATTATGTCCTTAATGCACCACTAGGTGACAGACCTATTGCAGGAGCAGATGCAGACGTTATGAACGTTTGGCTAGCTCAATATGATGACTACGTGATAGTTTAGTACACCATGCTTAACGGCTTAGAATCGGGACTTCAAAGATGTTTTGAACGTCATGGACCATATGAGATGTTCCAGAAATTTGAAGTTAATATTTCAAGCAAATACCCGAGTTGAGAGATATGAAGTCTTCAACAAGTTCTATAGCTAAAATATGGAGGAGAATCGCTCAACTAGTGAGCATGTGCTCAGATTGTCTGAGTACTTCAATCGCTTGAATCAAGTGGGAGTTAATCTTCCAGATAAGATAGTGATTGATGAATTCTCTAGTCACCATCACTAAGTTACTAGAACTTCGTGATGAACTATAGTATGCAAGGGATGACGAAAACGATTCCCGAGCTCTTCGTGATGTTGAAATCGGCGAAGGTAGAAATCAAGAAAGAGCATCAAGTGTTGATGATTGACAAGACCACTAGTTTCAAGAAAAGGGCAAAGGAAAGAAAGGGAAACTTCAAGTAGAATGGCAAACAAGTTGTCACTCCCGTGAAGAAGACCAAAGCTGGACCAAAGCCTGAAACTGAGTGCTTACACTGCAAAGGAAATGGTCACTGGAAGCGGAAATGCCCTAAATATTTGGTGGATAAGAAGGATGGCAAAGTGAACAAAGGTATATTTGATATACATGTGTTTGATGTGTGCCTTACTAGTGTTTATAGTAGCCCCTGAGTATTTTGATACTTGTTCGGTTGCTAAGATTAGTAACTCGAAACAGGAGTTACATAATAAACAGAGACTAGTAGAGGGGAAGTGACGATGAGTGTTGGAAATAGTTCCAATATTGATATGATCATCATCACACACTCCCTATACTTTTGGGATTAGTGTTCAACCCAAATAAATGTTATTTGGCGTTTGCGTTGAGCATGAATATGATTTGATCATGTTTATTGCAATACGGTTATTCATTTAAAATCAGAGAATAATTGTTGTTCTGTTTACATGAATAAAACCTTCAATGGTCATACACTCAATGAAAATAGTTTGTTGGATCTCGATCGTAGTGATACACATATTCATAATATTGATGCCAAAAGATGCAAAGTTAATAATGATAGTGCAACTTATTTGTGGCAATCGCCGCTTGGGTCATATCGGTGTAAAGCGCATGAAGAAACTCCATAAAGATGGATTTTCGGAATCACTTGGTTATGAATCATTTGATGCTTGCGAACCGTGCCTTTTGGGCAAGATGACTAAAACTCCGTTCTCCGGAACAATGGAACAAGCTGCTAACTTTTTGGAAATAATACATACAGATGTATGCGATCCAATGAGTATTGATGCTCGTGGCAAGTATCGTTATTTTCTGACCTTCACAAGATGATTTGAGCAGATATGGGTATATCTACTTGATGAAACATAAGTCTGAAATAGTTGAGGGGTTCAAAGAATTTCAGAGTGAAGTGGAAAAATCATCGTAACAAGAAAATAAAGTTTCTGCGATCTGATCGCGGAGAGGAATATTTGAGTTACGAGTTTGGTCTTCAATTAAAACAATGTGGAATAGTTTCACAGCTCACGCCACCTGGAACACCACAACGTTATGGTGTGTCCGAACATCGTAACCGCACTTTATTGGATATGGTGCGATCTATGATGTCTCTTACTGATTTACCAATATTGTTTTGGGGTTATCATTAGAGACAGCTGCATTCACATTAAAAGGGAACCATCTAAATCCGTTGAGACGACAACATATGAACTGTGGTTTAGCAAGAAACCCAAGCTGTCGTTTCTTAAAGTTTGGGGCTGCGATGCTTATGTGAAAAAGTTTCATCCTGATTAGCTCGAACCCAATTCGGAGAAGTGCGTCTTCATAGAATACCCAAAGGAAATAGTTGGGTACACCTTCTATCACAGATCCGAAGGCAAGATATTCGTTGCTAAAAATGGATCCTTTCTAGAGAAGGAGTTTCTCTCGAAAGAAGTGAGTGGGAGAAAAGTAGAACTTGATGAGGTAACTATACTGCTCCCTTATTGAAAGTAGTTCATCACGTAAATCAGTTCTGTGACAAATACACCAATTAGTGAGGAAGCTAATGATATTGATCATGAAACTTCAGATCAAGTTACTACGTAACCTCGTGGGTCTTCCAGAGTAAGATCCGCACTGAGTGGTGTAGTAATCATGTTCGAAGTCATGTTACTAGACCATGATGAACCTCACGAACTATGAGGAAGCGATGATGAGCCCAGATTCAGCGAAATGGCTCGAGGCCATTAAATCTGAGATATGATCCATGTATGAGAACAAAGTATGGACTTTGATTGACTTGCTCGATGATCGCAAGCCATGTTAAATGAATGGATCTTCAAGAGGAAGACGGACATCGATAGTAGTATTACTATCTACCAAGCTCGACTTGTTGCGAAAGGTTTTCAACAAGTTCAAGGTGTTGAATACGATGAGATTTTCTCACTCGTATCGATGCTTAAGTCTGTCTCAATCATGTTAGCAATTGCCACATTTTATGAAATCGGCAAATGGATGTCAAAACTGCATTCCTTAATGGATTTATTAAAGAAGAGTTGTATATGATGCAACCGAAGGTTTTGTCAATCTTAAAGGTGCTAACAAAATGTGCAAGCTCCAAAGATCCATCTATGGAATGGTGCAAGCATCTCGAGTTGGAATATATGCTTTGATAAGTTGATCAAAGCATATAGTTTTATATGGACTTACGATGAAGCCTGTATTTACAATAAAGTGAGTGGGAGCACTACAGCCTTTCTGATTAGTATATGTGAGTGACATATTGTTGATCAGAAATGATGTAGAATTTTTCTACAAAGCATAAAGGAGTGTTTTAAAGGAGTTCTTTAAAAAGAAAATACCTCAGTAAAAGCTACTTACATATTGAGCATCAAGATCTATTGAGATAGATCAAGACGCTTGATAAGATTTTCTATGAGTACATACCTTGACAAGATTTTGAAATAGTTCAAAATGGAACAGTCAAAGAAAGAGTTCTTGCCTGTGTTGCATAGGTATGAAATTGAGTAAGACTCGAATCCCGACCACAACAGAAAATAGAAAGAGAATGAAAAGTCATTCCCTATGCCTCAGTCATAGGTTCTATAAAGTATGCTATGGTATGTACCAGACCTATTGTATACCTTGCTCTGAATTTGGCAAGGGAGTACAATAGTGATCTAGGAGTAGATCACTGGACATTGGTCAAGAATATCCTTAGTAAAGACTAAGGAGATGTTTCTCGATTATGGAGGTGATAAAAGAGTTTGTTGTAAAAGTTACATCGATGCAAACTTTTACACCGATCCGAATGACTCTAAGTCTCAACCTGGATACATATTGAAAGTGGGAGCAATTAGCTAGAGTAGCTCCGTGCGAGCATTGTGGACATAAAATATTTGCAAAATGCATACGGCTCTCAATGTAATGCACCCGTTGACTAAGCTTCTCTCACGAGCAAAACATGATCACACCTTAGTACTCTTTGGGTGTTAATCACATAGCGATGTGAACTAGATTATTGACTCTAGTAAACCCTTTGGATGTTGGTCACATGATGATGTGAACTATGGGTGTTAATCATATACGATATGAATATTGGTGTTAAATCACATGGCGATATGAACTAGATTATTGACTCTAGTGCAAGTGGGAGACTCAAGGAAATATGCCCTAGAGGCAATAATAAAGTTATTATTTATGTCCTTATTTCATGATAAATGTTTATTATTCATGCTAGAATTGTATTAACCGGAAACATAATACATGTGTGAATACATAGACAAACATAGTGTCACTAGTATGCCTCTACTTGACTAGCTCGCTTATCGAGAGATGGTTATGTTTCCTAGCCATGGACAAAAGAGTTGTCATTTGATTAACGGGATCACATCATTAGGAGAATGATGTGATTGACTTGACCCATTCCGTTAGCTTAGCACTTGATCGTTTAGTATGTTGCTATTGCTTTCTTCATGACTTATACGTGTTCCTGTAACTATGAGATTATGCAACTCCCGTTTACCGGAGGAACACTTTGGGTACTACCAAACGTCACAACGTAATTGGGTGATTATAAAGGAGTACTACAGGTGTCTCCGAAGGTACATGTTGAGTTTGCATATTTCAAGATTAGGTTTTGTCACTCTGATTGTCGGAGAGGTATCTCTGGCCCTCTCGGTAATGCACATCATTATAAGCCTTGCAAGCAATGTGACCAATGAGTTGGTTATGGGATAATGCATTACAGACGAGTAAAGAGACTTTCCGGTGACGAGATTGAACTAGGTATTGGATACCGACGATCGAATCTCGGGCAAGTAACATACCGATGACAAAGGGAACAACGTATGTTGTTATGCGGTTTGACTGATAAAGATCTTCGTAGAATATGTAGGAGCCAATATGGGCATCCAGGTCCCGCTATTGGTTATTGACCGAGAATAGTTCTAGGTCATGTCTACATAGTTCTCGAACCCGTAGGGTCCGCACGCTTAAGGTTTCGATGATGCTTATATTATGAGTTTATGAGTTTTGATGTACCGAAGGAGTTCGGAGTCCCGGATGAGATCGGGGACATGACGAGGAGTCTCGAAATGGTCGAGGCGTAAAGATCGATATATTGGACGACTATATTCGAGTTCGGAAAGGTTCCGAGTGATTCGGTATTTTTCGAGTACCGAGAGTTACGGAATTCGCCGGGAGAAGTATTGGGCCTTATTGGGCCCTACGGGAAAGAGAGAGGGGCTGCCTAGGGCAGGCCGCGCCCCCTCCCCATGGCCTAGTCCGAATTGGACTAGGGGAAGGGGCCGCACCCCTCCTTCCTTCCCTTCTCTCTTCTCCTTCCTAGTCTCCTACTCCTAATACATGGAAGGACTCCTAATTGGACTAGGAAGGGGAATCCTACTCCGGTGGGAGTAGGACTCCCAGTATGCGCCATAGTAGAGGGCCGCCCTCCCTCCTCCTCTCCTTTATATACGGGGTAGGGGCACCCCATAGACACACAAGTTGATCTACGGATCGTTCCTTAGCCGTGTCGGTGCCCCTTCCACCATATTCCACCTCGGTCATATCGTCGCAGAGTTTAGGCGAAGCCTGCGCGATAGAACATCATCATCGCCACCACGCCGTCGTGCTAACGGAACTCATCTCCGGAGCTCGGCTGGATCGGAGGCCGGAGATCGTCATCGAGCTGAACGTGTGCTGAACTCGGAGGCTCCGTACGTTCGGTGCTTGGATCGGTCGGATCGTGAAGACGTACGACTACATCAACCGCGTTGTGCTAACGCTTCTGCTTACGGTCTACGAGGGTACGTGGACAAACACTCTCCCCTCTTGTTGCTATGCCATCACCATGATCTTGTGTGTGCGTAGGAATTTTTTTGAAATTACTACGTTCCCCAACACCTGCTTGATTGATATTGATGATATGGGTAGTACAAGAGTGGATCTACCACGAGATCAAGGAGGCTAAACCCTAGAAGCTAGCCTATGGTAAGATTGTTGTAATGGTTGTGTTCGTCCTACGGACTAAAACCCTCCGGTTTATATAGACACCGGAGAGGGCTAGGGTTACACAGAGTCGGTTACAATGGTAGGAGATCTACATATCCGTATCGCCAAGCTTGCCTTCCACGCCAAGGAAAGTCCCATCCGGACACGGGACGAAGTCTTCAATCTTGTATCTTCATAGTCTTGGAGTCCGGCCGATGATGATAGTCCGGCTATCCGGACACCCCCTAGTCCAGGACTCCCTCAATCGACATGAACAGGTTCAAATCAATCTGGGGCCTAATGTTGAGGATATAACTACTGAGTATAAACCGCCCAGGAGGGGCCGGTTCACGCTCAACCATACTGAAGTCCTTGAAGACAAGAAGATGGCGCTTTACTGATGAAGCTTAGAGGCCCAAGCCCAGAGGCGGATTAGGGCCCATAGCGGTAAACCGCCATAGTTGTTTACTTGTATTGTAAGCTAGGGAAAGGGAGAGTCCAAGCCGAACACTTGTATGAGTCAGCCTCGGAACTCTGTAAACAGGCCGGGTGTCAACCTGTGTATATAAAGGGACGACCCGGCGGCGGTTCAGGAACAACAAACAACAACTCGAGACCCAGGCTAGCGTGTTTGCTCCCCGGTCATCGAAACCCCAATAATCCCATCACAAACTAGACGTAGGCTTTTACCTTCATCGAAGGGGCCGAACTAGTATAATTCTCGTGTCCCTTGTCCGGTTTAACCCCTTCAGGCTAACCTCATTGCGATGGCTCCACGACTAAGTCAATCTGCTAGGACATCTGACGTGATATATCCACGACATTGTGTACCTGCAAACCCAATGCACTCCACAAAAATTGACATGCTTATAGGAGATATTTTCATCATAACTAGTGCAATCATCATTAGTACTATGGATATTCAAAGAGTTCATACTAACAACATTGCAATCATGCTCATCATTCAAAGATTTAGTGCCAAACATCTTATAGACTTCTTCTTCTAGCACTCGAGCACAATTTTCCTTTTCATCATACTTAAGAAAGATATTAAAAAGATGAAGCGTATGAGGCAAACTCAATTCCATTTTTTGTAGTTTTCTTTTATAAACTAAACTAGTGATAAAACAAGAAACAAAAAGATTCAATTGCAAGATCTAAAGATATACCTTCAAGCACTCGCCTCCCCAGCAACGGCGCCAGAAAAGAGCTTGATGTCTATTACGCAACTCTCTTCTTGTAGACGTTGTTGGGCCTCCAAGTGCATAGGTTTGTAGGACAGTAGCAAATTTTCCTCAAGTGGATGACCTAAGGTTTATCAACTCATGGGAGGCGTAGGATGAAGATGATCTCTCTCAAGCAACCCTGCAACAAAATAACAAAGAGTCTCTTGTTTCCCCAACACACCCAATACAATGGTAAATTGTATAGGTGCACTAGTTCGGCGAAGAGATGGTGATACAAGTGCAATATGGATGATAGATATAGGTTTTTGTAATATGAAATTATAAAGACAGCAAGGTAACTAATGATAAAAGTGAGCATAAATGGTACCAATGCTAGGAAACAAGGCCTATGGTTCATACTTTCACTAGTGCAAGTTCTCTCAACAATAATAACATAACCAGATCATATAACTATCCCTCAACATGCAACAAAGAGTCACTCCAAAGCAACTAATAGTGGAGAACAAACGAAGAGATTATGGTAGGGTACGAAACCACCTCATAGTTATCCTTTCTGTTCTATCTATTCAAGAGTCCGTAGTAAAATAACATGAAGCTATTCTTTCCGTTCAATCTATCATAGAGTTCATACTAGAATAACACCTTAAGACACAAATCAACCAAAACCCTAATGTCACCTTGATACTCCATTGTCACCTCAAGTATCCGTGGGCATGATTATACGATATGCATCACCCAATCTCAGATTCATCTATTCAACCAACACAAAGTACTTCAAAGAGTGCCCCAAAGTTTCTACCGGAGAGTCAAGACGAAAACGTGTGCCAACCCCTATGCATAGATTCATTGAACCCGCAAGTTGATCACCAAAACATACCTCAAGTAGATCACGTGAATATCCCATTGTCACCACAGATAAGCACGGCAAGACATACATCAAGTGTTCTCAAATCCTTAAAGACTCAATCCGACAAGACAACTTCAAGGGGAAAACTCAATTCATCACAAGAGAGTAGAGGGGGAGAAACATCATAAGATCCAACTATAGTAGCAAAGCTCATGATACATCAAGATCGTATCACCTCAAGAACACGAGAGAGAGAGAGAGAGAGAGAGAGAGAGAGTGAGAGAGAGAGAGAGATCAAATACATAGCTATTGGTACACACCCTCAGCCCCGAGGGTGAACTACTCCCTCCTCGTCATGGAGAGCGCTGAGATGATGAAGATGGCCACCGGTGAGGGATCCCCCCTCTGGCAGGGTGCCGAAACGGGCTCCTGAGAGGTTTTTGGTGGCTACAGAGGCTTGCGACGGTGGAACTCCCGATCTATTGTGTTCCTCGAAGGTTTTAGGGTATATGGACTTATATAGGCGAAAGAAGTCGGTCGGGGGAGCCATGAGGGGCCCACGAGGGTGGGCGGAGCGCCCAGGGGAGGTGGGCGCGCCTCCCTGCCTCATGGCCACCTCGAAGCTTCCCTTATGTGCACTCCAAGTCCCCTGGATTGCTTCCGTTCCAAAAATAACTTTCTCGATGGTTTCATTCCGTTTGAACTCCGTTTGATATTCCTTTTCTTCGAAACACTGAAATAGGCAAGAAAACAGCAATATGGACTGGGCCTCTGGTTAATAGGTTAGTCCCAAAATTAATATAAAAGTGCTTAGTAAAGCCCATAAACATCCAAAACAGATAATATAATAGCATGAATGCTTCATAAATTATAGATGCGTTGGAGACGTATCACGGGGGTAACTATTCATTGTAGCAGTGTCAGGGGCTCGATCCGATGGCTGAGGCAATCCGAGGGCGAGATCCAATAGCCGAGAAAGCATCAAGCAAATTGATCCGACGGCCAATAGTCACTAAACTCTGAGAAGCCAGGGAACCTCCTGCTATGCTTATTTCTGGATGGCACTACTCCTCTCTTCCATGTTCCGACAGTGGAACAAAGGTGTTTTTTAACACAGTACAAACCCACATTCTATGTCCACATACATGCGCATACACTTACACCTATGAACACACACACACATCATACCTGTATGAGCACCTCCAAGATACTGAGCCAGTAAAACATTGAGATTCACGAAGCTACCACAGGCAACTTCATAGTTGGCGAAAACATCTTCTCCCACTGAGCGAACATCGCCGAAACCCTGAAATAAATCTAGAAAAATGCAAGAGCTAATGTCAAATGTAGATAACAAAAGTGTTGACAACGTGTTAAGAGCGTCTACAACCGGACCAGACATATCTAGAACTTTATACGACCGCGGACGTGCCTAGATGCGATATTGGACAACGCTGGCCCGACCCTTCAAAGTGTCTCCGCTCCCGCATCATTGCAGCTCTATGAACAATACCCCAACGAGCTTGGAGCTATCTGAATACCCTCTACACATCCTTTGTAGTACCTTCTTGTGCTTGTGCAAAGAAACACTGCTTACTACCATGAGGATTAGATAGTCTTCACAAATGTCGCACATTGGGGATAGATACCACCGGCAAGATAGTACCCCGTGTTGTAGTTGTGCCAATTGGCTGTTAGTTGCACGGTGGAGCCTCCCCATTATAAAGTCTCTCGAACAAATGAGATTGTTCGAGAACATTGATGTCATTGTTAGAACCAGGCGTGCTAAAGAAAGATGCCAAATCCCCAAGTCCTTTGATGCAACTACTTCAAGTATGATGGTAGGAGTATTTAACAAAAAACTACCACAATTCGTGGAACCGTGTCTACAAACTACCACTTTACAAATTTGTGCCGAAAACTACCATTTTCTCACTAATCCTTGACTAAAGACTACCAAGTCTGAAAAGAGCCCGATTCGGATCTTTTAAATGTGTTTCTGACTAGTTGGGCCCACATGTCAGTGTCTATCTTCTTGATCCTCCTATATCTCTTTTAGAATTTCAACAAACACCTCCTCTTTGTGCCCCATGGCGGGGAGCTCGCCGGTGAAGTAGTTGTTGGAGAGGCCCAGCACAGCGAGCCCGGGCGCCCTGAGGAGCGCGACGGGGAGCCAGCCCGCGAGCGAGTTGTCGGAGAGGTTGAGCTCCTGGAAGTAGAGGGGTCAGTCTCCTGGACGAGGGCGAGGACGGTCTGCGTGGGCACGGCGAGCGCCTGGAAGTCGCAGGCCTCGTCCTTCTTGTCCTGCACCTGGAAGTACATGTTGAAGGCATAGGAGGCGCTTCCATTGACGTCCATGACGTAGCAGGTGGAGCCGAGGCGGAGCGAGGTGCAGTCGGCGAAGGTGCAGGCGTAGTTCACGTTCTCGACCAGCTTGATCTTGTCCTCGGCGTTGGGGTTGTACACACACCACGTCCTGGGCAGGTACTGCACTCCCTTGGCCAGCACCAGCATGGTGTTTTGCCCGTTCCCGGTTAGGTCCATGGGGAACTTGGGCTGGCCATCGAAGCGGAGCATGCCCCAGTGCCGCTCGAACGCACCCGGCGCCACGCTCTTGGCGTCATCGTCCAGGAGCCCGAACAGGTACACCTCCATGTACTGGCTGGGCCGGAGCGGCATGCCGGTGTTAGCCGCCAGCTGCGGGAGCGCGTTGGTGGCGTGCTCCCCGCCGCGCTCCTCAGGGCGCCCGGTCTCGCCGTGCTGGGCCTCGCCAACAACTACCTCACCGGCGAGCTCCCGGCCGTGGGGCACGAAGACAAGTGTTTGTTGAAATGCCTAAGAGAGATATAGGAGGAGCAAGAAGATAGGCACTCACATGTGGGCCCAACTAGTCAGAAACGCGTTCAAAAGAGCCGAATCGGGCTCTTTTCAGAGTTGGTAGTTTTTAGTCAAGGATTAGTGAGAAAAATGGTAGTTTTCGGCACAAATTTGTAAAGTGGTAGTTTGTAGGAACGTCTTCATGAAATGTGGTAGTTTTTTGTTAAATACTCTGATGGTAGCTTCTTTGGTGTGACCTTGGTACTACCCGTGTAAATGTTTGGGGCAATTCTTCTATTGCGAGTGCATGCAATCAACTGAACCGAGCATACATGGCAATCCTCTTAATGCTCCAAGTGCTAACAATTTTTTCCGTGTCCTCCATAGTTGATTCTCTCAGGTACTTTTGTCCAAACACCTTCACCACAGTCCGTGCAAATTGCAATTTGGTGTTCAAGTACGTGGTCTCTCCCATCCGAATTTCAGTATTAATGGCATATGCGGCCTTACCATAAGAAAGCATCCTTAGAGCAGCCATGCATTTCTCCATAGGAGAGAAGGAAAGTTGCCCGCTACATTCCTTCCTCGGCTTTAAGTTGTCATCAGCCTCCTCCATGGCATTCACTACGCGCAGGAATAAAGCTCTGCTCATCCGGAAGTGACATCGAAAGAAACCTTCATGGTATGTTGGGTCCGATGTGAATTAGTCCATGTACAGAAGCCATGCGCCAATGGTCCTATCACGGGGATTAACTCTCCTGCCCTTTATCGAATCCTTGAGGTTCAGTACATGCTTCTCTTCCTTTCTCATTTCTTCATGTAAGTTCATCATCATCATTTAAGCATCTTCGTCGTCTGAATCCGACGATTCGATGCACTCTCTGTGTATGAATCCGTCAAGGTTTGTGTTTCCGTAGGCATCATTCGATGACGAATCCATAGTGAGCTAGAAATGACCAAAAGAATAAAATGACTGCTCGAAGATTTCATCGAACACATAGAGCACAAGGTGTATGTGCGAAGGAGTTGCACGTACAGGGGCAACATCCGGTGACGGCGAGCTTGTCCGGTGGCGACACGGTCAGTGACGTTGTGGGTTGGGGCCTCCGATGGTGGAGCTATAGGTTGGGGACGATGGCAGACCTGCGATGGTGGGGGAGTTACAGTGACGGTTATTCGGACGAGGCAGAAAAGAGGAGAGGAATAGGGTAGGCCGGGCAAGGATAGGGACGTCGGCGCGGGTCACCGCGGTCTATCCGACATAATGGAAGCGTCCGGGCATGTCTAGTCGTCCCATATCTGCGCCACATATGGGCTGATACAGGCTTTGCTGGTCAGCCCGAACATTTCGGATGGGTTTGTCCGGCCTGCATGGATGACGTTTTTTTTTTGTTTGGGCAGCGAACGGGCAGGCCGCCCGGGTCCGGACGTTTGAGACGGAAAAGGAGCAAAGTAAAGAGCGAGAGAGACAGAGAAATGATTAATACATTTCTTTACTGGTGATATATTTGCGGTATATATACCCACATGCAAGTATGTAATTATTTGAGCAATAAGCAGCCTGGTTAATAAGCAAGTAAAGTAAGTGGCTTAATGAATAAGAAACTAGTCAAGTGCAACGTGCAACTTGTCAACATGTGTAATTCTTAACTTGTCAATTTATTTCAGGATTTCCGGCGATGCGCTTTCAGTGGGAGGAGACGTTCCCGTCGACGACGAGGCGCCTACGGTGACTTCGTAAATCTCAAGATGATATGCCGCTCCGGTCTCGGAGGTGCTCATAGGGGTAGGGTGTGCGTGTGTGCGTTCATAGGGATGAGTGTATGCGCGTGTATATGAGCGCTTGTGTCTGTACTGATGCTCAAAAAAAAAAAAACTTGTCAACGTGCAAGGGGCCGACACCTTCTTGATAAAAAAGAACGCAACGTATCAAATCCCAGCGAAGCGGTCGAGCACGTCCTCGCCGTTTCCACCGGCGTGCTTGAACCTGAGGTAGTCACTGTACTCGAACGGCCTGAACCGGCGCGGGGCGTCCACGGTGACCAGCTCTGGCGGCGCGTCGACGACGAGGTTCTTGCTTGGAAGCAGGAACACGCCGCAGGACAGCCGGTCCTCCCGCCCGCCGACGGCCACCCTGTGCACCGGCGCGTGCAGCCTCCCGTTACTCCAAGCCTGCAGAATGTCAGTTCCCAACTACTCCACGAGTGAACCAAGAGATGCAATTGAAGTACCGGCTGTGGCACATAAGCTCACAACTCACCACGAGTGGCTGGCCGGCGACGACGAGGAGGGACTCAGGGCCTGGAGAGTGCACCCTCACCCACTCTCCGCCGTCCCTCGTCCTCAGCTCGAAGCCGTCCACGTCGTTCTGGAACAGGACCGTCAGATAGCTCCCGTCGACGTGGGCGGCGAGGCCGACGGCCGGCTGCCCGTCCGACGACGACGCTCGCGTGGTGTCGTTGTGGTACCTGAGCATGCGGAAGTTGGTGTCCGTGGCGTCGACGACCTCGTCGGAGCGGTGCGAGAGGCCGTAGCTGTCGACGACCATGGCGAGGATCACGCGGGCCAGCCTCTCCATCTCTCCGGCCGTCGAAGTCAGCGTCTCCCTGGATGACAACGTGGAGAAACGATTACTCGGCCACATCACAGCAAATGATGGCTCTGAACGGCCAGAGCTTACAGGAATCGGTCGTTGCCGTGCGGCCACGCGCGCGCAACGAACGCGCGGGCCTCCTCGCAGCCGCCGGCGGCCGCGTTGAGAACCCCGAACGCCTCGTGATGGCACGCGGCGGAGTCCCGCTTCTCCATGTACGCCTTGTACGGGCCGTCCGCGGCGCCGGTCCGGCGCTTCGTCTCGGGCGGGAGCGCGAACAGCTCCGCCATCGCCACGAGCATCCGCTCCCGCAGCTCCGGCTGTACGCGGCGGCGACACCCAACGGCGACGCAACCGTTCGCCTCAAGCGCGCGGCGGACGAGGCCCGCGCACCGCAGCCACTCCGGCGTGCCACGAACCAGCGTGCTTGTGTCCTCCCCGTCGAGGTCAACGCGAGGAGGGCTCACGAGGGTCGATGATGGCGAGGCACCCATGTTTGGTCGCTCTGATCGTGATCGACGCCGAGACAAAAATCCGCTTCCCTGCCTCCATTATATACTAGTATATGGTCGAAGAGAATGGAAATACGACTACACCACCATTGGTCGTATCGTGCCAATTGAACCCTCCAGGTGTCGCCGTGATTAAAACGCTATAGTGTCCCTGTTTTCCTCCCGTCCCTGCGGCTGAAACCCTAGCCGCCGCCAGGGGAGGCCGATCTTCCAGCGCCGCTCTCCGGCGGCTCCCCTCCGCCGGCGATCTCGGTCGTCGGTGGTGAGGGGGTCGCCGGATCCACGCGTGTGGATCGTTTTTACTCTCTCGTAGTCTAGGTTTTTAGGTTGTTCATCGTCTTTGCTTCGGCGGCGACGATGACAACGCTGAATAAAGATTCTTCGGATCCTTCCCTGACGAGGTCATCGGTCCTATAGTTGGGGATGGATTTGAAAACCAGTCTGTTCAAGCAAGAATGGCGTGGCGGCGGCGGCATCCTCGTGGTGGACCTGTGTCCTCGGGCTCCGCCGTTGCGACGGCGTTTGCTCCAGCGTCGACGTGGAGCTTGGGAGGTGGTCCAGGAGCGGATGCAGATTGTGGTCTGCATCGACGACATCTGGAAGACGGAGCATGTGCTGGGCTCGTGGTTGGTGGATGGCAGATATGGTTTCTTCCTTCGGCGTTTTAGTCGTGGTGGGTTGCTAGATCTGGAGTTCGATGGCGTGTCCGGGGTGTTGCCCCGGTCTGATTCGTTCAACGGTAAGGGTTTCACTTTTGGTGAGCCACCTTGGAGGTCCGTAAAGCTGCATATCAGCGATGGAGCCGCGTCGAGCTCGGGTAAGGAGGTGATTCGTCATTCTTTTCTTCGGTGGCTGTTGTGGTGGTGCCGGAGGCAGGTGACGGGCGTTGGTGTCAAGCTCAGAGATGTTCTGTTATCTTTTCAGTTTTGTCATGTCGGTCTCTACGTGACTTGTACTTTGTTCTTTATGATATGAATGAGACACGTATTACCATGCAAAAAAAAGGTATCGCTGTGATTGTGACACATGACTGGTGGCAACGCATGCAGTTCCACGCGTTAGTATGGAAAAAATTTATGCGCAACCAATCGTTTCTGGAACCTCTTATCTGAGGAATGTTCACTGTAAGGGTTGGCATTTACGAACATTTAGATGGCGGAAGTAGTTGTGTGAAGGTTAACAGTTTCTTCATAACAGCATGACAGTTACTTGGAAGAAGGAAAATTTGAGAAAAAACAAGCAGAAACTGCCATCACTTGATCTCGCATGACAATTAAAAGTCTAAAACTACCAGCAAAAAGCATTCGTTTTTTTTTGCGGGGTTAAAGGGAATTTCATTGCTCAGCTTGGAGGTAAATCCTCCATACAAAGTGCCGGTACATTAGCAGGTCCAAATCTTAACCATATGGCAGTCCTAGCTTCTACTCGGCCATACTCAGCTAGTCTATGCCCAACACAATTTTGTGTCCTACTAATATGAGCAATTGAACTTTCCCTTTCACCAAGAAGTCTCTTAGCTTCCAGAATCATCATCGCGTGTTGCGATTTATCTTCCTTCATTGACCGGATGGCCTGCACAGCGATCAGGTTGTCCATCTCCACATCCACAGGCAAAGGAGACCATTGCATGGCAAAATTTAGGCCTTCGAGACAGGCCGCCAGCTCCGCTTGCAAGGGATCTGCACAGAAAAGAATGTTTCTGCATGCCGAAAAAATAATCGCTCCATTACTGTCCCTCAAGATCATGCCTGCACCCGCAGCACCAGAGGCGGGGCAGTACGAGCCGTCGACGTTCAGTTTAACCCGCCCAGGGGCTGGGGCCTGCCACCTGCTATCTGCGCTAGCGCGTTCTCCTGGTTCCTTTCCGGCGCCTTCCTCGCCGCGGGTGCAAGCACCATCTTGCCCTTCGTGTGATCACCGCCCGGGTCTCACTGGATAGCAGCCAAGGATGCTTCATAGCTGAGCAGAAACCGGCATGAAGCCTCCACTGGGGGTGGCCTCTTCTCATGGACAATTTCATTCCGAACATGCCAAGCGCGCCACAGCACCATAAGAACCCTCATGCGATCATCAACTTGCAAGGGGTGCAGCACGTCGAACAGCCACTCAATGCCCATCGGCCTAACAGAATTGATGTCCGGTAGGCTCCAATGTTTCGCCATGGATCGCCACAGCTCCACGGCACGGGGGCACCTGCAGAAAACATGGAACGTATCCTCTCGTTCCATAGCACATAGCGAACATGTATCAGTAACTTCCAAGGTTCTCGCTTTTTTGTTTGCCCAAGTGGCTAGACAGCTGGATGCAAGTTTCCAGGCGAATATGCGCACCTTTGGTGGAGCAGGGCACCTCCATATAAGTGCCCATACGTCACATCGCCTGTCCGGTGCCCTGCTCACAGCGACTGAAGATGGCAGCATGCGCTCATCAAGAGCGAGCCGGTACGCACTCCGCACCGAAAAGACTCCCGAGCGCTCGGCCGCCCAAGTAATGAAGTCGTCCGTGCGGCGAGATGAAGCTTTAATCTTCATGATCTCCATGACATCCACGGGAAGAAAATGTTGCTGCAGCAAGTTCACCTTCCAGTACCCATGCTCGTCAAGCAGCTGGCTTACACGCCGTAGCCGGCAGCGACCTTGGGGGGAGATAGGCCCTCTCGCTAGCGGGTGGGGGATCCACTGATCTCGCCATATGCGCACCGAGGCTCCATCACCAATGCGCCAAATTATGCCCTTCTTGAGTAGATCGAGGCCATGGACGACGGCCTGCCAAGTAGGCGAGGCGTTTCCACAAAAGACCGTGTCCTCCAAGCGCCCGTCGGGGTAGTAGCAAGCTTTTAGAACCTGCGCGCATAGACTATCAGGGTTAGATAAAAGTCGCCACGCTTGCCGGACGAGCAGGGCTTGGTTGAAAAGGCGAAAATCCCGGAAGCCAAGCCCCCCCCCCCCATTTCCTTCGGTTTTATCAAGGTGTCCCATGCGCGCCAATGTGTCTTCCTCTTCCCTTCCTTCGCTCCCCACCAGAAGTTTCTAACCATGCGTGTGAGATCATCACAAACACTTCGCGGTAACTGGAAGACCCCCATGATGTATGTTGGTAGGGATTGAGCCACAGCCTTGATCAGAATCTCTTTCCCACCTTGGGATGCATCTTCTCCCCATGCTAGTATCCTCTTGGTCAGCTGCTCTTGTAGACTTTGGAAGCGTCCTTTTGACATGCGGCCCGTTGGCGTGGGCAGTCCCAAGTATCTCTCCTCGAAATGCAGGTTCTGCACTTGGAGCTCTATAGTGACAGCAGTTTGGTCGTCCGGCCGGCACTTGGTACCGAACAAGATGGAGCATTTTGAGGGATTGATCACCTGCCCCGTACACCTTGCATACTTGCTCAACGCATCCTTAATCTATGTGGCCTCCACTACATTTGCCCGAAAGAACAGCAGTGTGTCGTCCGCGAACAGGAGGTGTGATATACCAGGCGCCCTAGGGCACACTCGCACCGGATTGATTAAGCCTTGCTGTACCTTCTGTCTCAAGAGAGCGCCCAAGCCATCTGCAACAAACAGGAAGAGAAATGGTGATAAGGGATCTCCTTGCCGTAGCCCGCGGGACGGTGCGAACGAATCTGAGCTAGCTCCATTAACTCTGATGCTATATGTCACCGAGGTCACGCACCTCATGATCCAGTGCACCCACCGGTGATCGAAGCCTAGCCTTTGCATCATTCGCCGTAGGAAATCCCAGTCCACTCTGTCGTAAGCCTTGGAGAGGTCAAGCTTGTATGCACACACGCTTCTGTTCGGGTCCTTCTCTTGTTTGATGGCATGAATACACTCAAAAGCTATGAAAGCATTATCAGTGATTAGCCTACCCGGCACAAAAGCACTCTGTTCTGGGGCAATGATTTCATCCAAGAATGGCCGCAACCGGTTCACAAGGCACTTAGAGATCACTTTATAAATTACATTACATAAGCTGATGGGTCGGAACTCTGTGAGACTAGTTGGGTCACTAAACTTGGGAATCAGGACAATGGACGTGGCATTAACACCATCAGGCATGATCCCGGACTCAAAAAACTATCGCACTGCTGGGATGATCTCTTCTTTCAAAATGCCCCAGTGCCGCTGAAAAAACCTAGCAGGGAAGCCATCGGGTCCGGGTGCTTTCAAGGGCCCTATTTGGAAGAGGGCATCACTGATTTCCTTGTCCGAGAAAGGGGCACACAATTTAGTATTCATGTCTGCAGTAATCTTAGGTTCAAAAAGCTAGATCACTTCCTCCGGGTCAATGTGTGGGTCGGCTGCAAACATGCCTTCAAAGTATTCTTGTGCCATTTTCAACATAATGTTCTGATCCTGCTGCCATACATCGTTGGAGTCTTTCAGACCTTTAATTCTGTTTTTCCTATCTCGCCACACAGCTTTGCGATGAAAAAACTTTGTATTCGGTCACCTTCTTTCAACCATGCAATGCGTGAACGTTGCAGCCATAGCATCTCTTCCCGGTACAGCAACTCATTCATAGCATCCGTTTCCTTCCGGATTTCCGCTCTGTCTGCATTCATGTTTAAAAGCTCTTCTAATCGTGTCCGTGATTTTTCAAGTTCTCTAGTAACGTTCCCAAACTTCTTATTGCTCCATGAGTGTAGCTTGCCCATTATCTGATCCAATGCTAAATGGACATCCCGCAAATTCCTCTTGCTTCCTGCTTCTCTCCAGGCTCCAGCCACCACTTCATCCAGAGCTGGTTCGCGTTCCCACATGAGCTCGTAGCGGCGACATCGCCCTGGCCTTGGCGCCGTATCAGGTATACAGCAGACCAAAACAGGGCAGTGGTCCGAGCACGGGGACACCAAGTGCTTCACCGAAGCGTCCGCAAACATATCACGCCATGAGTTTGTTGCCACTGCCCGATCCAGCCTTACCTGGACATTTGCTCGCCCAGCTCTTCTATTATCATATGTGAACGGGTAGCCTGCAAAACCCAAATCAATAAGTCCACAAGTTTCCAAAGCATCTCTGAATATAAGCATTTGCCCTGGGGCGCGCGGCGTCTCGGACATGTGCTCGTAGTCCCACATCGCTTCGTTGAAATCACCGATCAACATCCACGGCAGATTACTAAGGCTTTGTAGCCGGCGGAGGCCATCCCAGACCAAGCCTCTATTTTCCACCCTTGGTTCACCATACACAAAAGTGATATGCCAAGGTGGTTCTGTTGAAGCCAAACGGACATACACATCAATCCATTTTTTATTAGCTTCCTTGACTTCGACTATTACAGACTCATGCCAAAATAAAGCAAGACCTCCACTTTGACCTTCACTACTGACTCCTTCAAAACAAGCTAAGCCTAACCGAGGGCGAAGCCGAAACATTTTATTTTTTGGTTGTCTAGTCTCACATAAAAACACAAGCTTCGGGGAATGAGCACCCACGAGTGCTACAAGGTCGCGAACTGTCCGGAGGTTCCCCGCCCCCCGGCAGTTCCAACTTAGGCAATTCATTGCTCCTGACGGGGCGCCACAGACGGCCCCGTCAGTTTACCAGTGGCCCCTTGGCCGGTTGCCTCCATAACCTCCTTACGCTCCATGTCCCAGCCAGCCCCTCCTTTGGAGCTCCTGTAGCAGATCTCTCCAGATCATGGACCACTTTTCCTCTTTTTGGGGTACCACCCGTAGGTATGTCCATAAAAGGCACAAGGGCCTTCTCTGCATTTTCAATGTGGGCTTGCTCGTACACCATGTCACCCTGCCTTTTTCCTAGCACCGAGTCATTTATATCCATGGATTCAGAGATCGAGCTGATAGAGTAGCCCGGTGCATCGAGGTCATGCAACGCTGGGATCATGTCATCCGGCCCCAGGCCTTCTACATTTTTAGTCAGCGAGCCACTCTTCCTGCTAGCCGGAATTTTCTTTGTTGGAATTGGGCCTTTCTTCCTCTGCTGCTTCTCAGGTGTATGCTTGGCCTGACCTTGTGTCCTAGCCTCAAACTTGTTCGTCATCTCCCTCACCTTACTGCACTCCGGTTCTTCATGTCCCTTTCGCAGTTCAAGGTTCCGGATATCTGCCGCCAGTACGGTTTCTTCCTCCTGCACTCCCTTGGACTCCCCTTCCTCAAATCCATCCAATGCATCCACGCGTGGTGGAATCTCATGTTGCTGCTGCTGATGCATCCGGTGCGAGCTAGCATGGCTGGACGAGCTTCTCGCCGCTGGTGATGCTCCCTCGGCCTCTCCCAGGTTGAAGTTCAGGTCTCGGCGGGCTCGAGGCTGTCCTGGAGACGGGGTATGTGCGGTTCTGAATTCGTATTTCTTGAACGGTGAGCATCGGAGCGTTGTATCATAACCTTTCGAGGCAAAACCCCTAATTTTCTTCTCGCAAGCATCCTCGTCATGTCCCATAAACCCACAGTGGAAGCAAAAGTGCGGCACACGTTCATATTTGAGCTTGAAGGTAGCCCTTTTAATTACTCCCTTTACCGGATACTCCAGTGTCACTTCCTTCTGTAAGCGTCTGTTGTATGGCAACTCCACTCGAACCCTTAGGAACTCGCTTGTGCCGTGCCCGACAGCTGGTGCATCCACATCCATGACCTCTCCGAGAGTGCTTCCCAGTGCTTGACCACAGAGTCTAGTTTGTTTCTTGTATGGAACATCAAAGACACGAACCCACACAGGAACCGTGTCGAGTTTATACTCCGACGGCCTTGCCTCAACATCAAACGGCTTCACCAACAAGGCGTGTCCGCTGTAGATCCATGGTCCTCCACGGGCGACAAATCTGTAGTCACCTTCCGAGGCAAAGGTGATCACAAAGTAGTTCTTCCCCTGGGGCTTGAATTCTACCCCTGTTCTCAGGCGCCAAACCTTCTCGAAGTGATCAGATAGGGTTCTGGCTGATGGCCTTTTCTGCGCTCTATACAATCCCATAAGCCTCCATGATGGCACAGTTTCCTCTTCCTCGTCCTCCTCATCGCCAAAATCTACTGACACAAAGGCTATGTCATCCATGTCCACCTCCCCTTCCAGATGCGAATCCACCATCTCTGGCAGGCCTCCCTCCGATCTTGGTGCGTCCCAGTTCCCCGCTGAGTTCTCTTCCTCTTCTGCCCTACCCTTACCAGGTACCTCCTTTGCAGCCACAAGCGCACCGCCGCCGGATGGCTTCGGGTGGGCAGGAGCCTCAACGGTTCCCCCATGATCACCCCCACCATCAGCGGCAGCTAGCGAGCGCTGCATCGTTGGTGCCTTGTGTTGTAGGTTGGGGTTTTTGGAGGGATGCCGCAGCGAAGGACTCAGGCCTTGCGCTTCGATCTCTCCGATGTTTATAGATTGACTGCCAGGGTCTCGGCCTCCGCGATAGCCTTGGTTAGCGATCTGCGGCGGGCGACCCAGACTCGTAGACGGCCTTGACTTCGGTGGCGTAGCGGAGATCGCCCATGGTCGCCAGCTCTAACCCTAACCCTAGCGCAGCCAGACTAAGCACGTCGCCCTCTTGATCGATGGTTTCCTCCTTCGGCGTTTTAGTCGTGGTGGGTTGCTATCTGGAGTTCGATGGCGTGTCTGGGGTGTTGCCCCGGTCTGATTCGTTCAACGGTAAGGGTTTCACTTTTGGTGAGCCACCTTGGAGGTCCGTAAAGCTGCATATCAGCGATGGAGCCGCGTCGAGCTCGGGTAAGGAGGTGATTCGTCATTCTTTTCTTCGGTGGCTGCTGTGGTGGTGCAGAAGGCAGGTGACGGGCGTTGGTGTCAAGCTCAGAGATGTTCTGTTATCTTTTCAGTTTTGTCATGTCGGTCTCTACGTGACTTGTACTTTGTTCTTTATGATATGAATGAGACATTTATTACCATGCAAAAAAAAGGTATCGCTGTGATTGTGACACATGACTGGTGGCAACGCATGCAGTTCCACGCGTTAGTATGGAAAAAATTTATGCGCAACCAATCGTTTCTGGACCCTCTTATCTGAGGAATGTTCACTGTAAGGGTTGGCATTTGCGAACATTTAGATGGCGGAAGTAGTTGTGTGAAGGTTAACAGTTTCTTCATAACAGCATGACAGTTACTTGGAAGAAGGAAATTTTGAGAAAAAACAAGCAGAAACTGCCATCACTTGATCTCGCATGACAACTAAAAGTCTAAAACTACCAGCAAACAGCATTCGTTTGACATCCCTTCACACGGAACGTCACCGGAAAGCATTATCCTTTTTTCCTGTTTGTCTGTGACTATTGGCTCTGGAACTTTTTTATTATACTGAGATGACTATGAGAACTTTTCTATTTTGATTTGAGGAGGTGAGCACAAGAACTAGAAATTTTCTCCAACAGTCCATGCCGGCCAAGATAGTTTTTTTCTCTATATATGAGAATCAAGCTTCACTACTCAAGCTCTCGTGAATCAAACTTACCAACCCCATCTGGGAGCCCGAAATACATGAGCCGAATCATTAGGAGAGAGCTCGTAGATTGGAACTCATTGGGGAGCTCATAATCGCCCTTAGGCCTTGTACAATGGGAGGTGCTTAGAGAGATGCTTAGAAAAATAAACCGGATTTTTTCTGAAGCACCGGTGCCTATTTCTACAGGAGAGACGCTTAGTTAAGCGTCTATCATGTACAAATAAGCACCGGTGCTTAAGAAAAGCCTGGTTTATTTTTCTAAGCACCTCCCCTAAGCACCTCCCATTGTACAAGGCCTTACGGCGCCAGCTAAGTCAACTGACGCTCTCGCGCGCGCGCTGGGCCATCCAAGCTATGCCTGGTTGACATGTGGACAGATTGACCGACTGACTGCTGTATCGGTTGACCGTTCACCATTTGATTGTTGACTTATGACAAAAAAGATTTGAAAAATTGGTAAAATTGAAGAAAAAAAGAAAATAAACATGTATTTAAAAAAGTTCATACGTTTTAAAAAAAGATATGGATATGAAAAAATGTACTTTTGAAAAAATCATGAATTTTGAACAAAAAACGCAAATTTGGAGAAAAATGTTGCGGATTTGAAAATGTTCATCCATCTGAAAACATTTGTGGACTTAATTTTTTTACCAAATTGAAAAAAGGTTCACCAATTTGTAAAAAGATCACGCTTTCAAGAAACATTCATAAATTTTAAAGAGCTCATGAATGTGTGAACATGTTGGAAAAATGAAAAACAAAAACAAAAACCCAAAGAAAAAATAAAAAGGAAATCTGAATTGGAAGCATCTTGAAGCTTCCCAAATCAAAATGGGCCAGTAGCTGACAAAAAAAACTGGCGTGCGTTGCGTACTCATGCGAATGAGAAGAAGAAAAAAAAGGACGGGGCCAATTTAGCAAGGGGTGTGCGCCAGGTTAGCAAATCTGTAAAAAAAAGGCAGGTCAAGCGCTAAATAGGATTTGTGATCCATCCATGTAGAGCGTGTTTGGTTGGGGGGGTTGAAGACAGGGAATGGGAGTTTAAGGTAAGTGGCACTTTAAATCCTTTGATTGACTCAGGGACATGGGAATTAAGAAGGGAAGGGGAAGGGGAATTAAGAGGCCCAACTCCTTCAAATCTCTTCCCTAGGGGGACCCTGGTAATTTAACCGGGGATTGGGAATTGACAGAGAAAAAACATTTTGTTAGTTGGGACGCGGTGAGGGGTGGCATTTCATGTTGAAAGTTGGTTATTTCTCGCTAATCCCACCAACTAAATAGGGGCAGTTAATTATCTCTTAAATTCCCACCTTCAATTGCCTCCACATGCCAAACAGAGGAATGGGACTTCAAACCAACTTCCCATGTATAATCCCGTGGCAAATTCCCATCGCTAAACTCCCATGCCCTCTCCCTGTCGTTACCAAACACACTGGTAAAGATGTATTAACAGAGAACCAGCGACCCGGCTCCTATTTGGTGCCTTATGCGCTCTTTAGTATGTTATATCCGCAAACCGGTGCGCACACCCACACACCCTCCATGCTGTGCCGACCCATTTAACTTCTTATTTTCTTTTTCTGTTAACCTGTGCAAAAAAAGGTGCACGCGACATGATCCGAACTCGTGACCTCCTCATTCGGTACAAATTGCAGTAACAGACAACAATATCTCACATTTTCTTGTCCAAAGAAGAGGTTGTGACAGTTGGCACCGAACAAGCGGCACCCGATACCCTGGCAAAAGCGACCGGGCCCGACAGCACGCAGGTATCCTCCCTAGCACTGACCCAAACTCCATTCATTAAAAAAATAAACAAGGATATCTCACATGTTGTGAGTAATTACTTCCTTTTTCCTCTTATGTTCTTTCATATATTGGCAAGAATGGAAGATGTGATTTTTTCAAATGTGTGGATGTTTTTTCAATTTGTGGACCTCTGTATGAAATGGTGGACTTCTTTCACGTCTGTGAACTTTTTTTTCAACTACTTTTCAAATCCATAAAAATCGATTCAATTTTTATGAACATATTCCAAAATCCATGAACTGTTTTCCAAATTGGATGAACTTTTTTCAAACTCAATGAAATTTTTCCCCCATATTGATGAACTCTTCCAAATTTTGTGATTATTTTTAAAAAAATCATGAACTTTAAAAGTTCTGTGAAGTACACTTTTTACAAATTCATGGACTTTTCTCAAATTTCACCAAGTTTTCCTTAAATTTGAAAACTTCTTCAAATTCACAAACTTGTAGCTTATGGACTTTTTAAAAAAGAATCATGATTTTTTCGAATTTTGTGAACTTTTTCGAATTTTCTGAACTTTTTTCAAATTCATGAACTCCTTTTTGCAAGTGAACTTCCCTCAAATTCGTCAACTTTTCACAATTTCGTGAACTTTTTCCAATTTCTACGATTTTTTTTGTAATTGTTTGTTATTTTTACCATTTTTTAGAATTCTTTTTCAAATTTATGCTTTCTTTTCTAAATATTTTATACTAGATACATAATGTGTGTTAATGTTGTACTACGAGAATAGTCAAATAACACGTTTTCATGATTGTAGACAACTAAGAGAACTTGACGAGTGGTTATTGTGACACATGACTGGTGGCAACGCATGTAGTTCCACGCGTTAGTACTGGATAGTTCTGTATCTGCCATATTGTTAAGGCATATCTCTCTCTATGTAGTTTTGGTGATTGATGACAACACGTTTGCTGACTAATCGTGTGCGTTGAGCATTTCAGAGATTCATCCTTTGGCACGAGACGATTCCTTCCCCTCGGAGTTTTAATCAAGACGGTGTAGCTCTTTCGTTTCTGTTTTGGTGGACTTGTTTCGTAGGAGTCACCGTACTATCAAGAAGGGGTCTGCTCTGGTAAGGCTAGGGTGGAATCAACACGTACACATCCTTTTCGCACCCACTGAGCCTTCCCACTTCGATGGAGATTTCCTTCCCTTTCTATGAGTATGATTTGGTCCCAGCGATAGTACCGCGGTGCCCACCGGTAGTACCGCTCAAGAGCCACAGGCGGCAGTACCGCTCTACAGCGGTAGTACCGCCTGTGGGTCCTTAGTTGTAGTACCGCTGCGGTACCGGGCTCCTACCGCCTCGACTCGAGTTGGTCGCCTCTCGTGTCGGATTGTGCGGCACTAAGCAGCGGTAGTGTCGCCCTACCACCGCGGCAGTACCGCACTGGTTCCAATTCCTGCTCATACGCTAGCCCTCCCAGACTGCACAATAGTACTGCGAGGGGGAGCGGTAGTACCGCTGCCCCCTGCGGTAGTACCGCCCTCTGCGGGGCTGTTTTGGGGGGTAACGGCTGGATTGTTCCCCCTCTATAAAAGGAGGTCTTCTTCTCCAAGGTTGACCTACCTCTTCCCCCAAAGCTCCATTGTTGCTCCAAGCTCCATTTTCGCCCGATCTCTCTCCCTAGCCAATCAAACTTGTTGATTTGCTCGGGATTGGTTGAGAAGGCCCCGATCTACACTTCCATCAAGAGAAATTTGATTCCCCCCACTAATCCCTAGCGGATCTTGTTACTCTTGGGTGTTTGAGCACCCTAGACGGTTGAGGTCACCGCGGAGCCATAGTCCATTATGGGGAAACTTCGTGGTGTCGTTGGGAGCCTCCAATTAAGTTGTGGAGATTGCCCCAACCTTGTTTGTAAAGGTTCGGTCACTGCCTCCAAGGACACCAATAGTGGAATCACGGCATCTCGCATTGTGTGAGGGTGTGAGGAGAATACTGTGGCCCTAGTGGCTTCTTAGGGAGCATTGTGCCTCCACACCGCTCCAACGGAGACGTACTTCCCTTAAAAAGGACGGAACTTTGGTAACACATCCTCGTCTCCATCGGTTCCACTTTTGGTTATCTCTCACCTTTACTTGTGCAAGCTTATATTGTGTTGCATCTCTTGCTTGCTTGTGTTCCTGTTGTTATCACATCATATAGGTTGCCCACCTAGTTCCATATCTAGACAACCTACTTTGTTGCAAAGTTGAAATTGGTAAAGAAAAGCTAAAAATTGTTAGTTGTCTATTCACCCCCCCCCCCCTCTAGTCAACTATATTGATCCTTTCAATTGGTATCAGAGCCTCGTCTCATTATTAAGGACTTTGTCGTCCGAAGAGTATGGTTGACACCGTAGACGGTGGGGAGGAGAACTCCGGTGTGAATCCGAGCTCGTCTACGGCTGATGGGGGAACCGCGGTCTCTCGTGAGGAATTCAATGTGGCTTTGGACACATTGAAAACCTCCATGACGACCGAGGTTGAAAGCATGTTTAATAAATTCTTAGAAGGGCTTAAATTATCCACCGCACCATTGAAAGTGGGTGATCCCACTAACAAGGTGGTGGATGCTAACTCCGGCAAGGGGGAAGCTACTAGTGAAAAGGCTCCTTCTTCTAGTGGTAAAAATGGCACCGACATCTTTGCCCATGTGGAACCTCCACTTGTTTATGGTGGACCGATTCCTTCCACCCATTTGAATCATGCCGGTCCTCCCCCTAAGATTGTGAAAAATGAGGACTTTGATTCTTGGGTTTATTGCTTCAAGCGTCATTTAAATCATGTGAATACTAATCTTTGGAGAATCATTAAAGAAGGTTTCTATCCACATGACCGAAGCAACTTCACCCCTAGAGAAGCCGCAGATAATCAATTCAATGAGAATGCTCTCTTCATCATCCAAGATGCAATTCCACCCGACGATCTCCCTCATCTTCGACCCTTCGCCATGGCCAAAGATGCATGGCATTGTGTTGTTTCCCTCTACAGGGGAAGTGCAAGCATTCAACGCTCCAACTATGAAGTGGTGCAAGATGAAGCCGATGAGTTTGCAATGAAAGAAGATGAAGAACCTCGTGAGCTCTTCCGGAGAGTAACCAAACTCGCGGTCTCACTCCGAGATCATGGGAGCAAGGACACAGATGACAATTAGATCAAGCACAAGTTCCTCAAGGCAATGATGCCTTACCACAAGGACATGTCCTCAGTCATTCGTCAAAGGCCGGACTTCCACACCCTGTCCTCAAGTGAAGTGTTGGATGAGTTTGTCGCTATGAGCATCTTGGACAAGACCGCCGACAATGCGGTGATACGCTCTCAAAGAGCAAATAAGCCCAACCTTGCCTTGAAGGCCAAGGTTAGTGTGGAAGAAGAGGATGATGAGGAAGAAGATGAGAGCAATCCCGAAGATACCAAGTATGATTATCATGAACACATGGCTCTTGCTTCAAGGCAATTTTGGAGCAAGAAGAACTCAAGGCCAAGCTTCAACAAGAATAACTCAAGTAGCTTCAAGGGGCAAGCAACATTGAGAACGTGTTACAATTGTGGCAATGTGAGCCATTTTGTTGTGGACTGCCCTTATGAGAAGAGGGAAGACAATGGTGGAAAGCTCATCCGAAAAGACAAAGCCAAGTCTTTCCCTAACAAGAACAACTTCACCAAGAAGACTCCAACTAGAGGGTTGGTGGTTCAAGAAGAATACCATGAGGATGAGGATGATGATGATGATAGTGAAGCCATGGCCATGGCCTCCGTTGCCATTGCCACAACTCCACGGGTGTCCCTCTTCGACTCACCCAACGAGAACATCACTGCCAAGTGCCTCATGGCTAAAGCCACCAACAAGGTAACCCCCAACATCAAAACCACCATCATCACTAATCCCTCCTTGACGGATTGCATTGATGAAAGTGAGGGGTCTAATGAGGAAGTAAATGAATTTGAGTCTTTTATGAGTAAGCTCAAGGGCAAATCCAAGAAGCACTTCGTTGCTCTCTTGGAACCACTTGGTGAAGCCAATGACATGATCGAGACTCATGAAGAAACCATCTCTCAGATGGAAGGTCATAGTCGTGACTATGCTGATGAGATATCGGATCTCTCTAATTCTCTTGAGGAAGAGTGTGGGCATCGTTTGGCTCTTGAGGAGTCACACAACAATTACCATGCTAAATTAAAGAAAGATCTTGATCATGCTCTTGTTGTATCTTGTGTGCTAAATTCCGAGAAGGCTAAACTGGGGGTTGACCATGCTAGACTCAAGGAGGAGTTTGATATACTCGACAAGGCCCACAAGGTCTTGAAGGGTGCTCATGCTAGCCTCAAGGAGTTTCATGATCAACTCCAAGTGAAGTTTACCAAGAAGGAAGCCACCTTTCCTCATATGGTATTAATTGATAATGCAAATGCCACTAACCTGTGTTGTGAGCATGTGCATCTTGTGGAGGAGAATGCCAAGTTGAAGGAGCAACTTGAGAAAGGCCTTGTGACGTGCATACAAGGTGAGAAGAACCTTAATGACCTTTTGAGCAATCAAAAGGAAGTTGTGGCCAAGGAGGGAGTTGGGTTCGCACCCAAGTCCAAAAACAAGAAGAAGAACGACAAGACCAAATGACCTCCCCATCTCAAGCAAACTTTTGTGGAGGGAGAGGGTGCTCCTAAGGAGAATAAGAACAATGTGAAGGGTGGTGATGTCAAAAGGGGCAATGCCACCCCTTCCAACAAAGCCGGCAACTTTAACCCTTCTTATGTGTTGTGTCGTCCTAGTGATGGGCATCTTTATGCTAAATTTGTTGGTTCTCCTTATGAGTACATTGAATGGTCTATTTGGGTTCCTAAGACCCTTGTTACTAACTGATAACCCACAAGTGTAGGGGATCGCAACAGCTTTCGAGGGTAAAGTATTCAACCCAAATTTATTGATTCGACACAAGGGGAGCCAAAGAATATTCTTGAGTATTAGCAGTTGAGTTGTCAATTCAACCACACCTAGATAACTTAGTATCTACAACAAAGTATTTAGTAGAAAAAGTGGTATGATAATAAAGGTAACGGTAGCAAAAGTAATGTTTTTGGGTTTTTGTAGTAGTTGTAACAGTAGCAACGGAAAAGTAAATAACCGAAGAACAATATGTGAAAAGCTTGTAGGCAATGGATCAGTGATGGATAATTATGCCGGATGCGATTCCTCATGTAATAGCTATAACATAGGGTGACAAAGAACTAGCTCCAGTTCATCAATGTAATGTAGGCATGTATTCCGTAAATAGTCATACGTGCTTATGGAAAAGAACTTGCATGACATCTTTTGTCCTACCCACCCGTGGCAGCGGGGTCCTAGCGGAAACTAAGGGATATTAAGGCCTCCTTTTAATAGAGAACCAGAACAAAGCATTAGCACATAGTGAATACATGAACTCCTCAAACTAGGGTCATCACCAAGAAGTATCCCGATTATTGTCACTTCGGGGTTGTCGGATCATAACACATAATAGGTGACTATAGACTTGCAAGATAGGATCAAGAACACACATATATTCATGAAAACATAATAGGTTCAGATCTGAAATCATGGCACTCGGGCCCTAGTGACAAGCATTAAGCATAGCAAAGTCATAGCAACATCAATCTCAGAACATAGTGGATGCTAGAGATCAAACCCTAACAAAACTAACTTGATTACATGGTAAATCTCATCCAACCCATCACCGTCCAGCAAGCCTACGATGGAATTACTCACGCACAGCGGTGAGCATCATGAAATTGGTGATGGGAGGATGGTTGATGATGATGACGGCGATGAATCCCCCTCTCCGGAGCCCCCCATGGACTCCAGATCATCCCTCCCGAGAGAGATTAGGCTTGGCGGCGGCTCCGTGTCGTAAAACGCAATGAAACTTTCTCTCTAATTTTTTTCTCCCCGAACGTGAATATATGGAGTTGGAGTTGAGGTCGGTGGAGGTCCAGGGGGCCACGAGATAGGGGGGCGCGCCCTACAGGGGGGCGCCCCCCTGTCTCATGGACAGGCCCTGGGCCCCCTGGTGTATTTCTTTCACCCAGAAATTCTTATTAATTCCAAAAAGTGCCTCCGTGGATTTTCAGGACATTCCAAGAACTTTTCTTTTCTACACATAAAACAACATCATGGCAGTTCTGCTGAAAACAGTGTCAGTCCGGGTTAGGTCATTCAAATCATGCAAGTTAGAGTCCAAAACAAGGGCAAAAGTGTTTGGAAAAGTAGATACGCTGGAGACGTATCAACTCCCCCAAGCTTAAACATTTGCTTGTCCTCAAGCAATTCAGTTGATAAACTGAAAGTGATAAAGAAAAACTTTTACAAACTCTGTTTGCTCTTGTTGTTGTAACATGAAAAGCCAGAATTCAAGTTTCAGCAAATATTATAAACTAACCATACTCACAATAACACATAGGTCTCACAATCACTCATATCAATTGCATAATCAGCTAGCGAGCCATAATAATAAAACTCGAATGACAACACTTTCTCAAAATAATCATAACACGATATAACAAAATGGTATCTCGCTAGCCCTTTCTAAGACCGCAAAACATAAATGCAGAGCACCTTTAAAGATCAAGGACTGACTAAACATTGTAATTCATGGTAAAAGAGATCCAGTCAAGTCATACCCAATATAAACCAACAGTAATGAATGCAAATGATAGTGTGCTCTCTAGCGAGTGCTTTTAATAAGAAGGGTGATGACTCAACATAAAAGTAAATAGATAGGCCCTTCGCAGAGGGAAGCAGGGATTTGTAGAGGTGCCAGAGCTCGATTTTAAAATAGAGATTGAATAACATTTTGAGCGGCATACTTTTGCTGTCAACGCAACAACTATGAGATGGCTGTATCTTCCATACTACATGCATTATAGGCAGTTCCCAAACATAATGGTAAAGGTTTATACTCCCGCATCCACCAACAAGCATCAATCCATGGCTTTCTCAAAACAACGAGTGCCTCCCAACTAACAACAGCCCTGGGGGAGTTTTGTTTAATTATTTTGATTTGCTTTGATCTTTTTGGATCATGGGACTGGGCATCCCGGTTACCGGCCCTTTCTCGTGAATGAGGAGCGGAGTCCACTCCTCTTGAGAATAACCCACCTAGCATGGAAGATATAGGCAGGCCTAGTTGTAACATGAGCTGCTCGAGCATACAAAACAGAATTTCATTTGAAGGTTTAGAGTTTGGCACATACAAATTTACTTGGAACGGCAGGTAAATGCCGCATATAGGAAGGTATAGTGGACTGATAAGGAACAACTTTGGGGTTTAAGGAGTTTGGATGCACAGCAGTATTCTCGCTTAGTACAGGTGAAGGCTAGCAAAAGACTGGGAAGCGACCAACTGAGAGAGCGACAACAGTCATAAACATGCATTAAAATTAATTCACATCGAATACAAGCATGAGTAGGATATAATCCACCACGAACATAAATATCATGAAGGCTATGTTGATTTGATTCAACTACATGCGTGAACATGTGCCAAGTCGAGTCACTCAATTCATTCAAAGGAGGATACCATCCATCATACCACATCATAATGATTCTAATAGCATGTTGGCACGCAAGGTAAACCATTATAACTCATAGCTAATCAAGCATGGCACAAGCAACTATAATCTCTAAATGTCATTGCAAATATGTTACTTCATAATAAGCTCATTCAGAAACGATGAACTTATCATATTTACAAAAATAAGAGAGGTCGAGTTCATACCAGCTTTTGTCATCCCAATAAGTCCATCATATGTCGTCATTATTGCCTTTCACTTGCACGACCGAACGATGTGTATAATAATAAGAGTGCACGTGCATTGGACTAAGCTGGAATCTGCAAGCATTCAACTCAAGAGAGAAGACAAGTAATATGGGCTCTAAGTTAACTAAACAATCATGCATATAAGAGTCACTAAGCGTTTTCAATATAGTCTTCTCGACCCCCAAAAGAAAGAAAAGAAAAGAAAAATATTTACACGGGAAAGCTCCCAACAAGTAAAAGAAGAACGAGAAATCTTTTGGGGTTTTCATTTTAATTTCTACTGCAAGCATAGAATTTAAACTAACTAATTTTTTGGGTTTTTTCTTAAAGTTTATCAAACACACAAGAAGAAAACTAGAAAAAGAAAATTAAACTAACATGGATAATACAACGAAAGAGTATGAGCACCGATGACTAGTGTGTGAACATGAATGTAAAGTCGGTGAGAAATACGTACTCCTCCGAGCTTAGGCTTTTGGCCTAAGTTGATCTAGTACCAAGGACCGCCTGTCTGATATCCATAAATGAAACTGGGGTCGTGCTGAGATGCACCGGCAACCGCCTCCTGAGCTGCAGCGTGTTGGCGAGCTGCCTCCGCTCCCCTCTCGTGTTCAGCTGCTTCCTCCCTGGTAACAATATATCTTCCTTTTGCCTAATAATCAAAAAGATAGGGGGCAAGAAGAGTAACATGGACGATGTTGCGTCTGTCATAGATTAGTCGATAATGGAGCTTTGAGCAAGGAGATCAAAAATCGCAGCAAAATGAGCTAGAACTTGTGCTTGAGCTGGATGGGGATTTTTTGGGTAGAAGATGAAGTGTGTGGGTGCTGGCATAAGTGGAGGGGGGCCACCAGGGGCCCACGAGACAAGGGGCGCGCCCTATACGGGGGGCGCCCTCCACTCTCATGGCCTGGTGCTTGCCCCTCCTGCAGTGTTTTCAGTGCCTAAAATCCTCAAATATTCCATAAAAATCATACTAAATTTGCAGGGCATTTGGAGCACTTTTATTTTCGGGATTTTTTTAATGCACGGATAATTCAGAAAACAGATAGATAATACTATTTTGCTTTATTTATTCTAAATAACAGACAGTAAAAAGAGGGTATAGAAGGTTGTGCCTTCTACTTTCATCCATCTCGTGATCATCAAAATGAATCCACTAACAAGGTTGATCAAGTCTTGTTAACAAACTCATTCCGAATAACACGAAACCGGAGAAATTTCGAATAATACTAAGTTACCTCAACGGGGATATGAAAATCCCCAACAATAAGAATATCATACTTTTTCTTGACAGTAGGGAGAGGAAATTCAAAACCTCCAATAATAATAGTTGGAACTTTTCCAATAGAATTGATGCTATGAACTTGAGATTGTTTCCTCGGAAAGTGTACCGTATGCTCATTACCATTAACATGAAAAGTGACATTGCCTTTGTTGCAATCAATAACAGCCCTTGCAGTATTAAGAAAAGGTCTACCAAGGATAATAGACATACTATCGTCCTCGGGAATATCAAGAATAACAAAGTCCGTTAAGATAGTGACATTTGCAACCACAACAGGCACATCCTCACAAATACCGACAGGTATAGCAGTTGATTTATCAGCCATTTGCAAAGATATTTCAGTAGGTGTCAACTTATTCAATTCAAGTCTACGATATAAAGAGAGAGGCATAACACTAACACTGGCTCCAATATCACATAAAGCAGTTCTAACATAATTTCTTTTAATGGAGCATGGTATAGTTGGTACACCCGGATCTCCATGTTTCTTTGGTATGCCACCCTTAAAAGTGTAATTAGCAAGCATGGTGGAAATTTTAGCTTCCGGTATCTTTCTTTTGTTTGTGATGATATCCTTAATATACTTAGCATAAGGATTTACTTTAAGCATATCAGTTAAGCACATACGTAAGAAAATAGGTCTAATCATTTCAGCAAAGCGCTCAAAATCCTCATCATCCTTTGTCTTGGATGGTTTAGGAGGAAAGGGCATGGGTTTCTGAACCCATGGTTCTCTTTCTCTACCGTGCTTCCTAGCAACAAAATCTCTCTTATCATAACGTTGATTCTTTGATTATGGGTTATCAAGATCAACAGCAGGTTCAATCTCTACGTCATTGTTTTTGCTAGGTTGAGCATCAACATGAACATTATCATTAACATTATCACTAGGTTCATGTTCATCACCTGATTGAGTTTCAGCATCAGAAATAGAAATATCATTGGGATTCTTAGGTGTGTCTACAGTAGGTCCACTAGAAGCATGCAAAGTTCTATCGTCTTTCTTTTTCTTCTTTTTAGAAGAACTAGGTGGCTGTAAATTATTTCTCTGAGAATCTTGCTCGATTCTCTTAGGGTGGCCTTCAGGATACAAAGGTTCCTGAGTCATTCTACCAGTTCTAGTAGCCACTCTAACAGCAAAGTCATTTTTATTATTTAACTCATCAAGCAAATAATTCTGAGCTTTAAGTACTTGCTCAGCTTGTGTAGCAACCATAGAAGCATATCTACTAACGAGTTTGAGTTCATCTTTAACTCTAGCCAGATTATCGCTTACACATCCCATCTCGAAAGCATTATTCTTTAACTCTCTACCAACATAAGCATTAAAACTTTCTTATTTAGCCATAAAGTCATCAAATTCATCTAAGCATGGGCTATGAAATTTAGTAGAGGGGATTTCAACTTTATCATATCTATAGAGAGAATTTACCTTACTACCTGTGTCGGGTTATCAAGACAATGTGGTTCTTCAACAGGCGGTATATTAAGACCATGTATTTCTTCAATAGGAGGTAAATTCTTAACATCTTCAGCTTTAATACCTTTTTTTCATTGATTTCTTTGCCTCTTGCATATCTTCAGGACTGAGAAATAAAACACCTCTCTTCTTCGGAGTGGGTTTAGGAATAAGCTCAGGAGTTGGCTCAATTGGTTCAGGAATTGGCTCAGGAAGAGTCCAATTATTTTCATTAGTCAACATATTATTCAATAGTATTTCAGCTTTGTCGACTGTTCTTTCCCTGAAAACACAACCAGCACAACTATCCAAGTAGTCCTTGGAAGCATCGGTTAGTCCATTGATACGTCTCCAACGTATCTATAATTTTTTGATTGCTCCATGCTACTTTATCTACTGTTTTGGACCATATTGGGCTTTATTTTCCACTTTTATATTATTTTTGTGACTAACCTATTAACCGGAGGCCCAGCCCAGAATTGTTGTTTTTTTTTCCTATTTCAGTGTTTCGAAGAAACGGAATATCAAACGGAGTCCAAACGGAATGAAACCTTCGGGAAGGTGATTTTCTCACCGAACGTGATCCAGGAGACTTGGACCCTACGTCAAGCAACCAACAGGGAAGGCATGAGGTAGGGGGCGCGTCCTCCCCCCCCAGGCGTGCCCTCCACCCTCGTGGGCCCCCTGTTGCTCCACCGACGTACTCCTTCCTTCTATATATACCTACGTATCCCCAAACGATCAGAACAGGAGCCAAAACCTAATTCCACCGCCGCAACCTTCTGTATCCACGAGATCCCATCTTGGGGCCTGTTTCGGAGCTCCGCCGGAGGGGGCATCTACCATGGAGGGCTTCTACATCAACACCATAGCCCCTCCGATGAAGTGTGAGTAGTTTACTTCAGGCCTTCGGGTCCATAGCTAGTCACTAGATGGCTTCTTCTCTCTTTTTGGATCTCAATACAATGTTCTCCCCCTCTCTCGTGGAGATCTATTCGATGTAATCTTCTTTTTGCGGTGTGTTTGTTGAGACCGATGAATTGTGGGTTTATGATCCAGCTTATCTATGAAAAATATTTGAATCTTCTCTGAATTCTTTTATGTATGATTGAGTTATCTTTGCAAGTCTCTTCGAATTATACTTTTTGGTTTGGCCAACTAGATTGGTAGTTCTTGCAATGGGAGAAGTGCTTATCTTTGGGTTCAATCTTGCGGTGTCCTTTCCCAGTGACAGAAGGGGCAGCAAGGCACGTATTGTATTGTTGCCATCGAGGATAACAAGATGGGATTTTTATCATATTGCATGAATTTAGCCCTCTACATCATGTCATCTTGCTTAAGGCGTTACTCTGTTTTTAACTTAATACTCTAGATGCATGCTGGATAGCGGTCGATGAGTGGAGTAATAGTAGTAGATGCAGAATCGTTTCGATCTACTTGTCTCGGACGTGATGCCTATATACATGATCATTACCTAGATATGCTCATAACTATGCTCAATTCTGTCAATTGCTCAACAGTAATTTGTTCACCCACCGTAGAATACCTATGCTCTTGAGAGAAGCCACTAGTGAAACCTATGGCCCCCGGGTCTATTCTCATCATATCAATCTCTATCACTTTATTACTTGATTTGTTTTTACTTTTTACTTTGCATCTATCTATCAAAAATACCAAAAATATTATTTATCATCTCTATCAGATCTCACTCTCGTAAGTGACCGTGAAGGATTGACAACCCCTAATCGCGTTGGTTGCAAGTAGCTATCGTTTTGTGTAGGTACGAGGGACTTGTGCGTGGTCTCCTACTGGATTGATACCTTGGTTCTCAAAAATTGAGGGAAATACTTACGCTACTTTGCTGCATCATCCTCTCCTCTTCGGGGAAATCCAACGCAGTGCTCAAGAGGTAGCAAGAAGAATTTCTGGCGTCGTTGCCGGGGAGGCTCACGCAAGCAAGTCAACAATACCAAGTACCCATCACAATCCCTATCTCTTGCATTACATTATTTGCCATTTGCCTCTCGTTTTCCTCTCCCCCACTTCACCCTTGCCATTTTATTCGCCCTCTCTTTCCCTATCTCCTCCTCTCTTTCCCGTCTGCCTTCTCGTTGCCATGGCCGAATCAAAAAGAACTACGGGTTTTCTCCCGAGCTCTAGTGCCTTGGACAACCCCTCTATCCTCTCTAAGCTCATAAAATAATGATGCTATAGAAAGACCCACCGGGGTCTCCAATGAGAGCTTGAATAATTTTGATGAGGATGACTCTGGAATTTTTTGCTATTTACTTGATGAGTCTTTAAAAGATGCTTGGGATAGGTTACTTAGGATTCGGGCTAGTTATGTACCACAATATCAAATTGAAATTTACCTAAAAAGTTTTTATGTTGGCTTGCCCGCTTCCTTCAAACAAGTTTTAGATTCCATATTTGAAGAAGGTTTTCTTGAAGGGGATGCTATATATACCTATTAAAGAATGAAAAATATATTTGGGCACCCCATGAATGATAAGGTTGAATCGACTACTCTCTTGTGCTTTTATCAAAATGAAATTATTAAAGAGATGAAGTCTAGTTTAGAGGCAAATTTCCGTAACGTGGCCATGTGCTTAACTTAAATAGAAGAATGAACGCCATAGAAAGGAGATCCTCCTCTCCAAGTACCAAAGATGGCAATACCTAGATCTATCCTTGCTTTTATGCCTAGCTAGGGGCGTTAAACGATAGCGCTTGTTGGGAGGCAACCCAATTTTATTTTTGTTTTTTGTTTTTGCTTCTTTTAGGAATAAATAATCCAACTAGACTCTGTTTGGATGTGGTTTTATGTTTTAATTAGTGTTTGTGCCAAGTAGAACCTATAGGATAACCTACGATGATGGTTGATTTGATTCTGCTGAAAAACAGAAACTTTGCACGCACGAAGATAATTTTGTTAAATCACAGAAACGTGATTTTGCGTTCATTCTTTTTGCTTCTGTTCAATAGACAAATTGTACAGGACTTCCTATTTTGGTAAAAAATTTAGAGTTCCAGAAGTTTGTGTTAGTTACAGATTGCTACAGACTGTTCTGTTTTTGACAGATTCTGTTTTACGGGTGTTGTTTGCTTATTTTGATGAATCTATGGCTAGTAAAATAGTTTATAATCCATAGAGATGTTGGAATACAGTAGGTTTAACACCAATATAAATAAAGAATGAGTTCATTACAGTACCTTAAGTAGTTCTTTGTTTTCTTTCTCTAACGGAGCTCACGAGATTTCTGTTGAGTTTTGTGTTGTGAAGTTTTCAAGTTTTGGGTGAATTCTTTTGATGGATTATGTAACAAGGAGTGGCAAGAACCTAAGCTTGGAGATGCACATGGCACCTCCAAGATAATCCAAGGACATCAAAAAGTCAAAGATTGGGGATGCCCCGGAAGGCAACCCCTCTTTCGTCCACTTCCATCGGTAATTTACTTGGAGCTATATTTTTATTCACCACATGATATGTGTTTTGCTTGGAGCGTCTTGTATTATTTGCATCTTTGCTTGTTAGTTTACCACATTCATCCTTGCTGTACACACCTTTTGAGAGAGCCATACATGAATTTGAATTTTTTAGAATACTCTATGTGCTTCACTTATATCTTTTGAGCTTGATAGTTTTGCTCATAGTGCTTCACTTATATCTTTTGAGCGTGATAATTTTTGCTCTAGTGCTTCACTTAGATCTTTTAGAGCACGGTGGTGGATTTGTTTTAAAGAAACTATTGATCTCTCATGCTTCACTTAGATTATTTTGAGAGTCGTTAATAGCATGGTAATTTCCTTATTAATATACTTGGTATCAAGATATGTGAAACTTTCTTTTGAGTGCGTTGAATACTAAGATAAGTTTGATGCCTGATAATTGTTTTGAGATATGAAGATGGTGATATTAGAGTCATGCTAGTTAAGTAGTTGTGAATTTAAAGAATACTTGTGTTGAAGCTTGTGGTTCCCGTAGCATGCACGTATGGTGAACCGTTATGTGATGAACTCGGAGCATGATTTATTTATTGATTGTCTTCCTTATGAGTGGCGGTCGGGGACGAGCAATGGTCTTTTCCTACCAATCTATCCCCCTAGGAGCATGCGCGTAATACTTTGCTTTGATAACTTCTAAATTTTTGCAACAAGTATATGAGTTCTCTATGACTAATGTTGAGTCCATGGATTATACGCACTTTTTCCCATCCTTCCACCTTTGCTAGCCTCTCTAATACCGCACACTTTTCGCCGGTATCATACACGCACCATATACCTTCCTCAAAACAGCCACCATACCTACCTATTATGGCATTTCCATAGCCATTCCGAGATATATTGCCATGCAACTTTCCACCGTTTCGTTTATGACACACTCCATCATTGTCATATTGCTAGCATGGTCATGTAGTTGACATTGTATTTGTGGCAAAGCCACCGTTCATAATTATTTCATACATGTCACTCTTGATTCATTGCATATCCCGGTACACCGCTAGAGGCATTCATATAGAGTCATACTTTGTTCTAAGTATCGAGTTGTAATTGTTGAGTTGTAAGAAAAATAAAAGTGTGATGATCATCATTATTAGAGCATTGTCCCAAGTGAGGAAAGGATGATGGAGACTATGATTCCCCCACAAGTCGGGATGAGACTCCGGACGAAAAATAAAAAAATAAAAAAAGAGGCCAAAAAAAGAGAAAGGCCCAAATGAAAAAAATGAGAGAAAAAGAGAGAAGGGACAATGCTACTATCCTTTTACCACACTTGTGCTTCAAAGTAGCACCAAGATCTCCATGATAGAGAGTCTCTCATTTTGTCACTTTCATATACTAGTGGGGGTTTTTCATTATAGAACTTGGCTTGTATATTCCAATGATGGGCTTTCTCAAAATTCCCTAGGTCTTCGTGAGCAAGCGAGTTGGATGCACACCCACTTAGTTTCTTTTGTAGAGCTTTCATATACTTATAGCTCTAGTGCATCCATTGCATGGCAATCCCTACTCACTCACATTGATATCTCTCGATGGGCATCTCCATAGCCCGTTGATACGCCTAGTTGATGTGAGACTATCTTCCCTCTTTTTGTCTTCTCCACAACCACCATTCTATTCCACATAGTGCTATATCCATGGCTCACGCTCAAGTATTGCGTGAAGATTGAAAAAGTTTTGAGAATGTCATAAGTATGAAACAATTGCTTGGTTTGTCATCGGGGTTGTGCGTGATTTAAATATTTTGTGTGGGGAAGATGGAGCATAGCCAGACTATATGATTTTGTAGGGATAACTTTCTTTGGCCATGTTATTTTGAGAAGACATGATTGCTTTGATTAGTATGCTTGAAGTATTGTTATTTTTATGTCAATATGAACTTTTGTCTTGAATCTTTCGGATCTGAATATTCATATCACAATTAAGAAGATTTACATTGAAATTATGCCAAAGTATCACTCCGCATCAAAAATTCTTTTTTATCATTTACCTACTCGAGGACGAGCAACAATTAACCTTGGGCATGCCTGATACGTCGCCAACGTATCTATCTTTTTTTATTGCTCCATGCTACTTTATCTACTATTTTGGACCATATTAGGATTTATTTCCACTTTTATATTATTTTTGGGACTAACCTATTAACCGGAGGCCCAGCCCAGAATTTTTGTTTTTTGCTTATTTTAGTGTTTCGAAGAAACGGAATATCAAACGGAGTCCAAACGGAATGAAACCTACGGGAACGTGATTTTCTCACCGAACGTGATCCAGGAGACTTGGACCCTACGTCAAGCAACCAACAGGGAAGGCACGAGGTAGGGGGGCGCGCCCTCCCCCCAGGCGCGCCCTCCACCCTCGTGGCCCCCCTGTTGCTCCACCGACGTACTCCTTCCTTCTATATATACCTACGTATCCCCAAACGATCAGAACAGGAGCCAAAAACCTAATTCCATCGCCGCAACCTTCTGTATCCACGAGATCCCATCTTGGGGCCTGTTCCGGAGCTCTGCCGGAGGGGGCATCCACCATGGAGGGCTTCTACATCAACACCATAGCCCCTCCGATGAAGTGTGAGTAGTTTACTTCAGACCTTCGGGTCCATAGCTAGTAGCTAGATGGCTTCTTCTCTCTTTTCGGATCTCAATACAATGTTCTCCCCCTCTCTCGTGGAGATCTATTCGATGTAATCTTCTTTTTGTGGTGTGTTTGTTGAGGCCGATGAATTGTGGGTTTATGATCCAGCTTATCTATGAAAAATATTTGAATCTTCTCTCAATTCTTTTATGTATGATTGAGTTATCTTTGCAAGTCTCTTCGCATTATCCTTTTTGGTTTGGCCAACTAGATTGGTAGTTCTTGCAATGGGAGAAGTGCTTAGCTTTGGGTTCAATCTTGCGGTGTCCTTTCCCAGTGACAGAAGGGGCGGCAAGGCACGTATTGTATTGTTGCCATCGAGGATAACAAGATGTTTTTTTATCATATTGCATGAATTTATCCCTCTACATCATGTCATCTTGCTTAAGGCGTTACTCTGTTTTTAACTTAATACTCTAGATGCATGTTGGATAGCGGTCGATGGGTGGAGTAATAGTAGTAAATGCAGAATCGTTTCGATCTACTTGTCTCGGACGTGATGCCTATATACATGATCATTACCTAGATATGCTCATAACTATGCTCAATTCTGTCAATTGCTCAACAGTAATTTGTTCACCCACCGTAGAATACTTATGCTCTTGAGAGAAGCCACTAGTGAAACCTATGGCCCCCGGGTCTATTCTCATCATATCAATCTCTATCGCTTTATTACTTGCTTTGTTTTTTACTTTACACTTTGCATCTATCTATCAAAAATACCAAAAATATTATTTATCATCTCTATCAAATCTCACTCTCGTAAGTGACCGTGAAGGGATTGACAACCCCTAATCGCATTGGTTGCGAGTAGCTATCGCTTTAATGTAGGTACGAGGGACTTGTGTGTGGTCTCCTCTTGGATTGATACCTTGGTTCTCAAAAACTGAGGGAAATACTTATGCTACTTTGCTGCATCATCCTCTCCTCTTCGGGGAAATCCAACGCAGTGCTCAAGAGGTAGCATCCATTATAAAAGATATCAAGTATTTCATTTTTCTTAAGAGGATGATCAGGCAAAGCATTAAGTAACCGGAGAAGCCTCCGCCAAGCTTGTGGGAGACTCTCTTCTTTGATTTGCACAAAATTATATATTTCCCGCAAGGAAGCTTGTTTCTTATGAGCAGGGAAATATTTAGCAGAGAAGTAATAAATCATATCCTAGGGACTACGCACACAACCCGGAGCAAGAGAATTATACCAAGTCTTAGCATCACCCTTTAATGAGAACGGAAATATCTTAAGGATATAATAATAGCGAGACTTCTCATCATGAGTAAACAGGGTAGCTATATCATTCAACTTGGTAAGATGCACCACAACTGTTTCAGATTCAAGGCCATAAAAAGGATCAGATTCAACTAAATTAATAATTTCAGGATCAACAGAGAATTCATAATCCTTATCAGTAACACAGATAGGTGAAGTAGCAAAAGCAGGTTCGGGTTTCATTCTAGCATTAAGAGACTGCTGCTTCCATTTAGCTAATAATTTTTTAAGATCATATCTATCATTGCAAGCAAAGATTTCCCTAGCAGCTTCTTCATTCATAACATAACCCTTAGGAACAAACAATACATAATCATTGGGAGAACCTTCATCATCACTATCATCAATAATAGGTTCTTCAGTAATTTCATTCCCCCTAACTCTAGCAAGTTGTTCATCAAGAAATTCACCTAATGGCAAAGTAGTATCACGCACAGAAGTAGTTTCATCATGCATAGCAGAAGTGGCATCATCAATAACATGCGACATATCAGAATTCATAGCAGTTGCAGGTTTAGGTGTCGCAAGCTTACTAATAACGGAAGGAGAATCTAGTGCAGAGCTAGATGGCAGTTCCTTACCTCCCCTCATAGTTGAGGGCAAAATAGTAGTTCGGTCGTCTTTCAAGTTCTTCATAGTGATCAACAGATATAAATCCCAAGTGACTCACTGAATAGAGCTATGCTCCCCGGCAACGGCGCCAGAAATTAGTCTTGATAACCCACAAGTGTAGGGGATCGCAACAGCTTTCGAGGGTAAAGTTTTCAACCCAAATTTATTGATTCTACATAAGGGGAGCCAAAGAATATTCTTGAGTATTAGCAGTTGAGTTGTCAATTCAACCACACCTGGATAACTTAGTATCTGCAGCAAAGTATTTAGTAGCAAAAGTGGTATGATAATAAAGGTAGCAAAAGTAATGTTTTTGGGTTTTTGTAGTAGTTGTAACAGTAGCAACGGAAAAGTAAATAAGCGAAGAACAATATGTGAAAAGCTCGTAGGCAATGGATCAGTGATGGATAATTATGCCGGATGCGATTCCTCATGTAATAGCTATAACATAGGGTGACACAGAACTAGCTCCAGTTCATCAATGTAATGTAGGCATGTATTCCGTAAATAGTCATACGTGCTTATGGAAAAGAACTTGCATGCCATCTTTTGTCCTACCCTCCCGTGGCAGCGGGGTCCTAGCGAAAACTAAGGGATATTAAGGCCTCCTTTTAATAGAGAACCGGAACAAAGCATTAGCACATAGTGAATACATGAACTCCTCAAACTACGGTCATCATCGAGAAGTATCCCGATTATTGTCACTTCGGGGTTGTCGGATCATAACACATAATAGGTGACTATAGACTTGCAAGATAGGATCAAGAACACACATATATTCATGAAAACATAATAGGTTCAGATCTGAAATCATGGCACTCGGGCCCTAGTGACAAGCATTAAGCATAGCAAAGTCATAGCAACATCAATCTCAGAACACAGTGGATACTAGGGATCAAACCCTAACAAAACTAACTTGATTACATGGTCAATCCCATCCAACCCATCACCGTCCAGCAAGCCTACAATGGAATTACTCACGCACGACGGTGAGCATCATGAAATTGGTGATGGAGGATGGTTGATGATGACGACGGCGACGAATCCCCCACTCCGGAGCCCCGAACGGACTCCAGATCAGCCCTCCCGAGAGAGATTAGGGCTTGGCGGTGGCTCCATGTCGTAAAACGCGATGAAACTTTCTCTCTGATTTTTTTCTCCCCGAACGTGAATATATGGAGTTGGAGTTGAGGTTGGTGGAGGTCCAGGGGGCCCACGAGATAGGGGAGCACGCCCTACAGGGGGGGCGCCCCCTGTCTCGTGGACAGGCCCTGGCCCCCCTGGTTTATTTCTTTCACCCAGAAATTCTTATTAATTCCAAAAAGTGCCTCTGTGGATTTTCAGGACATTCTGAGAACTTTTCTTTTCTACACATAAAACAACATCATGGCAGTTCTGCTGAAAACAGGGTTAGTCCGGGTTAGTTTCATTCAAATCATGCAAGTTAGAGTCCAAAACAAGGGCAAAAGTGTTTGGAAAAGTAGATACGTTGGAGACATATCACTAACATCAAAGGACCCATTACAAAATGGGTACCTAAAACCAAGCATTGATCTCTTGTAGGTGTTTGCTTCCGGTGGAGGATCATGGTTGCTCGATAGTGGAGCCACAAATCATATGACCGGAAGCAAGGACTTGGTGGTGGACGTGCACAAGATCCCTTCTATGCCCACCAACGTCGAGTGGGGTGATGCCTCATCTTCTAAGGTATTGGGTCTTGGCAAGGTTGTCATTTCTCATGATCTAACGATCGAGAAAGTCATGCTTGTTGAGTCCCTTACTTACAATCTACTTTCCGTTCGTCAACTTGCACTCATGGGCTTTGCCACTTTCTTTGATATTGATACCGTGGCCCTCTTGTGGAGCAAGACTCTTAAAGTAGCCTTTGTTGGGCATGTCAAGAACGGTCTTTATGTGATTAACTTTTCGAAGCGACCCACTAAGACCGCGACATGCCTAATGGCTAAAGTTGATGTGGGATGGCTTTGGCATCGCCGTTTAACCCACGCCAATATGAGATCTTTGCAAAGTCTTCTCAAGGGGGGCCATGTCCGTGGACAAACAAATGTTAGTTTTGCCAAAGATCATGCTTGCAGTGCTTGTATCGAAGGAAAGCTACATGAGAAGGCTCACCCTCCCACGACTATCATCTACTCGAAGAGACCCTTGGAGCACCTTCACATGGATCTCTTTGGTCCTCCATCCTTTGATAGTCTTGGAGGTAGAAAGTATTGCTTGGTGATTGTGGATGATTATTCAAGATACACTTGGGTATATTTCTTCAAGAGGAAGAGTGAGACTCAACAAACCGTCATAGACTTTGCAAATGAAGCTCGACGTCAACATGATGCAAAGATCTTGACAATAAGGAGTGACAACGGCACCGAGTTCAAGAACTACACCTTGGATGAGTTTCTTAGTGATGAGGGGATCAAGCATCAATATTCTGCATCTTATACCCCTCAACAAAATGGTGTCGCGGAGAGGAAGAACCGGACGTTGATGGATGCGGCATGACCATGATGGCGGAGTTCAAGTCTCCATACAACTTTTGGGCCGAAGCCATCAACACAGCATGTCATGCATCCAATCGGCTCTATCTCCGCAAAGGCTTGAACAAGACTCCTTATGAAATACTTACCGGTAACAAGCCCAACCTCAAGTACTCCCGGGTGTTCGGGTGTAAGTGTTTCATTCTCAAGAAAGGTGTTCGGTTGTCTAAATTTGAAGCTAGAGCTCATGAGGGCATATTTGTTGGTTATGCTACAAACTCTCATGCTTACCATGTCCTCAACAAGTCCACCGGACTCATTGAGGAGACGTGTAATGTGGAGTTTGACGAGAATAATGGCTCCCAAGTGGAGAAAAGTGGTACTTGTGATGTAGGTGATGAAATTCCTCCCCAAGCCATAATAAGAATGGGTGTTTGTCATATCCTACCCATTGAGGAATCCCTTGTGGCCGAAGGAGAAGGACAATGCTCCACTCAAGTGGAGCCATCACCAACCCAAGACCCACACGCTTCCAAAGAACAAAGTGAAGGCCCTCAACCTCATGAACAAGATCAAGGGCAAGATCAACCTCAAGATGGTGGTGAACCACCAAATGATGCCCAAGGTCAAGTTCTCCCCTTCGAGCAAGTTCAAGATCAAGAGCAAGCTCAAGAACAAGAACAAGCTCAAGACGACGCTCAAGATGATCAAGTTACCCCTCCTCTTTTCACATCCGAGGAGGAATTAGAGCGTCGTGCCGCGAATATCGCTTCCAAGCTCACTACCAAAGGTCATCTTATGGAGAATGTGGTCGGAAGCCTAAGAAAGGGGGTAAGCACTTGTAGACAATTAGCAAACTATTGTGAACATCACGCGTTTGTTTCTTGTGTCGAACCCCAAAAGGTCTATGAGGCGCTCGAGGACCCGGATTGGCTTAATGCCATGCATGAAGAACTCAACAACTTCGAGCATAACCAAGTGTGGAAGTTAGTGCCAAGGCCAACCAGGAATCATAATTTCATTGGAACCAAGTGGATATTCAAGAACAAGCAAGATGCTCATGGGATCATTGTTCGCAACAAGGCTCGTTTGGTGGCACAAGGCTACTCCCAAGTCGAAGGTATCGACTATGGTGAAACCTTTGCTCCCGTTGCTGTCCTTGAATCTATTCATTTGTTGATTGCTTATGCTTCTCATCATAATTTCATGTTGCAACAAATGGATGTGAAGAGTGTTTTCTTAATGGTCCCATTAATGAGTTGGTGTATGTCAAACAACCCCCGGGGTTCGAAGATCCCTATTTTGCCGATCATGTGTACCAACTCCACAAGGCGCTCTATGGCCTTAAACAATCCCCACGTGCGTGGTATGAGCATCTTACGGAGTTGTTACAAGATCGTCGGTTCGAAATTAGGAAAACTGACCCCACTCTTTTTACTAAGAAGGTCAAAGGGGAGTTGTTTGTGTGCGAACTATATGTTGATGATATTATTTTTGGTTCCCCTAACAAAGCTTTCAATGAAGAATTTGCCGCTCTAATAACCTCAAAGTTCAAGATGTCTATGATGGGAGAGTTGAAGTTCTTTCTCGGGTTCAAAATCAAGCAAAGAAGAGAAGGAACCTTCATCAACCAAGCCAAATACACTCAAGACATGCTCAAGAGATTCAAGCTAAGTGATGTCAAGCCGGCCTCCACTCCAATGCCCGTCAAATGTCAACTTGACATTGATCCCTATGGTAAAGCGGTGGATCAAAAGGTATATCGCTCCATGATTGGATCCCTACTTTACCTTTGTGCATCTAGACCGGATATCATGTTGAGTGTGGCAATTTGTGCACGGTTTCAAGCCACACCCAAGGAAATCGACTTTGTGGCGGTCAAGCGAATCTTTCGATATTTGGCTCATACCCCAAACTTTGGCTTATGGTACCCAAGAGGAGCCAACTTTGATCTTTTGGGCTATACAGATTCAGATTGGGCGGGAGACAAAGTGGATAGAAAGTCCACCTCCGGAGGGTGCCAATTACTTGGTTGCTCTTTAGTGAGTTGGTCTTCTAAGAAGCAAAGTTGTGTATCTCTCTCGTCCACCGAAGCAGAGTATGTGGCTGCTGGTAGTTGTTGTGATCAACTCCTATGGATGAGGCAAACTTTGAAGGATTACAGTGTCACTTGTGGCGAAGTGCCTCTTTGGTGTGACAATGAAAGTGCCATCAAGATTTCTCTCAACCCAGTGCAACACTTCAAGACAAAGCATTTTGAGATTCGATATCACTTCATCCGGGATCACATTGGGCGAAGGGAGATCAAGCTCAAGTATGTCAACACTCATGATAACCTTGCAGATATTTCACGAAGCCCTTGGATGAAGCAAGATTTCGCGAGTTAAGGCATGAGCTAAATATCATTGATTCGAGCAATGTGGTTTGAACTCTTGCACACCCCACCATACTCATCATTCTTTCTTGTATAGGTGTAGGCATGGACATAGGGGGAGTGTTGTTCTCTCAATGAACTTTCCCTCCCCCCATTATGCATAAATTAATCAAACTCTTTCACACTAGCCATTTTTGATGGTACTTGTGCTTCAAAGATGAGTGTTGGTCATGGGCCCAAGGTTAAAATCTTCGCGGCGCCATACCTTCGGACTCAAACATAGGTGGCCTCTGCTACCGCCCTCTCTTGGAGAGGAGTGTGTTTCTCGTCCTCTCTATGTTAGTTCTGCATGTGTGTTTGCTCTCATTTCTCGTCATCTTCTTTTCTTGAGCTAAGCCTTTTGGGCCAGTCTTTTTTGCGGCTCAGCGGTACTACCGCTGGGGGCACGGTACTACTGCTGATGATCATCAAGCGGTACTACCGCCCTCCCCAGCGGCACTACCGCTACGGGGCGGGCAATGGGGGGTTATGTTGGGGCAGGGGGAGTTTCCTTTCTCCCCCATACCCATTCGCTCCGCTCGCTCGTCTTCTTCGTCGCTCCAGCTATGTCTCGCCGCAGGAAGGCCTGGGCAGGCCGCCATTTTCATGCCTCCCCTCTCCAGTTCCTTCGGTGGAATCGACCCCCACCGCGTCCTCTTGCCATGGATGTCGGTATTGCCCCTGTTCCCGTTCTCTCTTTGCCTAGATCTCACATCTAGTTGTTAGGGGCAATTGGCATTGCTTTTCTCGATTTTTGGCTAAGTCGAGTCTTGAGTAGGATGGAGATGGCATCTAGACCTTTTGGATTGATGTTTGGTAGGATTATTTTTGAATTTGTTATCACCGGTAGTGCTGGAAACTGGCGAGTCCCTGGACATTTCCCATGTCATGTGGTCTAAACTTCTCTCTGCCGTTTCTGAGTGCAAGTGCCCGATCTATGGTTTGTTTATCATGTTGCTTATTGAGAAGGCCTGGGCACATGTCTATCCTATGGTTGTGCTAGAAACTGGAGAGTTTGTTTCTCATGAGATCAAGCGTCTGAGGAAGAAGGACAATTGGGGCACCTCGGCTCCTAAGTCTGGATGTCCATCTAAAGCTGCTGACATGGAGACCGAGGGTGAGGCTGAGGCTGATGACGAGGAGGACTATGAGCCCTCCGGAGTGGAGCCCTCTTGGGCAAAGAAGATTAAGCGCAAGATGAAAAAACTCTTCTGCATGGAGTCTCATGGCCAGTACATGTCTCATGTCTTTGAGAAGAAGGCCCGGAGCCATCACAAGGAGCTCATGCGTCAGTTGGGTGAAACTGTTAACAGCGGATCTGAGGGAAGGATCACTGATGAGGAGGAGTGGGTTCAGTAGCACTGCCCGTGGACCGATTCAGACGTCGAGCAGTTTCCTACCGATGACGGCGGTGCAGACGATCCCGCTGGGATGTGATCCTCGAGATACTCAGTTTGCTATCACCTAGAGCCGTAGCAATGCTCTTTGCCTTTTTGGTGTCTCGATGCCAAAGGGGGAGAGAGTCTAGGGATTTATGTCGTTGCCGAGTTGCGAGTGTGTCTTTGTGGTGTGTCTTTGTGGTTTGTTGTGTCGTTGCCGAGTTGTGTCTTTTCTCTTGTCGTTTGCTTTGTTTGGTTTCGTGCCTGTGAGACCTAGTTCCAGTTCATATGGTGTGAGACATATGCTACCTTATCAATTATTATCTATGTCCATCAAGTACTTTGGTAATTTGTGAGTTGCATGCTTATTCTGTTATATACCCTGCTCACTCGTACCCATCTGCTTAGGTTGTTGGACTATAAAATATAGGGGGAGTGTTGATCCTAATGTGTGTGCCTTGCATTCCAAAGGCACCACTTATTAGGTGCACACATTCAGGGGGAGCCCGTCTATATTTTGTAGTTCTGAGTTTATCTTTACTTTCTTGTCCTATCTTTGTGCAAATCCCTGGTTGTCATCAATCCACCAAAAAGGGGGAGATTGTTAAGGCATATCTCTCTCTATGTAGTTTTGGTGATTGATGACAACACGTTTGCGGACTAATCGTGTGCGTTGAGTAGTTCAGAGATTCATCCTTTGGCACGAGACGATTCCTTCCCCTCGGAGTTTTAATCAAGACGGTGTAGCTCTTTCATTTCTGTTTTGGTGGACTTGTTTCTTAGGAGTCACCGTACTATCAAGAGGGGGTCCGCTCTGGTAAGACTAGGGTGGAATCAACACGTACACATCATTTTCGCACCCATTGAGCCTTCCCGCTTCGATGGAGGTTTCCTCCCCTTTCTATGAGTATGATTTGGTCCCAGCGGTAGTACCGTGGTGCCCAGCGGTAGTACCGCTCAAGAGCCACAGGCGGCAGTACTGCTCTGCAGCGGTAGTACCACATGTGGGTCCTCAGCTGTAGTAATGCTGCGGTACCAGGCTCCTACCGCCTCGACTCGAGGGGGTCGCCTCTCGTGTCGGATTGTGCGGCACTAAGCAACGGCAGTAGAAGCGGTAGTGCCGCTCGAGAGCGGTAGTACCGCCCTACCACCGCGGCAGTACCGCACTGGGTCAGATTCCTGCTCATATGCTAGCCCTCCCAGACTACACGGCAGTACCGCGAGGGGGAGCGGTAGTACCGCTGCCCCCTGCGGTAGTACCGCCCTCTGCGGGGCTGTTTTGGGGGGTAACGGTTGGATTGTTCCCCCCTCTATAAAAGGAGGTCTTCTTCTCCAAGGTTGACCTACCTCTTCCCCCAAAGCTCCATTGTTGCTCCAAACTCCATTTTCGCCCGATCTCTCTCCCTAGCCAATCGAATTTGTTGATTTGCTCGGGATTGGTTGAGAAGGCCCCGATCTACACTTCCACCAAGAGAAATTTGATTCCCCTACTAATCCCTAGCGGATTTTGTTACTCCTGGGTGTTTGAGCACCCTAGACGGTTGAGGTCACCACGGAGCCATATTCCATTGTGGTGAAGCTTCGTGGTGTCGCTGGGAGCCTCCAATTAAGTTGTGGAGATTGCCCCAACCTTGTTTGTAAAGGTTCGGTCGCCGCCTCCAAGAGCACCAATAGTGGAATCACGGCATCTCGCATTGTGTGAGGGCGTGAGGAGAATACGGTGGCCCTAGTGTCTTCTTGGGGAGCATTGTGCCTCCACACCGCTTCAACGGAGACGTACTTCCCTTAAAAAGGAAGGAACTTCGGTAACACATCCTCGTCTCCATCGGTTCCACTTTTAATTATCTCTCACCTTTACTTGTGCAAGCTTATATTGTGTTGCATCTCTTGCTTGCTTGTGTGCTTGTTATTATCGCATCATATAGGTTGCCCACCTAGTTGCATATCTAGACAACCTACTTTGTTGCAAAGTTGAAATTGGTAAAAAAAACTAAAAATTGTTAGTTGTCTATTCAACCCCCCCCCCCCCTCCCCCTCTAGTCAACTATATCGATCCTTTCACATATGTAGACCACATAGTTGTGGTAAGGAAAAAAAATTCATATCGAACGACAAACATTTAGACGAATGTTCATTGTAAGGGTTGGCATTTGCGAACATTTAGATGACGGTTGCAGTTGTGGAGGTTGACAGTTTCTTCATAACAGCATGACAGTTAATGGGAAGAAGGAAATTTTGAGCAAAAGCGAGCACAAACTGCCACCGCTTGATCTCGTTGGCAAGCAAACAACTTTCATTTGACATCCCTTCACAAGGAACGTCGGCCAGATAGCATTATTGTTTTTTCCTCTCTATATGTGACCATTGGCTATGGGAACCTTTTTATTCTAAGAGATGACTATGAGAACTTTTTTGCTTTGATTTGAGGAGGTGACTACAAGAACTATAAATTTTCTCGAACCATCCATGCCGGCCAAGATAGATTTTTTCTCAAATTATGAGAATCAGGCTTCACTACTCAAGCTATCACGAATAAAACTTACCAACCCACCTTGTAGGTTGGAACTCACTGGAGAGCTCATGATCGCCCTTATGGCGCCAGCTAACCCAACTGATGCTCCCTCTCGCGCGCACTGGGCCGGCCAAGCTATGCATGGTTGACAGGTGGACCGCTGTGGGTTGACATGTGGACAGGTTAAGTGGTGGATTGGTTGACCGTTCACCATTTGATTGTTGACTTATGAAAAAAAGATTTGAGAAAATCAAAAAATTGAAAAAAAAAACATGTATTCAAAAAAATTCGTAATTTTTTTGAAAAGATATCAATATGGATAAAACCAAGAATATGAGCAACTTTAAAAAATTTAAATATTTCATGATTTTTAAAGAAACGCAGCATTTGGAGAAGAATGTTGAGGATTTGAACATGTTCATCCATCTGGAAAAATTTGTGGATTCAAAAAAAGTTCACCAAATTGAAAGAAGGTTCACCAATTTGTAGAATGATCATGCTTTTGAAAAAAAACATTCATAAATTATAAAGAGTTCACGGATTTGGGAAATGTTCAGAAAATGAAAAATAAAACGAAACCCAATGGACAAACAAAAAGGAAAACTGAACTGGAAGCATCTTGAAGCTTCCCAAATCAAAATGGGGCAGCGGCTGACAAAAAACTGGCGCGTGTTGTACTCATGTGAATAAGAAAGAAAATTGGACCGAGGAGGGTGTGTGCCAGGTTGGCAAATGTGTAAAAAAAGGCAGGCCATGCGTTGAATAGGATTTGCGATCCATTCGTATAAAGATCGAAATCACTAATTAAGGAGTATTTCTTTCAAAGATCACTCCAACCTCCTCGGGTTGCGAAAAGTGGCACACTACATGTGTCTCACTTGTCGCAACCGGGGAGTTTTCCTTTTTTCGTACATCATTTATTTAAAACGTTTTATCTCTTAAACTATGCGTTTAAATCTCGAACCGTTTTCACCATTGGATTCCTCGCATCGAAATCTTTAAAATTAGATACCATGTTGATAGGAACCGAACCAGGAGCACATTCTTTTTCCTTTCCGAAGAGGCACGAACGTGCCTCTCGTAAAAGGGAAAAACAGAAAACACATTTTTTTTTCATTTCCGAGAGGCACGGCTGTCCCTCTCGCGAAAGTAAAAAAAAAACAGAACAAACGGTTTTTTTCATTTTCAAGTGTGCCTCTCGCGAAAGCACAACCGTGTCTCTAACGGAAGGAAAACAAAATAGAAAACGTATTTTTTTCGTTTTCGAGAGGCACGGCCGCGCCTCTCGCAAAAGCAAAACCGTGCCTCTCGCGAAAGAAAAAAAAATAGAAAATGTGTTTTTTTCGTTTCCGAGAGGCATGAAAGAAAATCGTGCATCTCGCGGAAGAAAACTGTGTTTTTCGTGAAAAAAAATTGGTCCAAAAGTTAAGGAAGACCGGTGAAAAACCAAATAATTTTAAAAAATATTTAAAATATGAAAAAACCGCGTGCGGAAAAATAAAAAAATAAAATCCTTAAAGGGCGCCCAGAGCATGACACGTGGCGGCGGCTGAGAGTGCACCAAGTGGCGCGCTCTCAGCCCGCCCCGAAGTGATCGTTGGGAGGCTCCCGAAAGAGCGCTCGCCAACTAGTTGCTTCCGGTAAAGATGTATTAACAGCGAACGAGGGACCCAACTTCTACGCCCCTTAGTATGCTACTAGCACAAATGCCCATGCGTTGCAATGGGGAAAAAGTTTAGTTCACATGGACCACGGTAGGTGGGGTCAAGGAACGATGTCACGGGAGAATGGTTCTTATGTCAAAAAACATATGCATCATTTGAGCATCATGAGTTCACTACATGGAGTTTAAGACATGGGTATGATTCAGATTAAATTGATCTGATTGTCAATGTTTTCTTATGGAAAAACTTTTGATGTATTCATAACTTCATTGCAATATAAAGAACATCAAAAGTAATAAAAATGTAATAATTTGAAAAATACATCATGCGTTTCAATGAAAAATAAAATTAACACAAATTTAGTCAGGAATATTAATACCAATGGCAATATCCGGGAAGAGAATTCTAGTTCCTATGAACAAAGGTTTGCCGGGTCATGGAACCATGTCACGGGAAACGAACTCTTATGAAGAAAGATGCATCAATTGAAAATCATGACACGGAGTTTGGAACATGGGTAGGATTCGATGTAAATTGATCTGATTGACAACATCTTTTATGGAAAAACTTTGATTTATTTGTAGCATCATGACAATATAAAGATCATTAGAAGTAATGAAATTTCAATAAGTAATAAAAACTAAATCGTGTGTTTGAACAAAAAAATTGAGATAAATAACTTTTTGGCTCTATGATTGTATAGTTAGGAGGACAGTGGTATCTCTAACCCATCAGGATTCAAGTCGTAGACTTGACATAGGTGCTCGCATTATTTTAAATTTATTTCAGACTTCCCCAAAAGATCGTTCACTGGGAGGAGATATTCCTCCCACTAACGGTTCTAATAGGGATAGGGTGTGCATTCATAGGAATGAGTATATTCTCGTGTTTGTGAGGGACTTCAATTATACTATGTTAAAAACCCTAAAATATGTATCATGCATGTCCTCCTTTTCTTAGTTAACAGGAAAGGGTTAAAAAGTTGAGATAAACAACTTTTGGCTATGTGTGTTCCAGCCGGCACGTGCACCTTAGTCGTCACGTGGATGCCTCGCTCTAGAAAAAAGGCCACGCTTGAAAGCTTATCCACTCATCTCCACCCTTCACCGCTCGTTCTATTTTTCTCGAAGGGCCAATGGCCGTACTTTATTAGATTGAAGGAAAAGAATACAACATGGTAAACAGCCTAGGAGAACTAGAGCTGAAACCCAAAAGAACACAAGCTCGTCAACGCAGGGGAGACAGAGAGCATTATAATCAGTCCGTTACCAGGACTACATCTAGGCAGAGAACTGATTATCCTTCGCCAGAGTAGTGGCCAATGAGATACAGAACAGACTAGGCTTATGTCGCCAAGTCGCTGATACAGCCGGCTGATCTCCATATGTGTATATCTTCCAAGATCAGGTCCCGAACCCTGTCAGGAGTGCTCGCCGCATTGTCGAAGATCCTTGCATTTCTTTCTTTCCAGATCCTCCAATGAAGAAGGATGGCAATAGTGTCAAAATTACGCCTCATTTGCTTGGGGATCCCCGCCCTAGCCTTCAACCACCAGTCTTCTGTGGTGCTGAAGTTGAGATCAGGAGTCTGAAAATCAGCTCGTGCCCAATCCCTGAACCTCGCCCAAACCTGAATACTGAAACTGCAGTGTACAAATAAGTGGGAGCAAGTTTCAGGTTCAGAGGAACACAGGGGGCAAACTCCGTTGGATGGCCAGTTCCTTCTTTCTAAATTATCAGCTGTCAGACACCTTCTATGAACAGCAAGCCACATAAAAAACTTGCAGCGTGGCGGCGCTTTGGATTTCCAGATTGGCTTATAACAAGCAAACCGAGTGTTCCCTAAGAAGAACATCTGATATGCACTCTTCACCGAAAACTGCAGGTCATGTGTCAATTTCCAAATCGGCCGATCCCTCGTTCCCCTGGTTAATGAAGTGTCTTGAACAAGATCCCAGACCCTCAGGTATTGGCCCATGGCCATGAGAGACAAACCTCTAGATATGTCGCTGATCCAGGCCCTGTCTTGCAAGGCCTCACTTACAGATCTATTTTGTTTACAAAGGAGAGCAAAGCTGGAGCCAACTCAGCAATTGAACGGCCATCAGGGAGCCAGTTATCCGTCCAGAACCTCGCGGACTCGCTGTCACCCAAGCTGATGTGACAGGCCGCGAAGAACATGGCCTGCACCTCCTTCTCCGTTGCATCTTGGATCAGCTGCCACGGTCACTCTTCGGAGTCCCAATGTAACCAAGGCCACTTGCATCTTAGAGCGAAGCCGAACCACTTCAGGTTAATAATACCGAGCCCTCCCACCTCGAGAGGCAAACAGACTCTAGACCAAGGCATCAGACAACGGCCACCATTGATCTCCTCCTCCCCTTTCCATATAAACCCTCGACATCGCCTGTTAATGATCTTAATGGCCCATGCCGGCATGGGAAGCACAGCCATCAGATGAATAGGCAAGGCCATGAGTACTGAGCGAGTTAGAGTCGGGCGGCCCGCAGTAGCTAGCATCCTCGGCTTCCACCCCTTCAATTTATCCGAGAACTTGTCAATGAGCGGAAGCAAATCTTGACGTTGCAACCGATAGATGGTAAGAGGAAGGCCCAGGTATTGTATAGGGAATTGCTGCCTCCTGCATTGAAAGTGCTCCTCCACCACCGCGGCTACCCCTTCGTCGCAACGGATAGTGGTGATCGTGCTCTTTTGCATATTGATTCTCAGACCCGTGGCCTCTCCAAGGAGCTTTAGAATAGAGGATATGATTTGAAGGTCTGTGTGAACTGGCCTGAAAAACAGCACTGCATCATCTGCAAATATGGAAGCCCTCGGCATCTTCGGATTGCACCCAATGTCAGAGAGCAGCCGGTGTTGCACCGCCCATTGCAACATGCCATGCAGCGTGTCCATGGCAAGGATGAAAAGGGCAGGTGATAACGAATCTCCTTGCCTAACTCCCTGACCCAAGGAAAACGGTTGACTTAATTCTCCGTTGATGAGAACTGACGAAGATGCAGTGTATAGTAGACCACAAATCCAGGAGCACCAGCGTCTTCCAGAGCCTCTCGTCCTCAACACCTCAAGGAGGAACTCCCAAGATAAAGTGTCAAACGCTTTGGAAATATCAATTTTCATTAACACCGCTGACTTACGCTTCTGGAGCCATCTAGTTGTGTTGCGCACGAACTTGAAGTTTTCATGCATGTTGCGCTTGCAGATAAAAGCACTCTGAGCCTGTGATATTAGAGCTGGGAGAAAAGGTGCCACGCGAACCGCGAGCACTTTTGCAAAAATCTTGGCAGCCCCATGAATCAGATTGATGGGTCGAAAGTCACCCATCTCCAGAGCCTCTGATTTTTTCGGCAAGAGAGTTATGATGGAAGAGTTCAGATCACCGAAGGAGAAGAAGCGTCCATCATACAACGCCTCCATAAAGGCCATAAAATCCTTCACAATGATTTCCCGGCAGCTATTGAAGAACAGCCCAGAAAATTCATCCGGCCCCGGAGCTCTATCCGAGGGCATGTCCATGATAACCTTCTTGACCTCCTCCTCCGTGAACGCACCTTCCAGACTATTTGCCATCTCCGGAGAAAGCTGCCCCAAGTTCAACTCTTCAAGACAGATAGTGTGACCTCTGCGGTCCGGAGCGCCCATCAAACTATTGAAGAAGCTTCTAGCCAAATCCAACTGTTCCTCTAGAACCGTTGCTGTCTGGTTATCCGCTTTGAGATACGAAAGCAAGTGTTTTCTGCGTCTCCCATTAGCCTTCATGTGGAAGTACTTGGAGTTTGCATCCCCCTCCTTAAGATCACGCACCCTCGCGCGTTGCCGAAGGCGCACCCTTTCCAGGGAGGCAAAAGCCAGACATTTTCCCTTTAGAAAAGCTTTCAGCTTGCGTTCCTCCTCCGACAAAGGCCTGACCTCTTGTGCCGTATCCAGTCGCAAAATGACTTCGCTCGCAATCTGGAACTGAAGATTAAGACGGCTCATGCTCCTCTGACCCCCAACTTCTTAATGCTTTCGCCGTGCGCTGCAACTTGATACTCAGAATCTTCATCGGGTCACAACCAAGAACTTCTTGTCCCCAAGCTTCCTTAACTACCTCCAAGAACCTTGGAAGTTTGCACCAGAAATTTTCAAAGCGAAAGCGGCCAGCCCGCGGCCTAGCGGCTGAACAAGCAAGGAGCAAGGGCGTGTGAACTGAAATATTCGAACTGAGCGGTAACAGATCACTAATGGGGTGAATCTCCTCCCAATCGTTGTGGAAAAACACTCTGTCCAGCCTCGCCATTATAGATTGCTCCTGCTGGTTGCACCAAGTGTACCGCCTACCCATCAAAGGCATATCATGAAGCCCGAGCCTGTTTATGGTGTGTCTGATTTTGGAAATAAGCAGAGCATACCAAATTGAAATCACCCACAACGATCCACGGCAAGCACACTTGATCACCAAATTGTACCATCTGCTCCAGAAACCTTATTTTGTCATTGTCACCCTGAGGCCCATAAACAGAAGACACCAGCCATTCTTTGCCGTCTTCCAAGGACACAACTTGTGCCGAGAGCATAAATTCATCCTTTTGTACATTGAAGACTCGCAACTTATCAGATTTCCAGGCCATCGTCATGCCACCCCTCGTGCCATCCGCTGGCAGAAAATCAAACCCATCAAAAGCAGGGCCCAAAGTCTCGCAAACCACAGTGGCATCCAACATTGCCATCTTAGATTCTTGAAAACAAACTAAACAAACATTGTAGGACTGAGTGAACAATCTGATCGAGCACCTTCTAGCAGGGTTATTAAGCCCCCTAACATTCCACACTAACAAACCTAGTGACATAGCCATAACATAAACACAACGACCACAGCAACCCCGCACTCACACCTAAGCACCACATGGCTCCACAGCATCAGGAAGGGAGAAAGCACCAAAACCTGGCTGCATTGGTTCGTCAAAGTCCACTTCTCCAGGGGCAAAGAGAGCGATGACCGCTTTGACATGATGAGGCGCCACCGGCTTGTCGAACAACTTGATGTACTCATCCAGAGCTTCTTCAGAAACTTGTTCCTCCTTCTGAATAACTCCCATCTGTCGAAGCAGGACAGTTTGGGCACGCTGCACCGGCCCCATCTTGCGGGCACCAGCTGCCTTGCAGAGCCGGGCACTTCTCCTCGGTGTGAAATTAGGCGGTAGCGGTTTCTTCCTTGCAAAAGCGTCTCATCCGCAGAACTAGGACCGGCCACCACACGCGGGAGGAGTAGATGCTCCGCCAGAGGGACGGCGATGGGCACACCTTGAGTCAGCCTCCTCCCGATGATCTCGTTCTATTTTTCGTCACTCCATCTCTCTCGTCCCTATCTGGTTTTCTTCACTGAAGTAGGCACAGGACAGGGCAGGAGCTTGTTGCGGCGACCCTTTTCGCCTTCTTTTTCAATATACGACCGAGACACACATCTCATCCTCTTTGCTTACTTTTTAGGCGGCTTATTTTCTCGTACAACTGCGGCGTATATAAACTGATGATTTTCGATGCAAAAGGGCGATATGGGACTATTTGTCTAACCGGTATAGTTGGCAGCTATTTTTTGCACTCCGATTGAAAAAAGGTACCCAGCTTGCCCAGCTTGGCCCACGCACAAAAATCAAAAAACGACAACCAATGTCTGGGACGGACGAACGAAAGCCCACTTGCGTGGTCATGAGAAATCCAACTGGCCCAAGTCGAGGAGGGAAACATCTTTGACTTACGGGCATCGATATACAAATAGATTAGTACCACCTCGCGTATTATATTCAAGCTGAAAGCGTAAAATCACGGAAAAAAGCGTATTGTGACGGTGAATCCAAGGAGTCAATCTGTGCTTTATTATTAGGGAAAGATATCTGCAAGCCGGGCTCACACACACTCTCCATGCTGTACTGGCCGATTTAGCTCTTTTTTTTCCTTTTTTTGTTAACCTGTGCAAAAAAAAAGATGCGTGCGACATGATCTGATCTCGTGACCTCCTCATTTCGGTACAAACTGCAGTAACCAACAAGGCTATGTCACATGTTGTCAGTACTTACTTCCTTTTTCCTCTTATGTTCTTTCATATATTCACGAAAACCAACCAGAATGGATGACCTTTTTTTTCAAATGCGTGAAAGTTTTTTCAATTTCAAATGTTTTTTGCATTTGCAAACATTTTTACGAAACCGGCGCACTTCTTTCAAATCCGTGAACCTTTTTTTAGTCCGTGAAATCTTTTTTTATTTTTATGAACATATTCCAAAATCTGTGAACTTTTTTTCAAATTTGATGAACTCTTTTTCAAATTCGATGATTTTTTTCCCAAATTGATGAACTCTTTTCAAATAATTGATTATTTTTTAAAAAAATAATGAACTTTTTTCAGTTTTGTGAAGTGAAATTTTTACAAATTCATGAAATTTTTTCAAATTTCACGAAGTTTTCCTTAAATTTGAAAACTTATTCTAGTTCACAAAATTGTAGCCGGTGAACTCTTTTCAAATTCATGTTTTTTCTAATTTCATGGAATCCTTTAAATTTCCTAAACATTTTTCCAAATTCATGAACTTTTTTCAAATTCATTAACTATTTTTTTGCAAATTCGTGAACTTTCCTCAAATGCGTCAACTTTTCTCAATTTCGCGAACTTTTTTCATTTCCGTGAACTTTTTCCAATTTTTACGAAACTTTTTTTTAATTCTTGGTTGTTTTCACCATTTTTAAGAATTCTTTTGCAAATTTATGCTTTCTTTTTCAAATAATTTATAATAGATACATAATGTGTGTTAATGTTGTACTACGAGAATAGTCAAATAACACTGTTTCATGATTGTAGACAACTAAGTGAACTCGACCTAGTGGTTATTGGCTGCAGTGGTCATCGTTCCTATGTCGAGTTCGAGTGTCACTTCTTGCGGTAATATCCGAAGTAAGAACATGTTACTTTTTTTTCCTTTGCATTTTTTTAGGATAATGTGTTTGTTGTTCGATAGCAGGTTGTCGGGCCGGCCCGTGACAAAACTGCATGAAATTCTTTCTGTGTTTGAACAATGAAATTATCTCTCGATCTCAAAATGCAGAGTGACCAATGACTTTGGTAGCACGATTGCTTAGCAGTTTATTTTGAAGTAATGAGTCAACAAGATTCTCAGCCCTATCCATCTCCCCCGAAGCATTTTCTTACATGAGTACAATATTTCAATCATAAATTATAGCATATTTATAATAGAGTAGATGTCTCATGCTACACCCATACACTGCCTCTATGAACATGAAAAAACAATATACATTTGTAACTCATTTAATTATAACCATTGTAGCAGGGTGACCAAGAAGACAAAATGAGAAGGAAAGAATAGTGATAGTTGTAAAGTTTATATTTATTTTAGAGGCCACGATGTGACATACTCTTTGAAAAAACTGAAAAATATTACATCCATAGGTTGTTTGATATTTTCAAAATTTGGAAGGTGAGTTTTGAACTACAAATGTTGTAATAACCTCACTTCAAGCAATTCCTAAACAGCGCCCGTGGCCCCTATTGCAGACATAAACGGACAGGTCTAGTAACGGGCCGGCCCATTTTGCCTTTTCTTTTTGTTTGTCTTTTCCGTTTTCACTTGTGTTTTCTACATTTTTCATGTTTCTTTTTTTCTTTTCTCAAATGCGTGAATTTTCTAAAATTAATGATTTTTCTTTGAATATGATGAACCTTCCTTTAAAGTTGACAAACTTTTTTCAAATCTTGATTTTTTTTAAAAATTTAACTTTTTTCAGATTCGATGAACTTTTTCGAAATTGATGAATGTTTTATAAAATTCGTGACCTTTTTCCATTATCTGTGATATTTTTTTCAAATTCATGAACTTTTTTAAAGTTTGTGAACATTTACGAGTTCACGTTTCTTTTTGTTTTTTTAGTTTTATTTTTTTCCCATATTTCCCCCCAAAAGTTGATGGTTGACTAGTCAACTAGTCAACCTCGAGCGACCGAGTGCTCACCTTTTAATGGGCGTGTGAGCGCCCGTTCCTCCGAGTGGCAGTTAGCGCCACTTTGGAGCCCCCCTCACTTCATTGTCGTAAGTCTATCTTAGGACTGATCTACTCCGACCAGGCCTTATGGAAGCTCGATATGTAAACATGAAGCATCAGCCCACATCAGACCTCACAAACAATCCATTTTATTTAATTCAATCTTTTTTGGATACGTAATGTATAATTATGCCTATTCTTGATGAATTTATTATTCACTATTTTAGCATTTCTAGCCAGGCTTCTAGCAACAAATTGGAATCAAGACATCCAATGAAGTCCGAGGCTCGCATGCTAGGTTGCATCTATCTAGTTTTAGGTAGATTCTTATCTAGCGGCTGGCGCTCACCATGTCAAAGTGTCGTGTATACTCTTTCATAGGCAACCTGGCTTGATGAGCCTGGCGTGAATGCCCAAAATCCGGCTTGGGCTTGGGATTGAATTTTCTGCCCAAAGTTTGGCCCAAAAGCCCAAACAAAGCCCAAATTGTGTTAAATATTTTAGTTGACAAATAGGTATAATAGTAAATAATAATTTCGAATGAAAAGGTGCGTTGTTCACACGTTTTGGGACAGCTCGTGCCCGAACCTGGGGTTTTCACTTTTAGGCTTTGTCAAGACCACCCCTAAACCCGGCCCGTCCTCGGACATGATCAAGTTTAGTGGTGTGCAATCGCATAGGGGACAATGTCATGGGCCAGGCGGCGTAGGATATTTAGGTGACTGTTTTTTCATTTTTCTGGAGAGGTTTTAAATCGGTATCCTTCGTTTTGTTGAGATGATTTTTCTTTCTGGTTTACTTTTCTATTTTCTTTTACATGTTTTTTCTTTTCGTTTTCCTTTCTTTTAGAATTTTATTTTGATTTTAATAAGTGTTTCCAAAATCTTAAAAATATTCAAAAGATTCAACAAAAATGTTCATGGATTGGATTGTTGTAACTTTTAATGCCATATCTTTGTTGGATTGTTATTTTATATGTTATATCTATACTGAATTGCTATGTTCATATGTTAATCTACGCTGGTTACATAGTTTGTATGGATTTGAGATAGGCACATGTGAGCATCTACAGCCGGGCGCCCCAAACCCTCCTCAAACGCCCGGGCGGGCCGCTCGGTCACTGACCGGTCACAATTTTTCGACTCAGACGGACGCCTCAAACGGGACTCAAATGCCCAGATTGACTGGCACCCCTCATATCCAGCCCAAATATGAGGCAGATATGGGAGCCCCCGGGCACGCTAGCCACGTCGGACTTATGAAGGGGTCCCAGCCGGAAATGCGCTGAAACCGGCGGTCTGAAGCTCGTCACCTCCGTCGGACCGGTGGCGCCACGTGGCGCAGCTTCGGCGGGCCGCGTAGTGCCTAGCCCGGCTATTTAAGTCAACCAGTGGCACCGAAACCCTACCATCCATCCATATTTTCCTCCTCCCGTCCATTGCCGCCACCACTTTCCACTCCATCTGTCTGCCTAGTAGACATGCCCCCATGCTGTCGGGTGAGGAGCGAGCCATTTCTGACGCCGGAGCGCCGCCTCGAGCTCCTTAAGCATATCCGGACTAGGCGCGAAGCCCGGATCGCCGCGGGGCTTCCTCTGGATGCAGTGGATCCGAAGGAGGAGTTGGAGGAGGAGGTTCAGGAGGATGAGGATGAGGAGGATGAGCCAAAGGAGGATGTGGGGGCGCTGGCGACACGGATCTGCAGGCGGAGCAACATGCCATCGCCGGTAGGAGATGGAGGCGCAGCAGGCCGCGAAGGAGGCGGAAATGCTCGCCTACATGGATGAGGTCGAGCAGGAGGAGGATGAGCCAGAGGCCTCCTACCCGCCCGTCCAGCCGGCGCCCGGTACCGTCGTCGTGGACATCTCCGACGACAAAGAGTAGTTAGGGTAGTACGTAATATGTACTACGTAGGATTTCTTTTGCATGCTTTGTATGAGAGGCAAATGAAAAACGACTAAGTTAAGGCGTGGCCAATCACCCGTGGACGCGCCCGGTCACATCCGCGGGCGTTTAAGTGGCTGGATTCGTAAACTCCGGCTCTAGATGCTCTGAGTGTGTGGTTGTGGGGAGAGAGATACGGTCTACCTGTGTGGTTGCGGGGAGAGATATAGGGTCTACCTGATCACCTTTGGCGTACGCGTCCCAAACATGTTCGCTGCGTATATGAACCCAAACTAGAGCGTAAAGCGCGCTTTGCCGCGCCGTTCCTCGGTGGTAAGTTAATTTCTCTTTACTATTATTGTTTGGTTTATTTGGTTAATGTTGTTCAGTTCAGTGTTTTCAGCTAGTTATTTGTGTTCGGGTGTATCATCAATTTTCGTACTATCAGACCATATAATCAAAATGGATATCCACTTTCTGTAACTTCTCTATTTTACTGACACGTGTAGATTTACTACCACAAGGCCTATCTATGATCTCCGATAGGTGCTCATGTTGGCTTGGCTGTCCTCCCGCGCCAGATTTTTTTGTTCCGGCTCTCCTTAGACGTGAGTCTTCCATCACAAATCTATCGCTCGAGGAGCTCGACGGGAAAGATAGAGAAGGTGGGGACCCGATCGCTCGCCGCAGAAGCAATAAGTTGGCATGACCGCCTCGCAAATGCACAAAACAGAAAACCAATTCGCCCTCCCCCCGCAGTGAAATCCCAAAAATCAAACGCAACGAAGAAAGATCAGATGTGCATGCCCAAGACGCTCACTTCAGTTGGTTTTCTAGTCCCCCTATTGGGCCTCGAGCCATCTGCGGAAAGCGAACAAAAAAAACAAAGAGGAAGGGAACTGAAAAAAAGTAGAGAGGATATTTAAAATGTTTTCATACAGGAAAATATTCATGAATTTTACAAAAGATTTTTTTAAAATATAAACATTTGGGAAACTTAAAAATATCCATGAATTTAGAAAATGTCCGCAATTTCAGAAATGTTTGTGAATTTAAAAAGAAATCCCTGCTAATTAAAAAGGTTGCGTATTAAAAGAAGTTCATTAATTTAGAAAATGTTCTTAATGTCAACATTTTTTGTAAAAAATTCAAAAATGTTCATAAATTCAAAAAATATTCATGAATTTAAAAGTAGCACCGAAAATTTACCTCAATGCACCTCTAGATTTGTTTTGAGAGGGAGTATTTAAGACATGGCTCTAAAATTCCTCGGAGCTTACTTAAGAGATGACTTCATTTGGTGAGTTCATTTGTCAATGTTTTAGCACAAAGCTCACATACAGATTGAGCTTAGTCGCTAACACAAGCAAACATAGAAAAACATCAAACATCACTATATATAGTGTACTTGTTCTAGTTAAGGTGCGCCAGGCCGAGGCTATTGTGAAACGCCTAGGTTACACACAAAGCCCCACCAATGAGATCTGGTTTTATAGCTGTCCTTCCTCTGGACTTCTACTCCATCGGCAGTGTGGTACAAACATAATCTAGTCCTTCATCTTGGGCGATGGCACCCAGTGTCATAGTTGAGGCCCAAACTGGCAACCCGCAGCAGGCCTTATCAGGTTACAACATGGGCTTCACAGTTCTTTTTTCATTTTTCCTACACAAACGGAGTCCACCCGAGAAAAAAAAATTGGAGCGCTCTCAGGGCTCCATTCCTGGGAGCTTAGACTGGTCGTAATGGGAGTATCGTAGGTAGTATCATGCATGCCAACTAAGCAAATTTGTTGATGTGGCATAAAATTAAATGAAAAAAGAGAGGGTTGAGTATCATATCATGATACCGTATCATATTAAATGGTGTGCTACTTTGTGTCATGCATGACAATAAATGGACTCATCCATGATACTAACATATGATACTATGCACTACAGATGTAGTATTATACACTAGTATCATATATGATACTTGCCATTACGACCAGCCTTAGTAACTCAAAAGATTAGATGGCCACCGTTTTAGATGCTCGAAATAAATCATCTTCGTCAATTGAAACCACATCCTCGGGGAACGCGCCAACTTTAGAATGATCTACCAGTAGGTTACTTACTTCAAATTCAGGCAACAGAGTAGTGCTAGGAGTATCAAACCGTAAAAGTGGAATCAGAGAGGCACTTACATTTGGTAAACAGTAATATTGTACTGTAGATTTACAGGACATCAGTACGACCACGAGACAAATTTGGTAAGCAATCCGATCCAAACAATTAAAAGAAAAAGACATCAGCACAACGACCGTTTACGCGGCGCGCACGCAGTTTTGGAGGATGGATCAACGGCAATGAGCGTGCCCGTCTCTCTCGCGCGCGCTATGGCCGAAAAAGTCGTCCCGAGCTCTTTCCCCTCGCGGAAGAAAAGGACCGATGAAAGACGGTGGAGCAGTTCACACTTGCCACGCTGTCACGCGTGAGCTCCAATCCCGTCAGGCTCAGCCCCGTCGCGCGGTGCGGTGCGGTCAAGTCAAGTCACTTCTATAGCTAGCATTTCAATTATTCCAAAAAAAAAAAGGTCACTCCTATAGCTAGCCATAGTAGTAACTCGCAGCTGGCCGTCCCCTCCCCGGTGCGACGGCCCGGGCCGATGGAAGCAACCAGCCGTTGAATCCGCGTCCACCACGTCCTACGTCGCCCACCCCACCCCTAGCCCCTAGCTAGTCCTAGAGTGCACAATCTCTTCGTACAACGCGCACGCGACACCGACACACGCCTCCCAGGCCAGAGAAACCACCGAGAGGTACGACTGCAAAACCCTCACGAGCTCACTGCTCACGAGCCAACGAGCGGAAGAAGGAAAAGGCAGCGGGCAGCGCAGGAGGGCCTCTCGCACGAGAAAAAGAAAGAAACAAACGCAAGGCAACGGGGTCGGGTCGGGGGTGGGTCAGCAGCGGGACGGAGGCGGGCGGGGGTGCTGTGCAGTGCAGCTGCGCGTAGTACCACGGGCATTGAAGTGAAGCGCGCCAGCCTTTTGCCCGAGGGGGGAGAGCAGCGCGCGCCTCACCTGGCGTGCGGTTTTGTCTTTGCCGCAGCGGGCGAAATGACGGGGCCGCCCCGCGGCCCCGCGCGGTGGGGCGGGGTTGCGCCGGTAATTTCGCGCCGGCGGCGGGGGTGAGGGTGTGGTGGGGGAGGGGAGACGCCTGCCTGACACCCCGCGGCAGAAGGCCTGGCCGCTGCCGCTGCCGCTGCGGTGCTCTGACAGCTCGCGCTCGTCGCTTGCCTGCGTAGCCTACTGCGATGACTGGGTTGGAGGTGGGGCACCCAGTTTCATTGACCGTTCGGCTTTTCGCTGCTCCCTTCACCCGCGCCACCTGCTCCCCCGTCCATCAACTCGGAGTTTCGGATGGATGTACGCTTCGCGTCGCCGTGCTGGTTTCCGGGAAACTTCGCCGCGGCCTCCTGCCAGTGCTAGCGCAACATCAGCATGATCGTTTCAAATGGCCAATAATTTTCTGTGCAAAATTACGTGGTTGAATTTCCTATTCACCTTTGTACATGATTTTCTAAATAAAAATATCAGAACTTATTACTGCAAAAAGCTACTCCCCTCCGTCCCAGAATGTAAGAGTATAGCCTTTTTTTTCGGGGTAGAATATAACCTTCTCCTTTGTTTTTCACACAAGGCGAAAGTGGCCATAAATTTTGATACGACTTTGAAGATTCATGTTGAGATCTTGAAATGTTTGATATACTATGTGAAATTCATGTTTTTTTTTCTATTCTTATACTCTTTTCGTTTCTTTCCAGTCCGCCTATAAATTTGTTTGATACCAACCTTCGTAATGTTTGAACAACTTTATTATAGTAAAAATATATTTCAAATTGTGAAATCAATATAAACAGATACACCATGAAATTAATTTTCATACTATATAACTTTAGTATTGTACTGTAGATGTTAATATTTTTTAATATAAATTTGGTCATATTTTGCATAGTTTAAGTTCAAACAAATATAGGCGCAATATACCTTAAATTTTCCTTGAGATGTGACTCGAGATATTGAAGGAAATTGGTAAACGTGCAAATCTCTCATGGTTGTTATCTTTGTATCTTTGTAGAGCTACAAGGGACGAAAGTGCCGAATGAAGACCGAGCTCCATGTAGGCTGGATTTCATATTCAAACTTTTATTTTTATTTTTTAAAAGTACACATATACCAACAAACATAATGTACATGTGTGTGAATTTTCAAGCCAAAATACGTTGAAATGAGAGCTACAAAAGAAACACAAGCATGTCACTTTCTAGCACACATGATATTCATCCTCAAAGTCAATGATTATGCTTTTTTCGTCACAATTCACGGTACTTCCTCATAAAATTTCACATACACATTACATCCTTGTATGCATGTATATTTGTTTTCAAAATATGAAACTAAAAAGTTAAAATTTTGGCTCTTCCAAAATCAAGGCTTCCATGGAGCTCGACCTCCTGAATGCCATACCTCGTGACAATTTAGAATAGAAGGTTGTAAAAACAAAACAGTTACTTCAACCTTTTTCTGCATCCTATTTTTACGGTACAGTGATTAGAAAAATTGCCCCTTAGATGCAATATACGCAATATTTGGTATGAACATTTAAACTCATGATAAATTATAAAACAAATAGACAAAGCAGGTACTTTATTGGACGGGGACTTGGTGCTATCGGGTACAGCACCGTATATACACCAAATAATTTAGTAATTCCAAAAAAGTTCTAAAAATTCTGAATCTTTTTTGGAGACAAACGTGATCAGGTATTGTACTCGTGTAAAAAGCTTGGACAAGAAATGATTCCTATTGACCCTAGGGGAAAAACATATTATTGTGCAATATCACTCAAAATCATATTGTTTAGATACTATTCACAACATAATTTAATCTCCTTTTTCTTAATGTACAATTTAATATCGGTTTCGAGTTGTGTAGCTCAACACATGCATAGTTGCTTATGATGGAAAGCATAATTCGCACACCCAGGTACGTTCACATACTATATGTTATGTCGCACTCGAATTTTGAATTATAAAAAAACACATCAATATAGAAGAGTTCTCTTTTGCAAAGGAATTTAGCATCCCGGGATATATAGAAAGCTTTTCTACGTACAAAGCAGCCAAGAGGAGTATTTCATCCGTCCGCATTTATTAGTGTCTCTTGTATCTTGAGTTAAATTTTAACCATAAATTTAACTCAAATATAATTTATATTCAGCAAAATAGTAGTGATCTAATATTTTCCTACAGAGGGAGTACTATTGAAAACTTCTTTTGAGTACGAGTCCAGCGATGTATTTTATTTGGTATAACACATATATTTTGCTAGTAAAATCTATAATTTAAATTGAAGAACTACAAGCTAGTCGTTTTTTTTTCTGCTGATAGTACTAAACTAGTCGTTGTCAATTGACCTCGAAGAGCTGTCTACTCGAAACTAAAGGTCGCATATACTAAGCATTTGACTTGGAAGAAAACCACGGGCAAGAACTGTACCCCCAAGAATCGGATGGCAGCGAGGTAAAATTGGTCGCACCGAAGGGGCAAATCCGGCAGGGAAGCTGTACGGAGCACAGTTATGCTTGTGCCTTTGGCTCGTCAACCCATGCAAACCACACTGTAGCTGACCCCTGGTCACGTGTACTGCAGTCCGCTTGACTTTCGGGGGTCTGCCCTTCATTGTTTTAAGACCGACCTTAATGGTTCGTCCGCGTATGTTTGTGAGTAAACCGACAGAAAATGCGGCCCAGTACATATGAGCAAATGGATAAATGTTCATTTTTGTCCGCTTTCGATTAATTTTGGGGTTAAATTTAGGTCGCGTCTGTGTCAAAAAGGACAGCATGCGGATGGGCGGGACGCGCATCCTTGTTCTCCCATGGCCTGTCCATCGGGGACACACGCACCCATTTTCCCTCTCTTTGACCCAAAACCCTCTCGCAGTCCCCTCCTCTCCCCTCCATCCTCCATGGCCATCTCCTTGAAGAATCCCGAAGTCCCGGCTGCTACCGCGCGGCCCATGTCGAAGAAGGAGGGTCCCAAGAAGCCCCGGTCGGAGCTCATGCCGATGGAGCTCCTCCGTGACATCGGAGACGCCCGGGTTTCATCCGCCGTCGTTGCATGGTCGGACCTGGTACTCCACGCCGCCGGACTGTAGCGTGATCGCGTCGGCCACCCCCGCCATCCCGGGCGTCATCGACCTCAACCTCACGCTTGGGTTCAATGGCGTCGGCCTGTCGTCCGAAGGGATGCAAAGGAAGCAGCCCCGGTCGATGCCTTTCTTTTTTGAGGAAACCCCGGTCGATGCCTACGACCAACCTCGCCAGCGCCCAAGGACGGGCCCATAGTTGTGCCAAATGTGCGGCCCGCACAGGGCCCGTAATTTTGGGGGCCCAAATTTTTTATACAGGCCTAGTATTTCTTGAAAAAAATCATAGGCATTGTCTGCGCACCGGGCCGCTAGGCGGTGGAGCTCGGCCTGTGTCCAGGCCATCCAGCGTTGTGCTGGATCGATCTTTCCAAAAAAGGAAATTGCTCGATCATAAGATGGAAACGGGATCGTTTGTAAAAAAAGGGGATCGCTACAGCAGTTGATCGGGAATCGGGATCGTCTCGATCGAGAAACCGCAACAGCAGTCGCATCAGCGTTACTACAGGAAACGAGATCGTCTCGTCGCCTTTGCCTTGGGGTCGATCGGATTCGCGCCGCTGCCGTTGTTTCCTTCCCGGCTTCCTCTCCCCAATTTCATACTCGTTGCCTCGTCGGATTGATCCTTGATCGACTCCAACTTCCAGGTGCTTAGCGAGTCCTCCTTTCCGATTAACTTCGGTTCCCGCTCCTAATTCATAATTTTCTAATTAACTTTTGGCAGAGATCTTTATTTCGTTAGGGATCGGTTTTTACCTCCTCGGTTAAAGATCACAATGTAGCAGTTCAATCCGACAGGACCCAAAACTAGGTGAGTTAGATAGTTCATCTAATTGTCAAACATTGACGCATGATCTTCAATTCGTATATGCTACTATATAACTCCAATTTTATTTCATTTACCTTTTGTATCTTGTGTTTCAATAAGACAGATTTGAATCATCATGGGGAAACATCAGTCTGGTTCCTCTAGCAACCGGGAGTTGAATAGGTATAATTTTTTATATGTCCAATTGTTATGTAAGACATTATATTATATACATTATAAAAAATTTCTGCGAGATATATTCATTATAATTGTTTGTTAGTTCATATTTTAGTGAAATAGGGCCCCATTTTTCAGTTTTGCACACAACCTCGGATTTTGCCTCTCTGGCCCAGCCTGCGCCCACAGGGTGTTCCACGAAATGCCACTGCCGACACCGACGACGGGCGACCCTGACTACGCCGAGTTCACGGAGAATGTCATCTTCGAGGACCATGGCGAGGCCTTCCACATTCATGGCCAAGGCCATGCTCTCGATCCCGACGATACTCAAAGCCAAGATGATTGCGACCAATATAGTGTCGACCCCTTCGGTGACAATGAAGAAGAGGAGGCCGGCGACCATGGCAACTCATGGCATGAAGATGAGTACATCTATTGCGAAGATGAGGACGAAGAGGTTGACATTGCGGAGGAGCCATTGTTTATTGATGAGCTCGCCAAAGGGTCGACGCACAAAGGAGGAAGCAAAGCATTCGCATGGGATCATACACCAAAGAAGAGGACACTTTGATGTGCGAGAGTTGGATGGAGATAGGCCAAGACCCCACGAAAGGTGCCGAGCAAAAAGGATCTGTCTTTTGGACGAGGGTTCATAAAACCTTTCATGTGCGAAGGAAGTTTGCGAGAACCTAAGGCATCAACTCAATCCAAGAGACGGGGGTTCATTCAATAAGAATGCAACAAGTATTGTGCCGCGCTTGAGAGCGTCGAAGCCCGTCCCATGAGTGGCCTGGGCATGGGTGACTTGGTATGACCTCCTCCTTTTCCTTGCTATGATCACGTTTGTTTACATCTTGCCATGTTCATGTTTCTTTACATATTGTGTCCTTCGCTATTACATTTGTGGCCTCCTCTTTGATTGTGTAGGCGTTCCAATCTTTGGAAGCCTTCAAGGCCCGGCGTAAGAACAAGCCTTTCACTCTCACTCATTGTTGGACGCTCATCAAAGATTGTCCCAAGTTTAAAGATCAATATGTCGCTCTTAATAAGAAAGGTGATTTGCTCAAGACGCCGAGGAGCATGATCAACTCGAAGGCCAACGACAAGTGTGATGCGTCATCCATCACCTTGCAAGCAACTTTGCAAGGTATGATGACTCAAAAGGAAGTGAGGGAGGAGAGGAGGAGCAAATGAAGATATACCTAGATCTCCAAACAAAGAAGCTTGACATGGAGGAGGCCGCCAAGAGGAGGAAGCTCGACACTTAGGAGGCCGCTCAATCGAAGAAGCATGCAATTGAGGCCACCAATGCAGATACCAAGGCAAAGGAGGCCGCACACGCAATCATGAGTGTTGACATGACCAACATGTCCCCGAAGAGGAAGATTTGGTTTGCGAACCAGCAGAAGTAGATGTTCGACCAAGACGTCCCAAACTAGGGAGGCCTCGGCCGGGGACTATGGACATTCCTTTTGAAGGTTGGCTAGTGTGTCGACCGATGGCTTTGTTGCCGGCATCAAAAACCTGTTCATTTTGAAGACTGGCTAGTGTGGCGGCCACTTGCTTTGTTGCCGGCGTGAAACTTGGGGGCCTGACCATTTTGTAGTCTGGCATATATTTGTCGGTCGTTGGCTTTGTTCCGGCATGAACCACGGTCGCTGGCATGAAGCTATATCTTTGTTGCTTTGTCAAAATTTGCATGCAGCCAGACAAGATGCTGCCCAGATGCGCTCGCGCGTTAGGCGCATGGCCGAAGCATCCAGAAAAACGGTGGGGTGCCGCCCCATTACCATCCCCAAATGGACGAAATTCGGACAAAACGGACATTCATTTGGGGTTGTACGTTGGAGTTGGCCTAAGGTCATCTTGAACGCGGATCCTCAAACTGTATGCAGTCATTCAGACAACATGATCACAATGTATTGTGCCATCCAATACGGTCATGTCCGCAAGTCGGTATGGACATGCTTTTTCCCATGAAATGGAGATAAAATACGGGTGGAGTTTGTGGGCACTCGGACCGCTGCCACGTCCGCATGTGGCACCACGTCCCACCCAAAACCCTCCTCCCTCGCCCATGTGTGTTCCCGCCCAACGCTAGCTGCCTGCATTGACACCAGCCTAGAGCGGATGCGACCTCTCACTGCCGGCATTGAAGTGGCGCGCCGGTCGAGAGAGCGTTGCTCGCGACACGTCGGGTTGAAAATGCCTCCTCACCGCATTCAATCGGATACAGACTGCCCACCTACCTCCATTAAATTTACACATTTGTCAAGAAACCTACACTGGCCACACATCTGTTCACGAGATGGTCGACATTAAACACAATGCTGGTTGGCTGCTCGCGTCCGCCCGCTATTTAAACGAGGCTGGACACGAGGTGAAGAATCGCACCACACCTCTGCTCCTCATCTCCTTCTTACACCATATTATCCACATGGCAACCGACGATCATGAAGAGGAGTTTTTCGGCATAAAAGTCAGTTGGGATGAACTATCGAGCCCGCCAGATACATGCCATGCAACTCGCTACTCCACCTCCCTCATCATTCCAGGCTACCGTGGACAAGGCTCCAAGCCGATGTGTGGTTCAACAACTCGCCGCTCCAAGCTAGCTCGCCGAGGAAAAAAGAAAAGAATTCTGCAAGGTCCTATCATGTGTGAGATTCCCACATGTATTTTCTTCCAACCCTAAAAGGAGAATCAATGCAGATGGAACCAAGGTACAAGTGTTGAAAACTCATGACTGCCATGTCCTACTTCAAAGGGTTTTGCCTGTTCTCCTTAGAGGATTGGTCCACCCTGACCTATACACAGCAGTCTTAGAGTTGGGACAATTCTTCACGGAACTCTCTAGTAGAAATATCAGGATAGATGTTCTGGAGCGTCTTAAAGACAAGATACCAACTATCCTGTGCGACCTTGAGAAGTTATATCCTCCAGCCTTGTTTGATGTAATGGTGCATTCGGATGTTCATCTACCGAATGAGGCACCATTAGAGGTCTAGTACAGTTTATAGATTTACCCTATTGAAAGGCGGCTAGGCACTTTCAAGGGTTGTGTTAGGAATAGATCTAGACCCGAGGGTTCCTTGTAGAGGCCTACTGATACGTCTCCAACGTATCTACTTTTCCAAACACTTTTGCCCTTGTTTTGGACTCTAACTTGCATGATTTGAATGAAACTAACCCGGACTGACGATGTTTTCAGCAGAACTGCCATGATGTTGTTTTATGTGTAGAAAAGAAAAGTTCTCAGAATGTCCTGAAAATCCACGGAGGCACTTTTTGGAAAATATAAAAAATACTGGCGAAAGAATCAAGACCAGGGGGCCCACACCCTGTCCATGAGGGTGGGGGGCGCGCCCCCTCCCCCTGGGCGCATCCCTCTATCTCGTGGGCCCCCTGGACCTCCACAGACCTCAACTCCAACTCCATATATTCACGTTCGGGGAGAAAAAAATCAGAGAGAAAGTTTCATCGTGTTTTACAACACGGAGCCGCCGCCAAGCCCTAATCTCTCTCGGGAGGCTGATCTGAGTCCGCTCGGGGCTCGGAGAGGGGATTCATCGCCGTCGTCATCATCAACCATCCTCCATCACCAATTTCATGATTCTCACCGCCGTGCGTGAGTAATTCCATCATAGGCTTGCTGGACGGTGATGGGTTGGATGAGATTTACCATGTAATCAAGTTAGTTTTGTAAGGGTTTGATCCCTAGTATCCACTATGTTCTGAGATTGATGTTGCTATGACTTTGCTATGCCTAATGCTTGTCACTAGGGCCTGAGTGCCATGATTTCAGATCTAAACCTATTATGTTTTCATGAATATATGTGTGTTCTTGATCCTATCTTGCAAGTCTATAGTCACCTATTATGTGTTATGATCCGACAACCCCGAAGTGACAATAATCGGGATACTTCTCGGTGATGATCATAGTTTGAGGAGTTTATGTATTCACTATGTGCTAATGCTTTGTTCCGGTTCTCTATTAAAAGGAGGCCTTAATATCCCTTAGTTTCCGCTAGGACCCTGCTGCCACGGGAGGGTAGGACAAAAGATGTCATGCAAGTTCTTTTCCATAAGCACGTATGACTATTTACTAATACATGCCTCGCATTACATTGATGAACTGGAGCTAGTTCATGTCACCCTATGTTATAACTATTACATGAGGAATCGCATCCGGCATAATTATCCATCACTGATCCATTGCCTACGAGCTTTTCACATATTGTTCTTCGCTTATTTACTTTTTCGTTGCTACTGTACAATCACTACAAAACCCAAAAATATTACTTTTGCTATCGTTACCTTTATTATCATACTACTTTGCTACTAAATACTTTGCGGCGAGATACTAAGTTATCCGGTGTGGTTGAATTGACAACTCAACTGCTAATACTCAAGAATATTTTTGGCTCCCTTGTGTCGAATCAATAAATTTGGGTTGAATACTTTACCCTCGAAAGCTGTTGCGATCCCCTACACTTGTGGGTTATCAAGACTAATTTCGCGCCGCTTGCCGGGAGCATAGCTCTATTCTCTCGAGTCACTTGGGATTTATATCTGCTGATCACTATGAGGAACTTGAAAGACAGCGTAACCAAGATTTTGCCCTCAACTACGAGGGAGGTAAGGAACGCCATCTAGCTCGCACTAGATTCTCCTTCATTATTAGTAAACTTGTGACACCTAAACCTTATTCTCGCTATGAATTCGATATGTCGATGTTATTGATGATGCCATACGCTTTGCATGATACTTATGATGAAACTACTTCTGTGCATGATACTACTTTGCCATTAGGTGAATTTCTTGATGAACAATTTGCTAGAGTTAGGGGGAATGAAATTATTGAAGATGCTATTATTGATGATAGTGATGATGAAAACTCTCCCAATGATTATGAATTGCCTATTGTTCCTGAGGGTTATGTTATGAATGAAGAAGCTGCTAGAGCTATCTTTGCTTGCAATGATAGATATGATCTTAAGAAATTATTAGCTAAATGGAAGCAACAGTCTCTTAATGCTAGAATGAAACCTGACCCTGCTTTTGCTACTTCACCTATTTGTGTTACTGATAAGGATTATGAATTCTCTGTTGATCCTGAGATTATTACTTTAGTTGAATCTGATCCTTTTGATGGCCTTGAATCTGAAACTGTTGTGGCACATCTTACCAAGTTAAATGATATAGCTACCCTGTTTACTCATGATGATAAATCTCACTATTATTATATCCTTAAGATATTTCCGTTCTCGTTAAAGGGTGATGCTAAGACTTGGTATAATTCTCTTGCTCCTGGTTGTGTGCGTAGTCCCCATGATATGATTTATTACTTCTCTGCTAAATATTTCCCTGCTCATAAGAAACAAGCTGCCTTGCGGGAAATATATAATTTTGTGCAAATCAAAGAAGAGAGTCTCCCACAAGCTTGGGGGAGGCTTCTCCGGTTACTTAATGCTTTGCCTGATCATCCTCTCAAGAAAAATGAAATTCTTGATATCTTTTATAATGGACTAACCGATGCTTCCAAGGACTACTTGGATAGTTGTGCTGGTTGTGTTTTCAGGAAAGAACAATGATTTGCTGAATCACTATTGAATAATATGTTGACTAATGAAAATAATTGGACTCTTCCTGAGCCAATTCCCAAGGCAATTCCTGAACCAATTAAGCCAACTCCTGAGCCTATTCCTAAACCCACTCCGAAGAAGAGAGGTGTTTTATTTCTCAGTCCTGAAGATATGAAAGAGGCAAAGAAATCAATGAAAGAAAAAGGTATTAAAGCTGAAGATGTCAAGAATTTACCACCTGTCGGTGTCAAAACCGGCGAATCTCGGGTAGGGGGTCCCTGACTGTGCATCTAGGCGGATGGTAACAGGAGACAAGGGACACGATGTTTTTACCCAGGTTCGGGCCCTCTCGATGGAGGTAAAACCCTACTCCTGCTTGATCAATATTGATGATATGGGTATTACAAGAGTGGATCTACCACGAGATCAAGGAGGCTAAACCCTAGAAGCTAGCCTATGGTATGATTGTTGTAATGGTTGTTTGTCCTACGGACTAAAACCCTCCAGTTTATATAGACATCGGAGAGGGCTAGGGTTACACAAAGTCGGTTACAATGGTAGGAGATCTACATATCCGTATTGGCAAGCTTGCCTTCCACGCCAAGGAAAGTCCCATCCGGACACGGGACGAAGTCTTCAATCTTGTATCTTCATAGTCCCGAGTCCGCCGATGATGATAGTCCGCTATCCGGACACCCCTAGTCCAGACTCCTCAAGAGCCCCGAACCAGGCTTCAATGACGACGAGTCCAAATACTGATATTGTCTTCGGCGTTGCAAGGTGGGTTCTCCTCCAAATTCCATGTGCTTGCAGAATAGTGTCCAGCTTCCTTACAAATGTTGCTCTCCTTAGCTTCCACGCCCAATAATGGCCCTCTTCCACTTGTCGCACGAATGCAAAAGGCCAGGGTATTTTTATATTTTACCCCCTAGCCGCGCAAATAATCTGCCCATAAAAGAGACGAGAATCCAGATCCAAATCACACCATCTTCCTTCCGCGAGTACTCATCGGAGCGCTTCTGACCAAAAATCCATTCTATCATGGACCGTCGACGCGGCTCCTCCTCTCGCGCTCCCAGCCCTCCGCCAGGAGATTGGAGGAGATGTTCAGTTCCGCACAACGAGCTGGTGACGCTCCAAGCGGATGGATACCATCCTCCGGCCTTTATGGTCCCGGTTCGAGCCGGGCTGGCCACCTACAAAGGTGGAAAGCAAGCGGAGGCCACCCCTAGTCCCTCTAAAGGGGAGCGGGTGTGCTTCGTCCCTTATCTAATAAGGGGGCTCGGATTTCCCATACATCCGTTTCTCCGGGGCTCTCGGAGTTCTACGGACTCACTTCATCACCTCACGCCCGCCTCTATTCTGCACATCGCGGGTTTCGTAGCTCTTTGCGAGCTGTTCCTGGGCATCGAGCCCCACTTTGCGCTATGGAAGAGACTGTTTTGCCTCGTACCCCGTTCTCATGAGGGGTCAATATATCAAGTGGGCGGAGCCGAAATATGGTGCATCGCCGGGACCGGATATCTATCCGGAACCCCAAAGAAGGCATCCGAAGACTGGCCCTCGGAATGGTTTTATGTAGAAGATGCTCCACTGCCGGACCCAGTTCGGATCGGCCTCCCGAAGTTTAGCAAGGCTCCTCTGAAGAAACGCCTAAGTTGGCGCCCGCGGAGCCCTCAATAGGAGGAAGACAGGAGCATCCATTATTTGATGGGCCGGATAAGATTGCTGGCCCATTCCGGATTGACCATAATTGGAGTCATGGCCACGTGCATTATGCGAGGGGTGCAGCCGCTCCAATATAGGGGCCACCCCATGTGGGATTTCAACGGGGAGAATGATGCCACCCGTCATGGCCGCTAGGGGCCGGGATCGGCCGCAGATCTGGTGAAGATTCTGTCCGGCCTGTACAAGGGGGAGAAGGAGGACTTCCTCCAGATGAGCCCATTGAATGGGTTCTCCATGAATAACCCTCGGAGCTGGGTAAGCGGACGTTTATTTATCCGACCCGTGCTCTCAAAGTTAAGTATCTTACTTTATGGTTTTGACGCAGGAACTGCGCCGGGATGTGGGGAGCATACATAGTTCGCCCACAACCCGAGGATCCGGAAGATCCTTGATCCGCCTCCAAGAGGATCCGGACATAAAGGTGGAGCTAATCGACGGGGTGTTCCACCAACTCAGCATGGACAATGCTCTAGTTGCCATTACGGCTGACTACCCCGGCTTATCTCCGGCTTCCCAGGTAATTATGACCGGAGTCCTGATACCACTACCTCGTCCTTGCGTATTTCTGATCGCCGTATACAACGGTGTCTCGCAGAGGTGCCTTCAAGGCGGAAGTCAACTCACGCGGTGACCAACAAGGGTCGAAGACGTTCGAAAGCGGAAGAGGGGTGCGGTGCGAATCGAAACGTCATGGCAACGGTACAGCTCGCGACCGTTGTTTAAGGAAAGGATTCCTAGGAGGTGCATTAATACTCATGACTTTTCCAGGAGAAAGAGCGCTCGCCGGACTGTGCCTGAGAGGTTGCCAACCAAGCCTCCGCCAGCCAGGCTCCACCGCCTGGTCCGGAGGGGGAGGCGAGCGCAAGGTGTGAGCCGGGTACTCCTCCAACGGAGGATGCCGACAGGCTGTCCACCACCAGGTCTGAGGTGGAGAGCGCCATGAATCATAGGTGCCGCCGGACAGTACTTCGTGACGCGTGTTTCTCCCCAGAGGCGTTGAATGCCTTTAACTTGGGAGACGCGCACCTCCGTGCCGCTCAAGATGGTTTAACCAGAGCCACGGAGCAGTATGTAAAAGATATACGGGTAAGAGATTTTAATAGTTGTATATGCCAGTAGCCCCCGAGACTTAAAGTAGTTAAAATAAATGATTTAAGGCTCATTTAATATGCAGGATCTGACGGAGAAGAATACCCAATTGTCCCAGGAGCTACAAGAGTGCAAAGCCCAACTTGAGGCCGCACTAGCTGCCGCAGGAGGAGACACAGACCCTCCGTAACACATTATTTCGAAAAGATAAGCAGTGCGCGGCGTGCGTATAAGTTTGACAATGATATTGCAGATGTCGCCGGACTTGATCCGGACAAGCAACGGCTACTGCGCCAGCTGAAGGCCGGCAAGAGGGTGCTTATGAAGGTGCAGCAAGAGAGGAACAAACTCCAGGATGCCCACACTGTCACGCCCAAGATGCGACCCTATCCAAAAGGAACTCGAAGGTCCCACCAAGGATAGACCCGCATATTGAAACGCTTTTGCAAGGTGGATATCATTACATCAACATTACATAATAGATGGGGATACATACAAAAGGCATACAATGCCACATGAATACAACATCACAATACATAAGAGCATCATCTGACTACGGATGAAACACAAACAGAAACTCAAACGACATCCACCACGCTAGCCCAGCTGCCGACCGAACCTATCCCCGATCAAGAAGAAGCGTAAGAAGAACTCCAAACAAGCAACATCGCTCTCACGCCATGATCATCGTGATAACCTGTACCTGCAATCGTTGTTGTAGTAATCAGGAGCCATGAGGACTCAAAGAATCCCATTACCATGGGTATCAAGACTAGCAAAGCTTAAATGGGTAAGGAAGGGGTAAAGTGGTGAGGTTGCAGCAGCGACTAAGCATGATATGGTGGCTAACATACGCAAATGAGAGCGAGAAGAGGAGCAAAGGAACGGTCGTCAACTAGTAATGATCAAGAAGTGATCCTGAACACCTACTTACGTCAAACATAACCCAAAGACCGTGTTCACTTCCCGGACTCCGCCGAGAAGAGACCATCACGGCTACACACACGGTTGATGCGTTTTAATTCGGATCTGGTGTCAAGTTATCTACAACCGGACATTAACAAATTCCCATCTGCCACATAACCGCGGGCACGGTTCTCGAAAGTTTATACCCTGCAGGGGTGTCCCAACTTAGCCCATGATAAGCTCTCGCGATCAACGAAGGATATTCCTTCTCCCAGGAAGACCCGATTAGTGTCGGAATCCCGGTTTACAAGACATTTCGACAATGGTAAAACAAGACCAGCAAGACCGCCCGATGCGCCGACATCCCGATAGGAGCTGCACATATCTCGTTCTCAGGGCAACACCGGATAAGCGAAGCGTACAGGTACCGACGAATCCAAGTTGCCAAGGAATGGTCCCGCACGGTGCTCTAGTTTGGACCAACACTTAGACAAGCATTGGCCCGGGGGGGCTATAATAAAGATGACCCTTGGGTTAATTACTCCCAAGGGAAAAGTAGGTGGTGGTGAGGCAAATGGTAAAACCAAGGTTGGGCCTTGCTGGACAAGTTTTATTCAAAGCGAACTGTCAGGGGGGTCCCATAAGTCACCCGACCGCATTAGGAACGCAAAATCCGGGAACATAACACCGGTATGACGGAAAGTAGGGCGGCAAGAGTGGAACAAAACACCAGGCATAAGGCCGAGCCTTCCACCCTTTACCAAGTATATAGATGCATTAATTAAATAAGAGATATTGTGATATCCCAACATAACCCTGTCCACCATGGAGCAATCTTCAACTTCACCTGACGCTAGCAACGCTATAAGAGGGGCTGAGCAAAAGCAGTAACATAGCCAAACAACGGTTTGCTAGGAAGGGTGTCAAAGGTTAGAGGTTCATGGCAATTTGGGAGGCTTGAAGAGCAAAGATAGGTAACGCAACATAGCGATAGAACGAAGCAACTAGCATAGCAATGATAGTAGTGAGATCCAGGGTAGCGGTCATCTTGCCTGAAATCCCGCTAGGAAGAAGAACGAGTCCATGAAGAAGATGAAGCCACGAAGACGAACCAAGCGTAGACGAACGCATCCTCACGATCGCAACGAAACGGGAACTATCAGAAGAAGCACACAACATAGTAAACACACCACACATGGACAAGGCATGATGCACAACAAGCATGATGCATGACAAAGCTAAATGAATCTACTCATGGCAAGAGATGATGCAAACAAGAATAACACATCAAGGCAAGTTTAAATGAGGCCGGGAACAACATATAACTATTCCGGTAAGTCCTCATATGCATATTTCGAAATTGGTCCAGAACTGAATAAACATTATGTTCAAGTTGTTAAACAGCATGTTAAGATGCACCAAGATGATCTACACGAAATTCTAGTCAAGTTACATATAAAGTTCATTAGATTCAGAGCTACGGCCTAGAAGATATGAGCAAAACAAGTTAAACATGGCATTGATGCAAAATGCGCCCAAACATCAAGCAAACACACCAAAACAAGGATGCAACATGGTAATATGAAACTACATGCAAATCTAAGCAAGTTTCATATAGAGCACACTCAAAACGGAGCAACGGTGCAACACATACACTCTATACAAGTCATAACAACAATCTGTCCATAACAACAACTAGGCATATTGCAAGCATCAAAACAACATGCTACAGCACCCCAACATAAGAATAAAAGGCATGAGCATGATGTACAGGTAAAGCATAACAAAACATGAACACTGAGCTATCTCCAGAAATCGCTAGAACATGCTCAAACACACATGGTAAGATTGCAAATAATAACAGTTTCAGACTTATCATGAAATAACATCAGGTTGCAATGTTTAGAGCTATCAAACAACACGCTACAGGAACATATCATGGCAAACAAAGGCATGGCATGATACTACTAAATGCATAGAACAAAATACCCTTACTGACCATGAGCCAAAAAGGAACAGAAGATATGATGGCACCCATGTAAACATGGTAAGTTATATTACAGATTCATACATGGCAGAAACAACAATAAGTAGGCATGTTGGTGAGCTTGAATCACTCACCACAGAGCAATACATGGCATGGCAAGGCAACCAAGAGTAAGAAGGCATGTTTATGAAGCTAAGTATGTCAAGAGCAAGTTCATAGGGTGCATGGATCACTAGAAAAGCACATGGCCAAAACTGAACTTAATGTTAACAGGTTGACATCAACATTATTTAGCAAGTTTGGAGCAAGATAACAACATGATACAACAGGCTATAAATGCAACCAGGGGCATGAATGGATAGAGCAAGACATGTATAACAACTCATCCTTAGTAAACATCTCCAGATTATGCACGAAATGATTTGTAGCAGCAGGTTTACATAGCAACAAAATATAACAGAATTTGTCAGGAAAACAATAACAGCAAGTACTCCACTTAACAAGCTTGATGCACTCACTACACTAGTCACAAAAATACATGGATTTCACCTCTGGAAAGATGGCATGGCATAGATCAAAACACATGTAGACATCAACCTCATAGGATGCACACATCAACCATGGCAAAAATGACAAATGAGCAAGTTATAACAGTTTCAGCAGATTAACATCAACATGCACTATTCCAACAGCATTTCGGGCATACCGATGAGCTCAAATGAAAATGACGCAATGTAATGAATTGAAGTACTCATCGAGATGAACAATTTGACATATTATACGCACGAAACGGAGCAGTATGCACAGAGTTATGATGCGATGAACATGGCATGATTATGCAAAATAATTTCGGGACTTGGTGGATTTTTGGGAGGGGGGAAAGTCAACCTCAAACGGATCTGGATCCGAGGCACGCGGATCGAGGCAGGCCGGGCTCGCCGGAGAACTCGTCGGAGATGGAGGAAGAGGGCACCGGAGGCGGCGTCGGTGAGGGACGGCGACCGGAGCGGACGAGGCGCGGCGGGGCGCGAGGTGGAGAGGAGGAGGCCGTCGGGGTCGTGGCGCTGGAGGCGGAGCAGGAGGCCGGCGGAGGAGCTGATGGCGAGGAGGTCGGGCTCGCGGGCGGCGAAGCCTGGCGCTGGGCCCGGGCGGGCTGCGGTAACGGAGGCCGCGGATCCGGCGGAGCGGGCGCCGCGCCCGCCAAGCGGCGGGAAGGCAGAGGCACACCGGCGGCCGGTGGAGCTCGCCGTGGGAAGGCTGGGCGGCGGGAGGAGCTTCGGCGCTGGCGGCGCTGGCCGGGCGGCGGCGCGGCTGGCTCGCGGGCCCCGGATGGGCTCTGGCCGGCGGCGGCGCGCGCCACGTGGCGGCGGCGCACCACGTGGCGGCCCCCGATTGGCTGGGGCGGCAGTGGCGGACGTTGTCCGGCCGGACCGGACGTGTCCGGCTGCGGGAGGAGGAAGAAGCTAGGGTTTCGGGGGGGATTTCATCCGCGAATTTCGGGGGTGGGTGTGTTTATATAGGTAGAGGGAGCTAGGAGAGTCCAAAGGAGGTGCGGTTTTCGCCCACACGATCATGATCGAACGACCGAGAGCATGGAGGGGAGTTAGCCGGGTTTTGGGCTAGTTTGGAAGGGGTGTTGGGCTGCAACAAAAGAGGCTTTAACGGTTACCCGGTTAACCGTTGGAGTATCAAACGACCTCCAAATGGCACGTAACTTGACAAGCGGTCTACCGGTGCTATACGAAGGCCGCTTGGCAAACCTCGGGCCATTCCGAGAAAGTTTAACACCCGCTCACGAAGAGAGGCAAGAAGGGCACGCCGGAGGACATAGGAGTGTCGGATTGCAAACGGACAACGGGGAAAATGCTCGGATGCAAGAGACGAACACGTATGCAAAATGGAATGCACAAGATGACATGATAAATTGCAACACGCAAGCAAATGACATGGCAAAGACGGCGAATAACTGGCAGACACCTGGCGCATCGCATCCGGGGCGTTACACACACCCAGCTTGGAGAAGAGCTAAAAGGTGTTCGGGCCGAACTGTCTAGCTCCGTGAAGGAGAATCAGCGGCTTCGTCGCGGCATCTATAGTAAGTGCTTGAGCAAACTCTTTTGAAAAGAAGAGTTCGGCGAGGAAGTCAATTGACAGAAATATGTCTGTAGGTGTGCTCACAGGTCGCCCTGCGGAGGAAATGCCCGGTTCAACGGGTGACCAACTTCCCGAGCTGGTGCAACTGCTCGAACATGTTCGGCATTCGATGAGTGGCGTCGTCCAGGCCTTATGGCCGTCCCTCTCCCTACCCGAGGGCCTTGGAGAGCTTGCGAAGAAGCTTCAGGGAGCGCGGCAGCGCTTCCCTTTATGGAAGATATCAGCCCGCCGTCAAGGTGCCAGGGACGCCTGGGCCATGGTGAAGACGCGGTACAAGAAGGCGGATCCAAACCACATGGCCGAGGTCGGACCTGTGGGGCCCGATGGGAAGGAGATCCCTGTGAGCTTAATGTACGGCCAAGTAGAGTTGGCCGCTAAGTATTCCCAACGGTACTGTAAATTAGACAGCCTGTTAGAGGGGATTGAGGAGGAGTATAGTCAGTCGATTTGACAATGTATTTAAAGTGACATGTAAAATGCCTTCTAGCCGGATTGTAGATCGTTTGTCTTTGCCGACCTTTTCGCTTCAACCTCGGGACCCTAGAGTCCGGAGTGTGTCCGAATACCTTCTCGCTATGAAAAACCGGGCATGCATGGAGACCAAAGCGTAGGGGTCATTAGTGCTTTATCGCACAAGTGCCCAACTAGTTATGTTATATTACATGGTTAGTAAGAAACATCTTCCGGGAGAATAGTTCCGTTAAGGGTTCCTTTCTCGGAGGCATGCCCTAAAGTGCATGTCCGGACTGCGAAAAGAGCAGAAAAACATCTGGGGGCAGATAAATAAATAGGTAAAAAATCATCTTTCAAGGCACCGACCGAATATTCCCTTAAGAACGCTAGCTTTCGGCTTCACCCAGTCTAAGGTACACATCCGGTGACCCGCAAGAATAATCGCAGAGGTGCTCCCTTTACCTCCTAGCCGAACAATTGGGAACGTAGGGGTAAGCACAGGAGCCAGGCAACCCAGCTTGGCCAAAACTTAAGTCATATCGATGCATATAATGGTGAATAAAAGGTACATGTGGAAGTTTGACACATGTGTTGGGCATGAAGCCCGTATAAGTAAGCTTCTGTTAAAGAAGCCCCAAGGTATAATGAGTGCGGGTAGCGCATCAAGTATGTGCGAACAATGCGCAAATCGGCCCTCAAGGGCATTATGAAAAAAGTAGGATAAAAGAGAGAAACAAAAGGCAACTGAAGTATAAAGTGTGGACGGGGGAAGGAGACGAACTCTGAGTCCGGCGATAGGCGTAGAATCTTCGGAGGCGGGCTGCGTTCCATGGGTTTGGCTCGAGTCGGTTGTCCGATGCGTTTCGCAGATGGTATGCTCCGCCGGTCAGGACTTGGTCGATGATGAAGGGACCTTCCCATTTGGGCCTGAGTTTGTCCTTTTTCTTGTCCGGCAGGCGTAGAACTAGTTCGCCAACATTGTAAGTTTTAGCCCGTACTTCTCTGCTTTGATATCTTCGGGCCTGCTGTTGATAGAATGCGGAACGAGCCTTTGCCACGTCGTGCTCCTCCTCTAATGCGTCCAAGCTGTCCTGCCGATCCAACTCGGCTTCTCTTTCTTCGTACATGCGCACTTGACGTGAGTCATGAATTATGTCGCAGGGCGAGACTGCCTCTGCGTCGTATACCATAAAGAATGGTGTGAATCCGGTAGTACGGTTTGGCGTGGTCTGCAACCCCCAGAGTACGGAGTCGAGCTCCTCTACCCAATGCGTGTTAGATTCCGTAAGGGACCCCACTAGTTTGGGTTTGATGCCGCTCATTATTAGACCATTTGCTCGTTCAACTTGACCGTTGGTTTGAGGATGATAGACTGACGCGTCGTCGAGCTTAATGCCCATATTTTTGCACCAGAGTTTAACCTCGTCGGCCGTGAAGTTCGTGCCGTTATCGGTGATGATGCTGTGGGGGACGCCATAACGGTGTACTACCCCGGATATGAAGTCTATCACTGGTCCGGATTCGGCTGTTTTAACTGGCTTGGCCTCTATCCATTTGGTGAATTTGTCCACCATGACCAATAGGTACTTTTGCTTGTGGGTTCCCCCTTTAAGGGGTCCAACCATGTCAAGCCCCCAGATCGCGAACGGCCAGGTGATGGGTATAGTTTTGAGGGCGGTGGGTGGCATGTGGCTCTGATTAGCAAAGAGCTGACAACCAACGCATTGTTGGACTAAGTCCTGAGCATCTGCCCGGGCCGTCGACCAATAAAATCCTATACGGAAGGCCTTGCCTACGAGGGCCCGGGCAGCAGCGTGGTGTCCGCCTAGTGCGGCGTGAATTTCAGCCAGAAGGTTTCGCCCTTCCTCTTTAGAGATGCACCTTTGAAGGACTCCGGTTGTGCTTTTCTTATAAAGTTCTCCCTCATGGACCTTGTAGGCTTTAGATCGCCGAACTATGCAGCGGGCCTCATTTTGGTCTTCGGGAAGTTCCTGCCTAATTAAGTAGGCTAGGAATGGTTCTGCCCACGGGCAATTACCGCCATTATTTCGTAAATTGAAGGTGTTATTTCATTGGCTGAGCCGCCGATTATGTCGATTGTTCTGTGTTGGGTGGCGCGGTTGCTTCCGAGTTGTTATTTCCGGACTCGTCTTCCCATAGTATGGATGGCTTAAAGAGCCGCTCCAGGAAGATGTTTGGAGGGACGGCGTCGCTTATGCCGATGCGTGCTAACACGCCGATCGCTGGTTATTATCCCGGGCTACATGGTGGAATTCAAGTCCTTCAAACCGAGCTAACATTTTTAAGACGGCGTTATGGTAGGCTGCCATTTTCGGATCTTTGGCATCAAAGTCTCCGTTTACTTGCGATATTGCGAGGTTTGAGTCCCCGCGTACCTCGAGGCGTTGAATGCCCATGGAGATTGCCATCCGGAGACCATGCAGAAGGGCCTCGTATTCGGCTGCGTTGTTGGAGTCTGTGTACATTATTTGAAGTACGTATTGGACTGTGTCTCCGGTTGGGGACGTCAAAACGACGCCAGCCCCCAAGCCGGCCAACATTTTAGAGCCGTCAAAATGCATGATCCAATTGGAGTATGCGCCATAATCTTTAGGGAGTTCGGCTTCAGTCCATTCAGCGACGAAGTCAGCCAGGACTTGCGACTTTATAGCTCACCGTGGTTTGTAGGTTATGTCAAATGGTAAGAGCTCAGTGGCCCATTTTGCAATCCTGCCCGTTGCGTCACGGTTGTTTATGATGTCGTTGAGGGGTACTTCGGAGGCCATTGTTATCGAACACTCTTGAAAGTAGTGTCGCAGCTTCCGGGATGCCATGAACACCGCGTATGCTATCTTTTGATAATGCGGGTACCAGGACTTGCAGGGAGTTAAGACAGTGGATACGTAGTACACTGGCTTTTGAAGAGGGAATTTATGCCCTTCAGCTTCTTGTTCGACGACGAGCACCGCGCTTACTACTTGATGTGTTGCCGCGATATATAACAACATTGGTTCGCCCAGGTGATGCGCGGCCAGCACCGGATTTGTTGCCAATATGGCCTTTATTTCTTCGAGTCCGGTGGTGGCAGCATCCGTCCACTCGAAGTGTTTGGTGCGCCGGAGGAGACGATAGAGGGCTAATGCCTTTTCTCCCAAACGGGAGATGAAGCGGCTTAGAGCCGCCACGCATCTAGTCAATTTTTGTATTTGTTTGAGGTCTTTTGGAATATCCAGCTGTGACAGAGTTCGGATCTTGGCTGGGTTTGCTTCAATTCCTCTACCGGATACAATGAAGCCCAGGAGCTTTCCGGCTGGTACGCCGAAAACGCGTTTTTCCGGGTTCAGCTTAATGTCATATGCTCGGAGGTTGTCGAATGTGAGCCTCAAATCGTCTACTAGAGTTTTGACGTGTTTGGTTTTGACGACTACGTCATCAACGTATGCCTCTACTGTTTTGCCGATCTGGGTAGCCAGACATGTCTGAATCATGCGCTGATATGTTGCGCCGGCGTTTTTGAGGCCGAAGGGCATCGTGTTGAAGCAGAATGGTCCGTATGGAGTAATGAATGCCGTTGCGGCTTGGTCTGCCTTCGCCATCTTGATTTGATGGTAGCCGGAGTATGCGTCGAGGAAGCACAATGAATCGTGTTCGCAGAGCATCGATTATTTGATCGATGCGGGAAGGGGAAAGGATCCTTTGGGCAGGCCTTGTTAAGGTCTTTGAAGTCGACACATAGGCGCCAGGATTTGTCCTTCTTTGGTACCATCACCAGGTTTGCTAGCCAGTCCGGATGTTTGATGTCTCTGATGAATCCGGCTTCCAGTAATTTGGCTAGCTCCTCTCCCATTGCCTGCCTTTTGGGTTCGGAAAATCGCCGAAGAGCCTGTTTGACTGGCTTGAATCATTTTAGGATGTTTAGGTTGTGTTCTGCCAATCTGCGTGGGATTCCTGGCATATCTGAGGGGTGCCAGGCAAAGATGTCCCAATTCTCCCGAAGGAATTCTCGTATTGCGGCATCTACGTCGGGGTTTAATTGTGCCCCGATGGAGGCCGTCTTTGTTGGGTCCGTTGGATGGACCTGGAATTTGACTATTTCGTCCGCTGGTTTAAAAGAGGTGGACTTGGATCTCTTATCGAGTATCACATCATCCCTGTTCACCATAGAGCGCAGCGCAGTGAGTTCCTCCGCCGCTAGGGCTTCGGATAGTGCCTCTAGGGCTAATCCGGCTGTCTTGTTTTCGGCGGGGAGTGCTGTGTCCCGATCACTAACAAGGGTGATTATTCCACTGGGCCCGGGCATCTTAAGCTTCATGTACCCGTAATGGGGTATGGCTTGAAAAATTGTGAATGCCTCGCGCCCTAATATAGCGTGATATCCGCTGCTGAACGGGGCCACTTGGAACGTGACCTCTTCAGACCTGTAATTGTCCGGCGAGCTGAACACCACATCAAGTGTGATTTTTCCTGTGCAGCGTGCTTCCCGGCTAGGGATTATTCCTCTAAAGGTTGTGCTGCTTCGCTCAATGCGGCTCCAGTCTATTTCCATTTTTTGAAGGGTTTCCTCGTAGATGAGGTTTAATCAACTGCCGCCATCCATGAGTACCTTGGTAAGACGAAAGCCGTCCACTATTGGACTGAGGACCAATGCGGCTGGTGCTCGGGCTGTTCGGAATTTAGGTTCGTCGCTGGCGTTGAAGGTGATGGCCGTGTCGCTCCATGGATTTGTTGTTGCTACTTGGTAGACTTCGACGAGGCTGCGGATTGTTCGTTTCCGCATATTATTTGATGCGAAAGTCTCGAAGATTGTCGACACCGTACTGGTACTGTTGGAGTGGTTCTCCAGGGCTAGAAGCTCTTCGCCACTTTTGGCCACCTGCCGCAGTATCCAACATGCTCAAAGGCTATGTGTTGGAGTGGCGCCCTCTGTGCTGTGAATTTTATAGGGTCCGCTGAGCCATCCCTCCAGTACGGTTCCGTACCCTTTATGGGGTTTTTGCTTTTTGGTTTTTGTACCGGGTGCCTGAGCATGATGCACCCTTTTGTTTCGGACTAGGGTTGTATTCGGAGCCGGATTGTCCCAAAACTTAGTTTTGGTTTTCCGGAAACTCTCCATCGCATAGTACTTTCGTACTATGGACGCCAGGTCGGCGTAGCGTGTAATTTCACGACGACTTACGGCGTTCAAGATTCCCTTGTCCGTGCAATTATTGCAGAAGATTGAAATTGCGTCTTCCTCACGGCAGTCTTTTATCCTGTCCATAACCAGGAGGAATCTGGCCCAGTAATGATGTACTGTTTCTGCGGGCTCTTGCCGGATTTGAGATAGATTGCATATGTTTGGGTGGGTGGGTGGAGTTGAGTCCGGAACCCTGCCCATCTCGAGGCTCAAGGGCCGAAAAGTTTCCGAATTTGGAAGCTTGGATTGCTGGATGTTGTCCAACGAGTCTGGTCCGATGCCTGACTTTAGGTTCAGTGCTTGATCGACGTCCGTCCCTCCACGGGAATCCGGCATGGAGGGTTCGGAAGTCCGGACATAACTAGTTTTCAATATAGAAGTAGAGTCGCCGCATTGTTCCTCTACCACCGCAACATGGTGGGTAACCTAGGGAGAGTTAATCTCTCTCAGATCGGTTTTAAGCCCAATCTGATTGTAGTCTGTAGCGACTCCCAGGGTGGCGATGCTATCCAAGAGCTCCTTTACGGACGAGAGCTCTATTAGATCCAGCTGCTCGGCGAATTCCGAGTTGACGTGAAGATTGCTTTTGATGACCCGAGAGGTCATCGTCGAAGCGGTGGCTGAACAGGCGGTCATGAGAAAACCACCTAGCCGGATAGTTTGGCCGGCGGCCAAGGCTCCTTTGGCGATGATACCGTCTTTAAATACGGGAAGAGGCATCCTTCCTGATTGCGACGGCACAGAGGAACTCTCAATGAAAGCACCAATGTCGGTGTCAAAACCGGCGGATCTCGGGTAGGGGGTCCCGGACTGTGTGTCTAGGCGGATGGTAACAAGAGACAAGGGACATGATGTTTTTACCCAGGTTCGGGCCCTCTCGATGGAGGTAAAACCCTACTCCTGCTTGATTAATATTGATGATATGGGTAGTACAAGAGTGGATTTACCACGAGATCAAGGAGGCTAAACCCTAGAAGCTAGCCTATGGTATGATTGTTGTAATGGTTGTTTGTCCTACGGACTAAAACCCTCCAGTTTATATAGACATCGGAGAGGGCTAGGGTTACACAAAGTCGGTTACAATGGTAGGAGATCTACATATCCGTATTGCCAAGCTTGCCTTCCACGCCAAGGAAGGTCCCATCCGGACACGGGACGAAGTCTTCAATCTTGTATCTTCATAGTCTTGGAGTCCGGCCGATGATGATAGTCCGGCTATCCGGACACCCCCTAGTCCAGGACTCCCTCACCACCCATTGAAGAAATACATGGTCTTAATATAACACCTATTGAAGAACCACATTGTCGTGATAACCCGACACAGGTAGTAAAGGTAAATTCTATCTATAGATATGATAAAGTTGAAATCCCCTCTACTAAATTTCATAGCCCATGCTTAGATGAATTTGATGACTTTATGGCTAGACAAGAAAGTTTTAATGCTTATGTTGGTAGAGAGTTAAAGAATAATGCTTTCGAGGTAGGACGCGTGAGCGATAATATGGCTAGAGTTAAAGGTGAACTCAAACTCGTTAGCAAATATGCTTCTATGGTTGCTACTCAAGCTGAGCAAGTACTTAAAGCTCAAAATGATTTGCTTGATGAATTAAATAATAAAAATGACTTTGCTGTTAGAGTGGCTACTAGAACTGGTAGAATGACTCAGGAACCTTTGTATCCTGAAGGCCACCCTAAGAGAATCGAGCAAGATTCTCAGAGAAATAATTTAGAGGCACCTAGTTCTTTTAAAAAGAAGAAAAAGAAAAAAGATATGACTTTGCATGCTTCTAGTGAACCTACTGTAGACACACCTAAAAATCCAAATGATATTTCTATTTCTGATGCTGAAACACAATCAGGTGATGAACATGAACCCAGTGATAATGTTAATGATAATGTTCATGTTGATGCTCAACCTAGCAAAAATAATGAAGTAGAGATTGAACCCGCGGTTGATCTTGATAACCCACAATCAAAGAATCAACGTTATGATAAGAGAGATTTTGTTGCTAGGAAGCACGGTAGAGAAAGAGAACCATGGGTTCAGAAACCCATGCCCTTTCCTCCTAAACCATCCAAGACAAAGGATGATGAGGATTTTGAGCGCTTTGCTGAAATTATCAAACCTATTTTCTTACGTATGCGTTTAACTGATATGCTCAAAGTAAATCCTTATGATAAATATATGAAGGATATCATTACAAATAAAAGAAAGATACCGGAAGCTGAAATTTCCACCGTGCTTGCTAATTACACTTTTAAGGGTGGAATACCAAAGAAACTTGGAGATCCGGGTGTACCAACTATACCATGCTCCATTAAAAGAAATTATGTTAGAAATGCTTTATGTGATCTTGGAGGCGGTGTTAGTGTTATGCCTCTCTCTTTATATCGTAGACTTGAATTGAATAAGTTGACACCTACTGAAATATCTTTGCAAATGGTCGATAAGTCAACTGCTATACCTGTCGGTATTTGTGAGGATGTGCCTGTTGTGGTTGCAAATGTCACTATCTTAACAGACTTTGTCATTCTTGATATTCCCGAGGACGATAGTATGTCGATTATCCTTGGTAGACCTTTTCTTAATACTGCAGGGGTTGTTATTGATTGCAACAAAGGAAATGTCACTTTTCATGTTAATGGTAATGTGCATACGGTACACTTTCCGAGGAAACAATCTCAAGTTCATAGCATCAATTATATTGGAAAAGTTCCAACTATTATTATTGGAGGTTTTGAATTTCCTCTTCCTACCGTCAAGAAAAAGTATGATATTCTTATTGTTGGGGATTTTCATATCCCCGTTGAGGTAACTTAGTGTTATTCGAAATTTCTCCGGTTTCGTGTTAATCGGAATGAGTTTGTTAACAAGACTTGATCAACCTTGTTAGTGGATTCATTTTGGTGATCACGAGATGGATGAAACTAGAAGGCACAACCTTCTGTACCCACTTTCTACTTTCTGTTATTTAGAATAAATAAAGCAAAAATAGTATTATCTGTCTGTTTTCTGAATTGTCCGTGCATTAAAAAATATCCCGAAAATAAAAGTGCTCCAAATGCCCTGCAAATTTAGTATGATTTTTTATGGAATATTTGAGGATTTTAGGCACTGAAATCACTGCAGGAGGGGCAAGCACCAGGCCATGAGAGTGGAGGGCGCGCCCACCCCACCTAGGCACGCCCCTGTCTCGTGGGTCCCTGGTGGCCCCCCTCCACTTATGCCAGCACCCACACACTTCATCTTCTACCCAAAAAAATCCCCATCCAGCTCAAGCACAAGTTCTAGCTCATTTTGCTGCGATTTTTGATCTCCTTGCTCAAAGCTCCATTTACAAAACTACTTTGGGAGATTGTTGCTTTGTATGTGACTCCTCCATTGGTCCAATTAGTTTTTGTTCTAGTGCTTTATTCGTTGCAAATTTTTGCTGCATAGGTGACCATGTTCTTGAGCTTGCATGTCGAATTTATGAGGTCCCAAGCAATTCTAATGCATGATATAGGCTCTAGGCACTTGTAGGAGTAGTTGCTATCATTCTTGTTTAGTTTTTATTCACTTTTATTTTGAAGTTACTAAAATTTCAGAAATTTTTCAGAAAAAGAATTATGTTTAGGAGAATGTACCAAGGTGGTTCCTCGGTAAAGAAAGGACCCAGAATTGCTATATGTGAGCAAGATGTTGAATTACCGAGGGACGCGGATGTACGAGCTTGTGAGTGGCCATCCGATGCTTTTATGGTCGAAGCAGGCTTCAAGGAGGAATTTGACGCGTATGTGCGTAATGCTGAGCTGGAGGACTTCTTACAAGATAAGTGTCCTCAGTACTATCAATTGACTGATTCCTTTGTGCGACGGTTTAAATATAACTGTACGCGTAATTCTCCTAGTGTCCTATTTGATATTTATGATACATCTTATACCATGGACTTAGAAGATTTTACAACTGCTTGCAAACTCCCGCAGTGGGGTAATATTAATGATCCTCACAAATCTGAATTTAGAGATTTCCTTGTTAGTATTACTATGGGAGAATCCAGGGATATTGCACAAGCTACCATAGGGAGCATTCATTTTCCTGCTATACATTATTTTGCTCTCTTTATTGGTAGATGCATTAACGGTAAGGACGAAGCATGTCACATGTGTGTCCCTGGTCTTTGTGTCCTCAAGAGTGCTGTGTTAGGTTGTAAAGGTTATAACTTGGGGGCAATAGTTGAACGTAGGTTGTAGAATAATAGTAGAAAGGGAAATTTATCTGGAGGAATTTATGCAACCCGTGTGGCTAATTATCTTGGTATAGCCCCACGAGAGGGAGATATGTTGATACCTCCTGTTTATTTGGATTATGAAGCTATGGTCAATCATCAGTTTCTAAGGAGGAATGAACAATTCCTCCAATATCGACTAATCTATGACAGACGCAATGTCGTCCATGTTACTCTTCCTGCTCCCCACCTTTTTGATTATCAGGCAAAAGGAAGATATGTTGTTGTAGGACCTTGAAGTATGTCTAGAGGGGGGTGATTAGACTACTTGACCAATTAAAAACTTAACCTTTTCCCAATTTTAGAGTTTGGCAGATTTTAGCTATCTTAGGACAAGTCAAGCAATCATCACACAAATCAAGCAAGCATGCAAAGAGTATATAGGCAGCGGAAATTAAAGCATGCAACTTGCAAGAAAGTAAAGGGAAGGGTTTGGAGGATTCAAACGCAATTGGAGACACGGATGTTTTTGGCGTGGTTCCGATAGGTGGTGCTATCGTACATCCACGTTGATGGAGACTTCAACCCACGAAGGGTAACAGTTGCGCGAGTCCACGGAGGGCTCCACCCACGAAGGGTCCACGAAGAAGCAACCTTGTCTATCCCACCATGGCCGTCGCCCACGAAGGACTTGCCTCGCTAGCGGTAGATCTTCACGAAGTAGGCGATCTCCTTGCCCTTACAAACTCCTTGGTTCAACTCCACAATCTTGTCGGAGGCTCCCAAGTGACACCTAGCCAATCTAGGAGACACCACTCTCCAAGAAGTAACAAATGGTGCGTTGATGATGAAATCCTTGCTCTTGTGCTTCAACTGATAGTCTCCCCAACACTCAACTCTCTCTCATAGGTTTTGGATCTGGTGAAAAGAAGATTTGAGTGGAAAGCAACTTGGGGAAGGCTAGAGATCAAGATTCATATGGCAGGAATGGAATATCTTGGCCTCAACACATGAGTAGGTGGTTCTCTCTCGGAAATGGTAAGTTGGAAGTGTAGGTTTGTTCTGATGGCTCTCTCCACGAATGAAGAGGAGGTGGAGGGGTATATATAGCCTCCACACAAAATCTAACCGTTACACACAATTTACCAAACTCGGTGGGACCGATTCAACAGACTCGGTCGGACCGATTTAGCAAACCTAGTGACCATTAGGATTTTTGGTGGGACTGACATGCAACTCAGTGAGACCGATTCGGTTAGGGTTAGGGCATAACGTAATCTCGGTAAGACCGATTACACAAACTCGGTGAGACCGATTTTGGTAATAAGCTTTCTAGAGAGTTGGTCAGGTAAACTCGGTGGGACCGATTTGCTCTTTTCGGTGAGACCGAAATGTTACATGTTGGAAATATGCCCTAGAGGCAATAATAAAAGTATTATTATATTTCAATGTTCATGATAATTGTCTTTTGTTCATGCTATAACTGTGTTATCCGGAAATCGTAATACACGTGTGAACACTTAGACCACAATATGTCCCTAGTGAGCCTCTAGTTGACTAGCTCGTTGTGATCAATAGATAGTCATGGTTTCCTGACTATGGACATTGGATGTCGTTGATAACGGGATCACATCATTAGGAGAATGATGTGATGGACAAGACCCAATCATAAGCATAGCATAAAAGATCGTATAGTTCGTTTGCTAGAAGCTTTGCCAATGTCAAGTATCTATTCCTTCGACCATGAGATCGTGTAACTCCCGGTTACCGTAGGAGTGCCTTGGGTGTATCAAACGTCACAACGAATCGGGTGACTATAAAGGTGCATTACAGGTATCTCCGAAAGTATCTGTTGGGTTGACACTAATCGAGACTGGGATTTGTCACTCCGTATGACGGAGAGGTATCTCTGGGCCCACTCGGTAATGCATCATCATAATGAGCTCAAAGTGACCAAGGTGTTGGCCACGGGATCATGCATTACGGTACGAGTAAAGTGACTTGCCGGTAACGAGACTGAACGAGGTATTGGGATACCGACGATCGAGTCTCGGGCAAGTAACGTACCGATTGACAAAGGGAATTGCATACAGGGTTTGATTGAATCCTCGACATCGTGGTTCAACCGATGAAATCATCGAGGAGCATGTGGGAGCCAACATGGGTATCCAGATCCCGCTGTTGGTTATTGCCCGAGAGTCGTCTCGGTCATGTTCAAGGTCTCCCGACCCGTAGGGTCTACACACTTAAGGTTCGGTGGCGCTAGGGTTAGTAGGAAGACTAGTATGTGAATACGAATGTTGTTCGAGTCCGGATGAGATCCCTGACGTCACGAGGAGTTCGGAAGGGTCCGGAGGTAAAGAATAATATATAGGAAGTGGTGTTTGCCATCGGGAAAGTTTGGGGTTTCGGTAAAATCACGGACCACCGGAAGGGTCCCGGGTCCACCGGTGGGGCCACCATCCGGAGGGCCCCATGGGCCAAGGGGAAGGAACCAGCCCACAAGGGGCTGGTGCGCCTCTAGGCCCACCCCGCGCCTAGGGTTGAAACCCTAGGGGTGGGGCGCCCACCGGCTTGGGGGCACTCCACCCCTTGGCCGCCCCCCACGGAGATTGGATCTCCAGGGCCGCCACTACAGGGGCCTATATAAAGGGGGGAGGAGGGGGCTGCTTACCAACTCCCAAGGCGCAGCCCTCCCTCCCAACACATCTCCTCCTCCGTAAGAGCTCGGAAGCCTCGCCGAGATCTTGCTTCTCCACCATCACCACGCCGTCGTCTTGCCGGTGGAGCTGTCTTCCTCAACCTCTCCTTCCCCTTGCTGGATCAAGAAGGAGGAGACGTCGATCGTCCCGTCACGTGTGTTGAACGCGGAGGTGCTGTCCGTTCAAAGACTTGGCATCGGTGATCTGAATCACGTTCGAGTACGACTCCATCATCACCTTGCAAGCTTCCGCACGCGATCTACAAGTGGTATGTAGATGCAATCTCTCTCCATTACTCGTAGCATAGATGAACTCATAGATAGATCTTGGTGAAGCCGTGGGAAAAATTTTAATTTTCTGCAACGCTCCCCAACAAAGGCATCATGAGCTAGGTCTATCGTAGTTCTCTATTGCACGAGTAGAACACAATTTGTTGTGGGCGTTGATCTTGTCATCTTACTTGCCCTACTAGTCTTTTCTTGCTCAACGGTATTGTGGGATGAAGCGGCCGGACCAACCTTACACGTGCGCTTACGTGAGACCGGTTCCACCGATCGACATGCACTAGTTGCATAAGGTGGCTGGCGGGTGTCTGCTCTCCCACTTTAGTTGGAGCGGATTCGATGAACAGGGCCCTTATGAAGGGTAAATAGAAGTTGACAAAATCACGTTGTGGTGATTCGAGGTAAGAAAACGTTCTTGCTAGAACCCAATCGCAGCCACGTAAAAGATGCAACAACAACTAGAGGACGCCTAACTTGTTTTTGCAGCGATTGATCATGTGATGTGATATGGCCGAAGTTGTGATGAATGATGAATTGTGATGTATGAGATCATGTTCTTGTAATAGGATTCACGACTTGCATGTCGATGAGTATGACAACCGCAGGAGCCATAGGAGTTGTCTTTATTTTTGTATGACCTGCGTGTCATTGAAGAACGCCATGTAAACTACTTTACTTCATTACTAAACGCGTTAGTCATAGAAGTAGAAGTAGTCGTTAGCGTGACAACTTCATGAAGACACGATGATGGAGATCATGATGATGGAGATCATGGTGTCAAGCCGGTGACAAGATGATCATGGAGCCTCAAGATGGAGATCAATGGAGCTTGATGATATTGGCCATATCATGTCACAACTATATAATTGCATGTGATGTTTATTATGTTTATACATCTTGTTTACTTAGGACGACGGTAGTAAATAAGATGATCCTTACAAAATTTCAAGAAGTGTTCTCCCTAACTGCACCGTTGCTACAGTTAAATCGCTTCTAAGCACCACGTGATGATCGGGTGTGATGGATCCTTACGCTCACATACAACGGTGTAAGACAGATTTACACAAATGAAAACACTTAGGGTTAACTTGACGAGCCTAGCATGTACGCAGACATGGCCTCGAACACGGAGACCGAAAGGTCGAACACGAGTCGTATGGAAGATACGATCAACATGAAGATGTTCACCGACGATGACTAGTCCGTCTCACGTGATGATCGGACACGGGCTAGTCGACTCGGATCGTGTAACACTTAGATGACTAGAGGATGTCTAATCTAAGTGGGAGTTCATAATTTTGATTAGAACTTTATTATCATGAACTTAGTCTAAAACCTTTGCAAGTATGTCTTGTAGATCAATGGCCAACGCTAATGTCAACATGAACTTCAACGCTGCTCCTAGAGAAAACCAAGCTGAAAGATGATGGCAGCAACTATACGGATCGGGTCCGAACCCGAGGATCATCCTCATAGCTGCCAAGAAACAAGATGTCCTAGAAGCACCGTTAGGTGACCCACTGTTCTCCCAAATACGCAAGACGATTTGAACGTCTGGCGGACTCGCTCGATGATTACTCCCTCGTTCGATGCGGCATGCTCTACAGCTTAGAACCGGGCTCCAAAAGCGTTTTGAGCATCACGGAGCATATGAGATGTTCAAGAGCTGAAACTAGTTTTCCAAGCTCATGCCCGGTCGAGAGATATGATGTCTCGACAAGTTCTACAGATTGTAAGATGGAGGAAAACAGTTACAAGGAGCACATCCTCAAGATGTCAGGTTGCACAACCGTATGACCCAAATGAACATTAACCTCCCGGATGAGGCGGTCATTGACAGAATCCTCGATCGCTTCCACCAAGCTACAAGAGCTTTGTGATGAACTACAACATGCGGGGATGGTGAAGACCATTCTGAAGTGTACTCAATCTTCAAGTCAGCAGAGGCTGAAATCAAAAGGAACATCAAGTGTTGATGGTCAATAAGACCACTAAGTTCAAGAAGGGCAAGGGAAGAAGAACTTCAAGAAGGACGGCAAAGATGTTGCCGCGCCCGTAAGCTTTGCCGGAAGAAGTCAAAGAATGGACCCAAGCACGAGACCGAGTGCTTTTATTGCAAGGGAAGGGTCATTTGGGCGGAACTGCCCCAAATACTTAGCGGATAAGAAGGCCGGCAACACCAAAGGTATATTTGATATACATGTAATTGATGTGTACCTTACCGATTACTCGTAGTAACTCCCAGGTATTTGATACCGTGCCGTTGCTCATATTTGTAACTCACAATGCAGAGCTGCGGAATAAACGGAGACGGCAAAGGACGAGGTGACGATCTTGCGCGTCGGGAATGGTTCCAGAGTCGATGTGATCGCCGTCGACGCGCTGCCTCTACATTTACCTACGGGATTAGTTTTGAACCTTAATAATTGTTATTTAGTGCCAAGTTTGAGCATGAACATTGTATCCGGATCTCGCTTTGATACAAGATGGCTACTCATTTAAGTCTGAGAATAATGGTTGTTCGATTTATATGAGAGATATGTTTTATGGTCATGCTCCGATGGTCAATGGTTTATTCTTAATGAATCTCGAGCGTAATATTACACATGTTCATAGTGTGGATGCCAAAAGATGTAAAGTTGATAACGATAGTCCCACATACTTGTGGCACTCGCCGCCTTGGTCACATTGGTGTCAAGCGCATGAAGAAGCTCCATGCAGATGGACTTTTAGAGTCTCTTGATTATGAATCATTTGACACATGCGAACCATGCCTCTTAGGCAAAATGACCAAGACTCCGTTCTCCGGAACAATGGAGCGAGCAACCAACTTGTTGGAAATCATACATACCGATGTGTGCGGTCCAATGAGCGTTGAGGCTCGCGGAGGATATCGTTATGTTCTCACTCTCACTGATGACTTGAGTAGATATGGGTATGTCTACTTAATGAAACACAAGTCTGAGACCTTTGAAAAGTTCAAGGAATTTCAGAATGAGGTGGAGAATCAACGTGACCGAAAGATAAAGTTCCTACGATCAGATCGTGGAGGAGAATACTTAAGTCACGAATTTGGCACACACTTAAAGAAATGTGGAATCGTTTCACAACTCACGCCGCCTGGAACACCTCAGAGAAACGGTGTGTCCGAACGTCGTAATCGCACTCTATTGGATATGGTGCGGTCTATGATGTCTCTTACCGATTTACCGCTGTCATTTTGGGGATACGCTCTAGAGACAGCTACATTCACTTTAAATAGGGCACCGTCTAAATCCGTTGAGACGACACCGTATGAATTATGGTTTGGGAAGAAACCTAAGATGTCGTTTCTAAAAGTTTGGGGATGCGATGCTTATGTCAAGAAACTTCAACCTGAAAAGCTCGAACCCAAGTCGGAAAAATGCGTATTCATAGGATACCCTAAGGAAACTGTTGGGTATACCTTCTACTTAAGATCCGAAGGAAAAGTCTTTGTTGCCAAGAACGGATGCTTTCTAGAAAGAGTTTCTCTCGAAAGAAGTAAGTGGGAGGAAAGTAGAACTCGATGAAGTACTACCTCTCGAACAGAGAGTGATGCAACGCAGAAACCGCTTCGTGATGCCCACACCAACCAAGAGGAAATCATTGATGATGATCAAGATACTTGGATCAAGTTACTATTGAACTTCGAAGGTCCACAAGGACACGCCCGCACTGTAATGGTACGGCAACCTGTCATGGAAATCATGTTGCTAGACAACAATGAACCTTCGAACTATGAAGAAGCAATGGCGGGCCCGGATTCCAACAAATGGCTTGAGGCCATGAAATCCGAGATAGAATCCATGTATGAAAACAAAGTATGGACTTTGACAGACTTGCCCGATGATCGGCGAGCGATAGAAAATAAATGGATTTTTAAGAAGAAGACGGACGCGGATGGAAATGTCACCATCTATAAAGCTCGACTTGTCGCTAAGGGTTATCGACAAGTTCAAGGGATTGACTACGACGAGACATTCTCTCCCGTAGCGAAGCTTAAGTCCGTCCGAATCATGTTAGCAATTGCCGCATACTATGATTATGAGATATGGCAGATGGACGTCAAAACGGCATTCCTTAATGAACATCTTAAGGAAGAGCTGTATATGATGCAGCCGGAAGGTTTTGTCGATCCTCAGAACGCTAACAAAGTATGCAAGCTCCAGCGATCCATTTATGGACTGGTGCAAGCGTCTCGAGTTGGAACATTCGCTTTGATGAGATGATCAAAGCGTTTGGTTTATGCGACTTATGGAGAAGCTGCGTTTACAAGAAAGTGAGTGGGAGCTCAGAGCATTTCTCCTACTATATGTAGATGACATACTCTTGATGGGAAATGATACAAAACTTCGACAGCATAAAGGCCTACTTGAATAAGTGTTTTTCAATGAAGGACCTTGGAGAAGCTGCTTATATATTAGGCATCAAGATCTATAGGGATAGATCGAGACGCCTCATAAGTCTTTCACAAAGCACATACCTTGATAAGATTTTGAAGAGGTTCAAAATGGATCAGTCCAAGAAAGGGTTCTTGCCTATGTTACAAGGTGTGAAATTGAGCTCAGCTCACCACCGACCACGGCAAAAGATAAAGAAGAGATGAGTGTCATCCCTATGCTTCAGCCATAGGATCTATTATGTATGCCATGTCTGTGTACTGACCGATGTAAACCTTGCCGTAAGTTTGGTTGCAAGATACCAAAGTAATCCCGCAAGGAACACCGGACAGCGGTCAAGAATATCCTGAAGTACCGAAAAGGACAAAGGACATGTTTCGTTTATGGAGGAGACGAAGAGCTCGTCAGAAGGGTTACGCCGACGCTTAGCTTCGACTCAGATCTGGATGACTCTAAGTCACAAACCGGATACGTGTATATGTTGAATGGTGGAGCAAGAGCTGGTGCAGCCGCAAGCGAGCGTCGTGGCGGGATCTACGTGTGAAGCGGAGTACATGGCAGCCTCGAAGGCAGCGCATGAAGCGATTTGGGTGAAGGAGTTCATCACTGACCTAGGAGTCATACCCAATGCGTCGGGGCCGATCAAACTCTTCTGTGACAACACTTGAGCTATTGCCCTAGCCAAGGAGCCCAGGTTTCACAAGAAGACTAGGCACATCAAGCGTCGCTTCAACTCCATCCGTGAAAATGTTCAAGATGGAGACATAGAGATATGCAAAGTACACACGGATCTGAATGTCGCAGATCCGTTGACTAAACCTCTCTCGCGTGCAAAACATGATCAACACCGTAACTCTATGGGTGTTCGATTCATCACAATGTAACTAGATTAGTGACTCTAGTGCAAGTGGGAGATCATTGGAAATATGCCCTAGAGGCAATTATAAAAGTATTATTATATTTCAATGTTCATGATAATTGTCTTTTGTTCATGCTATAACTGTGTTATCCGGAAATCGTAATACACGTGTGAACACTTAGACCACAATATGTCCCTAGTGAGCCTCTAGTTGACTAGCTCGTTGATCAATAGATAGTCATGGTTTCGACTATGGACATTGGATGTCGTTGATAACGGGATCACATCATTAGGAGAATGATGTGATGGACAAGACCCAATCATAAGCATAGCATAAAAGATCGTATAGTTCGCTTTGCTAGAAGCTTTGCCAATGTCAAGTATCTATTCCTTCGACCATGAGATCGTAACTCCGGTTACCGTAGGAGTGCCTTGGGTGTATCAAACGTCACAACGTAATCGGGTGACTATAAAGGTGCATTACGGTATCTCCGAAAGTATCTGTTGGTTGACACTAATCGAGATCGGATTTGTCACTCCGTATGACGGAGAGGTATCTCTCGCCCACTCGGTAATGCATCATCATAATGAGCTCAAAGTGACCAAGGTGTTGGCCACGGATCATGCATTACGATGCGAGTAAAGTGACTTGCCGGTAACGAGACCGAATGAGGTATTGGGATACCGACGATCGAGTCTCGGGCAAGTAACGCATCGATTGACAAAGGGAATTGCATACGAGGGTTTGATCGAATCCTCGACATCGTGGTTCAACCGATGAAATCATCGAGGAGCATGTGGAGCCAACATGGGTATCCAGATCCCATGTTGGTTATTGCCCGAGAGTCGCCTCGGTCATGTCTGCGTGTCTCCGAACCCGTAGGGTCTACACACTTAAGGTTCGGTGGCGCTAGGGTTAGTAGGAAGACTAGTATGTGAATACGAATGTTGTTCGAGTCCCTGATGAGATCCCTGACGTCACGAGGAGTTCGGAAGGGTCCGGAGGTAAAGAATAATATATAGGAAGTGGTGTTTCGCCATCGGGAAAGTTTCGGGTTTCGGTAAAATCGGGACCACCGGAAGGGTCCTGGGTCCACCGGTGGGGCCACCCATCCGGAGGGCCCCATGGGCCAAGGGGAAGGAACCAGCCCACAAGGGGCTGGTGCGCCCCTAGGGTCCACCCCCTGCGCCTAGGGTTGAAACCCTAGGGGTGGGGGGCGCCCCACCTGGCTTGGGGGGCACTCCACCCCTTGGCCGCCGCCCCCCCTAGAGATTGGATCTCCAGGGCCGCCACCCCACAGGGGCCTATATAAAGGGGGAGGAGGGGGCTGCTGTACCAACTCCCAAGGCGCAGCCCTTCCCCTCCCCAACACATCTCCTCCTCCGTAAGAGCTCGGCGAAGCCTGCCGAGATCGCTTCTCCACCATCACCACGCCGTCGTCTGCTGCCGGTGGAGCTGTCTTCCTCAACCTCTCCTTCCCCTTGCTGGATCAAGAAGGAGGAGACGCCGATCGTCCCGTCGTGTGTTGAACGCGAGGTGCTGTCCGTTCAGCACTTGGCATCGGTGATCTGAATCACGTTCGAGTACGACTCCATCATCACCTTGCAAGCTTCCGCACGCGATCTACAAGTGGTATGTAGATGCAATCTCTCTTCCATTACTCGTAGCATAGATGAACTCATAGATAGATCTTGGTGAAGCCGTAGGAAAAATTTTAATTTTCTGCAACGTTCCCCAACATTACAAAAGGGAAACAGAGAGTTTACATTGCAATCTCGGTGGGACCGATCGCTCACTTTGGTTAGACCGAAACGTTACGAAGGGAAACAGAGAGATTACAATCCCATCTCGGTGAGACCGAGATCCCTATCGGTAGGACTGATTTGCCTAGGGTTTGTGGCAGTGGCTATGACATTAGAACTCGGTGGCGCCGGATAGAAAGAATCGGTGTGACCGATTTTGGCTTTAGGTTTAGGTCATTTGTGGATGTGAGAAAGTAGTTGAGGGTTTTGGAGCATATCACCAAGCACATGAAGCAAGAGGCTCATTAAGCAACACCTCATCCCTCCTTGATAGTATTGGCTTTTCCTATAGACTCAATGTGATCTTGGATCACTAAAATGTAAAATGAAGAGTCTTGAGGTTTTGAGCTTGAGCCAATCCTTTGTCATTAGTATCTTGAGGGATCCACTTTCATCATCCATGCCATACCATTCATTGAGCTTTCCTGAAATAATAGTCTTGAAATAGTCATTAGCTCAATGAGCTATATGTTGTTATGAATTACCAAAACCACCTAGGGATAGTTGCACTTTCAATCTCCCCCTTTTTGGTAATTGATGACAACATATAGATCAAAGCTTCAACAAATGATAATAAGATTGAAAAACATCGTCGCTTTGAGAAGTATGTGATAAGCAAGAGCTCCCCCTAAATTTGTGCATAGTTTAGGATTTGCTTTGGACTGCAAATGCACAAGGAATTAGGCTCATGGGTTACTCTTCCATGTCACACACATCTTGGTGGAGCGCTCAAAATGATAAAGATTGAATACATGCACACATCACCAGGTAAAGTGAATGATCACATATGGATAGGTAAGATAATATCATCAAACATGCATAAGTGTAGCTTATGATCAGACACATGATCATCAATGTCTCACAAAAACAACATAGTATCTCAAGCAATCAAAAGCAAACAAAGTTTAACCACCAAAGCAAGAGAGAAAAAAAGCAACACTCTCTCTCTAGAAGCCTATGATCTATACATTTTTCTCCCCCTTTGGCAACAAGTTACCAAAAAGTTCATAGAAAATGCATAGTGCTAGATCGACTCTCAGGCTTGATCTTCAGGTGGTGGTGTAGTGATGGCTCCTTGGACGAAGGCTTCTGTTGAAGTGGATGGAGCTGGAGGAGTTGGTGCTGGAGATGGTTGCACTGGAGCTGTAGGAGCTGTAGCTGGTGCAGATGATGTGGCTCGTGTCTCATCACGCACTGCAGTGACCTCTGAGCTCTAGGCACTCTGGCAAATACATTAGTGGTAGTCTTGCCCTTCCTCTCCTGCATGTCATCCTGTAGCTGCTCCACAACCGATCAATCTCGCCATTTTGACATCTAGATCATAGAATTTTTGTTCCATGATTCTTTCCAAGCTCTCCTGATTTTGAGTGAGGGTGGCCAATCCCTGCTCAATCCTCGGTGTTGATGCTATCAAGTAACCAAGCTGCTCCTGCTTGTTCTTCAAAAAGTACTCAGATGCCTCCTCTTGAGTTGGCATCTTGGCAACCTTCTCTTTCCTTGCCCTCTCCTTCTTCTCTTGAGCTTGTACTGATGATGGTTCATTCTCATTCATGACAACCTGATTATCCTCAAAGTCTGGATAGAGAGCAAAATGTTCCTTATCCAATAGATATTTTCCTTTGCCCATCTTTGAGTTAATCAACTCCTGGATTTGTGGGGCATATCCACAACTTCTCTTTCGGTCTGTTGCAGTCCTCTTAATGGTCTCAACCATAAGGCTCATGACCTTGAATTTCTATGGCACATCAAACAAATGCAACATGTTGATTGCATGCCCTCTAATCATGTTATGGTCACCAGACTTAGGCAACAGAGTATGCCTTAGGATCCGGTTGATTGTTGGCAGCCCTGACAGAAGAAAGTAGACTGACCCAAACTTATGTGTCTCTATAGCTTTGTCTGGGATCTCCTTGTACATGTGTGCCATGGAATTGTGGTCCATCTTCTTCTTAGCATAGACATCCAAGTCATCTTCACTTTCCTTTGGGGCATTGATCAGTTTTGCCCATTCCTCAACGGTTGACTGGTACCTTGTACCTTCAGACATCCAAACTATCCTCCCATCTGGATAGAAGTGTGCTGTGGAGTAGAATTGCATAATGAGTTCATCATTCCAGTTGGTGAGCTTTTGCCCAACAAAATCTGCAACTCCACAAGCAACAAAACTGTCTTGCACTCTAGGATAGTGTTCTTCATTTTCTTTCATGTAGGTCCAGTCGACCCACCTCATATCACACACTATGGGCTTCTTGTCCAACAAGATTGTCTCATAGAAATCCTGCTGTTCCTTTGTGTGGAACCTGTAGTCAACAGCAGTCCTTCTCCTTGTGGCATATGGATCTGTCATCCTTCATAGCCTCAACCCTGAATCTCTTCTGATATTCATGTCCTCAGCCACAGGATGGGCATCGTTATGGTCTGGTATCTTGGGCTTGAGCTTCCTCAGGACTTGTCCTTCTTCATCTTCCTCATCAGCAACTTCAGACACTGGGGCCTTGTTCTTTTCAGCAGCTGGAATACTCCTGGTATTCCTCTTTGGTGCAAGCTTGGGCTTGGGGGCAGCTTTGGGTGCTTCCTTGGGCTTTGATGTTGTAGCCCCTAACTTAATAGCATCACCCATAAGCTTTTGTGCCTTGGGTGCTGGTGCAACAACCTCTTCTTCCTCTTCAGAGTCTCTCCTCATTGAGGGATTTCCAAGAACCTGGGCAGTAGTGGTTCTGGCTCTCTTCTTCTTCTTATCCTGAGCAGCAGCTTCATCTTCTGATTCAATGGTAAACTTCATAGTTTCTCCAGTGGGAACTTTCTTGGGTTTGGAAGTTGTGACTCTCTTTGCAGGTGCCACTTTGGGTTCAGTCTTTTCAGGCACTTGAATAGATCCTCTGACCTTCAGCATAGGTGTCCTCTTGGCAGGAACCTTCCTATTGAGTCCAGGTTTAGTGTTCTTTGCTGAGCCATACTCCTTTTTGAGCACTACCTTCTTGGAGGTAGCCTCATCCTCTTCTGCTCTATAATCCTCATCCTCAGAATCTGAGGTTATCTTCTTCCTTGTCCTGGTGGCAACTTTAGGCAGATTGCTTGGGGTGCTCCTGCTGCCTTCATCTGAAGTGCTAGAGGGACTAGTGCCCTCACTCATGTGATTGTGCTCTTCTGACCTGTTCTGACTATCACTTTGGTCTGACATGCTGCAAATCACTGACTGCTGACCCTGTGAAGAGTTATAGATGAGATAGAGTGGATGAGCATCACAAAAAGCAGAGATTTTTGCAAAAGAATGATTCAAAATTTCAGTTTTAGTTTTCCACAGAAAGCATTTCGGATCAACCAATTTTCAAGCTCGGTGATACCGAAGCAGTTTTGGAACCTAAACTGATGAACTCGGTTGGACCGAGTCACAGTTCGGTGGCACCAAGACTACTAGGGTTTCACAAAGTCCTAAAATTGGTCTCACCGATTAGCAATTCTCGGTCAGACCGAGAATTACTAGTGCAATGGCGTTAGCCAAATCGGTGGGACCGAGTTTTTCAACTCGGTGGGTCCGAGATGGTTTCGGCGGAAACCTAACCCTAAATTTTCGAATCCCATCTAATCTAAGGATTGCATTGACTGGATAGGAGTGTTTCAATCGTGGCAAGAATCATTAAGAACACAATGTGCTAGGAATCAGACGAGGATAGCACAGTGATCGAGTGCATACCCTAGCTTGGCGATGAACTCGCTACGGCGGCAACGGCAGGGGTGAATTCCGTTGACGGCGGCGGAGACCAGCGATAGGAGGCGGCTGGCGACGAGGAGATGATCCGGAGACCCTGATGGCAGAGCAAGCTATTGCGCGGGCGAAGAGGTTTGGAGAAATTTCCAAATTTTTGCCCGTGAGTATATATAGCCCGACCCTGTCGGTGTGACCGAGTGGAACAACTCGGTGGCACCGAGATGCATAACTGTGTATAGTTACAGCAACTCGGTGTGACCGAAAAGTTCAAATCGGTTGCACCGAGATTGAAAACCTAGATCGACTTAGTGATCTCGGTAGGACCGAAATGGAGGAATCGGTCAGAACGAGAATCACAAAGAAGTTTTGGAAGTTTAAGTCTATGACGAATCGGGGACTCCGAGTGCTCCTCACACAGAGTGTTTCGAATCTGACTTGATCAAATTTTGTGATGTAGAATGAATAGAGTTTGAGACGAGAATAGCATAGATAGCTAGAGAAGGTTCTTAGGCATTCTTGTCCATCCACTTGGCAAAAAGAAAAAGAAGCCAATCACTCAAAACAACAAGTGGATGTCCTTGGATGTGTAAAATATGCACCAACATGCTCACACAATAAGATGGCAAATGAAATATGTGGCAAAACATGCACAACCAATTCTAGCATCTATCAAACAATTGGCGATGACTAGGTCATCTATATATGAGTATATTGACTTAGGAGTCAAATGCAAACATTTGATCATAGGTCATACTCATCGTTTAAGCTCAAGTGGGGTTACCACTTTTACATAATGCATTGATGTGTTCACACCATTAGAGTTGCTTTGACTCAATTCTTAGAGTTAAGCTCCTCCTAGATGTGAGATCCCCTTTTAGAGGATGAACTAACCTTGGGTTTTGTCGATGATGACTTCATGTAGGTGTTGAAGATGTGGATGCTCAATGTTGATGTAGATCATTTGGAGCAATCCTTTGGAGTGAGTTGCACTTTCAACTTACCTACATGGGTTAGTCCCACAAGGAACAAACAAGAATATCCATACACATAGAGTGATGCACACACAAGATGATGTCCATGAAATCATTAGGTTACCTTGTCCCTTGCCTTACCAACATGATGGTTTGTGACTCCTTGAACTAGTGCAAGATGTGGAAGTTGATTGCACTTGTTCTTGCCATAATGATATGAGTGAAGAATGTTGGCGGAGTCATGCTCAAGAACTCTCTAGTTCTTCTTCTTTGGGATCCACATCATCTTGATGGGAATCCTTGGAGTTGTAGTTGTACTTGATGAAGTAGAACTTGACGTAGTCTTGGGAACCCACTTGACCGAGGCCTTAGGTGCTTCTTCAAATGCATCAATCTCTTCTTGAAGCTTGTCCTTGCCTTTGTTCTTGTGGTCTTGTGGTGGAAGATCATCTTGTGCTTGTGTTCCTTTGAAGGAAGTAGGATCATACTTCTCTTGTTGAGGAACAAACTTCGTCTTGGGGTATTGATCTTCTTCCCACTCAACTCCATTGGCATTGAACTTTCGTTCAAAACCAACACCTTGATTCTTCTGGTGCCTTCCTTGCTTGCGTACAATTTCCTCGAATTGCTTACTCCCGGCAAGGCTCTTGTAAACACCTTTCTCTATAATTCCCTTCAATAAGCTATTTTCTTTATCAAGTGTAACTTGGCTAAGAGAATCATTAGTGGAATCAAGAGAACTACTAGAAGCAACAATATTGGATTTGACATTATTATTGTTACTACTAGAGGAAGGATCTTTCTTGTACTTGTTACTAGACTTGACTTGAGGCATGTAAGTAGATAAGAGTAAACGCTTGGCAATGTAAGAAGAACTTTTCTTACGGAGATCATCATTGATTGCTTTTAAGAACTCATGCTCTTGCTCAAGATTGAGCTTTTCAAAGCATAACTTCTCATGAGCCCTTAAAAGTTCTCGATGATCTTCGAAGATAGTTTCATGAGCTAACTTAAGAGTGTTTAGTTCTTTAGTTAGAAGCTCAATCTTCTCCTTATCATTGTCATTCGTTTTATCTTGATTAGCATGATTTATTGACGTTTCATCATAGTATTCACCACTAGAGTTGTCAACAAGTAAATCATCATCCACAAGTAAGTCATCTTCATCACTATTGAAATCAACATACTCAGGATGTGTTACCTTTGGACCTTTGGCCATGAAGCATCTTCCAATTCCTTCATTTGGTGAATCAAATGTGTCGTAGGAGTTGGTTGACACAAGTGCTAGACCGGCAACGCCTTCATCTTGAGTATATTCGGAGTCGGAGTGATAGCTTCTCTCAGAGTGATTGTCGGAGTTGGAGCCGGATACCCATTCACCAACATGAGCTTGATGTCTTCGTTTTGTGTAGCTCCTTGATGACTTGTCCTTCCTTTCCGAATCCTTGCTTCTCCGTGAGGGTCTTCGTTCATAACGATCATCTCTACTCCTCCTCTCTCTCGGTGGTGATTCTTCTCTTTTTGCTTCTTCTTTTTGGAGAATCTTCTCTTCTTTTGTAGGGTGCCGTACACTCATTGGAATAGTGTCCGGGTCTCCCACAATTGTAGCAATTTTGCTCTCGACTAGAAGATCTTTTGTCATTGTAAGACCTTGACTTGGAGCTTCTTTCCTTGCTTCTACTCTTGTAGAATTTGTTGAAGTTCTTCACCATTATGCTCAATTCTTCATTGAAGGTTTGTTTCTCACTTGATGATGTGGGGGCTTCACTTGAGGCTTTGTAAGCACCACTTGACTTGTTGTGAAGTTCCTCCTTATCCTTAAGTGACATTTCATGAGCAACAATTCTTCCAATGACTTCGGTTGGCTTGAGATCTTTGTAATTTGGCATAATTTGGATCAATGTGCACACGGTATCATACTTTCCATCCAATGCTCTTAGGATCTTCTTGATGATGAATCTGTCGGTCATCTCTTCACTCCCTAAGCCGGCAATCTCATTTGAGATAGGAGCAAGCCTAGAGTACATTTCAGCAACACCTTCACCATCCTTCATTTTGAACTTGTCAAGCTGACTTTGGAGCACATCCAACTTGGATTCCTTGACGGAGTCGGTACCTTCATGCATATCAATCAAAGTATCCCAAATTTCCTTTGCATTCTCAAGACGGCTGATTTTGTTGAATTCTTCGGGGCACAATCCGTTGAAGATGATATCACAAGCTTGAGCGTTGTATTGCAGCATCTTCAATTCTTCCGCATTAGCTTCACGGTTAGGCTCTCTTCCATCAAAGAATTCACCTTGCAAGCCAATACAAATAATTGCCCAAACGGCGGGGTTATGCCCGAGAATATGCATTTTCATCTTATGCTTCCAACTAGCAAAATTAGTACCATCAAAGTAAGGACCTCTACGGTGATAATTTCCCTCACTAGACGCCATACTCTCCTAGGTTGTGAAACCAAGGCTATGACCACCAAAAGCTATGGAAATCAAAGAAAATGGAGACCAAAGCTCTGATACCACTTGTAGGACCTTGAAGTATGTCTAGAGGGGGGGTGATTAGACTACTTGACCAATTAAAAACTTAACCTTTTCCCAATTTTAGAGTTTGGCAGATTTTAGCTATCTTAGGACAAGTCAAGCAATCATCACACAAATCAAGCAAGCATGCAAAGAGTATATAGGCAGCGGAAATTAAAGCATGCAACTTACAAGAAAGTAAAGGGAAGGTTTGGAGGATTCAAACACAATTGGAGACACGAATGTTTTTGGCGTGGTTCCGATAGGTGGTGCTATCGTACATCCACGTTGATGGAGACTTCAACCCACGAAGGGTAACGGTTGCGCGAGTCCACGGAGGGCTCCACCCACGAAGGGTCCATGAAGAAGCAACCTTGTTTATCCCACCATGGCCGTCGCCCACGAAGGACTTGCCTCACTAGCGGTAGATCTTCACGAAGTAGGCGATCTCCTTGCCCTTACAAACTCCTTGGTTCAACTCCACAATCTTGTCGGAGGCTCCCAAGTGACACGTAGCCAATCTAGGAGACACCACTCTCCAAGAAGTAACAAATGGTGCGTTGATGATGAACTCCTTGCTCTTGTGCTTCAAATGATAGTCTTCCCAACACTCAACTCTCTCACATAGGTTTTGGATCTGGTGGAAAGAAGATTTGAGTGGAAAGCAACTTGGGGAAGGCTAGAAATCAAGATTCATATGGTAGGAATGGAATATCTTGGCCTCAACACATGAGTAGGTGGTTCTCTCTCAGAAATGGTAAGTTGGAAGTGTAGGTTTGTTCTGATGGCTCTCTCCACGAATGAAGAGGAGGTGGAGGGTATATATAGCCACCACACAAAATCTAACCATTACACACAATTTACCAAACTGGGTGGGACCGATTCAATAGACTCGGTCGGACCGATTTAGTAAACCTAATGACCGTTAGGATTTTTGGTGGGACCGACATGCAACTCGGTAAGACCGATTTGGTTAGGGTTAGGGCATAACGTAATCTCGGTAAGACCGATCACACAAACTCGGTGAGACCGATTTTGGTAATAAGCTTTCCAGAGAGTTGGTCAGGTAAACTCGGTGGGACCGATTTGCTCTTTTCGGTGAGACCGAAATGTTACAAAAGGTAAACAGAAAGTTTACATTGCAATCTCGGTGGGACCGATCGCTCACTTCGGTTAGACCGAAACGTTACAAAGGGAAACAGAGAGATTACAATCCCATCTCGGTGAGACCGAGATCCCTATCGATAGGACCGATTTGCCTAGGGTTTGTGGCAGTGGCTATGACATTAGAACTCGGTGGCGCCGGATAGAAAGAATCGGTGTGACCGATTTTGGCTTTAGGTTTAGGTCATTTGTGGATGTGAGAAAGTAGTTGAGGGTTTTGGAGCATACCACCAAGCACCTGAAGCAAGAGGCTCATTAAGCAACACCTCATCCCTCCTTGATAGTATTGGCTTTTCCTATAGACTCAATGTGATCTTGGATCACTAAAATGTAAAATGAAGAGTCTTGAGCTTTTGAGCTTGAGCCAATCCTTTGTCATTAGTATCTTGAGGGATCCACTTTCATCATCCATGCCTTGCCATTCATTGAGCTTTCCTGAAATAATAGTCTTGAAATAGTCATTAACTCAATGAGCTATATGTTGTTATGAATTAGCAAAACCACCTAGGGATAGTTGCACTTTCAGTTGTCACCAGGGAGGAAGCAGCTGAACACGAGGGGAGAGCGGAGGCAGCTCGCCAACACGCCGCAGCTCAGGAGGCGGTTGCCGCTGCATCTCAATACGACCCCAGTTTCACTTACGGATATCAGCCAGGCGGTCCTTGGTATTAGACCAACTTAGGCCAAAAGCCTAAGCTTGGGGGAGTACGTATTTCTCACCGACTTTACATTCATGTTCACACACTAGCCGTCGGTGCTCATACTCTTTCATTGTATTATCCATGCTAGTTTAAATTTCTTTTTCTAGTTTTCTTCTTGTGTGTTTGATAAACCTTAAGAAAAAAAACTAGTTAGTTCAATTTCCTTGCCTATAGTAGAAATTAAAATGAAAACCCAAAAAGATTTCTTATTCTTCTTTTACTTGTTGGGAGCTTTCCCGTGTAAATAGTTTTATTTTATTTTCTTTCCTTTGGGGGTCGAGAAGACCATATTGAAAATGTTTAGTGGCTCTCATATGCATGATTGTTTATTTTACTTAGAGCCCATATTACCATGTCTTCTCCTTTGAGTTGAATGCTTGCAGTTTCCAGCTCAGTCCAATGCACGTGCACTCTTATTATTATACACATCGTTCGGTCGTGCAAGTGAAAGGCAATAATGACGATATATGATGGACTTATTGAGATGAGAAAAGTTGGTATAAACTCGACCTCTCTTGTTTTTGTAAATATGATGAGTTCATCGTTTCTGATTCAGTTTATTATGAAGTAAACATATTTGCAATGACATTTAGAGATTATAGTTGCTTGTGCCATGCTTGATTAGCTATGAGTTATAATGGTTTATCTTGCGTGCCAACATGCTATTAGAATGATTATGATGTGGTATGATGGGGTGGTATCCTCCTTTGAATGAATTGAGTGACTCGACTTGGCACATGTTCACGCATGTAGTTGAAAATCAACATAGCCTTCATGATATTTATGTTCATGGTAGATTATATCCTACTCATGCTTGTACTCGGTGTAAATTAATTTTAATGGATGTTTATGACTGTTGTCGCTCTCTCACTTGGTCGCTTCCCGCCTTTTTGCTAGCCTTCACATGCACTAAGCGGGAATACTGCTTGTGCATCCAAACTCCATAAACCCCAAAGTTGTTCCATATGAGTCCACTATACCTTTCTATATGCGGTATTTACCTGCCGTTCCAAGTAAATTTGTATGTGCCAAACTCCAAACCTTCAAATGAAATTCTATTTTGTATGCTTGAGCAGCTCATGTTTCAACTAGGGCTGCCTATATCTTCCATGCTAGGTGGGTTATTCTCAAGAGGAGTGGACTCCGCTCCTCATTCACGAGAAAGGGCCGGTAACCGGGATGCCCAGTCCCATGATCCAAAAAGATCAAAGCAAATCAAAATAATTAAACAAAACTCCCCCAGGGCTATTGTTAGTTGGAGGCACTCGTTGTTTCAAGCAAGCCATGGATTGATGCTTGTTGGTCATTGGGGGAGTATAAACCTTTACCATTCTGTTTGGGAACTGCCTATAATGCATGTAGTATGGAAGATACAGCCATCTCATAGTTGTTGCGTTGACAGCAAAAGTATGCCGCTCAAAATGTTATTCAATCTCTATTATAAAATTGAGCTCTGGCACCTCTACAAATCCCTGCTTCCCTCTGCGAAGGGCCTATCTATTTACTTTTATGTTGAGTCATCACCCTTCTTATTAAAAAGCACCCGCTGGAGAGCACACTGTTATTTGCATTCATTACTATTGGTTTATTTTGGGTATGACTTGACTGGATCTCTTTTACCATGAATTACAATGTTTAGTCCGTCCTTGATCTTTAAAGGTGCTCTGCATTTATGTTTTGCGGTCTCAGAAAGGGCTAGCGAGATACCATTTTGTTATATCATGTTATAATTGTTTTGAGAAAGTGTTGTCATGCGAGTTTTGTTATTATGGCTCGCTAGCCGATTATGCTATTGATATGAGTAATTGTGAGACCTAAGTGTTATTGTGAGTATGGTTAGTTCATAATACTTGCTGAAACCTGAATGATGGCTTTGCATGTTTACAACAACAAGAGCAAACAGAGTTTGTAAAAGTTTTTCTTTATCACTTTCAGTTTATCAACTGAATTGCTTGAGGACAAGCAAAGGTTTAAGCTTGGGGGAGTTGATACGTCTCCAACGTATCTACTTTTCCAAACACTTTTGCCCCTTGTTTTGGACTCTAACTTGCATGATTTGAATGAAACTAATCCGGACTGACGCTGTTTTCAGCAGAACTGCCATGATGTTGTTTTATGTGTAGAAAATAAAAGTTCTTGGAATGTCCTAAAAATCCACGGAGGCACTTTTCGGAAAATATAAAAAATAATGGCGAAAGAATCAAGACCAGGGGGCCCACACCCTGTCCATGAGGGTGGGGGCGCGACCCCTCCCCCTGGGCGCGTCCCCCTATCTCATGGGCCCCCTGGACCTCCACCGACCTCAACTCCAACTCCATATATTCACGTTCGGGGAGAAAAAAATCAGAGAGAAAGTTTCATCGCATTTTACGACACGGAGCCGCTGCCAAGCCCTAATCTCTCTCGGGAGGGCTGATCTGGAGTCCGTTCGGGGCTATGGAGAGGGGGATTTGTCGCCGTCGTCACCATCAACCATCCTCCATCACTAATTTCATGATGCTCACCGCCGTGCGTGAGTAATTCCATCATAGGCTTGCTGGACGGTGATGGGTTGGATGAGATTTACCATGTAATCAAGTTAGTTTTGTTAGGGTTTGATCCCTAGTATCCACTATGTTCTAGGATTGATGTTGCTATGACTTTGCTATGCCTAATGCTTGTCACTAGGGCCCGAGTGCCATGATTTCAGATCTGAACCTATTATGTTTTCATGAATATATGTGTGTTCTTGATCCTATCTTGCAAGTCTATAGTCACCTATTATGTGTTATGATCCGACAACCCCGAAGTGACAATAATCGGGATATTTCTCGGTGATAACCATAGTTTGAGGAGTTCATGTATTCACTATGTGTAATGCTTTGTTCCGGTTCTGTATTAAAAGGAGGCCTTAATATCCCTTAGTTTCCGCTAGAACCCCGCTGCCACGGGAGGGTAGGACAAAAGATGTCATGCAAGTTCTTTCCGTAAGCACGTATGACTATTTACGGAATACATGCCTACATTACATTGATGAACTGGAGCTAGTTCTGTGTCACCCTATGTTATAGCTATTACATGAGGAATCGCATCCGGCATAATTATCCATCACTGATCCATTGCCTACGAGCTTTTCACATATTGTTCTTCGCTTATTTACTTTTCCGTTGCTACTGTTACAATCACTACAAAACCCAAAAACATTACTTTTGCTATCGTTACCTTTATTATCATATTACTTTGCTACTAAATACTTTGCTGCAGATACTAAGTTATCCAGGTGTGGTTGAATTGACAACTCAACTCCTAATACTCAAGAATATTCTTTGGCTCCCCTTGTGTCGAATCAATAAATTTGGGTTGAATACTTTACCCTCGAAAGCTGTTGCGATCCCCTACACTTGTGGGTTATCACCTACCTTGCTACATGAGCGTCGACATTCTGCTCAAGATACATTGAAACAACTCATCAACCCAGCAAAAAGGTGGGCAAAACAATCCTGAGCTCAATGTTTTTGATCCTACTATTTGAGTAACAGGGATGAGTCGACAAGATGACAAACCTAAAGATTTGAACAAAATAGTTTGCCATGTCTTGAATAACTATCCTGAGATTCTGCCTTATATCGAGTAAGTGCAAAGTACTACAGCTTATACATCACGGTCTACTAAACTTGCAACACATTCTTATATATTTAGATGTTTGACGCGATCACTATGTTCTGCGGCATGTATGAAGAGGAGTTACTAGAGCATAATCCAAGAAAATATGAGAAACGAGTTAGGGAGGGCTTTTGCGAAATGGTTGAAGAGCCATGTAAGCTTTTGAATTGCATTGTTAGTTCTTTTAATATATTGAGTACATAAGATGATCAACTTGTCTATTTTCTAACCATAGGTTAAGAAGATGCGGAGGAGGGGCAGGCATGTAGTGATACCCTTTATGCACTAGCAATAGGTCCTGACACTCAGGTAAGACAATATGCATCTTGTGTTGTTGGAAATGCGCGCTACAACACCATTGCACGCAATGAAGGCACGAAGACATGAAACAGTGCCGTGATGAGCACGGATACGCATGAGAAAGTGAAAATTGAAATGTATGCTAACATAACTGACATTGTTCGGTTGAAGCGTATCCTGGTTTTGAGGTTCATCGGTGTGTGGTTCTATTTTATGGTTGTTGGTATTAACCAGTTTACCAAGATCTCAAGACCCAAAGGTGATGATTATTTCAAATCCATCAATGTCAAGGTGTCGTACCGCACCGACAAGCCTTATATTTTGGCAAATCAAGCAACACAAACATTTTTCTTGGAAGACACATTTCCAGGCAACCAATACTGGAGAGTATTGCAAAAGTTTGAGCATAGGGATTTATTTAATGAAGTTGCACATCAAGATGATGCTTACACTGATGTTGATGTAGAAGCTTTTGTTGATGTTTATGATATGTTTGAGGACCAACACATCAATATGGTTGGAGAAAAGATTTACTGTCGGGGTGTGGAAGTAGATGAGTTGATCAATAAGCAGCCAACACTCAAGGACATTAACGGTGAAGAACAAAATGACACTGGGCAGAATTATGATTCGCACTGATACACATGGTGAAGATGTTGATGCTGCTACTTCGGATGATGATTCGATTGCTTTTGACGTATTTGCTTGTGAGAAGTGGACTTATTATCTATGTGAATTTGGGTTTGCTATCACCACTGAAACCTAATGAAGTTGTTTAGTATTTTGCACTGAGAAGTGAGAACATCACTTACTATGTATGTTGACTTGTGTTTAAAGATTGTATGATGATTGAAACATGATGACATTATTCTTTAGTAGTACTCATATTTTTCAGTGGAACTTGTATTTGATGATTCTGCAATGTAGCTGATGGTAGTTTGCTGTTAGACTGCAGTTTATTATAGGCCTTGCAATGGGAACAGAGCTGACCTGCAGGGCCTCTGCTAATTTATTTATTTATTAGCAAAAGGGGTTGCCCCCTCGATTTCTGTTAATAGAAATCACTAGATGTTCACAACACTAGATGCCCAACATGATAAACAAGTTTCATTCATTACTAGTTTCATCAAATGGTCATGCCAGAGCGACTGAATACATCACGAGTGCTACATATACAACAAATAAAGAGACAATCATTCTACAGGGCACAATGATCTTGCCCATTATCTTCACAAGCTATTTCTGTTGGGGAATGCGGTAATTTCAAAAAAATTCCTAAGATCACGCAAGATCTATCTATGTGATGCATAACAACGAGAGGGGAGAGTGTGTCCACATACCCTCGTAGACCGAAAGCGGAAGTGTTTAGTAAACGCGGTTGATGTAGTCGAACGTCTTCGCGACCAACCGATCCAAGCACCGAACGTACGGCACCTCCGCGTTCAGCACACGTTCAGCTCGGGGACGTCCCTTGTACTCTTGATCCAGTTGAGGCGGAGGGAGAGTTTCGTCAGCACGACGGCGTGGTGACGGTGATGATGAAGTTACCGGCGCAGGGCTTCGCCTAAGCACTACGACGATATGACCGAGGTGTGTAACTATGGAGGGGGGCACCACACACGGCTAAACAATGTCAACTTGTGTGTCTAAGGGGTGCCCCCTCCCCCGTTATAAAGGAGTGGAAGAGGGGGGAGGGCCGTCCCTCTATGGTGCCCCCTAGGGGAGTCCTACTCCCATCGGGAGTAGGATTCCCCCCTTCCCTAGTTGGACTAGGAGAGGAAGGAAGGGGGAGGAAGGAGGAAGGAAAGGGGGGGGGCGCCCCCCACCCAATTCAGATTGGGCTTGGGGGGTGTCCCCCTCCTAGGCTCCCTTTTCCTCTCTCCCACTATGGCCAATAAGGCCCATATACTTCCCGGGGGGTTCTGGTAACCTCCCGGTACTCCGGTATATGCCCGAACTCACCCGGAACCATTCCGATGTCCAAACATAGGCTTCCAATATATCAATCTTTATGTCTCGACCATTTCGAGACTCCTCGTCATGTCTGTGATCACATCCGGAACTCTGAACTACCTTCAGTACATCAAAACACATAAACTCATAATTTCAATTGTCATCAAACATTAAGCGTGCGGACCCTACGGGTTCGAGAACTATGTAGACATGACTAAGACACGTCTCCGGTCAATAACCAATAGCGGAACCTGGATGCTCATATTGGTTCCTACATATTCTATGAAGATCTTTGTCGGTCAAACCGCATAACAACATACGTTGTTCCCTTTGTCATCGGTATGTTACTTGCCCGAGATTCGATCGTCGGTATCTCAATACCTAGTTCAATCTCGTTACCGGCAAGTCTCTTTACTCGTTCCGTAATACTTCATCCTGCAATTAACTCATTAGTCACAATGCTTGCACGGCTTATAGTGATGAGTATTACCGAGAGGGCCCAGAGATACCTCTTCGAAACATGGAGTGACAAATCCTAATCTCGATCTATGCCAACCCAACAAACACCTTCGGCGACACCTGTAGAGCACCTTTATAACCATCCTTTTATGTTGTGACGTTTGGTAGCACACAAGGTGTTCCTCCGGTATTCAGGAGTTGCATTATCTCATAGTCTGAGGAACTTGTATAAGTCATGAAGAAAGCAGTAGCAACAAAACTAACACGAACATAATGCTAAGCTAATGGATGGGTCATGTCCATCACATCATTCTCCTAATGATGTGATCCCGTTCATCAAATGACAACACATATCTATGGTTAGGAAACATAACCATCTTTGATTAACAAGCTAGTCAAGTAGAGGCATACTAGGGACTATAGGTTTTGTATATGTATTCACACATGTACTAAGTTTCCGGTTAATACAATTCTAGCATGAATAATAAACATTTATCATAAATTAAGGAAATAAATAATAACTTTATTGTTGCCTCTAGGGCATATTTCTTCAGTCTCCCACTTGCCCTAGAGTCAATAATCTAGATTACATAGTAATGATTCTAACACCCATGGAGCTTTGGTGCTGATCATGTTTTGCTTGTGAGAGAGTCTTAGTCAACGGGTCCGCAACATTCAGATCCATGTGTATCTTGCAAATCTCTATGTCCCCTTCTGACACTTTATGACGGATGGAATTGAAGCGTCTCTTGATGTGCTTAGTTCTCTTGTGAAATCTGGATTCCCTTGCCAAGGCAATTGCGCTAATATTGTCACAAAAGATTTTCATTGGACCCGACGCACTAGGTACACCTAGATCAGAGATGAACTCCTTCATCCAAACTCCTTCATTTGCTGCTTCTGAAGTAGCAATGTACTCCACTTCACATGTAGATCCCGCCATGACACTCTGTTTGGAACTGCACCAACTGACAGCTCCTCCATTCAATAAAAATACGTATCCGGTTTGCGAATTAGAGTCATCCGGATCAGTGTCAAAGCTTGCATTGACATAACCGTTTACGAAGAGATCTTTTTCACCTCCATAAACAAGAAACATATCCTTAGTTCTTTTTAGGTTTTTCAGGATGTTCTCTTGACCGTTGTCCAGTGTTCCACTCTGGGATTACTTTGGTACCTCCCTGCTATCCTTATAGCAAGACATACATCAGGTCTGGTACACAACATTGCATACATGATAGAACCTATGGCTGAAGCATAGGGAATGACTTTCATTTTCTCTCTATCTTCTGCGGTGGTCGGGCTTTGAGTCTGACTCAACTTCACACCTTGTAACATAGACAAGAACCCTTTCTTTGACTGATCCATTTTGAACATCTTCAAAACTTTATCAAGGTATGTGCTTTGTGAAAGTCCAATTAGGCGTCTTAATCTATCTCTATAGATCTTGATGCCCAATATGTAAGCAGTTTCTCCAAGGTCTTTCATAGAAAAACTCTTATTCAGGTATCCCTTTATGCTATCCAGAAATTCTATATCATTTCCAATCAACAATATGTCATCTACATATAAGATCAGAAATGATACAGAGGTCCCACTCACGTTCTTATAAATACATGCTTCTCCAAAAGTCTGTATAAAACCATATGCTTTGATCACACTATCAAAGCGTTTATTCCAACTCCGAGAGGCTTGCACCAGTCCATAAATGGATCGCTGGAGCTTGCACACTTTGCTAGCACCCTTTGGATCAACAAAACCTTCCGGTTGCATCATATACAACTCTTCTTCCAGAAATCCATTCAGGAATGCAGTTTTGACATCCATTTGCCAAATTTCATAATCATAAAATGCAGCAATTGCTAACATGATTCGGACAGACTTAAGCATCGCTATGGGTGAGAAAGTCTCATCATAGTCAACTCCTTGAACTTGTCGAAAAGCTTTTGCAACAAGTCGAGCTTTGTAAACAGTAACATTACCATCTGTGTCGGTCTTCTTCTTAAAGATCCATTTATTTTCTATGGCTTGCCGATCATCCGGCAAGTCCACCAAAGTCCACACTTTGTTCTCGTACATGGATCCCATCTTAGATTTCTTGGCCTCAAGCCATTTCACAGAATCTGGGCTAATCATCCCTTCCTCATAGTTCGTAGGTTCATGATGGTCTAGTAACATGACTTCCAGAATAGGATTACCATACCACTCTGGTGCGGATCTTACTCTGGAAGACCTACAAGGTTCGGTAGTAACTTGATCTAAAGCTTCAGGATCATCATCATTAGCTTCCTCACTAATTGGTGTACGAATCACGGGAACTGATTTCTGTGATGAACTACTTTCCAACAAGGGAGAAGGTACAATTACCTCATCAAGTTCTACTTTCCTCCCACACTTCTTTCGAGAGAAACTCCTCTAGAAAGGATCCATTCTTAGCAACAAAGATTTTGCCTTCAGATCTGTGATAGAATGTGTACCCAACAGTTTCCTTTGGGTATCCTATGAAGACGCACTTCTCCGATTTGGGTTCGAGCTTATCTTGTTGAAGCTTTTTCACATAAGCATCGCAGCCCCAAACTTTAAGTAACGACAACTTTGGTTTCTTGCCAAACCATAGTTCATAAGCTATCGTCTCAACGGATTTAGATGGTGCCCTATTTAAAGTGAATGCAGCCATCTCTAAAGCATAACCCCAAAACGATAGTGGTAAATCAGTAAGAGACATCATAGATCGCACCATGTCTAATAAAGTACGGTTACAACGTTCGGACACACCATTTCACTCTGGTGTTCCAGGTGGCGTTAATTGTGAAACTATCCCATGTTGTTTCAAATGAAGACCAAACTCGTAACTCAAATATTCTCCTCCACGATCAGATCATACAAACTTTATTTTCTTGTTACGATGATTATCCACTTCTCTCTGAAATTCTTGAACTTTTCAAATGTTTCAGACTTATGCTTCATCAAGTAGATATAACCATATTTGCTCAAATCATCTGTGAAGGTAAGAAAATAATGATACCCACCATGAGCATCAATACTCATTGGACCGCATACATTGGTATGTGTTATTTCCAACAAGTCAGTAGCTCGTTCCATTGTTCCGGAGAATGGAGTTTTAGTCATCTTGCCCATAAGGCACGATTCGCAAGCACCAAGTGATTCATAATCAAGTGATTCCAAAAGTCCATCAGTGTGGAGTTTCTTCATGTGCTTTACACCGATATGACCCAAACGACAGTGCCACAAATAAGTTGCACTATCATTATTAAACTTCAATCTTTTGGCTTTAACACTATGAATATGTGTATCACTACTATCGAGATTCAACAAAATAGACCACTCATCAGGGGTGCATGACCATAAAAGATATTACTCATATAAATAGAACAACCATTATTCTTTGATTTAAATGAATAACCGTCTCGCATTAAACAAGATCCAGATATAATGTTCATGCTCAACGCTGGCACCAAACAACAATTATTCAGGTCTAAAACTAATCTCGATGGTAGATGTAGAGGTAGCATGCCGACCGCGATCACATCGACTTTGGAACCATTTCCCACGCGCATCATCACCTCGTCCTTAGCCAATCTTCGCTTAATCCGTAGCCCCTGTTTCGAGTTGCAAATATGAGCAATGTAACCAGATCAAATACCTAGGCGCCATCATGCGAGCATTAGTTAAGTACACATCAATAACATGTATATCAAATATACCTTTCACTTTCCCATCCTTCTTATCCGCCAAATACTTAGGGCAGTTCCGCTTCCAGTGACCAGTCCCTTTGCAGTAGAAGCACTTAGTTTCAGGCTTAGGTCTAGACTTGGGTTTCTTGTCTTGAGCAGCAACCTTTTTTCCGTTCTTCTTGAAGTTCCCTTTCTTCCCTTTGCCCTTTTTCTTGAAACTAGTGGTCTTATTGACCATCAATTCTTGATGCTCCTTTTTGATGTCTACCTCTGCGGCCTTTAGCATGGCGAAGAGCTCGGGAATAGTCTTGTCCATCCCTTGCATATTATAGTTCATCACGAAGCCTTTATAGCTTGGTGGCAGTGATTGAAGAACTCTGTCAATGACACAATCAACTAGAAGATCAACTCCCAGCTGGGTCAAGTGATTATGATACCCAGATATTTTGAGTATGTGTTCACTGACAGAACTATTCTCCTCCATTTTGCAGCTGTAGAACTTGTTGGAGACTTCATATCTCTCAACTCAGGCATTTGCTTGAAATATTAAATTCAACTCTTGGAACATCTCATATGCTCCATGACGTTCAAAACGTCGTTGAAGTCCCGATTCTAAGCTGTAAAGCATGGCTCACTGAACTATCAAGTAGTCATTAGCTTTCTCTGCCAGACATTCTTAACGTCATTAGTAGCATCTACAGCAGGCCTAGCACCTAGCGGTGCTTTCAGGACGTAATTCTTCTGTGCAGCAATGAGGATAATCCTCAAGTTATGGACCCAGTCTGTGTAGTTGCTGCCATCATCTTTCAACTTAGCTTTCTCTAGGAACGCATTAAAATTCAAAGGAATGGTAGCACGGGCCATTGATCTACAACAACATAGACATGCAAAATACTATCAGGTACTAAGTTCATGATAAATTAAAGTTCAATTAATCATATTACTTAAGAACTCCCACTTAGATAGACATCCCTCCAATCTTCTAAGTGATCACGTGATCCAAATCAACTAAACCATGTCTGATCATCACGTGAGATGGAGTAGTTTCAATGGTGGACATCACTATGTTGATCATATATACTATATGATTCACGCTCGAACTTTCGGTCTCAGTGTTCCGAGGCCATATCTGCATATGCCAGGATCGTCAAGTTTAACCCGAGTATTCTATGTGTGCAAACCTGGCTTGCACCTATTGTATGTGAACGTAGAGCTTATCACACCCCATCATCACATGGTGTCTCGGCACGACGGACTGTAGCAATGGTGCATACTCAGGGAGAACACTTGTACCTTGAAATTTAGTAAGGGACCATCTTATAATGCTATCAAAATTCTAAGAAAAATAAGATGCATAAAGGATAAACATCACATGCAATCAAAATATGTGAGATGATATGGCCATCATCATCTTGTGCTCACGATCTCCATCACCGAAGCATTGTCATGATCTCCAACGTCACCGTGTGACACCTTGATCTCCATCGTAGCATCGCTGTCATCTCGCCACCTATTGTTACTACAACTATCGCTACCGCTTAGTGATAAAGTAAAACAATTACATGGCGATTGCATTGCATACAATAAAGCGACACCATATGGCTCCTGCCAGTTGCCGATAACTTTTTTACAAAACATGATCATCTCATACATCTATTTATATCACATCATGCTTGACCATATCACATCACAGCAAGCCCTGCAAAAACAAGTTAGACGTCCTCTACGTTGTTGTTGCAAGTTTTACGTGGCTGCTACGGGCTTCTAGCAAGAACCGTTCTTACCTACGCATCAAAACCACAACGATTTTTTGTCAAGTATGCTGTTTTAACCATCAACAAGGACCGGGCGTAGCCACACTCGATTCAACTAAAGTTGGAGAAATAGACACTCACCAGCCACCTGTGTGCAAAGCACGTCGGTAGAACCAGTCTCGCGCAAGCGTACGCGTAATGTCGGTCTGAGCCACTTCATCCAACAATACCGCGGACTCAAAGTATGACATGCTGGTAAGTCGTATGACTATTATCGCCCACAACTCTTTGTGTTCTACTCGTGCATATAACATCTACGCATAGACCTGGCTCTAATACCACTGTTGGGGAACGCGGTAATTTCAAAAAAATTCCTATGATCACGCAAGATCTATCAATGTGATGCATAGCAACAAGAGGGGAGAGTGTGTCCACGTACCCTCATAGACCGAAAGCCGAAGCGTTTAGTTAACGTGGTTGATGTAGTCGAACGTCTTTGCGATCCAACCGATCCAAGCACCGAACGTACGGCACCTCCGCGTTCAGCACACGTTCAGCTCGGGGACGTCCCTCTTACTCTTGATCCAGTTGAGGCAGAGGGGAGAGTTTCGTCACCACGATGGCGTGGTGACGGTGATGATGAAGTTACCGGCGTAGGGATTCACCTAAGCACTACGATGATATGACCGAGGTGTGTAACTATGGAGGGGGCACCGCACAGGGCTAAACAATATCAACTTGTGTGTTTAAGGGGTGCCCCCTCCCCTGTATATGAAGGAGTGGAGGAGGGGGAAGGGCCGGCCCTCTATGGCGCGCCCTGGAGGAGTCCTACTCCCACCGGGAGTAGGATTCCCCCCCTTCCCTAGTTGGACTAGGAGAGGAAGGAAGGGGAATGAAGGAGGAAGGAAGGGGGGGGGAGGCCCCCCACCCAATTCGGATTGGGCTTGGGGGGGGGGGCACGCCCCCTCCTAGGCTCCCTTCTCCTCTCTCCCACTATGGCCTAATAAGGCCCATGTACTCCCGGGGGGTTCCGGTAACCTCCTGGTACTTCGGTATATGCCCTAACTCACCCGGAGCCATTCCGATGTCCAAACATAGGTTTCTAATATATCAATCTTTATGTCTCGACCATTTTGAGACTCCTCGTCATGTCGGTGATCACATCCAGAACTCCGAACTACCTTCGGTACATCAAAACACATAAACTCATAATATCAATCGTCATCGAACGTTAAGTGTGTGGACCCTACGGGTTCGAGAACTATGTAGACATGGCTGAGACACGTCTCCGGTCAATAACCAAATGCGGAACCTGGATGCTCATATTGGTTCCTACATATTCTACGAAGATCTTTATCGGTCGAACAGCATAACAACATACATTGTTCCCTTTGTCATCGGTATGTTACTTGCCCGAGATTCGATCATCGGTATCTAAATACCTAGTTCAATCTCGTTACCGGCAAGTCTCTTTACTCATTTTGTAATACTTCATCCTACAAATAACTCATTAGTCACAATACTTGCAAGGCTTATAGTGATGAGTATTACCGAGAGGGCCCAGAGATACCTCTCCGAAACATGGAGTGACAAATCCTAATCTCGATCTATGCCAACCCAACAAACACCTTCGGAGACACCTGCAGGGCACCTTTATAATCACCCTTTTACGTTGTGACGTTTCGTAGCACACAAAGTGTTCCTTCGGTATTCGGGAGTTGCATAATCTCATAGTCTGAGGAACCTGTATAAGTCATGAAGAAAGTAGTAGCAACAAAAGTAACACGATCATAATGCTAAGCTAACAGATGGGTCATGTCCATCACATCATTCTCCTAATGATGTGATCCCGTTCATCAAATGACAACACATGTCTGCGGTTAGGAAACATAACCATCTTTGATTAATGAACTAGTCAAGTAGAGGCATACTAGGGACTGTAGGTTTTTGAAGGAAATATGCCCTAGAGGCAATAATAAAGTTATTATTTATTTCCTCATATCATGATAAATGTTTATTATTCATGCTAGAATTGTATTAACCGGATACATGTGTGAATACATAGACAAACTTAATGTCACTAGTATGCCTCTACTTGACTAGCTCATTAATCAAAGATGGTTATGTTTCCTAACAATAGACATGAGTTGTCATTTGATTAACGGGATCACATCATTAGGAGAATGATATGATTGACATAACCCATTGCGTTAGCTTAGCACTCTATCATTTAGTATGTTGCTATTGCTTTCTTCATGACTTATACATGTTCCTACAACCATGAGATTATGCAACTCCCGTTTACCAGAGGAACACTTTGTGTGCTACCAAATGTCACAACGTTACTGGGTGATTATAAAGGAGCTCTACAGGTGTCTCCAAAGGTACATGTTGAGTTGGCGTATTTCGAGATTAGGTTTTGTCACTCCGATTGTCGGAGAGGTATCTCTGGGCCCTCTTGGTAATGCACGTCACTATAAGCCTTGCAAGCAATGTAGCTAATGAGTTAGTTACGGAATGATGCATTACGTAACGAGTAAAGAGACTTGCCGGTAACGAGATTGAACTAGGTATTTGGATACCGACGATCGAATCTCGGGCAAGTAACATACCGATGACAAAGGGAACAACGTATGTTGTTATGCGGTTTGACCGATAAAGATCTTCGTAGAATATGTAGGAGCCAATATGAGCATCCAGGTTCCGCTATTGGTTATTGACCGGAAACGAGTCTCGGTCATGTCTACATAGTTCTCGAACCCGTAGGGTCCGCATGCTTATGGTTTTGATGACAATTATATTATTAGTTTATGAGTTTTGATGCACCAAAGATTGTTCGGAGTCCCGATTGTGATTACAGACATGACGAGGAGTCTCGAAATGGTCGATACATGAAGATTGATATATTGGAAGCCTATATTTGGATGTCGGGAGTGTTCCGGGTGAAATCGGGATTTTACCGGAGTACCGGGAGGTTACCAGAACCCCCCAGGAGCTTAATGGGCCTACATGGGCCTTAGTGGAAATAGAAGGCAGCAAGGGGAGTATGGGGCGCCCCCCCAAGGCCCAAACCGAATTGGTTTAGGGCAAAGGGGGCCGGCCCCCCTCTTTCCTTCTCCTCCTCTCCCTTTCCTTCTCCCTCTCCTAGTCCAACAAGGAAGGAGGGAGTCCTACTCCCGGTGGGAGTAGGACTCCCCATGGCGCGCCCCCTCCTAGGCCGGCCGCCCCCTCCTAGGCCGGCCGCCCCCTCCCCCATTGCTCCTTTATATACGGGGGTAGGGGGGCACCTCTAGACACAACAACTAATCTCTTGATCTCTTAGCCGTGTGCTGTGCCCCCTCCACCATAGTCCTCCTTGATAATATTGTAGCGGTGCTTAGGCGAAGCCCTGTGACGATAGAACATCAAGATCGTCACCACGCCGTCGTGCTGACGGAACTCTCCCTCGACACTCGGCTGGATCGGAGTACGAGGGACGTCATCGAGCTGAACGTGTGCTAGAACTCGGAGGTGCTGTAGTTTCGGTGCTTGATCGGTCGGGCCGTGAAGACGTACGACTACATCAACCGCGTTGTTCTACCGCTTCCGCTTTCGGTCTACAAGGGTACGTGGACATACTCTCCCCTCTTGTTGCTATGCATCACCATGATCTTGCGTGTGCATAGGAATTTTTTTGAAATTACTACGTTCCCCAACAGTGGTATCAGAGCCTAGTTTTATGCGTAGATGTTATATGCACGAGTAGAACACAAGTGAGTTGTGCGTGATACAAGTCATACTGCTTACCAGCATGTCATACTATGGTTCGGCGGTATTGTTGGATCAAGCGGCCCGGACCGACATTACGCATATGCTTACGCGAGACTGGTTCTACCGACGTGCTTTGCACACAGGTGGCTGGCGGGTGTCAGTTTCTCCAACTTTAGTCGAACCGAGTGTGGCTACGCCCGGTCCTTGCGAAGGTTAAAACAGCACTAACTTGACGAACTATCGTTGTGGTTTTGATGCGTAGGTAAGAACGGTTCTTGCTCAGCCCGTAGCAGCCACTAAAATTTGCAACAACAAAGTAGAGAACGTCTAACTTGTTTTTGCAGGGCATGTTGTGATGTGATATGGTCAAGACGTGATGATATATTTTATTGTATGAGATGATCATGTTTTGTAACCGAGTTGTAAGGGCTCATTTATCCCTAAGTGTTTTGGTGATTGATGACAATACTCGTGTGGACTAATCGTGTGCCTTGAGTCCCACAGATACTTCTTCATGAGGCACAAGACGATTCGGTGCCCCTCGGAGATTAGTGAAGCCGGCATTGTTCTACGTTTCTCTTTGGTGGAGTTGAGTCGTAGGAGAGCCGTACTATTAAGAGGGGGTCCGCGTCGGAAAGGTAGGGTGGAATCACACGTACACTTGCCCCTCCTTCCCTTGCACCTTGGAGCTGCCCATCGTTATCACGGTTGTGCGAAACTGACGACTGCTGCTGTACTTGCGGTAGTACCGCAAGTACCAGCGGTAGTACTGCAAGGGCCACGGTAGTACCGCCCTCGGTATGATAGTACCGCTGTACCTTGGCCTAGTGCTGCTCCAGCAGCGGTAGTAGGGCGGATGTAATTTTTACATCCGCGCCCCTCACGGTAGTACCGCCCTTCGGCGCGGTAGTACCGCCAAGACTGCCTAGTGCCGCTCGGTGCGGTAGTAGGGCGGATGTAATTTTTACATCCGCGGCACCCACGGTAGTACTGCTCGCTCTGCTGCGGTAGTACATGGGGCCCACGGTAGTACCGCCCCAGAGTTGTAGTACCGCGTCCTTCGCTTAGTACCGCTGCGTCATGGTAGTAGGCGCGATGTAATTTTACATCCGTGCCTACCACGGTAGTACCGCGCCCTATGGACGGTAGTACCGCGTCCGGGTTTTGCACCACCTAATTTCTGCGGAAGTAGGCACGGATGAAATTTATTTCGTCCGCGCCTTCCTGTGCCATGACCCTCCTGCCTTGCGGTAGTACCGCAAGGGGGAGTGGTAGTACCGCGCCAGCGGTAGTACCGCCCCACTCGAGCTTGGTCCGCTCAGGAGCTGCCACGGTAGTACCGTGGTCACGCACGGTAGTACCGCGTGTCGTCGCGGTAGTACCGCTCCCCAGGAGCGGTAGTACCGTGAGTCGCGAGCAGAATTAGTGGATAACGGTTGGATCTTTTCCCCGACTATATAAGGGATGTCTTCTTCCTCTAGTTGACTACCTCTTCCACCTCTGAGCTCCATTGTTGCTCCAAGCTTCATTTTTGCTCGATCTCTCTCCCTAGCCAATCAAACTTGTTGATTTGCTCGGGATTGGGTGACAAGAGCTCGATCTACACTTCCACCAAAGGATATTTGATTCCCCCCACTTATCCCTTGCGGATCTTGTTACTCTTGGGTGTTGAGCACCCTAGACGGTTGAGGTCTCCTCGAAGCCATACTCCATTGTGGTGAAGCTTCGTGGTGGTGTTGTTGTTGGGAGCCTCCGATTGTTGTGGAGATTGCCCCAACCTTGCTTGTAAAGGTTCGGTCGCCGCCTTCAAGGGCACCAATAGTGGAATCACGACATCTCGCATCGTGTGAGGGCGTGAGGAGAATACGGTGGCCCTAGTGGCTTCTTGGGGAGCATTGTGCCTCCACACCGCTCTAACGGAGACGTACTTCCCCTCAAAAGGAAGGAACTCCGGTAACACATCCTCGTCTTCACCGTCTCCACTCTTGGTTATTTCGTGCCTTTACTTTTGCAAGCTTACTTATTGTTACATCTCTTGCTTGCTTGCTTGCTAGTTGTTTTTGCATCATATAGGTTGCTCACTTAGTTGCATATCTAGACAACCTATTTGTTGCAAAGTTTAATTTGGTAAAGAAAAGCTTAAAAATTGTTAGTTGCCTATTCACCCCCTCTAGTCAACCATATCGATCCTTTCAATTGGTATCGAGCCTCGTCTCTTTATTAAGGAATTTACCGTCCAAGAGTATGGTTGACACCAACGATGGTGTGGAGGAACACTCGTGTGAATCCCATCTCATCTTCGACGAAGGGGGAACCTCGGTCTCGTGAGGAGTTCAATGTGGCTTTGGACACATTGAAAACCTCCATGACGACCGAGGTTAAAAGCATGTTTAATGATTTCTTAGAGGGACTTAAACTATCTACCAGACCTATGAAAGTGGGTGATCCCACTAACAAGGCGACGGATGCTTTCACCGATAAGGGGAAGCTAGCAATGAAAAGAGTCCTTCTACTAGTGGTAGAAATGGCACCGCATCTTTGCCCATGTGGAACCCCGGTCTATGGAGGACCTATCCCTCCACTCATTTAAATCATGCGGTCCACCTCCTAAGTATGAAAAAGGTGTAGATTTTGATAATTGGGTCTATCGCTTTAAGCGTCATTTGAAACATGTGAACACTAACCTTTGGAGAGTCATTGAAGAAGGTTTTTATCCTCATGACCCAAGCAACTTCACCCCTCGAGAAGCCGTGGACAATCAATTCAATGAGAGTGCTCTTTTCATCATACAAGATGCAATTCTTCCCAAAGATCTCCCTCACCTTTGACCCCACGTCGTGGCCAAAGAAGCATGGAAATGTGTTGAGGGCCTCTATCGTGGAAGTGCTAGCATTCAACGGTCCAACTATGAAGTGGTGCAAGATGAAGCCGACGAGTTTGCAATGAAAGAAGATGAAGAACCTCGTGAGCTCTTTCGAAGAGTAACCAAACTCGTCGTGGCACTTCGAGATCATGGAAGCAAGGATACGGATGACAATTGGATCAAGCGAAAGTTCCTCAAGGCCATGATGCCCTACAACAAAGCCATGTCCTCTGTCATTCGTCAACGACCGGACTTCCACACCATGACCTCAAGTGAAGTGTTGGATGAGTTCGTTGCAATGAACATCTTGGACAAGACCGCCGAAAATGCGGTACTCCATTCTCAAAGAGCTAAGAAGCCTAACCTTGCCTTGAAGGCCAAGGTCATTGTCGAAGAAGAGGAAGAAGTGGAAGATGAGGAAAGCAACCCCGAAGACACCAAGTTCGACTACCATGAGCACATGGCCCTTGCTTCAAGACAATTTTGGAGCAAGAAGAGCTCAAGACCCAACTTCAACAAGAATAACTCAAGTGGCGTCAAGGGCAAGCAACGAGTTAGAACTTGCTTCAACTGTGGCAATGTGAGCCATTTCGTTGCGGATTGTCCGTACGAGAAGAGGGAAGACAATGGTGGCAAGTTCATTCGAAAAGACAAAGCCAAGTCCATCCCCAACAAGAACAACTTCGCCAAGAAGACTCCCACTCGAGGGTTGGTGGTTCAAGAAGAATACCAAGAGGATGACGATGATGATGAGAATGAAGAAGCAACGGCCATGGCATCCATTGCCATTACTACTCCTCGGTGTCTCTCTTGAATCACCCAATGAAAACATCACCGCTAGATGCCTCATGGCGAAGGCTTCAAACAAGGTAACCCCAACATCACAACCACCATCATTCCTAATCCTCCGTGGAGGATTGCATTGATGGACATGTTGAGTCTAATGAGGAAGTGAATGAATTAGAGTCCTTCATGAGTAAGCTCAAGGGAAAGTCCAAGAAGCACTTTGTTGCTCTCTTGGAACAACTTGGTGAGGCCAATGACATGATCGAGGCTCACGAAGAAACCATCTCCAAGATGGAAGGTCATAGTCGTGACTATGCCGATGAGATATCGGATCTCTCAAATGCTCTTGAGGAAGAGCGTGTGCATCGTTTGACTCTTGAGGAGTCACACAATGATGCCCATGCTAAGTTAACGAAAGATCTTAATCATGCTCTTGTCATGTCTCATGTGCTAACCTCCGAGAAGGCTAAACTTGGGGTTGATCATGCTAGACTCAAAGAGGAGTTTGAGATACTTGACAAGGCCCACAAGGTCTTGAAGGGTACTCATGCTACTCTCAAAGAGTCTCATGCTCAACTCCAAGTTAAGCTAATCAAAGAAAAAGCCACCTTTCCTCATATGGTATTAATTGATAATGCATGCGCTACTAACCCTTGTTGTGAGCATGAGCATCTTGTGGAGGAAAATGCTAAGTTGAAGGATCAACTTGAGAAGGGCCTTGTGACTTGCATTCAAGGTGAGAAAAACCTCAACGACCTTTTGAGCAATCAAAAGGAAGTTGTGGGCAAAGAAGGAATTGGGTTTGCACCCAAGTCCAAGAGCAAGAAGAAGAAGAACAACAAGGCCAACCGTCCTCCTCCCCTCAAACAAACTTTTGTGAAAGAGGGAGGCGGAGCTTCCAAGAAGAAGAAGGAGAAAGTGAAGGAAGTTGATGTTCAAAAGGGCAAGAATGCTTCCTTAAACAAAGCCGGCGACTTTAACCCTTCATATGTGTTATGCCGTGCTAGTGATGGACATGTTTATGCTAAATTTGTTGGTTCTCCTTATGAGTGCATTGAATGGTCTATTTGGGTTCCCAAGGCCCTTGTTACTAACATCAAAGGACCCATTACTAAATGGGTACCTAAAACCAAGCATTGATCTCGTGTAGGTGTTTGCTTCCGGTGGGGGATCATGGTTGCTCGATAGTGGAGCAACAAACCATATGACCGGGAGCAAGGACTTGGTGGTGGATGTGCAAGAGTCTCCATCTATGCCCACCAATGTCGAGTGGGGTGATGCATCACATTCTAAGGTATTGGGCCTCGGCAAGGTTGTCATTTCTCATGATCTAACGATCGAGAAAGTCATGCTTGTTGAGTCCCTTGCATTCAATTTACTTTCCGTTCGTCAACTTGCACTCATGGGTTTTGCCACATTCTTTGATATTGATACCGTGGCCCTCTTGTGGAGCAAGACTCTTAAAGTAGTTTTGTTGGGCATGTCGAGAACGGTCTCTATGTGGTTAACTTTTCGGAGCAACCCACTAAGACCGCGACATGCCTAATGGCTAAAGTTGACGTGGGATGGCTTTGGCATCGCCGTTTGGCCCACGTCAATATGAGATCTTTGCAAAGTCTCCTCAAGGGGGACCATGTTCGTGGACTAACCAATGTGAGTTTTGCCAAAGATCGTGCGTGCAATGCTTGTATCAAGGAAAGCTTCATGAAAGGCTCACCCTCCTCAACCATCATCTACTCGAAGAGACCCTTGGAGCTCCTTCACATGGATCTCTTTGGGCCTCCATCTTTTGATAGTCTTGGAGGAAGAAAGTATTGCTTGGTGATTGTGGATGATTATTCAAGATATACTTGGGTATATTTTTCAAGAAGAAGAGTGAGACCCAACAAACCGTCATCAACTTTGCAAATGAAGCTCAACATCAACATGATGCAAAGATCTTGACAATAAGAAGCTTACAACGGCACCGAAGTTCAAGAACTACACCTTGATGAGTTCCTTAGTGACGAGGGATCAAGCATCAATATGCGGCACCTTATACCCCTCAACAAAATGGTGTTGCGAGAGAGGAAGAACCGGACGCTGATGGATGCAGCAAGGACCATGATGGCGGAGTTCAAGTCTCCATACAACTTTTGGGCGAAGCCATCAACACAAAGATGTCATGCATCCAATCGGCTCTATCTTCGCAAAGGCTTGAACAAGACTCCTTATGAGATCCTCACCGCAACAAGCCCAACCTCAAGTACTTCCGGTGTTCGGTTGTAAGTGTTTCATTCTCAAGAAAGGTGTTCGGTTGTCTAAATTTGAAGCTAGAGCTCATGAGGGCATATTTGTTGGTTATGCTACAAACTCTCATGCTTATCGTGTCCTCAACAAGTCCACCGGACTCATTGAGGAGACGTGTAACATGGAGTTTGACGAAAATAACGGCTCCCAAGTGGAGCAAAGTGGTACTTGTGATATAGGTGATGAAATTCCTCCCCAAGCCATAAGAAGAATGGGTATTGGTCACATCCTACCCATTGAGGAACCCCTTGTGGCCGAAGGAGAAGGACAATGCTCTACTCAAGTAGAGCCATCACCTCATCAAGACCCACACGCTTCCGAAGAACAACATGAAGGCCCTCAACCTCGTGAACAAGATCAAGGGCAAGATCCACCTCAAGACGGTGATGAACCACTAAATGATGCCCAAGGTCACGTTCTCCCCCTCGAGCTAGTTCAAGATCAAGATCAACCTCAAGATCAAGAACAAACTCAAGACGGCGCTCAAGATCATCAAGTCAACCCTCCTCCTTCCACACCCGAGGAGGAATTAGAGCGTCGTGCCGCGAAGATTGCTTCCAAGCTCACCAACCAAGGCCATCTCATGGAAAATGTGGTTGGAAGCCTTCGAAAAGGGTAAGCACTCGAGACAATTGGCAAACTATTGTGAACATCACGCGTTTGTCTCTTGTGTTGAACCCCAAAAGGTCTATGAGGCGCCAAGACCCGGATTGGCTCAATGCCATGCATGAAGAACTCAACAACTTCGAGTACAACAAGGTGTGGAGATTGGTGCCAAGACCATCCGGAACCACAATGTCATTGGGACCAAGTGGATCTTCAAGAACAAGCAAGATGCCCATGGGAACATCATTCGCAATAAGGCAAGATTGGTAGCACAAGGCTACTCCCAAGTCGAGGGTATCGACTACGGTGAAACCTTCGCCCCGTTGCTCGCCTTGAATCCATTCGCTTGTTGATTGCTTATGCTTCCCATCACAACTTTAAGTTGCAACAAATGGATGTGAAAAGTGCTTTTCTTAATGGTCCCATTAATGAGTTGGTCTATGTCAAGCAACCCCGGGTTCGAGGACCCCTACTTTCCGGATCATGTGTATCAACTCGATAAGGCACTCTATGGCCTTAAACAGGCCCCACGTCGTGGTATGATCACCTTACCGAGTTGCTACAAGATCGTGGGTTTGAAGTAGGGCTAATCGACCCCACTTTTTACTAAGAAGGTCAACGGGAGTTGTTTGTATGCCAACTATATGTTGACGATATTATTTTGGTTCCCCTAACAAAGCTTTCAATGAAGAATTTGCCGCCTCATGACCTCCAAGTTTAAGATGTCTTCGATGGGAGAGTTGAAGTTCTTCCTTGGTTTCGACATCAAGCAAAGAAGAGAAGGAACCTTCATCAACCAAGCCAAATATACTCAAGACATGCTTAAAAGATTCAAGCTAAGTGATGTCAAGCCGGCTACTACTCCAATGCCTACCAAGTGCCAACTTGACATCGATCCCAATGGTAAAGCGGTGGATCAAAAGGTATATCGCTCCATGATTGGATCCTTGCTTTACCTTTGTGCATCTAGGTCGGATATCATGTTGAGTGTGGGGATGTGTGCACGTTTTCAAGCCGCACCAAAGGAAAGTCACTTTGTGGCGGTCAAGCGAATCTTTCGATATTTGGCTCATACCCCAAACTTTGGCTTATGGTACCCAAGAGGAGCAAACTTCAAGCTTGAAGGTTTCACGGATTCCGATTGTGCGGGAGACAAAGTGGATAGGAAGTCCACTTCCGGAGGGTGCCAATTTCTTGGTTGCTCTTTGGTAAGTTGGTCTTCCAAGAAGCAAAGTTGTGTGTCTCTCTCGTCCACCGAAGCGGAGTATGTGGCGGCCGGTAGTTGTTGTGCTCAACTCCTATGGATGAGGCAAACTTTAAAGGAGTATGGTGTCATTTGTGACAAAGTGCCTCTTTGGTGTGATAATGAAAGTGCCATCAAGATTTCACTCAACCCGGTGCAACACTTCAAGACGAAGCACATTGAGATTCGGTATCACTTCATTCGGGATCACATTAGGCGAGGGGAGATCGAGCTCAAGTATGTCAACACTCATGATAACCTTGCAGATATTTTCACGAAGCCATTGGATGAAGCAAGATTTCGCGAGTTAAGGCATGAGCTAAATATCATTGATTTGAGCAACGTGACTTGAACCCGTGCACCCCCCACCACACTCAACTTGTTGTCTAGTTTAGATGTAGGCATGGACATAGGGGGAGTGTTGTTCTCTCAATGAACTCTCCCTCCCCCCATCATGCATAAATAGATCACCTCTTTCACATTAGCCATTTTTGATGGTACTTGTGCTTCAAAGACGAGTTTTGGTCACGGGCCCAAGGATAATTCTTCGCGGTGCCATACCATCCAACTCAAACATAGGTGGCTCCGGCCACCGCACTCTCTCTCCTCGAGAGACCTTGTTACCTAGGGTTTTGCTGTTGTTACTTTGCCTTTGTGCTGCGTTGGGTTGTGTCTGTTTTTCGATGCAAATGCGTGTTTTTCTCTCTTGTTCGAAACCCTTGGTGGTGTGAGCTCACGGTACTACCGCGGTCGGCCACGGTACTACCGAGGCCTATCACGGTACTACCGCTGATGAGAGCACGGTACTACCGCACCCAAGCGGCAGTAATTTTTATCGCCACCGATAGAGCAATATTACCGCCACGGCGCAGTATTTCCGCCTGGCGGTACTATCATGATGACTCATGGTACTACAAGACCGGTTCGGGCTCATGGGATAAGGTCGGGCAGGGGGAGTTCTAACTCCCCCATACCCATTCGCCCCTTCTCTCCACCACGCCTGTTCCTCTCACAAGCCCACGAACGGAGCCGGCGTTCGTCGCCGGATCTCCTCCACCGGCTACCCTCCCGTGATTCCGTCCGGTGGGATTGTTCGCCACCACGTGCTCTTGCTATGGACCAAGGTTTTTCCCCAAATCCTTCTCCGTTTTGATTGTATTTGGTTCTTTTAGGTTTTGGGGGAGGCTTGCATGTTCTTGAGATTTATAGGCTAGATCTCTGCAAGGGTAGGATGAAGGAGTGTAGTATTGCATAGGATTTATACTTGTATTGTTGTCTTGCACTAGATTTGGTCACCGTAGCACCGCCATGGCTTCGCGGGTCTTTTCAGATTCAAATCCTGCTTGATCCAACGCGACGCGGTACTACCGCCCCCATGGCGCGGTACTACCGCTCCCGCGGTACTACCGCTTCTATGGCGCGGTACTACCGCGCGCCGTGCGGTACTAACGTCATACTACCGCCCCAGCCACGGTACTACCGTGACCCCTCACGGTACTACCGTGTCTGGAGCTGTAGTAAGACCTTAGTATCACACCCCATGGCAGTTCTACCGTGGCTCTCCTCTATCGCATGCTAACTTTCTTGTTTATCTTCTATGGGGTTCATGTGTGGTCTTTTAACCTTTGCATTGATCCTTTTCGACTTGTTTTGGTGCTTTGCGTGTGTGTTTTAGGTGGTGGCTCTCGCCGGGCCAATCCCGTCCGTGACACTGGTTCCAAGCGTCTGCGCAACCCAGGCGAAGTTCCCGAGGGATCATCTGCATCGAAGCGCAATGTCAAGTCCACCGCCAGCAAGCACAAGGAGCCCGCCAGGGGCATGGATGAGATAGGCGCTCAAGAGTATGTCCGTATCAGGCAGCTTCACCCATATGCGACCCCTCGCTCCACTATCAGAGGGTGTGAACTGTTCTGGAACAAGACACAAACCCAGATTTACTTGGATGTCATCAAGAACAAGCAGAATACCTATGTAGAGGTGAAGTGGATTGAGATGCATCATATGAGGAAGGACAAGTTTCGTGACTACTTTGGGGAGGCTCTGGACTTGGTGGAGCAGTTTGGAATTGAGCATGTGATCTCGCTCCACATGGATTATGACCCCGAGATCATTTGTCGGCTTTTTGCCTCCGTACTTCCACACCAATGATGAGAGAAGGATGACGTGGATGACCAATGGCCGCCACCGTCTGCGCTACACGGAAGGAGTTCATGGATCTGCTTCAAGTTGTCGATGATGGACTTGACACTCTGTTGGTGTTCGCCCTCACGGCAATGCCGACTCTGCCGACAAGGACAAGCTTGCTCCTTTCATGGTTGAGAAGAAGCTCGCCATTTGGGAAGATAGTATCGGTTCTCAACCCATTTCGGATATCATGTACCGCATCTTCCGCAACTCTCGCTCCCACGCGCCGGTGACAAAGACAAGGTTCATGCCTACATGGTGGACATGATGCTTCAGGCGAGGAGGCTCGCTCTTCTCGTGACTCAGCCACTTGATGTCTCTCACATCATGTGGTGCGAGCTTCGCTTTCTTGTGTTCAACCGCAAGGTGCCCATTTATGGACCTTACCTGCTTCGCTGATTTCAAGACTTGGGAGAAGATGTACCCCACGAGGAGTTCTGGCGCCGGACTGGATTCGCCATGAGCCCATTTTTCCGAGGGTCAAACCTAACTGGGCCAACACTGCTACTCGTCTTTGGCGTCTGCTGCTAGAGCTGCTATCGTTGATGAGGATGTTCTTGAGCCGAGGATGTTATTGGGGCCGCTCTGCTAGGCCCTCTCAGAGTGACTCTAGGCCATCTTGGGCCAAGAGGTTGACGGATAAAATGAAGTCACTTTTACGCATGCAAGCCAAGGGTCAAGACAGGCTCACGTGGAGTCCAAGGAGAATCGTCGCCCGCACAACAAGATCTTGAAGCTCTTTGGCGAGGATGTGTCCATGGGGTCGAGGAGCACATCACTCCCGAGACCGAGTGGATGGAGAAGCAAGGATTCAAGTGGATTGATTCTCGAGGAGGAGGCCGAGGAGTCCATTCCACCATGGAGGAGTCTCGACGAAGAGGAGGGACAGTTTCTCGCTTGAGCCACCTCTTGTGTGTTTAGGTGTCCTCTCCGCCTTTTGGCGCCTCGATGCCAAAGGGGAGAGAGCGAAGGGATTTGGATTTGCGAGTTTGTGTGTTTGCCAGTTGAACTCTTTGCTGCTTTTATCGTGCGAACCTTGGTTATCTTATCTCATATGGTGTAAGACATATGCACTCTATCTATCCTAGCTAGCTTGTGTTATATTGTGCTACCTTCATGCTATGCTAAGGTTTATTATCATGTCTTTGGTCTCTAAAATATAGGGGGAGTTTTGATCCTAGGTTGTGTGCCATGCAGTCCAAAGCATTCATATATAGTGCACACATCTAGGGGGAGACTCGTCTATATTTTAGAGAAGTGGGGTTTGCCACTGCTTTAAACATATTTTATCTATGTGCAAATCCCGTGTTGTCATCAATACACCAAAAAGGGGGAGATTGTAAGGGCTCATTTATCCCTAAGTGTTTTGGTGATTGATGACAATACTCATCTTGGACTAATCGTGTGCCTTGAGTCCCACAGATACTTCTTCATGAGGCACAAGACGATTCGGTGCCCCTCGGAGATTAGTGAAGCCGGCGTTGTTCTCGCTTCTCTTTGGTGGAGTTGAGTCGAGGAGAGCCGTATTATTAAGAGGGGTCCGCGAAAGGTAGGGTGGAATCACACGCACACTTGCCCTCCTTCCCTTGCACCTTGGAGCTGCCCATCGTTATCACGGTTGTGCGAAACTGACGACTGCTGCTGTACTTGCGGTAGTACCGCAAGTACCAGCGGTAGTACCGCGGCGGGCCACGGTAGTACCGCCCCTCGGGCGCGGTAGTACCGCGGTACCTTGGCCTAGTGCTGCTCCAGCGCGGTAGTAGGGGCGGATGTAATTTTTTACATCCGCGCCCCTCACGGTAGTACCGCTCCTTCGGCGCGGTAGTACCGCCGCACTCTGGCCTAGTGCCGCTCCGGTGCGGTAGTAGGGGCGGATGTAATTTTTTACATCCGCGGCACCCACGGTAGTACCGCTGCTCTGCTGTAGTACCCTTGGGGCCCACGGTAGTACCGCCCCGAGTTGTAGTACTGCGTTCTTCGCTTAGTACCGCTGCGTCGCGGTAGTAGGCGCGGATGTAATTTTTTACATCCGTGCCTACCACGGTAGTACCGCGCCCTATGGACGGTAGTACCGCGTCGGGTTTTTGCACCACCCTAATTTCTGCGGAAGTAGGCACGGATGAAATTTATTTCGTCCGCGCCCTTCCCAGGCCATGACCCTCTCCTGCCTTGCGGTAGTACCGCTCCCAGCTCAGGCTTGGTCCGGCCTGTGGAGCTGCCACGGTAGTACCGTGGTCACGCACGGTAGTACCGCGTGTCGTCGCGGTAGTACCGCTCCCCAGGAGCGGTAGTACCGTGAGTCGCGGGCAGAATTAGTGGATAACGGTTGGATCTTTTCCCCGACTATATAAGGGATGTCTTCTTCCTCTAGTTGACTACCTCTTCCACCTCTAAGCTCCATTGTTGCTCCAAGCTTCATTTTCGCTCGATCTCTCTCCCTAGCCAATCAAACTTGTTGATTTGCTCGGGATTGGGTGACAAGAGCTCGATCTACACTTCCACCAAAGGATATTTGATTCCCCCCACTTATCCCTTGCGGATCTTGTTACTCTTGGGTGTTGAGCACCCTAGACGGTTGAGGTCACCTCGAAGCCATACTCCATTGTGGTGAAGCTTCGTGGTGGTGTTGTTGTTGGGAGCCTCCGATTGTTGTGGAGATTGCCCCAACCTTGCTTGTAAAGGTTCGGTCACCGCCTTCAAGGGCACCAATAGTGGAATCACGGCATCTCGCATCGTGTGAGGGCGTGAGGAGAATACGGTGGCCCTAGTGGCTTCTTGGGGAGCATTGTGCCTCCACACCGCTCTAACGGAGACGTACTTCCCCTCAAAAGGAAGGAACTCCGGTAACACATCCTCGTCTTCACCGTCTCCACTCTTGGTTATTTCGTGCCTTTACTTTTGCAAGCTTACTTATTGTTACATCTCTTGCTTGCTTGCTTGCTAGTTGTTTTTGCATCATATAGGTTGCTCACTTAGTTGCATATCTAGACAACCTATTTGTTGCAAAGTTTAATTTGGTAAAGAAAAGCTTAAAAAATTGTTAGTTGCCTATTCACCCCCCCTCTAGTCAACCATATCGATCCTTTCATGAGTTATTGGCAACTCGCAGGAGCCATATGGTTGTCACTTTATTGTATGAAATGCAAGTGCCCTGTAATTGCTTTACTTTATCACTAAGCGATAGAGATAGTCGTAGAAGCAATAGATGGTGGAACGACAATGATGCTATGATGGAGATCAAGGTGTCGCACCGGTGACGATGGTGATCACGATGGTGCTTCGGAGATGGAGATCACAAGCACAAGATGATGATGGCCATATCATATCACTTATATTGATTGCATGTGATGTTTATCCGTTATGCATCTTATCTTGCTTTGATTGACGGTAGCATTTTAAGATGATCTCTCACTAATTATCAAGAAGTGTTCTTCCTGAGTATGCACCGCTATGAAAGTTCTTCGTCTTTGAGACACCACGTGATGATTGGGTGTGATAGGCTCTACGTTCAAATACAACGGGTGCAAAACGGTTGCACACACGGAATACTCAGGTTAAACTTGACGAGCCTAGCATATGCATATATGGCCTCGGAACACGGAGACCGAAAGGTCGAACGTGAATCATATAGTAGATATGATCAACATAGTGATGTTCACCATTGAAAACTACTCCATCTCACGTGATGATCGGACATGGTTTAGTTGATTTGGATCACGTGATCACTTAGATGACTAGAGAGATGTTTGTCTAAGTGGGAGTTCTTTAGTAATATGATTAATTGAACTTAAATTTATCATGAACTTAGTACCTGATAGTATTTTGCTTGTCTATGTTTGTTGTAGATAGATGGCTCGTGCTATTGTTCAGTTGAATTTTAATGCGTTCCTTGAGAAAGCTAAGTTGAAAGATGATGGTAGCAATCATACGGACTGGGTCCATAACTTGAGGATTATCCTCATTGCTGCATAGAAGAATTACGTCCTGGAAGCACCGCTGGGTGCCAGGCCTGCTGCAGATGCAACTGACGATGTTAAGAACGTCTGGCAGAGCAAAGCTGATGACTACTCGATAGTTCAGGGTGCCATGCTTTACGGCTTAGAACCGGGACTTCAACGATGTTTTGAACGTCATGGAGCATATGAGATGTTCTAGGAGTTGAAGTTAATATTTCAGGCAAATGCCCGGATTGAGAGATATGAAGTCTCCAATAAGTTCTATAGCTGCAAGATGGAGGAGAATAGTTTTGTCAGTGAACATATACTCAAAATGTCTGGGTATAATAATCACTTGATTCAACTGGGAGTTAATCTTCCGATGATAGTGTCATTGATGTAATTCTTCAATCATCGCCACCAAGCTACAAGAGCTTCATGATGAACTATAATATGCAAGGGATGGACAAGATTATTCCTGAGCTCTTCGCAATGCTAAAGGCTGCGGAGGTAGAAATCAAGAAGGAGCATCAAGTGTTGATGGTCAATAAGACCACCAGTTTCAAGAAAAAGGGTAAAGGGAAGAAGAAGGGGAACTTCAAGAAGAACAGCAAACAAGTTGCTGCTCAAGAGAAGAAACCCAAGTCTGGACCTAAGCCTGAAACTGAGTGCTTCTACTGCAAGCAGACTGGTCACTATAAGCGGAACTGCCCCAAGTATTTGGCGGATAAGAAGGATGGCAAGGTGAACAAAGGTATATGTGATATACATGTTATTGATGTGTACCTTACTAATGCTCGCAGAGCACTGGTATTTGATACTGGTTCTTGCTAATATTTGCAACTCAAACAGGGACTACGGATTGCGAAGATTGGCTAAGGACGAGGTGACGATGCGCGTGGGAAATGGTTCCAAAGTCGATGTGATCGCGGTCGGCACGCTACCTCTAGATCTACCTTCGGGATTAGTTTTAGACCTGAATAATTGTTATTTGGTGCCAGCGTTGAGCATGAACATTATATCTGGATCTTGTTTGATGCGAGACGGTTAATCATTTAAATCTGAGAATAATGGTTGTTCTATTTATATGAGTAATATCTTTTATGGTCATGCACCCTTGAAGAGTGGTCTATTTTTACTAAATCTCGATAGTAGTGATACACATATTCATAATGTTGAAACCAAAAGATGCAGAGATGATAATGATAGTGCAACTTATTTGTGGCACTGCCGTTTTGGTCATATTGGTCTAAAGCGCATGAAGAAACTCCATACTGATGGACTTCTGGAATCACTTGATTATGAATCACTTGGTACTTGCAAACCGTGCCTCATGGGCAAGATGACTAAAACGCCGTTCTCCTGAACTATGGAGGGAGCAACTAATTTGTTGGAAATCATACATACTGATGTATGTGGTCCAATGAATATTGAGGCTCGCGGCGGGTATCGTTATTTTCTCACCTTCACAGATGATTTGAGAAGATATGGGTATATCTACTTGATGAAACACAAGTATGAAACATTTGAAAAGTTCAAAGAATTTCAGAGTGAAGTGGAAAATCATCGTTACAAGAAAACAAAGTTTCTACGATCTGATCGTGGAGGAGAATATTTGAGTTACAAGTTTGGTTTACATTTGAAGCAATGCGGAATAGTTTCGCAACTCAGGCCACCCAGAACACCACAAAGAAATGGTGTGTCCAAACGTCGTAATCGTACTTTACTAGATATGGTGCGATCCATGATGTCTCTTACTGATTTACCGCTATCATTTTGGGGTTATGCTTTAGACGGCCGCATTCACATTAAATAGGGCACCATCAAAATCCGTTGAGACGATGCCTTATGAACTGTGGTTTGGCAAGAAACCAAAGTTGTCGTTTCTTAAAGTTTGGGGCTGCGATGCTTATGTGAAGAAACTTCAACCAGATAAGCTCAAACCCAAATCGGAGAAATGTGTCTTCATAGGATACCTAAAAGAGACTATTGGGTACACCTTCTATCACAGATCTGAGGGCAAGATTTTTGTTGCTAAATTCGGATCCTTTCTAGAGAAGGAGTTTCTCTCGAAAGAAGTGAGTGGGAGGAAAGTAGAACTTGATGAGGTAACTGTACCTGCTCCCTTATTGGAAAGTAGTTCATCATAAGAACCGGTTCCTGTGACAACTACACCAATCAGTGACGAAGCTAATGATACTGATCCTGAAACTTCAGATCAAGTTACTACCGAACCTCGTAGGTCAACCGGAGTAAGATCCACACCAGAGTGGTACGGTAATCCTATTCTGGAAGTCATGTTACTTGACCATGGCGAACCTATGAACTATGAGGAAGTGTTGATGAGCCCAGATTCCGCAAAATGGCTTGAGGCCATGAAATCTGAGATGGGATCCATGTATGAGAACAAAGTGTGGACTTTGGTTGACTTGCCCGATGATCGGCAAGCCATCGAGAATAAATGGATTTTCAAGAAGAAGACTGACGCTGATGGTAATGTAACTGTCTACAAAGCTCGACTTGTTGCGAAAGGTTTTCGACAAGTTCAAGGGGTTGACTACGATGAGACTTTCTCACCCGTAGCGATGCTTAAGTCTGTCCGAATCATGTTAGCAATTGCCGCATTTTATGATTATGAAATATGGCAAATGGATGTCAAAACTGCATTCCTGAATGGATTTCTGGAAGAAGAGTTGTATATGATGGAACCGGAAGGTTTTGTCTATCCAAAAGGTGCTAACAAAGTGTGCAAGCTCCAACGATCCATTTATGGACTGGTGCAAGCCTCTCGGAGTTGGAATAAACGCTTTGATAGTGTGATCAAGGCATATGGTTTTATACAAACTTTTGGAGAAGCCGGTATTTACAAGAAAGTGAGTGGGAGCTCTGTAGCATTTCTGATATTATATGTAGACGAAATATTGTTCATTGGAAATGATATAGAATTTCTGGATATCATAAAGGGATACTTGAATAAAAGTTTTTCGATGAAAGACCTCGGTGAAGCTGCTTACATATTGGGCATCAAGATCTATAGAGATAGATGAAGACGCTTAATTGGACTTTCACAAAGCACATACCTTGATAAAGTTTTGAAAAGTTCAAAATGGATCAGGCAAAGAAAGGGTTCTTGCCTGTATTGCAAGGTGTGAAGTTGAGTCAAACTCGAGAGAAAATGAAAGATGTTCCCTATGCTTCAGCCATAGGCTCTATCATGTATGCAATGATGTGTACCAGACCTGATGTATGCTTAGCAATAAGTTTAGCATGGAGGTACCAAAGTTATCCAGGAGTGGATCACTGGACATCGGTCAAGAGTATCCTGAAATACTTGAAAAGGACTAAGGATATGTTTCTCGTTTATGGAGGTGACAAATAGCTAGTCGTAGATGGTTACGTCGATGCAAGCTTTGACACTGATCCGGACGATTCTAAATCACAAACCGGATACGTTTTTATATTGAATGTTGAAGCTTTCAATTGGTGCAGTTATAAACAAAGTGTCGTGGCGGGATCTACATGCGAAGCGGAGTACATAGCTGCTTCGGAAGCAGCAAATGAAGGAGTCTGGATGAAGGAGTTCATTTCCGATCTAGGTGTCATACCTAGTGCGTCGGGATCAATGAAGATATTCTGTGACAATACTGGTGCAATTGCCTTGGCAAAGGAATCCAGATTTCACAAGAGGACCAAGCACATCAAGAGACACTTCAATTCCATCCGGGACCAAGTCCAGGTAGGAGACATAGAGATTTGCAAGATACATACGGATCTGAATGTTGCAGACCCGTTGACTAAGCCTCTTCCACGAGCAAAACATGATTAGCACCAAGACTCTATGGGTGTTAGAATCATTACTGTGTAATCTAGATTATTGACTCTAGTGCAAGTGGGAGACTGAAGGAAATATGCCCTAGAGGCAATAATAAAATTATTACTTATTTCCTCATATCATGATCAATGTTTATTATTCATGATAGAATTGTATTAACCAGAAACATGATACATGTGTGAATACATAGACAAACTTAATGTCACTAGTATGCCTCTACTTGACTAGCTCATTAATCAAAGATGGTTATGTTTCCTAACCATAGACATGAGTTGTCAGTTGATTAACGGGATCACATCATTTGGAGAATGATATGATTGACATGACCCATTTTGTTAGCTTAGCACTTGATCGTTTAGTATGTTGCTATTGCTTTCTTCATGACTTATACATGTTCCTACAACTATGAGATTATGCAACTCCCGTTTACCGGAGGACCACTTTGTGTGCTACCAAACGTCACAATGTAACTGGGTGATTATAAAGGAGTTCTACAGGTGTCTCCAAAGGTACATGTTGAGTTGGCGTATTTTGAGATTAGGTTTTGTCACTCCGATTGTCGGAGAGGTATCTTTGGGCCCTCTTGATAATGCACATCACTATAAGCCTTGCAAGCAATGTAGCTAATGAGTTAGTTATGGAATGATGCATTACGTAATGAGTAAAGAGACTTGCTGGTAACGAGATTGAACTAGGTATTGGGATACCGACGATCGAATCTCGGGCAAGTAACATACCAATGACAAAGGGAACAACGTATGTTGTTATGCGATTTGACCGATAAAGATCTTCGTAGAATATGTAGGAGCCAATATGAGCATCCAGGTTCCGCTATTGGTTATTGACCGGAAATGAGTCTCAGTCATGTCTACATAGTTCTCGAACCTGTAGGGTCCGCATGCTTAAGGTTTCGATGATAGTTATATTATGAATTTATGAGTTTTGATGTACTGAAGATTGTTCGGAGTCCCGAATGTGATTACGGACATGATGAGGAGTCTCAAAATGGTCGAGACATGAAGATTGATATATTGGAAGCCTATATTTGGATGTCAGAAGTGTTCCAGGTGAAATCGGGATTTTACCGGAGTACCGGGAGGTTACCGGAACCCCCCGGGAGCTTAATGGGCCTACATAGGCCTTAGCGGAAATAGAGGGCATCAAGGGGAGTATGGGGAGCACCCCCCAAGGCCCAAACCTAATTGGTTTAGGGCAAAGGGGCCCGGCACCCCTCTTTCCTGCTCCTCCTCTCCCTTTCCTTCTCCCTCTCCCAGTCAAACAAGGAAGGAGGGAGTCCTACTCCCGGTGGGAGTAGGACTCCCCATGGCGCGCCCCCCTAGGCCGGCCGCCCCCTCCCCCCTTGCTCCTTTATATACGGGGGCAGGGGGGTACCTCTAGACACAAGAATTGATCTCTTGATCTCTTAGCCGTGTGCGGTGCCCCCTCCACCATAGTCCTCCTCGATAATATTGTAGCGGTGCTTAGGCGAAGCCCTGCGATGGTAGAACATCAAGATCGTCACCACGCCGTCGTGCTAACGGAACTCTCCCTCGACACTTGGATGGATCGGAGTGCGAGGGATGTCATCGAGCTAAACGTGTGCTAGAACTCGGAGGTGCCGTAGTTTCGGTGCTTGATCGGTCGGGCCGTGAAGACGTACGACTACATCAACCGCGTTGTTCTAACGCTTCCGCTTTCGGACTACGAGGATACGTGGACATACTCTCCCCTCTTGTTGCTATGCATCACCATGATCTTGCGTGTGCGTAGGATTTTTTTTGAAATTACTACGTTCCCCAACAGTTTTGTCTATGTATACACACATGTACTAAGTTTCCGGTTAATACAATTCTAGCATGAATAATAAACGTTTATCATGAATTAAGGAAATAAATAATAACTTTATTATTGCCTCTAGGGCATATTTCCTTCAACTTCATCTCCTCATTGCTGCCAAGGCCATTCAGTAGGTGTTGCTTGGCCATGATCTGATGAACTGCATCTTTAACCTTCTGCTGTGCATCTTCCTCTTCTCTTGTTCCTCTAGTTACTTGTCCAACAGCCCAGCCTGCTGGTATTGGGGCTCCTCGGCTAACCAAATAATTTGCGTAGTTCCTTTCCCCCTAAATTAGCAACTTCCTAGAAATACAGATCACAAGAATCTTCCCTTTTCTGCATGAATCAAGTTGAAGATCATCAACCAAACTCTTAAAAAACCAGCAACTAGAAGCAAGCGAACAACTTAACCATATTACCCCATGATTTGGTCATTTGTAGAAGACTCGATCAGGGTTGATGATTGTAGTTGAGAAGCGATGGATGGCTCTGTGCGATTTGTAGTAGTGGCACCACGCCAATGGTAGCGGGGTGCGATGAGCAACTGGCTACGATGAGTGTGCCGATAGGTGGGGTGATGGTACGTGTGGCGAATTTGTGCACATATGGTTGTTGGCTCGATTCCTTGCTGAAGAGCAGGTGGACGAGCCAGTGGACATGGTTGCTATGGCCGGAGCTTCTGAAGCTAGGAGAGTAGCTAGAGAAGAGGATAAGCGAACGTTGGATATGTCACTTTCATTACTTGCAGAGTAGTATAATAGTGTATATAGTCTAGGTTTGGATTCAAACCAGTTACAACAACATGTCTCTTTTTTTCAAACAGTCAGCAATGTCTCTTTACTGATAGACTAGCTTGTTCTGTGCACCTTCTCAAGTCTTTGATTTCTGAGAATGATATCTGGCGAACGTACCTGGGAGGAGGATGAAAAAAAATGCATTTTCTTGACAGTTTTAGTTGCGACACAAGATCAAACGATGGCAGTTTCGGGAATATTATCGGGCAAACTAGCACATTTTTTCTTTCCTTGCAAAAACGTATGCAACATGGTGCCAGCTTAGTCAACAAACGATTCTGCCAACCGCCAGCATTGAATTGACATCCAACGCCTGGCGTATTTCTCCAGTCTCTTCTTCATCCAACCGCCAAAACCAAACCAGCACCGGCGGGACCGCCTCCTCCCACCTCTCATGGCTTGCTGCACTGCCGCGCACGCACCGCCGCCCCATCACACCATAAAACTCTGGCCAGGCCATCCCTCTACCCCCACACCTTCGGTTATTCTCTGGCGATGGCAACCTAATACGTCTCCATCGTATCTATAATTTTTGATTGTTCCATGCCAATATTCTTCAACTTTCATATACTTTTGGCAACTTTTTATACTATTTTTTGGGACTAACATATTGATCCAGTGCCCAGTGCCAGTTCCTGTTTGTTGCAAGTTTTATGATTTGCAGAAACCCAATATCAAACAGAATCCAAACAGGATAAAAACGGATGGAGAATTATTTTGAAATATTTGGGATTTTCCGGAGGAAGAATCAACGCGAAACGGTGAACGAGGTGGCCACGAAACAGGGGGCGCGCCCTCCCCCCTGGGCGTGCCTGGCACCCTCGTGGGCCACCCATAAGGCGGTTGACGCTCTTCTTTTGCCGCAAGAAAGCTACTTTTATGAGAAAAATTTGGGCGAAATATTCACCCCAATCGGAGTTACGGATCTCCGGATATAAAAGAAACGGTGAAGGGGAAGGATCTGGGAACGCACAAACAAAGAGATAGATCCAATCTCGGAGGGGCTCTCGCCCCTCCCACGCCATGGGAGCCAAGGACCAGAGGGGAAACCCTTCTCCCATCTAGGGAGAAGGTCAAGGAAGAAGAAGAAGAAGGGGGGCTCTCTCCCCCTTGCTTCCGGTGGCGCCGGAACGCCGCCGGGGGCCATCATCATCACCGCGATCTTCACCAACACCTCCGCCATCTTCACCAACATCTCCATCACCTTCCCCCATCTATATCTAGCGGTCCACTCTCCCGCAACCCTCTGTACCCTCTACTTGAACATGGTGCTTTATGCTTCATATTATTATCCAATGATGTGTTGCCATCCTATGATGTCTGAGTAGATTTTCGTTGTCCTATTGGTGGTTGATGAATTGCTATGATTGATTTAATTTGCTTGTGGTTATGTTGCTGTCCTTTGGTGCCCATCATATGAGCGCGCGCGTGGATCACACCATAGGGTTAGTTGTATGTTGATAGGACTATGTATTGGAGGGCAAGAGTGACAGAAGCTTCAACCTAGCATAGAAATTGATACATACGTGATTGAAGGGGGGCCAATATATCTTAATGCTATGATTGGGTTTTACCTTAATGAACGTTAGTAGTTGCGGATGCTTGCTAATAGTTCCAATCATAAGTGCATAGAATTCCAAGTCAGGGATGACATGCTAGAAGTGGCCTCTCCCACGTAAAACTTGCTATCGGTCTAGTAACGTAGTCAATTGCTTAGGGACAATTTCACAACTCCTACCACCACTTTTCCACACTCACTATATTTACTTTATTGCTTCTTTATCTAAACAGCCCCTACTTTTTATTTACGCGTTCTTTACTTTCTTGGAAGCCTATCCATCAACACCTACAAAGTACTTCTAGTTTCATACTTGTTTTAGGTAAAGCGAATGTCAAGCGTGCATAGAGACGTATCAGTGGCAGATAGGACTTGAGAGAGTATTTGTTCTACCTTTAGCTCCTCGTTGGGTTCGACACTCTTACTTATTGAAAGAGGCTACAACTATCCCGTATACTTGCGGGTCATCAAGACCTTTTTCTCGCGCCGTTGCCGGGGAGTCATAGCGTGGGGTGAATATTCTCGGGTGTGCTTGTTTGCTTTATCACTAAGTAATTTTTATTTGCTGTTCTAAGTTATTCTCTATCTTTAGTTATGGATATGGAACACGAAATACCAAAAAAATAGGTGTAGATGCTACTCATGGAGATGGGGAACCTCCTAAAACCCTCGATGCTCGTTATGTGAAAGAAATTATGTACTACTTTAATAATCCTGAGAAAACCCCATTCAACTTTGTTATGGGAGACACGTTGGATCAACGTGAATACTTTAGGGATTATCGCTTGACACAAAAAGAGAAACTATTATGGGATCAAATTTCTATGTTGCATTGGTATGCTCGTCAACTATGCTTGATACATGATTATACTTGTTGTTCTAGGATGAAGGGTCCACACCTTCCCTTTTCATGCAAATTCAATGATAATGAAACCTTAGCTTCTTATGCTAATAGTAGATATGATTACTATGATGTGGAACAAATAGAAGAATTTGTTGCTTTTATGGGTGCTTATGAGATTGAATCTATGTTTTAAGCGTTTGACGATTTTGATGATTCAGTTTATAGACCAGAAAATTTTGCTATACTTAGATATTGCTATGAAAATTATGAATACAAATACAATATTAATGCATTTATTGAGAAAGTCTCCGCTGTCCAAGAAGAGACTAATATTTGCAGGAAGCTATGGAAGAAGAAATTGATGAAACTGTGAGCTCATTGGATGAAGAAGATGATGAAGAGAGTGAAGAACAAAAGGAGGAAGAGCGGATTGAACACCCGTGCCCACCTTCTAATGAGAGTAACTCTTCAACTCATACATTGTTTAATTCCCTTTCGTGCTTATCAAAGGATGATTTCTATGATGATTGCTATGATCCCGTTGATTCTCTTGAAATATCCCTTTTTGATAATGTTTGTTATGCTTGTGGCCAAGATGCCAATATGAATTATGCTTATGGAGATGAACTTGCTATAGTTCCTTATGTTAAACATAAAATTGTTGCTATTGCACCCACACATGATAGTCCTATTATCTTTTTGAATTCTCCAAACTGCACTATACCGGAGAAGTTTGTGCTCATTAAGGATTGTATTGATGGGTTGCGTTTTACTACTACACATGATGATTTTGATAGATATAATATGCATGTGCTTGCTGCTCCTACTTGCAATTATTATGAGAGAGGAACTATATATCACCACCTCTCTATGTTTCCAATATGATAGAATTTCAAGAAACTGTTTATACTATGCATTGGCCTTTATTATGTGTGCATGAATTGTTCTTTTATGACATGCCGATGCATAGGAAAAGAGTTAGACTTTGTTGTTGCATGATATATGTTACTTTGTGCTCACTACTAAATTACAAATCATTGTTAATTAAAATTGGCTTTGATATACGTTGGGATCCGGGTGGATCCATTACTTGAGCACTATATGCCTAGCTTAATGGATTTAAAGAAAGCGTTGCCAGGGAGACAACCCGGAAGTTTTAGAGAGTCATTTAGTTCAGTTGAGTGCTTTTATATAGTTTAAAAACAAAAAAATAAAGAGGGGAACCTAAAACATTTCAAAAAGGAAAGTGAAAGTGAGAAAGACAAGCATTGTTGAAGTGGAAGAGCTCCTTGAACTTCGTCCATGCTCACGGAAAATTTGTCAATCTTAATTACAGAAACTTTTCATCAAAAATAATTATCCCCTTGTACAATTCCATTGTATTATAAAAATAATGTGCCAAGGTTTGCCTTTAGGATGTTTACAGTGCTTGTTGGTTTGTACGGTGTAGGACAGAAACTTTGGCTGTAGTGCACGATTTTACATTTTTAACTGGAACATCAAACGGTTCTGATTCCTTTTGCACTGTCTTTATGTACAATGTTTTTATTTTTTCTAATCGTGGTATAAGTTTTGGGGTACCAGAAGTATGGTGAATGTTCAGATTGCTACAGACTTTTCTGTTTTTGACAGATTCTGTTTTTGATGCATAGTTTGCTTGTTTTGATGAATCTATCAATTTATATCAGTGGATTTAAGCCATGAAAATGTTATATTACAGTAGACAAAATGCAAAAACAAAATGAATTGGTTTGCAACAGTACTTAGAGTGGTGATTTGCTTTATTATACTAACGGATCTTACCGAGTTTTCTATTGAAGTTTTGTGTGGATGAAGTGTCTAATCGAGGAGGTTTCAATATGAGGAAAAGGAAGAGAGGCAAGAGCTCAAGCTTGGGGATGCCCAAGGCACCCCATGTAAATATTCAAGGAGACTCAAGCGTCTAAGCTTGGGGATGCCCCGGAAGGCATCCCCTCTTTCTTCAACAAGTATCGGTATGTTTTCGTATTCGTTTCGTTCATGTGATATGTGCAAGTCTTGGAGCATATTTTGCATTTAATTTTCACTTTTCTTTTATGCACCATGCTGGTATGAGGTAGTCCTTGGTTGATTTATAGAATGCTCATTGCACTTCACTTAATTCTTTTGAGTATGGCTTTATAGAATGCTTCATGTGCTTCACTTATATCATTTGAAGTCTGGATTGCCTGTTTCTCTTCACATAGAAAACCGCCATTTGTAGAATGCTCTTTTGCTTCACTTTTATTTGTTAAAGCGTGGGCATATCTTTTGTAGAAAGAATTAAACTCTCTTGCTTCACTTATATCTATTTAGAGAGATGACAGGAATTGGTCATTCACATGATTAGTCATAAAATCCTACATAAACTTGTAGATCGTTGAATATGATATGTTTGATTCCTTGCAATAGTTTTGCGATATAAAGGTGGTGATATTAGAGTCATGCTAGTGGGTGGTTGTGGATTGTAGAGACACTTGTGTTGAGGTTTGCAAGTCCCGTAGCATGCACATATGGAACCGTTGTGTGACAAATTTGAAGCATGGGGTGTTTCTTTGATTGTCTTCCTTAAGAGTGGTGGTCGGGGACGAGCGATGGTCTTTTCCTACCAATCTATCCCCCTAGGGGCATGCGTAGTAGTACTTTTCTTCGAGGGCTAATAAACTTTTGCAATAAGTATATGAGTTCTTTATGACTAATGTTGAGTCCATGGATTATACGCACTTTTACCTTTCCATCATTGCTAGCCTCTTTGGTACCGCGCATTGCCCTTTCTCACCTCGAGAGTTAGTGCAAACTTCGTCGGCGCATCCAAACCCGTGATACGATACGCTCTATCACACATAAGCCTCCTTATATATTCCTCAAAACAGCCACCATACCTACCTATCATGGCATTTCCATAGCCATTCCGAGATATATTTCCATGCAACTTCCATCATCTTCATATACATGACTTGAGCATTCATTGTCATATTGCTTTGCATGATCGTAAGATAGCTAGCATGATGTTTTCATGGCTTGTCCGTTTTTTGATGTCATTGCTACGCTAGATCATTGCACATCCCGGTACACCGTCGGAAGCATTCATATAGAGTCATATCTTTGTTCCAGTATCGAGTTGTAATATTGAGTTGTAAGTAAATAAAAGTGTGATGCTCATCATTATAGAGCATTACCCTATAAAAAATAAAAAAAGGAAAGGCCAAAGAAGCCTAAATAAAAAAGGGGGCCAAAGAAGCCCACCGAAAAAAAGAAAAAAAGGAAAAGAAAAGGGGCAATGTTACTATCCTTTTACCACACTTGTGCTTCAGTGTAGCACCATGTTCTTCATATAGAGAGTGTCCAATGTTGTCACTTTCATATACTAGTGGGAATTTTCATTATAGAACTTGGCTTGTATATTCCAACGATGGGCTTCCTCAAACGCCCTAGGTCTTCATGAGCAAGCAAGTTGGATGCACACCCACTTAGTTTTTAGTTTGAGCTTTCATACACTTATAGCTCTAGAGCATCCGCTGCATGGCAATCCCTACTCCTCGCATTGACATCAATTGATGGGCATCTCCATAGCCTGTTGATTAGCCGCGTCGATGTGAGACTTTCTCCCTTTTTTGTCTTCTCCATATAAACCCCCATCATCATATTCTATTCCACCTATAGTGCTATAACCATGGCTTGCACTCATGTATTGCGTGAGGGTTGAAAAAGCTGAAGCGCGTTAAAAAGTATGAACCAATTGCTCGGTTGTCATCGGAGTTGTGCATGATGAGAGCATTTTGTGTGACGAAAATGAAGCATGGCCAAACTATATGATTTTGTAGGGATAAGCTTGCTTTGGCCTTGTTGTTTTGAAAAGACATGATTGCTTTACTAGTATGCTCGAAGTATTATTGTTTTTTATGTCAAATGATAGACTATTGCTTTGAATCACTCGTGTCTTAATATTCATGCCATGATTAGACATATGATCAAGATTATGCTAGGTAGCATTCCACTTAAAAAATTATCTTTTTTATCATTTACCTACTCGAGGACGAGCAGGAATTAAGCTTGGGGATGCTGATACGTCTCCGTCGTATCTATAATTTTGATTGTTCCATGCCAATATTCTTCAACTTTCATATACTTTTGGCAACTTTTTATACTATTTTTGGGACTAACATATTGATCCAGTGCCCAGTGCCAGTTCCTGTTTGTTGCATGTTTTATGTTTCGCAGAAACCCAATATCAAACGGAATCCACACGGGATAAAAATGGACAGAGAATTATTTTGGAATATTTGGGATTTTTCGGAGGAAGAATCAACGCGAAACGGTGCCCCAGGTGGTCACGAGACAGGGGGGCGCGCCCTCCCCCCTGGGCGTGCCTGGCACCCTCGTGGTCCACTCGTAAGGCGGTTGACGCTGTTCTTTTGCCGCAATAAAGCTAATTTTATGAGAAAAATCTGGGCAAAAGATTCACCCCAATCGGAGTTACGATCTCCGGATATAAAAGAAACGGTGAAGGGGAATGATCTAGGAACGCAGAAACAGAGAGATAGATCCAATCTTGGAGGGGCTCTCGCCCCTCCCACGCCATGGGAGCCAAGGACCAGAGGGGAAACCCTTCTCCCATCTAGGGAGAACGTCAAGGAAGAAGAAGGAGAAGGGGGGCTCTCTCCCCCTTGCTTCTGGTGGCGCCGGAACGCTGCCGGGGGCCATCATCATCACCACGATCTTCACCAACACCTCCGCCATCTTCACCAACATCCCCATCACCTTCCCCCATCTATATCCAGCGGTCCACTCTCCTGCAACCCGCTGTACCCTCTAGTTGAACAAGGTGCTTTATGCTCCATATTATTATCCAATGATGTGTTGCCATCCTATGATGTCTGAGTAGATTTTCGTTGTCCTATTGGTGGTTGATGAATTGCTATGATTGATTTAATTTGCTTGTGGTTATGTTGCTGTCCTTTGGTGCCCATCATATGAGCGCGCGCGTGGATCACACCATAGGGTTAGTTGTATGTTGATAGGACTACGTATTGGAGGGCAAGAGTGACAGAAGCTTCAACCTAGCATAGAAATTGATACATACGAGATTGAAGGGGGACCAATATATCTTAATGCTACTGTTGGGTTTTACCTTAATGAACGTTAGTAGTTGCGGATGCTTGCTAATAGTTCCAATCATAAGTGCATAGAATTCCAAGTCAGGGATGACATGCTAGAAGTGGCCTCTCCCACATAAAACTTGCTATCGGTCTATTAACATAGTCAATTGCTTAGGGACAATTTCACAACTCCGACCACCACTTTTCCACACTCGCTATATTTATTTTATTGCTTCTTTATCTAAACAGCCCCTACTTTTCATTTACGCGTTCTTTACTTTCTTGCAAACCTATCCATCAACACCTACAAAGTACTTCTAGTTTCATACTTGTTTTAGGTAAAGCAACCGTCAAGCGTGCGTAGAGTCGTATTAGTGGTAGATAGGACTTTAGAGAGTATTTGTTCTACCTTTAGCTCCTCGTTGGGTTTGACACGCTTACTTATCGAAAGAGGCTACAACTATCCCGTATACTTGCGGGTCATCACAACCCACCACACATCCGAACCAATCAATTGTCGTACTCCTGTCCACCTGGAACTACACTGCTGCATCTTCCACGGATCCTGGTCGTTCCCATCCGGAGGCCTCACCTCCGTCCTTTGCCTTTGTGCGCTCACTGAGGAGCCACCGTGTGGTGTTGTCAACATGGTAAACAAACGAGAGCAATCGAACTGTACGTGGAGAGGATGATAGAAGGGACCCAGCAGATCCATTGCCGTACGCAAGCAATGCCTTCTTATTACAAGCAAAAAAATGCTTCCTCCTAATGGTTTCATGACATCTGGATGCCACGCCTTTGTCTATGTAGTTAATAAATAAGAGAATTGCACAAGGAGCGGCTGACACCGGGGACCGAGAAGCTCGCAGAGTTGTTTTTTATTTTTTAGATGAGGCGGAGCAGAGTATCAACTAGGTTGTGCGATCGCAGTGACCCGTCTAGCCGAGGCTTTTATTTATGTTTACCACATGACTAGCCCAATTGTTTCTTTTATTTGTGAAAATGGCTGGCCCAACTTTATATTTTTGAAGAATACCCAACCGAGGCCTAGTTGCTTTTCTCCACCCTGCTAGGATGCAAACTAGAAAAAGGTTCTATAAGTAATAAGAAATATGATGTAAATTTGAAAAAAAACAGCAAACCGGCAATTAGTTTCAAATTTCATTTTTTCGGATTTTAGGTTTTAAATTTCATTTATTTTTTTACGGTGAAATTTCATTGGATTTTAAATTAATATATATATTTATTTATTTTTGAAATTAGATTGAATCTGACTTGCTATTTCAGGGTTAAAAATAGTTTGTACCCCTACAAAATATAAAAAAATCGTTGATATTTTTAACTCTATCCGAATATGAGTTCCAACGCTAACAAAAAGAGTATGGGTTGCAATACATTCCTTAAGAATTAACAAATGGGTTGTAAATTATTAAATATAATAGCAAATGGGTTGTATGTTGTGTGCCACTGATTTGATGGCTGACTTGTGGGCCTACTAGTATCTAGATGGCTTCTTCTCTCTTTTTGATCTTCAATACAATGTTCTCCTCGATGTTCTTGGAGATCTATTTGATGTAACTCTTTTTTTGCGGTGTGTTTGTTGGGATGTGATGAATTGTGAGTTTATGATCAAATCTATCCATGAATATTATTTGAGTTTTCTCTGAACTATTTTATGCATGATTGTTATAGCCTCATATTTCTTATCCGATTTATTGGTTTGATTTGGCCAACTAGATTGATTTATCTTGCCATGGGAAGAGGTGCCTTGTGATGGGTTCGATCTGGCGGTGCTCAATCTCAGTGACAGAAAGAGACATGACACGCATGTATTGTTGCTACTAAGGGTCACAAGACGGGGTTTATTCATATGTGAGTTTCTCTTGTCTACATCATGTCATCTTTCTTAATGCATTACTCCGTTTCTCCATGAACTTAATACACTAGATGCATGCTGGATAGCGGTCGATGTGTGTAGTAATAGTAGTAGACGCAAAATCATTCCGGTCTACTAATCTTGGACGTGATGCCTATATACATGATCATTGCCTTGGATATCATCATAATTATTTGTTTTTCTACCAATTGTTGAACAGTAATTTTTTTACCCACCGTATGCTATTTTCTTGAGGGAATCCTCTAGTGAAAATTATGGCCCCCGGGTCTATTTTCTATCATATATCAAGACCCAAAATACCTTGCTGCAATTTTCTTTTATTTATTTTATTTTGTGTTTTATTTAGATCTATTTATCAAAACCTATACAATTTAATCTATCTCAATACCGTTAAGGGATTGACAACCCCCTACACATTGGGTTGCAAGTATTTGTTATTTGTGTGCAGGTGTTGCTTACGTAGTGTTGCTTGGTCGTCCTACTGGATTGATAACCTTGGTTTCGTAACTGAGGGAAATACTTATCTCTACTGTATTGCATCATCCCCTCCTCTTCGGGGAAATCCCAATGCAGCTCACAAGTAGTAGCAGCGGTGTCCATAAGGAAACTAAGGGATATTAGGGTCTCCTTTTAATAGAGACCCGGAACAAAGCATTAGCATTTAGAGAATGCATGAACTCCTAAAACTATGGTAATCACCAGAAAGAATCCCAATTATTGTCACCATGGGGTATGTGGATCATAACTCATAATAGGTGCATATAACTTGTAAGATAGGATCAAGAACACACATATATTTACGAAAACATAACAGGTTCAGATATGAAATCATGGCACTCGGGCCCTAGTGACAAGCATTAAGCATAGCAAAGTCATAGGAACAATCTCAGAACATAGTGGATACTAGGGATCAAGCCCTAACAAAACTAACTCGATTACATGATTAATATATCCAACCCATCACCGTCCAGCAAGCCTACAAAGGAATTACTCGCTCTCGGCGGTGAGCATCATGAAATTGGGGATGAAGGAAGGTTGATGATGACGACGACGTCAAATTCCACCCTCCGCAGCCCCGAACGGACTCCAGATCAGCCCTCCCAATGAAGAACACGAGGTGGCGGTGGCTCCGTATCATAAAACGCGATGAATCCTTCTCTATGATTTTTTCTTGGGGAATAGGAATATATGGAGTCGGAGTTAGGGTTGCTGGAGGTCCAGGGGGGCACAAGCTCAAAGGGCACGCCCTGGGAGGGTGGGCGCGCCCCCTGAGCTTGTGGCTCCTGGGTGGCCCCCCTCTGGTATATTTTTCACCAGTATTTTTTATATTTTCTACAAAAATTCTCCGTAAATTTTCAGGTCAATCTGAGAACTTTGATTTCTGCACAAAAACAACACCATGGCAATTCTGCTGAAAACATTGTTAATCCAGGTTAGTTTCATTCAAATCATGCAAATTAGAGTCCAAAACAAGTGCAAAAGTGTTTGAAAAAGTAGATACGATGGAGACGTACCAACTCCCCCAAGCTTAACTCATTGCTTGTCCTCAAGCAATTCAGTTGACAACTAAAAGTGGTAAAGAAAAAAATTACAAACTCTATTTGATCTTGTTGTTGCAAATATGTCTAACCAATGTTCAGATTTTCAGCAAAGATTACGAACTAACTATATTCACAATAACATTTAGATATCTCATTCACTCATATCAATGACATAACCAACTAGCGAGCAATAATAGGACAGCCCGGATGACAACACTTTTTTCAGAAAATCATGATATAATATGACATAATGGTATCTTGCTAGCCCTTTCTAAGACCGCAAAACATAAATGCAGAGCACCTCTGAAGTTCAAGCACTGACTAGACATTGTAACTCATGGTAAAGGAGATCCAGTCACACTCATACTCAACATCAACTAAACCCAAATCGTGAAATCGACAATAGTGCTCTCTAGCTGGTGCTTTAATGAGAAGATGATGACTCAGTAATAAAAGTAAATAGATAGGCCCTTAGCAGAGGGAATCAGGGATTTGCAGAGGGCGAGAGCTCGCTGCTTTTAAAATAGAGATGAATATAATTTTGAGAAGGTATGCTTTCATTGTCAATGTAGTGACCGAGAGTTTTCACCATCTTCCACGCTAGACACATTATAGGTGGTTCCCAAACGAAAAGGTAAAGTTTTACTCCCCATCCACCAACAAACACAACCCGTGGCCAGCCGAATCCTTGGGTGCCCTCCATGCCAACAACAATCCAGGGGAGTTTTGTTTCGTTATTATATTTTGATTTTGGTCATAGGACTGGGCATCCCAATTACCAGCCACTTTCTCATGAGTGACAAGTGAATAAACACTCATCATGAGAATAACCCACCTAGCATAGAAGATACTGACAGCCCCATGTCGCTTTATGAGCGATTCGGGCATACAAAAGAGGTTATTATGTGAAGATTTAGAGATTGGCACATGCAAATGTACTAGGAACGGCAGGTAAATACCGCATATAGGTAGGTAAGGTGGACTCATATGGAATAACTTTGGGTTTACGGATTTGGATGCACAAGCATTATTCCCGCTTAGGACAAGTGAAGGCTAGTAAATTGATTGAGGACCGACCAACCAGAGAGTGACAACGGTCACGAACATGCATTGAGGTTAATCAACATTGAATACAAGCATGATTAGGATATAAAACACCATGAATATAAATATCTTGGAGGCTTTGTTGGTTTCAATTCAATTTGCGTGAACATGTGTCAGGTCAAGCCACTTGAATCATTCAGAGGAGGATACCATCCTATCATACTACATCATTTTAAATGCATGTTGACACATAAGACAAACCATTATCCACTCCTAGCTAATTAAGCATGGCATGCGTAATTATGATATGAAATTGTCATTGCAAACATGTTTATTCATAATAGGCTGAATCAAGAATGATGAGCTAATCATATTTACAAAAACAAAATAGGTCGAGTTCATACCAGCTTGTCTTCACGTCATTCAATTCATTAAATTTCATCATTATTGCCTTTCACTTGCACGACCGAACGATCTAAATAATAATAAGAGTGCATGTGGTGTGGACTAAGCTAGAATCTGCAAACATTTATTCAAAGGAGATGACAAAGTAATATGGGTTCTTCGTCAGATCAACAATAATGCATATGAGAGCCACTCAACATTTTCATCGTGGTCATCTCCTTACGACCCAAAGAAAAGAAAATAATTTCAAAGAAACACACTGAAATGTTTTTGGAGTTTTTGTTTTTCTAAAGGAGCAAAATCAAAGAAAAACAAAAATGAACTATATACACGGGAAAGCTCCCAACAAGCAAAAGAAGAACGAGAAATCTTTTTGTGTTTTATTTTAATACTACAACTAGTTAAACTAGTAAGAAAAAACGAAAATAAGCGAGAAATATTTTTGGATTTTATCAAAGTTTTCAAACACACAAGAAGAAAGTGAGAAAATAAAACTCACATGGATTGAACAATGAAAAGGGATGAACATCGACAATAGGAATGAATGTGTGATACATGAATGTAATGTCAGTGAGGAGGATGTGCTCCCCCAAGCTGAGGCTTTTGGCCTAAGTTGGTCTATGACCATGGCTCAAAATAGCCCTCTCCTGGATACTGCGGAGGGTCCTGGGGGTTCCACTGGCCGGCGAGCTCCTGTGGCTCCCACTGATAGATGGGCTCCTGATATGGCTCAGATATTGGTGTTGCCTGAGGTACCGGGGGTTGTATCAGACCCCAGTGTGTATAGATGTCCTCGGGCATAATAGTGTACCTGCCTAAATAAAGATCGAACAAAGAAGGTGCAGGCAAAGTAATAATCTCACGAGTCCCCTAGCTAAATACTAAGTTATAGCAAAGTCGCCAGTGTTTATCTTTTTCAATAAAATGGTGCGCCACCATACTAGCGTGGTCCAAATATTCAGTAGGTAGCAGCATCTCCTCCGCCTCATCATGTCTAATAGGAATATCAAAATGTGCAGCGAGGTGGGAAGCATAAATGCCACCATAAATAACACCCTTCGAACGGTTTGTGTGTAACCGTCGAGCAACCATAGCGCCCAAACAAAAAGTCCTATCAGCATATAAAGCATGGCACAAAATAGCAAGGTTAGGAGCACTCAGCGATCCACTCTCCCATCTACCAGTCAAACATCTCCCATAAAATAATGCATAGTAACGTAAAACGGGAAAAATGCAAACTAGCCACTCTCGCCTTTGACACTCCCCGTGTTTCCCCCACAGTAGTTTCAAAGATGAATCCTCCATGTCTCTAGGACATGGATCACTGTGACTGCCCTCATAAGGTAATTTGCCAACATTGCAAAAATCATATAATGTCATTTCTTTAGGCACATCATAGAGGTTAAATTCTACAGTGTGCGATTCCGTCCTAGGATAGAAGTGAAAACTTTAAACGAAGGTATTAGTGAGTAGGAGATACTAGTCGCACTTATCTTCGAGGAAGGGAATGATGCTGGCATTGCCCGCCAAATAATTGAAATCCTCATATATTCTTGCTTCCTTAAAAAATGTGTCACAAGGCAACTCATGCGGTCGCATCTCCGCGACATGCGGAAGATGGTGCTTGGGCTTCTCCTTCAGAGTTTTCTCTGCATCTCGGCTTGACGAGCCCCTTAACGACCTCATCATGGTTCTCCATTTCTCTGTTTTTTTTGAAATATTTAGTAACTCATAATAAATGTGAACCAAAGGTGACAAAATCGATAGTAACTACCCCCACAAGTATCTAGAGGCTATATCACGCAACAAAACTACTTTGGACCATATAAATTTGACATGCAAGCGCAAGAACATGGTCACCACAACAGCAAAAAATTGCAGTGTATAAAGCACTATAGCAACAACTAGTTGGACCATTGGAGGGGTCGCATACCGATGAGCAATCCACCAAAACAGTTTGGGAAATGGAGCTACCAGCAAGGAGAATGAAAATTACAGCAAAATGAGCTAGAACAAGGGTTTGAAGGTGATGGTGATTTTTTTCTCGAGGAAGAAGGAGATTGGTGGCAACAATAAGTGAGGGGGCCTAGGTGGATCCACAAGCTTGCATGGTGCGCCGAGGGGGTGGGCACGTCCTGTGAGCTTGTGGCTCACAGGTGCACGCCTTGGGGTGTGTTTGGTGCCACTATTTTTCATATTTTGTAGAAAAAATCATATTAAATTTTCAGGGCATTTGGAGAACCTTTATTTTTGGGACATTTTTTATTGCACGGATAATTCACAAAATAGTAAAATAATATCATTTCTACTTTATTAATTCTAAATAACATAAAGAGAAAAGTTGTTATAGAAAGTTGTGTTTACTAAATTCATCAACCCCATGCCCGTCAAAAGGAATCCATTAATAAGGTTGATCAAGTCTTATTAACAAACTTCTCCCGAATGACATGGAACCAGAGAATCTTCGTATAACACTAGGTTACCTCAACGGGGATATGCATGTCCCCAATAATGAGAATTTCATATATTTTTTTACAGTAGGAATAGGGAATTTAAAACCTCCAATAATAATTGTTGAAATTTCTCCAATAGAATTGATACTATTCACTTGAGGTTGTTTCTTCGAAAAGTGCATCGTGTGCTCATTATCATTGACATGAAAAGTGACATTGCCTTTGTTGCAATCAATAACAGCGCCTACAATATTCAAAAAAGGTCTACCAAGGATTATTGACATATTGTGTTCCTTGGGTATATCAAGAATAATAAAATTCGTTAAGATAGTAACATTTGCAACTACGACAGGCACATCCTAACAAACATCGATGGCAATAGAAGTTCATTTATCAACCATTTGCAAAGAGATTTTAGTGCGTGTCAATTTATTCAACTCAAGTCTTAGATACAAAGAGAGAGGCATAACACTAACACCGGCTCCTAAATCACATAAAGCAGTTTCAACATAGTTTCTTTGAATGGAGCATGGTATAGATGGTATTCCTAGGTCTCCTAGTTTCTTTGGTACTCCACCCTTAAACGAATAATTTGCAAGAATGGTGGAAATTTCATCTTCCGGTATCTTTCTTTTATTTGTGACAATATCTTTCATATACTTAGCATAAGGAGACATTTACAAAATATCAGTCAAACAATGGCGCAAAAAGACAAGTCTAAGCATTTCAACAAAGCACTCAAATTCTTCTTCATCTTTATTCTTTGAAGATTTAGGAGGAAAGAGCATGGGTTTCTGAACCCATGGTTCTCTTTCTTTACCATGTTTCCTAGCAATGAAGTCTCTCTTATCATATATTTTATTCTTACTTGTGGCTTATCAAGATCAACAGCAGGTATCATTTCCACATCATTGAGCATCATCATGAATGTCATCATTATCATTATTACTAGGTTCATGTTCATCACCAGATTGTGTTTTAGCATCAGAGATAGAAATGTCATTTGGATTCTTAGGTGTGTCTACATTAGGTTCACCAGAAGCAAGAGAAGTCATATCATCTTTATTTTTCTTTTTAGGTGGACTAGGTGCATCAGTATTAATTCTTTGAGAATCTTGTTCAATTCTCTTAGGGTGACCTTCAGGATACAAGGGTGGGAATTAAGCTTGGGGGTGCTTGATACCTCTCCAACATATCAATAAATTTTGATTGTTCCATGCTATTATATTATCAATCTTGGATGTTTTATATACATTTACTAGCAACTTTATATCATTTTTTGGGACTAACCTATTAACTTATTGCCAAGTGGCAGTTGCTGTCTTTTGCTTGTTTTTTACATTGCAGAAAATCAATACCAAACAAAGTCCAAATGCCATGAAATTTTTTGGAGCTTTTTCCTGGCAAGAAGGGAACCTGGAAGCTTTTGGAGGCCACGAGAGGAGGCCCATGGGGCCCACTAGGCAGCAGGGGGCGCCAGAGGCCCCGGGCGCACCCTGGTGGGTAGTGGAGCCCACGGGAACCACCTTGACCTACCTCCGACTCTATAAATACTCTAAAATCCCAAAAACCCTAGGGAAGTCGACGAAACATTCTTTCTGTCGCCGCAAGTTCCAGAACCATGAGATCCAATCTAGAGGCATTTTCGAGCACTCTGTCAGAGGGGGCAACAATCACGGAGGTGTTCTTCATCACCCTTGCTGCCCCTCCGATGATGCGTGGGTCCGTAGTTAGTAGCTAGATGGCTTCTTATATCTTTTTGATCTTCAATACAATGTTCTCCTTGATGTTCTTGGAGATCAATTTGATGTAACTCTTTTTTTGCGATGTGTTTGTTGGGATCCGATGAATTGCGAGTTTATGATAATATCTATCCATGAATATTATTTGAGTCTTCTCTGAACTCTTTTATGCATGATTGTTATAGCCTCGTATTTCTTCTCCAATTTATTGGTGTCGGGTGGTTGGTGCAACATATGCCAAAGTATGGCTAATCATTGTGGGAGCTAGTAAGACGTCGCCGGTGCCTGGAAACGGGATAAGGCGTAGACATACATACCGACGAATCTTACCCAGGTTCGGGGTTCTCCTAGGAGATAACACCCCTAGTCCTGCTTTGTGGGGTCTCTGCATGATCCCTAGATCGACAAGTAGCTACAAGTTTGCTCCTTGAGCTGTTCGGCTAGAGGAGGAAGAAGGGCAAGGCTAGTCTACTCTCTCTCTCTCTCTATGTGTGTGTGTAAACTCTAAGAGATCAACCCTTTGCATGGGTGCCCTGGGGATTTATGTAGACCTACCCCCCAGGGGTACAATTGTAATCCGGCTGGATGTAGGACCAGGCCGTCAGTGTCTATGGTTGCTGGCTTCTCAGCCGACCGCTGGGGCCCACCGCCTGGTGGGCCCTGCCGGCTGCTGGGCTCTCGGCCGACAGGTTGGGCGCACCGCCTACGGGCCCTGTCGGCTGCTCATCACTGTAACCTTGCCTCTGATGATGATGGCTTGGTCGGGAAGAGCGTGGCTACAGTACTGCCGCCTGGTGGGCGTTCACTGTAGCCACACCTCATCTTATCTGGTTAATGGCGCACAAACTTCTAGGGAAGGGGAGGGCCGGCTGTCGGGAGCCGGACCCCCCCCCTATGCCGACTAGTCTGGGCATGCCGCCTTCTGGTATCTCACCGACAGGTTGGGCCCGCCGCCTACGGGCCATACTGACAGCACGTCATGGGAGCATGGCTGCTCTGCCATGGATGATGTCGCGGTCAGCATGGCAAGCGCCGCACCAGGCTAGGGATGGCCGCCTGGTACAATGCACTATGGGCACGGCCGCTCCGGGATTCAGGGGTGGTAGGCCGCACTGTAGCCACGCCCTGTCTCATCACCATTATGTGGGTGCAAACTTTGAGGATATGATGGTGAGCCGCCTGCTAGGAATAGGCCACTCTGGGGGCCGCCTGCTAGGAGTCGGCCAACTTTGGGGCTACTCTCTGGGCCTGGCCGCCTTCCTGAGCCGGCCGCTTGGACCAGCCGACAATAAGAAGGCGGCCCCTTGCCTTTGATGCTTGAGGGGCGCAACTGGCCCCGATGTCTTGAAACGTCCTGGGGAGCAGATAGGGCTACACGTGGTCATTTACTCCGACAGTAGTCCCGGAAGCTGGTGGGGCATCGTGGCTTAAAAGGCAAGAGGAGTCAGCAGCTTCCCACTCTGAATAGCCGATAGCTACGAGTCGGCCATGGCTAGGCACGCTGTCTTGATGATTACGAAACATGAAGGCGGGAGCCAGGTGGCGCGCTCGCCGGGCGCCCAGTCGGCCGCAAACTATCCGTGCGCCACGCGGCGCCAGCCGGCTGGACCTGTAGGCCAGCCCACGTGTGCGAAGGAACATCGCCATAGGCTGGGGCTCGCCACTACCATGCGCGGATCCGCCGTGGCTGAGGTGGACGGTTGGCATTCCGGACGCGGTAAATGCACGCCGTTATGGCGTGATAAATGCGGGGTCGTGGGGACGTGGGCACAGTTAATCCCTTGATCCCCACGCCCCACCCCCTCGGCTTCGACGCCTGGGGCTATAAGTAGGGGGAGGAGGGGAGCGGTAGACGCACGCGCGCCCTCCTCCTCCTTCGCCATCCTCTGCCTCTCTCTCTCCGCTACTGCAGTTCGCCGCCGTACCGCGCCTCTGGCTAACCCGCTGCGCCGTTGCTCCGCCGTTGGTCAACGTACTTGCCACCCCACCTCCCCTCCGTCAAGCTTCAAGCGTTCATGGCGCGCTCCGTAGCATGGGACGGCTCCAACGTCCATGAGGATCACATCGCTTTCCTCCGCTAGACGCGGCGACTGCCCGCTGAGGATTTCGTAAAGGTACGCCTGGCGCCCGAGAGGGAGATCTCGCCGGCGCCGGAGGAAGGCGACCGCGTCATCTTCCGGTCGCACTGCCTGCGCGGCTTTGTTCTGCCGGCAAGCGGCTTCCTCTGCTCCTTCCTCCAGTTCTACGGGCTCCAGCCGCACCACCTCACGCCGAACACGGTGATGCTCCTGTCGGTCTTCGTCACTCTCTGCGAAGGCTACCTCGGCATCCTTCCCACCCTCAAGATCTGGGGAGAGTTCTTCTACACAAAGCTTGGCACCTACGCCAAGGGGAAGGTGGCCCAGTGCGGCACATTTGTCGCGGGTTGCCGACAACCCCTTCCCGGCCATCACCTTGACACAGTCGGTCAAGCTGTGGCAACAAACCTACTTCTACGTCAAGAACGTCCACCCGGCAGCCGACATCATCAGCCTGCTGGCTTATGCAGCCGGCCCGCCGGCTGAACCCCGCTCCAACTGGATGTACCGGCCCAAGACACTGTCGGCCGCCTTCGCCGCAGCCATTGCGCGACTCAAGGTGATGATGATGATGGAAGGCCTCACGGGGTCGGACTTGCTGACCGCCTTCATGGCGCATCGAGTGCTCCTCCTTCAAGGCAGGCCGTAGATGATATGCCAGATGGGCGGGCACCAGGACCCGTGCCGGATGTGCACCAAGGAGATGCCACACGCGGAGCTGGCTCATCTGGTGAACTACATCTCAAACTACAAGCTCTCGGAGGAGGAGTGGCAGTTCGGCAAGGAGCCGTACTCGCACGCGCATCCGCTGCCTGTGGTAAGTCTTCAACTCCTTCTCTTTTCTTTTAGTTGACGAGTTCTCCTTTGCCGTCTGACCAGTCGGCCATGAAACGGAGCTCCACCACCCAGCCGGCAGCTGATGCCTTAGGGAAGGACCATGAATATCTCCCCGACCGACTGGTGAGTGACATGGATGACCCCGACTTGGGGGAGGCTACCTTGGAAGAAGACAACGCCACGGGCGGTGGTGGCGGGGCAGGCGGCTCCAGAGGTGGAGGCGGCCTCGAGGACTGGCTGAATGATGATGATGAAGAGACCGCGCCGCGCCACCAGCCGGCCGCCGACCAGGCGGGCGCGAGCTCATCAGCTGCGCCGACTGCCCGAGGCGGCGCACAGAAGCGCTGGGCTGCGCCGTTGATGTACGGCAGCCGGCCAAAGAAGCCCAGGAGCTCGGCGGTGGCAACCAAGCGGAAGGAGGCCGCCGCAAAGGCGAACCGTTTTTGGAAGGCCATGAAGCAGCCTCCGACGGTGTCTGCGTAAGTGCTTGATTCCTTCTCGGGTCCCTCCCTCTTTTTCTTGCAAACGCCAATCTGAACTCTTTTTATTTTTGCTTGATTAGGGCTCCGCTCTCTCTTGAGCGGTCTGGCGCCGCCTCCGTGGTTCGGACGGCGGAGCGCTCCGCCAATACCCGCCACATAGACCCGCGTGCCGAGCTCCAGGCAGCGACGGAGAGGAATGCACAGGAGGCGTGCGAGGAGCGGGAGGGGCGGAATGGCAGGAGGCGGCGGCGGCGCAGGAGGCGGCGGCGGCGCCGCAAAGGCGCAAGCCAACGCCACGGCGGCCAAGGCGCATGCGGGAGAGGCCGTGCGCGGCCAAACCCCACAACCCGTCATCCCCCTCCACGCCGTGCCACCCGCGCCTGAGGTCTCGGCGCCGCCTGAAGGAGCCGACGGCGACCAACCAGCAACGGAGAGGGAGGGGGGCAACGGCATCCCCCTGGGGGCGTAGGTGCCTCCGCCAGCGCAGATCATCGAGGACCAAGGCGGCTAGCCTAACGCACCACCGGTGCCTCCAGCTGGCGGCGAATTGGCGGCGGGGGCGGACCCCGCGGTCCGCTATCCGGCACGCCGGCGCGTGGTGAAGGCGGCTTCGGCGCTACAGCCGCAGTAGGCTGGGGCGCAAGCTCGTTGGCCCTGGAGGTGGAGGCCACCAGCATCGGCTCGCCGGAGTGGACTCCTGGGGGCGGGACGGCTGTGCTGAACGTGGTAGCGCAGGACGTCCGGGCTCGGCTCCAGGCTCAGGCCGCCGCCCTCCATAACTACAACTATGAGTTCCTGGCATCGCGAATGGCCATCTAGGCATGCTTCTTTTTCTTATTCTTGTATTCCTCCGTCGGGGCGCGTCAGCGCACCCATTGGGTGTAGTCCCTGAGTTCCGGGCCGGCTGCTAAGCAGGCGGCTTGGAAATTTCGAGCAGGCTCGGGTGTTGACTTGCTTTTCTTTTCTGTTGTCTTTGTTGTAGGACTATCACAATCTCCACATGGCCACCTTCAACTCCCAGGTCTGGGAGCTGGCCCATAAGACTGCTGACTTGTCCGAGGCCCGGAGTAATCACTCTGCCTTCTCTCTCTTTGGGGCGTGTCGTCAAGACCCATTGGTGTAGTCCCGAGATTGGGCCGATCACGAGCGGCGGGGCGGATCTCTTCGGTAACTTCTTTTTTCTTGCTTACTGACCGTCTTTCTTTGTTGTCTTTGCAGAAGCCGACGCCGCCTTGCAGCAACAGTTGGGCGAGGCCTAGACCGCGTTGTGCACCAAGGAGGAGGAGTGCAGCAAGGCAGCCCAGACCAAGCTATGCGCCAAGGAGGAGGAGTGCAGCAAGGCGGCCCAGACCAAGCTGTGCGCCAAGGAGGAGTGCAACAAGGCGGCCCAGGAGCGCGAGCGTCTGGCCAAGGAGCCGACCGAGTAGGCGGAGCTTCACAAGGCGGCCCTTCAGGCGGTGAAGGATAGCGAGGCCACCCTCCAGGCCGAGTACGAGACTCAGTGCTCGAACTGGGCCGACGCAGAGAGGTCGTTGAATGACGGCTACGGCCGGATCGAGACATGGTCGATGGTGAGCTCCTTTCCTCTTTCTTTTGTCGGTCGACTGTCATGTGATCCGGCTTCTGACTTCATGTTTCTTTTTCTTGCGCAGAGTGCTTCCCTGGATACACCATCATCGCTAGCCAAGCCATCGAATCTCACCACGAAAAGCGGAGGCGGGCTGGTGCAGAGATTGCATCGAACGCCCGTCGGTCGCTCGATGAGCAGCTCCTGGCCATCCAGGCCCGTCTCCAGCCGGCTCAATGAATGCTCCACCGGCTGCAGCGTGTCGGAGCGCAGGTGATCTCCACCCTCTGGGCAGACTTCCAAGCTCCGCGCACCCCTAGTCGGACTACCGACTGGCTGGATGTGGCAGTCGGCCGCTTCAAGGCGTGGAAGGGCTCCTCGGCCCGGGCAGGTGCAAGGCGGGCCTTGGAGTTTGTTAGGGCGTGGTACCCTGGGCTGGATCTAGCCCAGCTAGCCACGTTCCGGTAGGAGGCCAACGAGGAGTTGGTGGCGGTGAGGCCTGCCCTTATTCATCGCGCTGCAGCGATCACCGACTACACCGACACCAGCATCTTCGTCCCTGAGCTGAACGAGGACGGTGCTGAGGTGTCGGCGGACTTGTTTGGGTTGAACCCGAAGGACGACAAGGACTCGGCGGAGGAGATCGATTCCAACGTCGAGGGCGAAGACGAGGGGAGCGAGGACGGCGAAGATGCTATGCCAGAAGATGGAGCGGACGGCCGGCCTCAACCCGACCGTGCCCCCAGCAACAAGCCGCGTGCGAGCATGCTGACTGCTGGTGGTGACGACCAAGCCGAAACTCACCAGCCGACCACTCCACCAGCCGGCGCCACCGACTCCACCAACCTACCGGACTCGCCTACTTCTCCCTTGGCCTAGGCGGCCACCTTATCTTTAGCTTTCCCTGCCTAGTAGTCTTTTGAACAATGCTTGTTAAATTTGCACAGTTCCACCCACTGGGAGTGTATTCAAACTTTGTTGAATTTCGGCTTGAAGGTCTTCTTATGTAAATATTATTTCGCACTTAATTCTGACTTGTCTTGCTTTTTGGTCCCTTTTGGCTCTTTCCTTTGCCGCCCTCCCTTGGCTGCCGCATTGCCAGCCGGACAGCCGCTCTGCGGAATGTGGCTGGGGCAAGTACTTAGCCGTTTGGGAGGGCAAGTATTTCGGCTTTTTAGGATGTGGCAAGGTAAGTGGGGGGTCAACCGGCCGACTGCTCAACAGCCGATCGAAGAGGTGGGAAGCCGGCTTGTCTTATGTAAATGCTTTTGGTCCTTAGCCATTTTTCATGTGGGCGTCGTTTCCTGCCTTTCACTCTTGCTAGCCGGACAGCCGCGCTGCGAGCCACGGCTTGCGGCAAGAGAGGGCGTAGATGCCAGCACATTACTTGTCCAACTACAGGTAGCACCGACATAATACAAGGCGGCAAGCCCCCCGGGCCGACTGGTCGAGCCCGGTGCTGGGGAGAAGAAATGAAGTGACACATTCATAGGCATAAAACTTATCATATAGATAAAAGGGTAGTCCCCGAGTGCCCCTCGGGGGACCCGATGTCTTGTACTTAATACAAAAGATAGCATGGTACATACTGCAATAACTATGAAATCTCTGAAGGAGATTTGCATTCCATGGGCGCTTTGATTCATTGCCGGAGTCGTCCCTCTTGCGTGCCCTGGGCTTCTGTGCATTGATCAGGTAGTAGGAGTCATTGCCCAAGGCCTTGCTGATGACGAAGGGGCCTTCCCAAGGGGCCGAGAGCTTGTGCTGGCCGGCTGTTCGCTGGATCAGCCGGAGCACAAGGTCTCCATCTTGGAAGGATCTTGGCTTGACCTTTTGACTGTGGTAGCACCGTAGCGGCGCAGGCTCTGCTGGTAGATGGCGGAACGGCTGAGTGCCAACAGCCGGTCCTCCTCTAGCAGATCGACGCCGTCTTCTCGTGCTTCCTTTGCCTCCGCCTCCGTGTACATGGTGACGCAAGGTGAGTCGAACTTGATGTCAGTTGGGATGACGGCCTCGGCACCATATAAAAGGAAGAAGGAAGTGAAGCCGGTTGACTTTTTGGAGTGGTGCGCAGGCTCCAAAGGATGGCTGGCAGCTCATCGATCCAGCAGTCGGCCAAGCGCTCCAGTGGCTCGACTAGTCGGGGCTTAATGCCGGAGAGGATGAGGCCGTTTGCTCGCTCGACTTGGCTGTTTGACTGCGGATGGGCAATGGACGCTAAGTCCAGTCGGATGCCCTTTGTCGCGCAGAAATGGGCCAATGCTCATTTGGCAAAATTTGTGCCGTTGTCGGTGATGATGGTGTGTGGTATGCCGTACCGGACGGTGATATCTGCGATGAAGGTCACAACAGTCAGCCCATTCAATTTCTTGATTGGCTTTGCTTCTATCCACTTGGTGAATTTGTCCACAGCGACAAGCAGATGGGTCATGCCACTGCATGCTGTCTTGAATGGGCCCACCATGTCCAGTCCCCAAACGGCAAAAGGCCAAGTGAGGGGGATGGTCTTGAGTGCAGAAGCCGGCAGGTGTTGCTTGGAGCTGAACTTCTGGAACCCCTTGCAATGTTTGACCAAATCTTTAGCGTCTGCCAAAGCATTCGGCCAAAAGAAACCGTGGCGGAAAGCTTTGGCAACAAGTGATCTTGAGGCAGCGTGGTGGCCGCATTCGCCTTGGTGGATATCTTTGAGGATCACCATGCCTTTCTCCGGCTCTACGCAATGTTGGAAGACTCTAGTCACGCTGCTCCTGACAAGCTCTCTGTTTACTATTGTGTAGGCTCCTGCCCTGTCGACGTTCTGGGAACGGGGGTCCCCAGACTTGCCTGCCTGCAGCTTGCGGCGTGGCTCAAGTGGTGGCCTAGTACGGCCCGTCATCATCAGCACAAGACTCAAGACCCTCGCGAGGGGCCAAGCCTCGCGGGGCGGACAACACAAGGCTTCCTCAGGGACGGCCTCGCCAGGCAGGCTCGCGAGGAGGTGGAGAGATCAAGGCAGGGTGCCTCGCGAGGTGCTCGTGACGCAAGCCATGACGATCGAGACCAGGCAGGCGCCAAGCAGGCGCCGGCCTGCGCAGTGTCCTTGTTTCCTGTTTGGTGCAAAGGGGGCAAGCACGGACGTGGAGTACCGAGGCATCAGGCAAAGGTTGCCATTTCAGTGCAACGAGACCAAGACCAGCGGAGCGGCAGGATGGATGTCACCGTGGAGCCCAAAACAGCGTCATCGTCAGTGCTTTTGGCAGCCGAAGACCAACTTTAGTCAGGATAACTTGTACTGGATGTTCCCCTTCAAAATGGCCGTTGTTGGCGCCCTTCCCTCTCAATATTTGGGAAGAGGCCCAGGGCCTCTATAAATAGGACTAGCCACCACAGTAGAGAGGGATCCAGATTTTGGGAAGACTAGAGAGAGAGAGGCGATCAAACTCACCCAAGAAGTTCATCGCACCAGCTCAAGAACACCTCTCGCGAGGCTGTTCTTCCCCTGTACTGTTCATCATCAGCCCCAGAGGCAATCCACCACACCACACACTGGAGTAGGGTATTACACCACAACGGTGGCCCGAACCAGTATAAATCTCGTGTCCCTTGCGTCGTTCATCGTTTTCAGCTTAGATCTCACAAGTCGATCGGACCTATATCGGTAGGAGAGAGATCTTCGTGCGCACCCCAGTGTTCAAACCTTAAGGGTCTGCCGGAACCCAACATCCGACATTTGGCGCGCCAGGTTGGGGTGCGCCGGAATCTTTCTTCCGTTGTTCGTGTTTGATCTTCCGTCGTGTCCATGGCTGACGCTTGCCGGGCTCGTGCCGAGCGTCGGGCTGCTCTCGCCACCCACGCCGCCCAGACAGCACCCGTCGGCGGGTGTCCCCGTCGTTCCCCGTCGCCTACCGCTACCGGCCCGGCGGGGAACGAGCAGCAAGCCTCGTCTCTGCAACCTTCGGTGTGGCGGGAAGGCCGCACCGCCACCCCGTCGCTGACTCCAGCCGGTTCGTCATCCCACGCCCGTCGCGCCCCCACGGACGCGCACGCCGCATTGCTCCTGGTGCGTGAGCTCTTGCACTACAGTCCCGTCGACGACCTCTACGAGGACTGGCTTGCCCGCATCACCGAGCCTGTCAGCGCTGCAAGGGGCTGTCCTATGCCGTCCCTCTCGCTGCCTCGCCCTCCGGCCTGCGCGGGAGACGTAGATCAGGAGGTGCCTCCGCCACCTCCTCCCCAAGAAGGCGCCCTGGCTCTAAGGCGCGTGGCCCCAGGATGAGATCCACTGCGTCCGGCGCCCGCGCGACATGAAAGGAGCTGCCAAGAGATCCCTCGTCCCCAAGACGGTGCCCGTGTGCTCCCAGCACTGGTGCGCCATGACCGCATCCCTGCGCCGCCACGTCAAGACCCCGCGCTGCTCCAGGCAGCGGCGCGCAGGAATCCCCAGGAGCAAGCCCAGCATCAGCAGAGGGCTCCGGTGGCCACTGTAGGCTGCCGTGCCTTCACCACCGAGCTATGCAGTGTCGCCTGGCCATGCAAGTTCAAGCCTGACCTGCCTCCTCGCTACGACGGCACTGCAGACCCCGCGGAGTTCCTACAGCTCTACGAGTTGGGCATCGAAGCCGCCAACGGGGACGAAAAGGTCATGGCGAACTGGTTTCCGATGGCACTCAAGGATAGTGCCCGCACCTGGCTCCTGGCACGATCTCCTCCTAGGACGAGATGCGCACCCGCTTCATCGCCAACTTCCAGGGCACTCGCGACCGTCCCCGGCCGCGGGTGACCTACACCGCATCAAGCAGCAGCCTGGAGAGACCTTGCAGAAGTACATCCTGCACTTCAACAACGCTCGCCTCAAGATTCCGCGGGTGACTGAGGAGGCCATTATCTCTGCGTTCTCTGATGGTGTTCGCGACGTCAAGATGAAGGAGGAACTAGCGATCCATGAAGATCTGTGTATGTCTCTGGAGCTGTACAACCTGGCGACCAAGTGCGCCAGGGCTGAGGAGGGACGCCTCTTCCTTCTCGAGCTCCTGGCAGCAGACCCAGAAGAGAAGAAAGCCAAGGCCTAGGATGTGAAGCGCAAGGGAGCAGCTGTGCTCGCTGCAGAACCAGACACCAAGCACGACAGGGACTAGCCGGAGTCGTCCAAGCAGCCGGTACTGTGTGTACCACGATCTCCACACCCACAACACCAACGAATGCCAAGAGCTCAGGGCTGTGCGAGAAGGCCGTGTCGGTCGACGCCCCAAGCGCAACGATCGGGGCTATGGCCGAGGCGGAGCAAGAGGTGGAGGACGATGGGACGACCGTGGCCCTCGCCAAGGGTGGCGTGACCGACCTCACGAGGACTGCTGGCAGGACCAGCCTCGTGAGGGAGCTTGGAGAGATCAGCCTCGTGAAGATCCCCCGCAAGGCAACGCAGGCCTTCCTCCTCTGCCGCCACCACCAAGAAGGAATGAAGACCATCATCAGGACGAGGGGGCTGGGGGGTTCCAGGAGCCGCGTGCAATCACTTGCATCCTGGGCGGTGCTCAGGCCCCAGCCTCATAGCGCTTCTTCAAGCAGTTTGCTCACGAGGTGAATGCAGTCCTTCCCAAGCTTGAGGCCACACGCCCTCTCAGATGGTCTACGTGTGCCATCACGTTCGGCTCAGCGGATCAGCTCAAGTGCGCGGCAACGGCTGGTGTCCTCCCAATCCCAATGCTTTGTTCCCCAGTCATCAGCAATGTGCAAGTCACCAGGACCCTCATCGACGGTGGGGCAGGGCTCAACGTTCTGTCCATCGAGACGTTCAACAATCTCCAAGTGCCATATGATCAACTTCAGCGAACCAAGCCTTTCTCAGGAGTCACTGATGGTTCCACTGTCCCGATAGGGCAGGTCCGCCTTCCTGTCACCTTTGGACAACCCAACAACTACCGCACTGAGCTCATTGACTTTGACGTCGCTCACATTCGCCTGCCATACAATGCCATCCTCGGGTACCCAGCCCTAGCCAAGTTCATGCAGTGACTCACCATGGCTACAACATCCTCAAGATGCCAGGAAGCGGTGGGGATCACGGTCCCCTGTGAAGAAAAGGATGCGGTGTGCTCCCTCGAGCGCGCCTTCCAGGCCGTGTCGGTCGAGGACCCAGACAGCAAGAGTGGAAACCTCCCTGGAGCAGCTCCCAAGAAGAAGTAGACATCACCTGGCTCAAGGCCTCAGGAGGCAGGCACCTCCATAGGACCACATCAGGACATGCGCCCGTCCAAGGGGCACCACCCTCCATCGCATATGAAGGCGCGCCCGACATCCTCCTCGGGCAGGTCTCGGGGGCTCTCTCCTGGGGAGCCACCGACTTTGCCAAGATCACGGGGGAGGCGCTTGGGCACCACTTGGAGGCGTGCTTCACGGCACGTTTCCCTCAGGAAGGCGTAAGGAAAGAAGGACCCAACCCTCAGGAGTTCATCACCAAGGCCGCTCAGGAGTTGGAGGAATCAAGAGTCATGCGCGGCAACCGTCGCCTACCCAGCGTACATCCCCATCCAGGCGAGGATGGCGGGCTGCGCGTCTGCATCAACTACCCAGGGCTCAATCGAGTCGCCTCTCAGGAGTGCTTCTAGCCTTCGTGCGTGGGGCTTTGCGCGGGTCCACTGCACAGCTTCGTTTGCATGCCCTTCGGCTTGCCGAACGCGGCTGCAGCCCACCAGCGCCTGATAAGGAGCATTCTGGAAGCTCAGGTGGCCAAGCATCGCGCGTTCCTGGAGGAGATGGAGATGGACCTCGTCGGGCCGCCCGGACCTCCTGAACCTCCCGAGGCTCGGAGTCCTGAGGGCTCGTGAGGGTCGGCTTCTTCACCCCGCATCGTCAGCCACTCCGACACTTGTTCTGCAACAGTATCAGGTGACTTCTTTTCAGTTTTTGTTTCAGCTGGGAGCACCCACAGGGCTGCATCATTCCCAGGTGGCATGGGTCCCTCCCTGCGACATGTATCCGTTTTGCTTATGTTCTGAGCTTACCTTGTTGGGGGCGCCCCTTAGGCTGCATCATCCCCAAGCCGCTCGGGCCTGACCCAATGGTGTTTGCTTTATCTGCATCTACCTAAGTGGATTTTCTCCTTCATGATTAACCTGCTTGAGATAATCGCCTGCTCGATTGACACCTACCTTTGGAGCCGCTCTCTCTGGCACGGAGCTTGCGCATGCGTCCGTCACCGCAACACCGACAAATCTGAGTGGCCGAGCTCTGGCCACGGCAGGCCCGCATGGCGCTACCTCGCCAGGCCCTCAGTGCCTCAATCACTCCCTCGGAGCAACCAATGGCTGGCTGGCAACCGTAACGGCAGACCCTGTTTTCCCTCATGATTGGTGTGCAGGATCCGCTTCAGGAATGGCGTGGGGGGCGTCGTGAGCTCCCTCTCCCTCTCTCCCGTACGATCCGCTCATGCGTTAAAGGGGGGGCGCCTGAGCATCGCGACTCATGGGCTCTTACTAGCTCTCCAGCCCTCACCCCCTGGCCATGACCCACGGCATCGCGACCTGTCATACCAGCGGCAGCTGAGCTCGCTTGAGGGTCGGGACCTGAGGATGTAGAGCATGAAGGAAAGTGCAGGGAAGAGGGGAGAAGCTCATGAAGGCCTGACCCAGCAACACCCCAACTGCCGGCACGTAGACCCGGCACCTTGCCGAAGAACTACTCCAATTTTATGAGTTAAGTCACACAAAAGCTAAACCAACACGAAGCTAATCCCATGACTAGTGCAGCTCTATCACGGCGCCGCCGCCTTCCTTTCTCTCCCAGCGGAGGCTGCTTGAGCGCTAAAGGGGACCTCCTGAGCATCGCGACTCAGGGGCTCTTACTGGACCTTGGGCCGCTCACCTCCTGGCCTTGACCACGGCATCGCGATCTGGCATACCAGCGACGGCTGAAGCCTGCCTAGGGAGCGGGACCTGTCAGCGTAGAGCACCAAGCCCTCGTGAGGAAAGAAAGGGGGAGCTGAGCCGGGACAGAACACGCATCTCGCATCGATTCATGATAAGGATGTACAATTCACAAAAGACATAACAGGCGCCTTACATACCCCCATGGGGTGTCATTTCGATTCCTCGCAGGGAACAAAAGGTGCTAACCCTAAGGAGCGCTAACTACGCACGCCTCCGGAGGAGACGCCATCATCAACAGTGGGCCGCCAAGCGTCGGCGCCAACCCCATCCAGATCAGCTGCGTCGACGGCCAGACACAGCTGCCTTGCTCTGAGCGCGACACGAGCTCGGGGGCTCGTAGCTGTCGTTGCTCGTCTTCGGGGTCATGTAAAGCTCGGCGGAGTCGCTGGATCCTCTGGCTCCTCCGCTGCTGCCTGAGGAACTGCTGGGGCGGCGATTGGCCGACCTGGCCCTTGCCACGCCGGTACCCCGGCGCTTTCCCAGGGGCAGTACTCCAGCCGACGGCCTTCCGCGTCGAAGACCTTGAAGAACATCAAGGAGGCGCCGTTGTATTCAAGATGAATTACGAGGGCACCCTCGTCTGGCAGACCCAGGCGATCTCGCCCCAGCCCCGGGTCATGAAGACCTTGCCCGGAGTGACGACCGCAACCTCTGCTCCAGTTGCCAGGGTGCTGCAGCCAGAGCTCCAGAGACCCACTCAGCAGCATCTCGAAGGCGAAGGAGGGAGGAAGATGAATCCAAGATCGTGGAGGCATGGCGGTGTGAAGCACGAATTCGCGGGAAGAGCCCTCGGCGTGGACGCCAGGGGTGACGACGCGAACTGCCGTGACTTACCGGCGTCGCCTGCGGCGCCGGTGATGTCGCTCGACGGCTTCTTCTCCAGGACCCTCGATTCGGGCATACAAGGGCAGCGGGAACCCAGGCGGCGACCGCTCGTACCAAGGCCGTGACGACCCTTGCCAAGCGACCACCTCGCGGCGGCCAGGGATAGGTCGCTTCTTCGGCGGAAGCGGGTCAGGACCCTCTCGGGGGGCCTTTCCCTTCTCTTCCGCAGAAAATCGGCGGATCGGCGCCATTGGCGCAAGGTGGAGCAAGGGCGAGGGATAAGAAGGAAGAGAGCAGCAGGAAGGGATGGACTACGGGGCTCTCACCCGTTCGTACTTATAGTCCGGAGGAGGCCAACCGTCGGCCACCACGATCTTAGGTAATCATGACCCATTTTTTGCATGCAGGGACTTGTCAAGTCGAGCAGTTGCCGAGGCGGCATGGGAAGCGGGGATGCCCACGTCCAATCAACCGCCACGCGGCGCCCAAGGAAGCAGGCTGATGGGGCCTGCGGGCGCTCCGCACTTGCCCCTTCGCTTCTCCGCTAAGCCAAGTCCGAGTGCGCCTTGGGCCCGGGGGCTACTGTCGGCGTTCTGGGAACGGGGCTCCCCAGACTTGCCTGCCTGCGGCCTGCGGCGTGGCTCAAGTGGTGGCCCAGTACGGCCCGTCTTCATCAGCACAAGAATCAAGACCCTCGCGAGAGGCCAAGCCTCGCGGGGCGGACGACGCAAGGCTTCCTCAGGGACGGCCTCACCAGGCAGGCTCGCGAGGAGGGGGAGAGATCAAGGCAGGGTGCCTCGCGAGGTGCTCGTGATGCAAGCCATGACGATCAAGACCAGGCGGGCGCCAGGCGGGCGCCGGTCTGCGCAGTGTCCTTGTTTCCTCTTTGGTGCAAAGGGGGCAAGCACAGACGTGGAGTACCGAGGCATCAGGCAAAGGTTGCCATTTTAGTGCAACGATACCATGACCAGCGAAGCGGCAGGATGGATGTCACCGTGGAGCCCAAGACAGCATCATCGTCAGTGCTTTTGGCAGCCGGAGACCAACTTTAGTCAGGATAACTTGTATTGGATGTTCCCCTTCAAAATGGCCGTTGTTGGCGCCCTTCCCGCTCAATATTTGGGAAAAGGCCCAGGGCCTCTATAAATAGGACTAGCCACCACAATAGAGAGGGATCCAGATTTTGGGAAGACTAGAGAGAGAGAGAGAGAGGCGATCGGACTCACCCAAGCAGTTCATCGCACCAGCTCACACTACAAAAAAAGACACATCCGTGACATTTTGGGCCGAACAATTTTTTTCTGTCATACATATGACACTTCTATGACGATACTTGTGACAAAACCCGGTATCATCATAGATTTGGTGGGCTCCTACTTCTATGACAAAAAATCATGACAGAAAATGGGCTTTTCGTCCTGGGCGGGCCGGAGACGCAGCTGCATGACATTCTTTGGGCCGTCTATGACGGAAAGAACCGTGGTAGAAGCAAGGGGGAGGAAAATTTCGGGGAGTTGCCGGATACGGTGGGAGAAGCGTCTGGCGTTTCTCTTGTACTGTATGCTGCGTGTGTGTGCGGCGTTGGCTCTAATCGAACCCGGCGAGGCGTTGGGCTCTAATCGAACCCGGCGATTAGACCGCAGCTACGCGTTCTTGAACCCGGCGATCGATCGATGGCTATTAACTAAACCCGATTAAGCGATTCGCCGCTCTCGCTGCTAATCAAGCCGATCGATCTGCCTCTAGGATGAGCAGTGGCGTTGCGGGGGGTTGGATGAGCAGTGGCGGTGGCGTCGCCTCTGGATGAACAGAAGCCGTGGTGTGGAGGTTGGATGAGCAGAGACGGTGGGGGTGGCCGTGGAGGGTGGTTGAATAGTACCTGTGGTGTGGAGGGCTGGATGAGCAGAGACGGTGGAGGGTGCCCGTGGAGGGTGGTTGAGCGATGGCGGTGGGAGTAGCGCGCGGTGGAGGCTGGATGAAAAGGAGCCCGTGGAGACTGGAGGAGGTCGACGGTAGCCCGTGGAGGCTGGAGGAGGTCGACGGTGTAAATGAACAGTATCCCGTGGAGTCTCGTTTTGCGGTACGCCACACCCCTCCCCCCGTTTCGACCGTGGTGCTCCAACACAAATCCGTGTCATCCGTTTTGCGGTACGCCACACCCCCCGATCAACAGGACCCCCGTTTCGACCATAGCGCTCCAACACAACCCCGTTTCGTCCGTTTTGCGGTATGCCACACCCCTCCCGATCAACAGGACCCCCGTTTCGACCGTAGGAGGTCCATTTCCTCCGTTTTGCGGTATGGCACACCCCTCCCGATCAACAGGACCCCGTTCCGAACGTAGGAGGTCCGTTTCCTCCGTTGTGCGGTACGCCAGGCCTCCTTTCCATCACCTGTTCCATCCAAGCCCTCCCGATGAACACGACCACGCATTCCGTTCCGACCCAGCCGGTTGGCTCCCACGCGTTCCGTTGCCTCCCGATGAACACGACGCATTCCGTTGCCTCCCCATGAACATGACGCATTCCGTTGCGTTCCCATGAACACGAAGCATTCTGTTGCCTCCCCATGAACACGATGCATTCCGTTGCCTCCCCATGAACATGAGCCCTCGCCGTACGTATGCGCGACTAGGCGTTCGAGACCCCGCCCGTGTGTACACATACGTGACTGTATTTTCTTTCTTGCACCCTGGCCGCTGTATGTACGTGTACATGCTATGTGCACGCCTCTACTACGACACGTGCGCGCCTCTACTATGACACGTGCGCGCCTCTACATCGACCAGTATGTACGTACACGTTCGCGACCAGGATGACAACGCTACATACGCTTCGACCAGGTGGGTCCCGACTGTCAGGCACTTCCTTCCCTGCGAAGATGTAGCTGGTGGGTCCCAGCAGTCAGGGGGGTGAATCGTTTTTTTTGCCCGGACGCACTTCCTTGCGTGCGAAGGTGTAGGTGCTGAGTACCAGCAGTCAGGGGGGCGAATCCTTTTTTTTGCCCGGACGCACTTCCTTGCATGCGAAGGTGTAGCTGCTGGGTCCCAGCAGTCAGGGGGCAAATTGTTTTTTTGCCCGGACGCACTTCCTTGCGTGCGAAGGTGTAGCTGGTGGGTCCTAGCAGTCGGGGGGCGAATCGTTTTTTTTTCGGATGCTCTTCCTTGTGTGCGAAGATGTAGCTGGTGGGTGCCAGCAGTCAGGGGGGCGAATCGTTTTTTTTTACGCACTTCCTTGCGTGCGAAGATGTAGCTCGTGGGTCCCAGCATCAGGGGGCGAATCATTTTTTCGCGAAATACGGTGGCCTGTCCGGTGGGTCTCTACTGTCAGGTGGAGGAATAATTATTTTGTGCGTAATAAGGAGGCACTTCCTTGCGGCTGCCGTGGACCCAGCTGTCAGCCTCTCCACGTACAGTCCACGTCCGATGGAAGTCGTTGCTTGACTATGTTGACCACGCCGCGGCGAGAGCACCACGGCGGTGGACGACGGTGAGGCCTAGGAAGGGGACGATGCGGAGCCGGGGAAGACGCGGCAGTGGATGCACACGCGGAGAGGAGTATGAGGGTTCACTGGTTCGGCTGCACTGCCGTCGCCGCAGAATAACAGTGGGTGTGGGTGAGTGGAGGGATGGCCTGGCTAGCGGTGGGAGTAGTAGGGGGTGGTGAGGCCTACGCGGAAGCACAGCCGGCCACGGAGGCGAGGCAGCGGCACGACCGGCGCTGCTTTGGGCGGTGGAGCAAGAAGACCAGAGGTTGAAGAAGCCGACGGCCGTTGGATGGACATCGTCACATCCTTTGCAGCTTGAATCGTTTATATTGACTAAGTTGACAAAGCCCTTGGTACGTCAACTTAGTAGGCCCACATGTCGACTTCGAAACAAAGTCGCCCGGATGTCGAGGGATGAATCATTTTTTGGGCGGGTGAAGCTAGAATATCCGAGATTGAAGAAGAAGCACGGCATCTGTTGGATGGACATCCAATGGCCACTGCTGCTAGAACCGTGTGTTGACTATAAGTTGACAAAGCCTTGCATACCCGTCAACTCTGTTTTTTAGGGGACGCGTCAACTTAGTAAGGCCAGAAGTGTGTGGCAGAGAACTTATAGCCCATTTGAGATTTGTAAGAATGTGTAGCCCATTTTTGAATTCTAATGGAATTTACTACAGCCCATTTACAGTTTGTTAAAAGTACAGCCCATTTCAACCAACCGTTCAAAACAGAATTCAATAAAATTTCCCACATTTTGATGGGATCCGAATATTTTTATCTCGAAATTTTAGTCAGATTAAATACAATTTCAATATAAATTTATATTGCGTAAAAATCCAATGAAACATTCCGCTCGCAACAATTAATGAAATTAAAATTTTCAATATTCCAAAAATAATATTTTATAAAGTAATCACTGTTTGGTGCATTTTTTTATAGTTAATACCCAGTTTTTATATTACATCCCATTTATTATTTCTTAAACCCCATTTTCTTGTTAAGCCTAATGCATCCCTCCTAGGAAAGATTTGCAGCCCAGCGGGCGGAGAATAACAACTTGACCTTGCCTGGGTATTCCTAAAAAACGTATTGCTGGGCTAGCCATTTTCAGCTTGAAAAAAATTAGTATCTGGGCTAGATATCTGGCCTGAGCTAGACGGGCCACAGCCCGCCCACTTAGTACCTGCGGCGATGTTTTCGTTGTTGTTCAGAGGAGAAAAATCAATATCTGGGGTAAACATCGAAAAACTCTGCAGTGCTCACACCTCAAAAACACAAATACTGCTCGAGCTGCTTGGTCCCAGCTGTCGGCCGCTTCTTGTGCAATTCTCTCGTTTATTGACTACTCCCTCCTTTCCGGTTGATAATGCTCAATTCAAAAATCTCACCAATCAAGGTAGATGGCGAGTGGTGGAATACATTTTCTAGTTTTGCAAAAGCACCTAATTAATGCTCTTGTTATCCTCAAAAAATTATGTTTACCAATGCATTAATTGCAATGCATGCATGCATAAAGTACATGCATTGGTCGATTTTCTCTTAATACTTGCATGCAATGATTTAATGCACCTTGGAATCTGAACATGTGATGGAAAACAACCAAATTGAGCCTTATAAAATGGAAAAACTAAAATTTTGAGATAAGCCCTATAAACCGGAAAGGAGGGAGTACATAGGTAGACAATGGTGTGGGACCGTGATGTCGAGAAACCAGAGGAAGTAAAATAAATTATAGTTATATATATATATATATATATATATATATATATATATATATATATATATATATATATATATATATATATAGGAGGCACTTGCGTACGTGAGGCTATGGACCTGGTGGGTCCCCATTGTCATCCTATCCAAGTAAAGTGATCTCCTCTCCCGCACGCGCTTTCCGTCCGAAACAGTCCGTGCCGGCCGCCCCACTTCCCGGTGCAGGCGATTGCTCCGCCCTCAAATGACACAAGTGCCGTCCGTCGTCCATCTGCCGCACACATTATTGATACACGGTTGCCGAGGCGACTACTCCGGCGTCATACATCCGTCCCTCCGCCCGCCCACCATTGCTATATAAACTGTTGCGCCGGCCATAGCCGCAGTCATCCGCATCCGTTGCCTTTCTCCTGTCCACACCACTACTGCCCACCATGGCTTCCTCGCGCTCCAGCGCTCTTCGGGACGGGCGGACGACGGACCACAAGGAGATAGCAGCCATTGTTGCCGATCGGCGGCTGGCGGCGAGCAGCGAAGGACACGACGTCCCAATGGAGAACATGGTAGTCGGCGATCCGGCGCCAACACCCTCCTCCGCGCCATCCTTGCGATGCATTGCACCATGACCATCGGCGAGGCCGTGCCCAATATATGGGCAGGGTGAGGCATATGCGTGAGATCGTTCCGGAGGCGCAGGCGACGCCGCCTACAACCACCATCTCCTCCGGGAGCACTGCAGCGGAGGAGCAGATCGCCATGAGCGGGCGGAGCAGAGGCACTCGCCGACTCATACCGCTCCGCCGCAAGGGCCGCCTCGGCCGCTGGCGGTACCGCATGCGGGTGGCGGAGGCTGCGGCCGCCTACAAAGAGGCTAGCAAAGAGGGCGATGAAGCGGGCGAGGCGCTGTTTGGCGAGACCGACGACGAGGTAGAGGACAATGCCGGCTCTGACGAGTCCCCGCTCTGCTGGCGTCGATGATGCCCTGCTCCGCCGACGCCTCGCGGCACCAGCAACGAGGCAGAGGACACCGCGGCTCCATCCAGGCCCCTCGGCGCCAACAACGAGGCAGAGGACACCGCCGGCTCCGTCGAGGCCCCGCCCCGCCAACAACGAGGCAGAGGACATCGCCGGCTCAGCCGAGGCCCCACCGTCCCGGCAACGTGGGGGAGGATTTCCACCGCTCCGCTGAGGCGCCGCCCGCCTGCAACGAGACAGAGGCATCACCGAGGCCCTGCCCCGCTGCCAATGAGGCCGTGCCACACAGAAAACAAGGAAGAGTAGAACACGGTAGGTCACCGCCGCTCGGGTCCAAGTAAGGCCACCGCTGCTACCCTCCGGTTGAAGCCAAGCTAGGCGGGTTTACTATTGATGGCCGGTTAGCTTCTTGGAGGCGACGTGGAGTCGGAGAGCTGCGCTGGAGAAGAACACTGCTTCTACTTAACTGCTGGTGCAGTTGGATGACTGACACGTGGGCCCAACAAGCCACATGTCAGTTACGCAACTGCACCTGCAGTTAAGTCACTGAAGCTTCTATTCGGCTCAGCGGGACACAGGTGGATAGCTTTGGTTAATTAATTATACCTCCAGCGCACCCCTTTTAGTTTTTTTAAAAGGAGGATGACCCCCGGCCTCTGCATCTGGGAGATGCATGCGGCCACAAACACCCCCTTTTAGTTGAAGAATGTATGAAATGTAATGAAATCCGACATGTTTATATGAAATCCGACCGTGTATGAATGAATTTAATTCGATTAGTTCGAATTCCTGTATCACTGGCATTGGATGAACATGCAAAACAATACGTACTAGCATTATTCCCAGGGTGATCACCACGTTTACAGCAGTTTCACATGTACTCCTCCGGTCCTTTCTAGTACGCATACAAGTTTTATGCTGCAGTCAAAGTATCTCTACTTTGACCAATCTTATACAAAAAAGTATGCACTTTCACAATGTGCGAAGTAAAAAGGAACATAAGGAGTACAAAGAGTTTGAGCAGCTTTTTAGCGTTTCTGTACATTGCAATCAAACACACAGGCCTGGCAATTCATAGAGAACATTCAAAACAATAAATGATTATGCATCTTAGCGACTCACATGTCAGAGGCAATATTTACTTCACAACTAAAGAATAAAGAAAAAAATGATCGCCGCTGCTGACAGCAAAGGGCGCCCCATTCAAAAATATCAAACGCATATCTTGCTAAAATCAATGATCAAAATTTGACAAGGTTGTCCCATTCCAAAATATCAAATGCCTATGATTGTGGAATGGGCAAGGTTTGCCATCAGTTCGAACATTGACATGGCACCTCGTGCTAAATAGACCAGCTGTTCTTTTTGTGCAGTTCCACCGAAATCAACCAAATTCACGCGTAGCTTGTATGATTTCGCCCTTATATGTTGCAATGCCTTGAACTTATGGGCACCTCCTTTCTTGTGGTGGAAATGAATGATTCGATGTATTCATGAACATTTTGTGCAGTTCCCGTTGAAATCAAGCTGAGGACCCCTATTTGCACAAATACAAAAAAGTGATTAGTATAAAGCAAACTGTACTATGAATTGACAGTTTCAACAGGCACATACATGGTCCATGTAGAGCACACTTTTAGAAAAATGGAACTCACCAGAAAGAATCCTAGAACAACATTGTACTCGCACATCACAACAAAAAAATGGAGATTTGTCAGTCCTTCTGAGCTGAAGTTAGTTTGGTCTTGTGGGGAGTAATGTAACCATCCTTCAACTGCTCCTTCTGATGAGAAGATAGACAATGCCTCTTCATCCTGGCATAATCAGAACTAGTCACTTCACGTACTCCATATTCTTCTTCAGAGGAATATGATACTGTTGTGCAAAGACAAGAGGACTACTAAATGCTAGCATCCATGTTTGCTCGAAAAAAAGGAAAGGAAATATTTAAAGCAGCACATATGAAGCACTTCCCAAGGACAATAGCACTTTTTCATGATAGTATCTAAACAGTAGCACAACACCAATAGAGATGACAAAGCTCAATCATATGGATGAAATCAGTGGGCGAGTACCAACCTTTGTCAGGAGGCTGATTGTGTAGAGCATATAGATGAAGCACTTCTCGGGAACCATCTGTTGCTATCTATGGGGGTGGCCATGCTTACTATATATTTCTCGATTAGTTTAATGTTTCGAACATCTTCTTGTGCAGTTCCACTAAAATATATGGTATCTTCAAAGAAGATCCCTGTTTGCACAAGTAGAAATAATTACGTATGGCATCAAATCAGTGGCAAAACAATTGCTCGTTCCAGCCATAGCAATAAATTAAGATGCAAAACTATATCATTACTTGTGTCATCACAGTTCCAGTGCTTCATTACAGCACCGAGAGTTGATTTTTGTTTTTCTTCTGCTTGTTCTTCCCTGTCATCACTTGGTTCAATAACAGACAAGCTTCGCCTTCAATGTAAGATTTGACATGTCAATTAGGGAGCACAAGTATAGTACTAAACTTAATTTTCTGATGAAAGTGGCAAAATACAGGCCAGCAGTTGTGAAATATCCTTACCTTACCTCAATGGGATATTACGGTGCACATATAGATAATAGCAAATATGTACTCCCTCCGTTCCAAAATAAGTGTCTCAACTTTGTGCAAACTTTAGTACAAAGTTGTACTACTACTAAAGTTGACACTTATTTTGGAACAGAGGCAGCTAAAGAAAAATGATCCATGTAGTCCCTAGCCCTTGAACCGTGAACCCTGACCAGGCTTCAATTTGTTGGCAAGTTTCGAGCTTCCTAATAAATGAAGTTTGCAACCTTTTGACCATCAGATCATTTTGTGCAGTTTCACCAAAATCGAGATGAGCATCCCTGTGGCAAAGAAATTGAAGAAGCGTGATTAGAATAAGATTACTGGGACTAGTTGATGAGACATAAACTCATGACAAATACAGTATGTAGAAGCCAGCAGAGGTATGTGCGGGGCAAAGAAGTAGAGAAATATCCACAGGGAGTGATGTGGGCAGCTGGAGCAGTGGTGCAAGCCGGCTGTAAAGGGAGTTGTACCTGAGGGACGTAGCTCGACCTTGAGGAGGGCGGCGGGAGGCGGAAACTGCCCACGTCGCGGCAGTGAGCAAGGGACGAAGGCAACCTCACCGGATTTGTGAGAGATAACGGTGGGGACCCCTTATTGGGACGTGCCGACAGTGGGTTTTCGCCGTCAGCGACGGCCACCGCATCTACACTAAGCATCCACCCCTTCCCCAAGTGGACGTGATCCACCGGGATGTTAGAGATGTGGCCGCAGTCGTTTTGTGCGAGAGAGTGTGAAGAGAACAACCCCAGCAAGCAACCGTGTAGGCTGGCCCGTCCTGACTATGTATATAGTGGAGCGGTTTCCTTTTCTCTCCATATGAACCTATCATATTGCGTACGTGCCACTGAAGAAAAAATATATTTATAAATGACGCGGCACCTACTACTCGTTCTCCTATAACCTTGCGCTTGGCATCTCCAAAATATTAACCTTGCGATTGGCTCTTTGCCTCTTCGGGAAGTCGAGCAATAATGGTAGTGAAGTATATATCGTTATGGCTATATGAGAACGAATGAATTGCTGCACGTCCACCACGTGGGCGAGGGTCGAGGGGCGAGGGAGAGTGCTACTACATACGGAGCAAAATGAGTGAATGTACACTCTAAAATACGTCTATATACATCAGTGTTTGGAGTATGTACTAGTAGTTTGTATTGAAATCTATAACCAAGGTAGTAGGGACGAGGAGTAAACGGAGGGAGTAGTAAATTTTCTCCTCGTCCTGCGAGCCACCGCGCGCATGGGCGAGGGAGGAGCAAGCTTCACCTCATCCTGCGAGCCATCGCGCCCATGGGCGGGGGAGACGGCGTACTAAGCAAGCTTCTCCTTGTTCTGCGAGTTGATGGGACACATCAAAAGTACTCCAGTGTATAGAGCCTTGCCTCTAAGGTAGGCCCCACATGGTTTGCCTCTTTTTTTAATTTAACATAACGCGTCAAGTCGCAATTTGTTTGTTCACCCGTGGTAGACGATCCTCCCTCCACCAAGTGGAAAACCAGTACACGTGCCAAATTACCACGTGGGCTTCCTTTTTCGTATAGAAATGAGCTCCACCGTGTACCCGCGCGGGTGTGGTTGGGAAAGAGACGGGAGTACGTGCGCCATGTATGCACCTCTTCTCTTCGTGCACGTCTCCCACCTACATGTTTGTGTGAGAGAGAGATACAAACCGCGTTCGTGAGTGTTTTTTGTTTTGTGGTGGGGGTGGGGTGGGGTGGGGGTTGATTTCGTGAATTATTTGTGGGAATATGTGTTGATGACATCTCAAACAAAATTTTGCATGCAATGTGTGTGAAATGGAGGCCTATCCATATCATACATAGAGGGTCGGGCAATCCACGAGAAGAGAGGGAGGGGTCATAGCTATCATTAGAGTCAAAGAGAGGATCAAGTACCGCATGTGTGTGCAAGTCAAAGATATAGGGCGACTGGCCTACCGGAACGTTAGAGGGCACATGCCAAGTTTGTGTGTGGCAGGGAGACATGACTAGAGCACTTGATGTATTGGTGTGTGTGGGGGGGAGGGGGTGGGGGAGGGGTAGGCAGAGGCCTAACTATAGAGGTAGAACGACTCGTATATGTGTTGAGAAGGAGAGACCCAGCTATGTCATGAGGGAGATCGGTCGACATCCATACATAACTAAAGGACGGGAAATATGATGGGACAGAGAGAGAGAGAGGAGAGAGAGAGAGGGAGGGAGAGGGAGGGAGAGGGGTAGAGTGCTGGATGGGTGATGGAGTTGCTTCTCGGAGATGTTGGGAGGGGCCTACTAGACAAACTGAGGGTGGAACTGCAATGTTATCAATAAGAGTGGGGACGTGTTTCTGTGTGTGCCTGTGCGTGATAGATCTGTCGGGACGCATCCATGGATGATGAAGGGGAACCATGTGTTTGGTAAGCAGACCTAACTAGATCGGTAGATCAATTGTTGTTTGTCGGAGGAAGGGAGAGACACAACTAATGAGGTAGATCGATCGATGTGTGGGTAAAAACGAGTTATAAGGACCTAGTTGGCTATATGTATAGCGAGAGATCGGTCGGTGTACATCCATTTGTTAGAGGCAAATAAGACCCAGCGAGACGGATAGACAGAGAGAATGGAGCTAGGAGGTGGTGCGAGAGGCCAAACTACTAGCTAGATATGGGGAGGAGTGTGCGGTTGTGAGATCGATTAAAAGAGGGGTGAGAGTTTACACGTGAGTCTGACCATATGAGAGACACGAGGCAAGGACACATACAGGAGGAGATTGAAGCTGTGTATGTATGATGTAGGCAGGCATCGCTGGAGAGGTTTATCGATCGGTGTGTGTCGGAAAGGAGTTGTGGAGACTCTGGGAGAACGACCTAAAGGAAAAAATGAATGTGCCCGGTGGATAGAATGCCGAGGGAGGGGGAGGGCAAGGAGGGCGTGTGCATGCATGAGAGAAAGTTAGTGGTACCTACAAAGGTTAGAGGATTGTGTGGGTGTAAGAGACTAACAAAGATCATAATTTGATATGAAAGCAGATTCATATATTTGAATAGGAGATCATAGTGTTTTAAACATTGCATGCATGAATATAGCGGTGATACACGTGCTGTGCACATGTGTAGGATCGGAAGTATGTCTAGAGGGGGGGTGATTAGACTACTTGACAACTTAAAAATTTAGCCTTTTGATTGGAGTAGTTTCTTAGCAAGTTCACAATGATAACCAAGTCAAGTATCACCCTACACATGCAATTCTAGAGTTGTGGCAGCGGAAAGTAAATTGCATGTATAGTAAATGAGAGATGGAGAAGAGCAAACGCAATGGAGACACGGAGATTTTTCTCGTGGTTCCGATAGGTGGTGCTATCGTCAATCCACGTTGATGGAGACTTCAACCCACGGAGGGTAACGGCTGCGCGAGTCCACGGAGGGCTCCACCCACGAAGGGTCCACGAAGAAGCAACCTTGTCTATGCCATCATGGCTTACGCCCACGGAGGACTAGCCTTACTCGGGTAGATCTTCACGAAGTAGGCGATCTCCTTGCCCTTACAAACTCCTTGGTTCAACTCCACATCATGACGGAGGCTCCCAAGCGACACCTAACCAATCTAGGAGGCACCACCCTCCAAAAGGTAATAGATGGGGTTGGTGATGATGAACTCCTTGCTCTTGTGCTTCAAATGATAATCTCCCCAACACTCAACTCTCCTCACTGATTTGGCTGTGGTGGAGGAAGGGATTGAGTGGAAAGCAACTTGGAAAGACTAGAAATCAAGTTTCATATGGTGGGAGTGGAGCAACTTGATCTCAACACAAGGGTAGGTAGTTTTCTTCTCGAAATGTAAGGTAGGAGTGATAGTTCTTTCGATGGCTCTCTCCACGAATGAAGAGGAGGTGGAGGGTATTTATAGCCTCCACACAAAATCCAACCGTTACACACATTTGACCAATCTCGGTCAGACCGAAGTTGACAACTCGGTTAGACCAAAAGTTCAAATCTTGTGAACGTTGGGATTTTCGGTGGGACCGAAAATACAATCTCGGTTAGACCGATTCTTCCAAAGTCTAGGGTTTGCCAATCTCGGTGGGACCGACTTTCTCATCTCGGTGACACCGATTTGAGTCTGAAGGTTCTGAAGCTTGGCAACACCAATTTCGAATGACCGAGTTTGGAATCGGAAAATCCGAGATTCTAGGGTTTTGGCTATATGGTGAGGTGGTTCATCTCGGTGTGGTGAGTTTGGAATCGGTGGGACCGAGATTACTTATGAGTTTATGTTGGAATGAAAGATTGCTGATTGTTTGAGAGATAAATCACTAAGCACTTTAGAGCAACCAGATCATCATCATAACCTCATCCCTTTTAATAGTATTGGCTTTCCTATGGACTCAATGTGATCTTGGATCACTAAACCAAAAATGGAGTCTTGAGCTTTTGCCAATGTTTTCCTTAGCATTTTGAGGGTCCACATCATCGGTCATTGCCATACCCATATCAATGAACTTTCTGAAATATTCTCAAGAAATGATTAGTTCAATGATATATATGTTGTTATTAATTACCAAAACCACAGGGATTAGTTGCACTTTCAATCTCCCCTTTTGGTAATTGATGACAACATATAGATCAAAGCTTCGACAAATAATATAATCAATGAATAACATCGTCGCTTTGAGAAGTATGTGATAAGCAAGAGCTCCCCCTAAATTTGTGCATTATTTAAGATTTGCGTTTGAATGCAAATGCACAATCGATTAGGATCATGGGTTACTCTTCCATGTCACATACATCTTGGTGGAGCGCACAAAATGATAAGAATGAATATCATGCACCCAATCACCAAGACATGAGTAAATGATCATACAAGATATGAATGGAATATGATAGACATCAAGCACACATTAAGCACAGTATGATCAAGCACTCATCAAGATAGAAACAAGCGTAGTATCAAACACACGAAGTATCTCAAAGAACTCAAAAAAAGTATCTCAAGGAAAACCGCAAGCGAAAGAGCAAAAAGCGAGCACTCTCTCTCGAAGCCCTATGATCTATACAATTTCTCCCCTTTGGCAACAAGTTACCAAAAAGTTCGAAGGTATAGAGCTAATCGTCACTCGGGACTCTGCTGGCGGCTCCGTCTGCGTCGATGGAGTGGAGATGGCTGCATCTGCAAAGCTTCACTGAAGTCTGTGGAGCTGGAGGAGTGGATCTTGAGCTGGTGCTTGGGCCGACGGAGCTGTAGGAGGTGCTTGATGTAGTAGCCACAGGATCGACCTTTGGAATAGCAGTGATCTGGGCTTTGTAGGCACCGCAGGCTGCTCATAGTCATCTGGACCATGTCACCTTCCATCTCCTTCATAAGTTCTGCCTTCTCCTCTTAGCTTCCTCGATATCTGCATCAAGCTTGTTGACGGTGACCTGCACTTGATCGACAGCGTCGAGCATGGAACTTATCCTCAACGATCCTCTCAAGGCTCTCCCGAGATTGCACTATGCTGGCCAGCGTAGCTCAATTCTCTGAGTGGCTTCAAGAAGTTGTTCTGCAACACTCTTGGGCTTTGTCTGCTGCTTCCTTCTCGGCTTTAGCTTGTTTAGCAGCTTCAGACTTAGCATGTCCTTCCACGGATGTGGGAGCATTCTCGATCATCACAACCTCGTTGTCCTCATGTTCGAGCTGCGGTGGCAAGTGGGGTCTATCCAACGGTAGGTGTCCGTGCCAAACTTGGCATTAATGAGCATCTGAATATGCGAGCAAACCCACACGACCTCTTTTGGTCACCGTGTGTCCTCTTGATAGTCTCAACTATCGTGTCCATCACCTTAAAAGGTGTCTTCGATCTAGAATGTGCAGCATGTTGATAGAGTACCCTCTTATCATGCGGTGGTCCCTGACTTAGGCATCAAAGTATGCCTCGTAATGGTGTTGGTGGTTGGGAGACACACTGAAGGTAGTAGACTGATCCAAGCTTCCAAATCTCTACATCCTTCTCATCAACCTCATTATACATGTTCTTCATTGACTCGTGGTTTTTCTTCGGAATGCCATACACATCAATGTCATCTTCCTTGAAACAGGTGCATTCAGCAATGCTCTCCATTCCTCAACAGTAGACTGAAATCTACGCCCTTCAGTCATCCATACAATCCTGCCATCTGGATAGAAGTGTGCGGTGGCATAGAACTGCATGATCATCTCATCGTTCCAGGCAGTCAATTTCTGACCAACAAACTCTGCAATCCCACAAGCAGTGAAGCTTTCATGCACATGTGGGAAATAGTCTCTGTGCTCTTCACTGTCGATGTATTTCCAGTCAACATATCTGGTATCAGCAACAATTGGCTTCTTGTCCATGAGCACTGTCTCATAAAAGTCTTGTTGCTCTCTAGTGTGGAATCTTGGGTCAACTGCTGTTCTTCTCCTGCTGGCATATGGATCTGTTTGCCTCCATAGCCTGAGTCCTTTGTCCTTTCTCTCCTTCATATTTTCAGCTCGAGGATGAGCTTCATTATGAACTGGCAGTTTCTGTCTTAGCTTGAGCAGAACATGAGCCTCATCATCTGATTCTGCAGGTGGCACATTGTCCTTTTTCTTTTCTGAAGCAGGTATGTTCCTCACAGTCTTCCTGGGCTTGGCAGCTGGTTTGGCTTGGGCTGCCTTTGCTGGAGCTGAAGTCTTTGCTTTAGGAGGTGCTCCTGCCCTGATGGCATCACCCATCAACTTCTGCTTCTGAGGTGGCTGAGGTGCTTCCTCATCAGAATCATCATCATCATCAGCAGTCTCTTCATGAACTTTCCTCTTCCTCTTGGAAGTCTTCTTGATCTTCTTTGGAGGTTTCTTCCATCTTGAGCTTCGTGCAACAGAGGATTTCTTGACCTTCTTGGTGCCTTTCTTGGTTTGTTGCCCTTGATGCTCTTTGGCAACCACCTTCCTCTTTGGTTTAGAAGTTATTTCCTCATCGACAATGAAGTCAGAATCTTCCTCATCTGAGTTCCTCTTCCTCCTGGCCCTCGTGGCAGCAGCGATCCACTTGGAGTGCTTCTCTCTCCATCATCTGAAAAACTGCTTGCTTACGGACTTGTAGCTGCCTCTGGAATCTCAACCGGCATCTCGGACCTGTTACATTGTCACTTCCTTCGCACATGTCGACAACTTTGTGAATAGAGTGGGTATAGGCGAAATAGAAGAGTTATCACAAACTGCAGAGGATTTTTCAAAAAGAATGAGTTCAAACTTTAGTTTTAGGTTTTCACAGAATACATGTCGGTCTGACCGAGTCTATAAATTCGGTGAAACCGAAATGTCTAAACAGACCACATATACCACTTTCGGTTGGACCGAAATGGGTTTCGGTCTAGCCGAGACAGTTAGGGTTTCACTAAATCTTCACTTCGGTCTTACCGATTTGCACAACTCGGTTTCACCGAAAAGTGCAGTGCAATGGCCAGAGGCCAAATCGGTCAGTCCGAAAATGCAGAATCGGTCACACCGAGATGTGTTCGCGAAACCTAACCTAAAATTTTCACTCGAAATTTGTTCTATGATCTAAACAATGGATAGGGAGATCTCAAACTTGGCAAGAATCATGGCAACACCTATCGTGCATAGAATCAGCGATTGGAACACGAGAGGATGAAACTCACCCAATGCGGTGGAGCTTCACTCGGCGGCAACGGTGCGGTGCGAAGGACCGTTGACGGCGATGGAGACCATGGCGAGGGCGCCTGAGCGACGGTGGAGACGATCCGTAGACCAAGGCGACGGCAGCGAAGAGTTTTGAGGGCGGCGTTTGAAGAAGTAATCAACGCGCTCGTCCTCGAGTATATATACCCTTCGGTTGTCGGTGGGACCGAGTTTGAAAACTTCGGTGGGACCGAGATGGTTAGCTGCGTGCGATTACACACATCGATCACGCCGAAAATGAAACTCGGTTTCACCGAGGTGAAAACCTAGATCAATCCAAGTGATCTCGATGCATCCGATTTGAATATATCGGTTTGACCGAAAGTACTTAGAAGGTTTTGGAAGTTAGGCTTTTGACGGATCGGTGGCTCAAGTGCTCCTCACTCGGTCTCGTCCAAAAAAGTCTTGTTCAAAGTTTGTGATATAAGCATGAATAGAGTTTGAGACAAGAAAGCATAGATAGCTAGGGGAAAAACTTAGGCATTCTTGTCCATCCATTTGGTCAAAAAGAAAGAAAACCATAAGACCAAAGCAACAAATGGATGTCCTCGAATGGATAAAATCATGCATCCAACATGCTCACACAATAAGATAGCAAATGAAATATGTGTCAAACATGCACAAACAAAACACTAACAGCTAGCACACAATATGGCGATGACTAGGTCATCTATATATGAGTATATTGACTTAGGAGTCAAATGAGAACATTTGATCATAGGTCATACTCATCGTTTAAGCACAAGTGGGGTTACCACTTTTCCATAAAGCATTAATGTGTTCACATCATTAGAAGATGCTTTAGCTCATTTCTTTAGAGCAAAGCTCCCCCTTGATGTGAGAACCCCTTTTAAAGGGTCAAACTAACCTTGGGTTGTCGTTGAAGACTTCATGTAGATGTTGAAGATGTGGATGCTCAATGTTGATGAAGATCATCAAGAGTTGGGAGCAATCCTTTGGATTCGGGCACTTTCAATACCTACATGGGTTAGTCCCACAAGGAACAAACAAGAATATCCATGGACATAGATTGAAGTTCACAATAGATGATGTCCATGAAAGCAATGATTACCTTGTCCTTGACTTACCAACATGAGGGTTTGTGACTCCATGAACTAGTGCAAAATGTGGAAGTTGATTGCACAAGTCCTTGCCAAAATGAATATGAGTGAAGTATGTTGGCGGAGTCACCCTCAAGAACTCTCTAGTTCTTCTTCTTGGGATCCACATCATCTTGATGGGAATCCTTGGGGTAGTTGTTGAGCTTGTTGAAGTAGAACTTGAAGTTGCCTTGGGAACCCACTTGACCATGGCCTTGGGTGCTTCAATGAATGCATCAATCTCCTCTTGAAGCTTGTCCTTGCCTTTTAGCTTGTGGTCTTGTGGTGGAAGGTCATCTTGAGCTTGTTCCTCATTGGAAGAAGTAGGATCATACTTCTTCTCTTGAGAGACAAACTTTGGAGTGGGATATTGACCTTCTTCCCATTCAACACCCTCGGCGTTGAACTTTCGCTCAAAACCAATTCCTTGATTCTTCCGTGTCTTCCTTGTTTGCGAACAATTTCCTCAAAGCTCTTGCTTCCGCAAGACTCTTGTAGACACCTTTCTCTATAATCCCTTTCAATAGACTATTTTCTTGCTCAAGTGAAACTTGGCTTGAAACATTGTTAGTGGAATCAAGAGAATTACTAGAAGTAACAACATTTGATTTAACATGATTATTGTTACTACTAGATGAAGAATTTTTCTTATGCTTGTCATGCTTAGTTTTAATAGGTGGCAAGAAATTAGACAAGAGAAGTCGTTTGGCAAGATATGAAGAACTCTTCTTTGAAGATCGTCATTGATAGCTTTTAGAAACTCATGCTCTTGCTCTAGATTGAGCTTCTCGAGCGTAGCTTCTCATGAGATCTTAGGAGCTCTCTATGATCTTCTTGAGTTGTTTCATGAGCTAACTTAAGAGTGTTTAGTTCTTTAGTTAGGCGCTCAATCTCCTTCATAGCATTGTCATTCGACTCATCTCGACTATAAAGACTACTAGCATGTTCATCATTACTAAGCTCACTAGATTTATCATGTAAAAGCTCATCTTCACCAAGCAAGTCATCCTCATCACTATCAAAGTCAATAAATTCAGGATGTGATACCTTGGGGCCTTTTGCCATGAAGCATCTTCCAATTCCCTCATTTGGTGAATCAAATATGTCATAGGAGTTGGAGTTGGAGGATACGAGAGCAAGACCGCAACACCTTCATCTTGATCATTCGGAGTTGGAGTGATAGCTTCTTCGGAATGATTGTCCGAGTCGGGCCGGAAACCCATTCACCAACATGAGCTTGATGTTTTCTTCTTGTGTAGCTCCTTGATGACTTGTCCTTCCTTTCCGAATCCTTGCTTCTCCGAGAGGATCTTCGTTCATAACGATCATCTTTACTCCTTCTCTCTTTTTGAGGCGACTCTTCTCTTGAGCTTCTTCTTCTTGGAGATTCTTCTCTTCTCTTGTGGGGAGTCGAACACTCATTTGAGTAGTGTCCGGGTCTTCCACAATTGTAGCAGTTTCGATCACGACTAGAAGATCTCTTTTCATCATATGATCTAGACTTTGAGCTTCTTTCCTTGCTTCTACTCTTGTAGAATTTGTTGAAGTTCTTCACCATTAGGCTTATCTCTTCATTGGAAACTAGCTTGTCACTTGAGGATGTGGGAGCTTCAACTGCAGCTTTGTAAGCACCACTTGACTTGTTGTGAAGCTCTTCCTTATCTTTAAGTGTCATCTCATGAGCAACAATCCTTCCAATGACTTCGTAGGCTTGAGATCTTTGTAGTTTGGCATCATTTGGATCAAAGTGCACACGGTGTCATACTTTCCATCCAAAGCTCGAGAATCTTCTTGATGATGAATCGGTCGGTCATTTCTTCGCTTCCTAAGCCTGCCATCTCATTGGTGATGAGAGCAAGCCTAGAGTACATTTCAGCGACTCCTTCACCTTCCTTCATCTTGAACTTGTCAAGTGACCTTGAAGAACATCTAGCTTTGATTCCTTCACGGACTCGGTACCTTCGTGCATTTCACCAAAGTATCCCAAATCTCTTTTGCATTCTCAAGACGGCTGATCTTGTTGAACTCCTCGGGACACAAAGCATTGAAGAGAATGTCACAAGCTTGAGCATTGTTCGTAACATCCGCAACTCATCCGCAGAGCTTCGATCCGAACTTTTCCTTCCTCGAAGAACTCACCTTGCAAGCCAACACAAATAATGCCCCATGCGGCGGTTATGTCCAAGAATATGCATTTTCATTTTATGCTTCCAACTAGCAAAGTTTGAACCATCAAAGTAAGGACCTCTCGAAAATTACCCTCACTAGACGCCATACTCTCCTAGGTTGTGAAACCAAGCTTATGGAGTCAATGCAATGAAACCAATCCAATGGAGACCAAAGCTCTGATACCACTTGTAGGATCGGAAGTATGTCTAGAGGGGGGGTGATTAGACTACTTGACAACTTAAAAATTTAGCCTTTTGATTGGAGTAGTTTCTTAGCAAGTTCACAATGATAACCAAGTCAAGTATCACCCTACACATGCAATTCTAGAGTTGTGGCAGCGGAAAGTAAATTGCATGTATAGTAAATGAGAGATGGAGAAGAGCAAACGCAATGGAGACACGGAGATTTTTCTCGTGGTTCCGATAGGTGGTGCTATCGTCAATCCACGTTGATGGAGACTTCAACCCACGGAGGGTAACGGCTGCGAGTCCACGGAGGCTCCACCCACGAAGGGTCCACGAAGAAGCAACCTTGTCTATGCCATCATGGCTTCGCCCACGGAGGACTAGCCTTACTCGGGGTAGATCTTCACAAGTAGGCGATCTCCTTGCCCTTACAAACTCCTTGGTTCAACTCCACATCATGACGGAGGCTCCCAAGCGACACCTAACCAATCTAGGAGGCACCACCCTCCAAAAGGTAATAGATGGGGTTGGTGATGATGAACTCCTTGCTCTTGTGCTTCAAATGATAATCTCCCCAACACTCAACTCTCCTCACCGATTTGGCTGTGGTGGAGGAAGGGATTGAGTGGAAAGCAACTTGGAAAGACTAGAAATCAAGTTTCATATGGTGGGAGTGGAGCAACTTGATCTCAACACAAGGGTAGGTAGTTTTCTTCTCGAAATGTAAGGTAGGAGTGGTAGTTCTTTCGATGGCTCTCTCCACGAATGAAGAGGAGGTGGAGGGTATTTATAGCCTCCACACAAAATCCAACCGTTACACACATTTGACCAATCTCGGTCGGACCGAAGTTGACAACTCGGTTGAGACCGAAAGTTCAAATCTTGTGAGCGTTGGGATTTTCGTGGGACCGAAAATACAATCTCGGTTAGACCGATTCTTCCAAAGTCTAGGGTTTGCCAATCTCGGTGGGACCGACTTTCTCATCTCGGTGACACCGATTTGAGTCTGAAGGTTCTGAAGCTTGGCAACACCAATTTCGAATGACCGAGTTTGGAATCGGAAAATCCGAGATTCTAGGGTTTTGGCTATATGGTGAGGTGGTTCATCTCGGTGTGGTGAGTTTGGAATCGGTGGGACCGAGATTACTTATGAGTTTATGTTGGAATGAAAGATTGCTGATTGTTTGAGAGATAAATCACTAAGCACTTTAGAGCAACCAGATCATCATCATAACCTCATCCCCTTTTAATAGTATTGGCTTTCCTATGGACTCAATGTGATCTTGGATCACTAAACCAAAAATGGAGTCTTGAGCTTTTGCCAATGTTTTCCTTAGCATTTTGAGGGGTCCACATCATCAGTCATTGCCATACCCATATCACTGAACTTTCTGAAATATTCTCAAGAAATGATTAGTTCAATGATATATATGTTGTTATTAATTACCAAAACCACCTGGGGATTAGTTGCACTTTCAACATGTTATACCATAATGTGATAATGCATGGCGTTTGCAACTCACAGCTAAATGTCGAACAATCTAAACCATACTATACATCAAACAATCTCACATTTTATTTGAATTTGTGATAATGTGCGGCATTTGCAGCTTACAACTAAATATCGAGCAATCTAAACAATACTATATATCGAACATTCTCACATTTTATTTGAATTTGTGGTAATGTGTGGTGTTTGCAACTCACATCTAAATACTTGTAGGCGTAGGGGGCGAGGCACCATACATAACGTGATAAACACATTATACATATGAGACATGGTTTAGATTATAAAGATCTAGCTAGAGCTAGAAATGTAATGTGATTTGAAATCAAAATAAAGTGCAAATCTAGTTCGAGTTCATATAGTACACATAGTTCATATGTAACTCGATACTGATCATGTGGTGTGCTGTGAAGATAATACACAAACGATGGTTTAACTTGACAATAATGATGATTGTAGATCTTATTAAAACAGAGAAACGAATTCAAATACCTTGACTTCACAACAATCATTATTGTAGATCTTATTCAAATTTAGTTCATATTGAAGTGGTAGTATATACGTTTGGAATGCACTAAAACGTTCATTTGAGTAGTAGGTTGCATGCATTATACACGTAGCGAAATATTTTAATTGAACATAACATGAATTCAAATTTTTGAATGACATTTGTAGTGCACATTGATTTGGTACAGTACACGTTAGGATTGTCCGGAAATTTCAACCCGCGCCTTTGTTAGCC